>JAPDVR010000015.1:6227751-6935251 GCA_026230005.1 Gila orcuttii | reverse complement strand
CTAAAACTTGGAAACATAACCATAACCCAGCGTTTATCAACCGTGTTAGGCCCCACATTGTCTACAGCATTATTCGAAGGTTATTTTAATACACAATCTAGTTAATTCACAGGATAAGAATTAAGGATATGTTTTTTTTATATATATATTCTTGCTCACAATTTCAACATGCTAAAATAATGTAGAACTTGGCATAACAAGAAAATTGTATTTAAAAATGCTTTAACATTTTATTAATTTACAGGACTTGTAGAAACATGTAGAAATCACAAATGTAACTTTTTTAACAATAATTGAGAATTTTATTTTTGATGGAATTTCATTATTAGATCGATATTAGTTAATTATAACTGATAAGGAGCGATTGCTGCTGTACCTCAACAATATCCAAATATAAAATCTTAACTGATAAGCAACATAAATCACTCTGTACTTACCTTTTTTCATCCTCCTGAAATGAATCTCGAAAGACCCTAAAGTCAGGTGACGAATCGCTGATCACAAAAAAAACCAACAACTAATAAATACACTATAAATAAATTCTGACATTTCTAAATGTTCCTAACCGTTACATCCTTATAGCCGCTTTGGTGGAAAATCATTCATTGCCCACACTTATCTCATCAGCGCCTGATCCCAACTGTTCTTTCAGGGATGCAAAACGGACAAGGGAATTCCCTTTGCATAGGAAAACCGCGGCCTGTCAGGGCACTTTCCTAAGGGAAGCCTTTTCATGGAGTCCAGACTGGAAAACCTGCTCAACACCTGTCGAGCTCCTCTTGTTTTTATTTCCACAACTATTGTGAGCGAACACACCGTACAATGAATGATTGACATGAGTTTGAGCGTGGAGCGGTTACAGGCTGAAAAGGACTACCCTCGTGCATTTTGCATGTAGGGATTCCGGGGAAGCGTTCGCTTATCCTAGATCTTCATCTCGCTAATTTCAATATGCAGCGGAAAAATACAAGGCAGCAACGGGTGTATAATCAAATTAGTTGTGTGTCTTTCCAGGCTGAGCGAGGGGCATTTCCAGTTGCCGTTCCTCGTTGCTATTATGTCCCAGAGCCGAGGCTTATTCCTACGGGCTGATAGGAAGATTATTGACATCAATTCTGGAACACTTATTTAGGGACTGTCAGATGGTTGAGGACAGTGTGTACTGTACAGTTCTTATGGGACAGCATGCAATGGTTCAAGCATGTGTAAAATACAAGATAGACTTAAAAAACAATGAATGGGGAGGAAAAAAAGACTATATGTACATCAACATTATCTTTAATAATTGTTAATTATGAATAAAAGCGTGATGCTGATGCTTATTGAGTATGTGTTCATGTGCAAGTAATATGTCAGAATGTTGGAAAACTGCACACACACACAGAGAGAGAGAGAGAGAGAGAGAGAGAGAGAGAGAGAGAGAGAGAGAGAGAGAGAGAGAGAGAGAGAGAGAGAGACATAAAAGTTTTTATTAATTCAAAACCATTTGAGCCTTGTAAATAAAGAACGAGTTCAGTTGGTAGAATGTTTTTTTTTTTTTTTTGTGGTAATGTCTGCAGTTCAGATTAGTCTAAAACAGCATCTCATCTTACCTATGTGCCGTCAGTATATTTAGCAAATGTTTTATCTCGACATAGCACAAGTTTCAAAACCCCGAACCCCAAAAGAAGTTGTTTGTCAATCCAATTCACCAAGTCTGCTCCAGTACAGGTTTTGTTTAATCCTGCTCCTGGAGTTTAGCTCTACCCCCAGTCAAACACTCCTGAACTAGCTAATCAAGCTCTTCAGGATTACCATGGTAAACGCTCACTCACACCTTTAAGTTCAACATATTACATCTTGCTCCTCAACTTGCTCTGCATCCCAGAAAAATTGCACCAATATGCAACCAAATATGCATTTAATCAAATTTATTCTATGTAGTGTGTGTCACGATCATGTTGTGTAAACACACACGAAGATGAGAGTAAATAGGTCATCTTTAATAATCCGCACAGGTCAAGTCCAACATAGAGTTACATGATCCAACACAACCACAGTATAGACGAGACCTGACAAAGACACAAACAGAACTGAACTTAAACAGTGAGAGGATAACGAGATGATTGATTAGTGAACTAACTGATACTGACTGAAAACAAGAGTCCATGTGGTGTGAGAGAGTGACAGTATGTAGTATGGAATTTTTAACATATATATTTGATTTATTTTAACTTGGTTTATATAACGTTATAATATATTCACTGGTGACAAATTATATTTGCATGTTGCATATTAATCATATTCTTCATATACTAATTTGTATTTTGCTCGTTTTTTTTTAGCAAATATACTGTATGTATATTGTAGAATATATAAAATATTACACAATGTTATTAATGAAAGGGTTACTTGGTAATTGTGCTTTTCTGAGAATTAAAGTCGGCATGAAACGGGAATTATGGTAGTTTCCTTATTTTCCTTATTGTGACGTATATCCGAGTGAAACGGCTTCTCGAACAAGAACAGTTTTTAGGGGAATTGATTGGATGGTTGTAGTTTGCTATTGGTGGATCTCTTGTGAGTGACAGGTTGTCCCGCCCTCGCGCCAGTAAACGCATCATCAGAGAAGAGAAGCTATATTGTTTAATGAATACGAGGGCACATTAAATAATAATAATTAATAATAAATGCAGAAATATTCCATTAAATATTCAATAAAAATAATTTTGATTTCATGGTGACTTTAAGTGCCCTAACTGTCCCTCCAATTTAACCCCTACCTATGATATCTGTCAAAAAGTAGGGACATTGTATGTGTAGTATTCAAATACTAAATTAATAAAAAAGAATCACTTCCAGAACCTTTACCCTTTATGATCTGACCTTTGACCTCTACAATAATAGATGTCTCATTGCTGATGTACTTTTACTACCTGTTGACCTTTAAAAATATTAATTCATCTGAAAATATTTGCTTATTTGACTAGTGCGGCATCTCTGACCTTTCACTGCTACCGATCCTTTAGAAGCTTGAGGAATTGAGTGTGTTTTTGTTGTGTGTGTGGAGGAGAGACCACTGAAGTCTGAGAAAATAAACAAATGCAAACAGGACAAACTGATCAATGCTCTGCTGAGTTCATGCAGGGGACATGTGAGACTCACCAAAGACTGGCTTAACCAGCACAAAGACCTGCAGGAGCCGTGTGTGTGTGTGTGTGTGTGTGTGGTGCTCGTATTCGGGGTATGTGAGATAAATGATCTGCCTGTCTGTGAAAGTACGAATGCATGTGAGAGTGTGCCACAGCGTGTGTGTGTGTGTGTGTGTCAGATGAGACACTATTGCCTGGTCAATTAAACCACTATCTTACATTGATCATATCCACATCAAAGTACCTTCCTTAAATCCTGGCCTTTTTTCCAGACATCTGGTGTATTGATATCAAACTGTCCTCTGAGACAGAAATGCTCGACTGAAGCCAATAGTTTTTTGTTTTTTTTCCAGAGAGGAGCTTTTGTGACCCAACCTCACACACCCAGGAGTGAAGCGAAGAGGGATTACATGCTATAGACATTTTGAAGCTGTTAGGGACTTCACACAATACAGCTTGACAATGCACTGTAATGATGTATCATGATGCACAATACAACAATTAAAGGGATAGTTCACCCTAAAATGAAAATTAAGTCATCATTTACTCACCCTGGTGTTGTTAATGCCGTATTTCCTTCTTTCTTTTATGGACCACAAAAGGAAATTTAAAAAATAAATGTCCCTCTTGCGCTCATCCATATAATGGCAGTGAATAGCGATCAGATCAAGCTTTTTTTTTTTTTTAAAGACGCTAAAGTATCACAGAATTATCCCAAGCGACATGTGTCGTAAATTACAAGTGTTAGGGTTTGCTGAAAACAAACAGAAATTTAATGAATTAAATTTAGGTTTATCATTTTATTTATGTTTTCAATGGCCTTAAGGTCAGGGGACTGGAGGACTTCAAAATGCTGAGCTTGAACATGATCCTTCACAGAGTTTTTGGGATTGTTATCATGGTGTAAAATACACATTTGCTCTTCAAACAGTTCCTCCATACTTGCCTACATTATGTTCAGCAGGATTCCCAATTATTGGTCAATTATCCTTCCAACATGTGCTGCAGACATGCGTCCCCAGTACCAGTGTGTTACCCCTGCCGTGTTTAATAGCATAAACGCATGCATTCAGTATTAAAACACAGCAGTCATCTCCTACAAACCTGACACCATCCAATAATAGGTTGTTAAATCATATCTAAAAAAAAAAAAAAAAAACACTAAAAAACCCCTCAAATCTTCCATACTCAAATTCAAATTATGCTAATTATGTTCTTTGAGAAATGCAAGGTGTTTTTTTTTTTCTTTACTGGTACACAACCTGTCAATCTAGCCTTTTGTAGCTGTTAGCTTACAGTTAATATGAATCTCTCATCCAGGTCTTTAGAGCTGTTTTGAGGTGGTCCCACATTTGGGTGATTTTCATTTGGGTGATTTTTTACCAGCCACATAACTTTACATTCTGCATAGTAGTGCTCTAAGACCACTTTGCCAAAAATGACATCCACACAGTTTGGCATGTTTCATTGCGTCATGACAAAAGATACAATTGAAACATGGAATTAATACATTAGTATCCATCCATCCATTAGTACACTCCAGGCACGACTTAACGACATGCATACAAAATATTTAATTGATATTTAATAAAAAGTTTCAATAAGATGCAAAGAGTCCAATTTTCCTTTTCACTTTAGGGTTAGGGTTAGTATATACATACATATACATATATATATATGCTGTGTTAATGAAAATATGTCTGGTGTAAATTTAAACTAGTTGTTTGTGAAATTGTCTGCCTTTGTTTTGCATGTCTATAATTATTACATAAGCCTGCTCAGAAATAGCGCTCTATGAAAATGCTTTGCCCAATATAAACGAAAAGTCACTCAGGCAAGACCAAACCTGCCGCACCGAAAAAAACACTGAGAGGTGCATTTACAAAAAGTTAGTTCCTTTAACCATGAATGTGTGCATACGTACACCACAACACACACACACACATGCTTGTCGTGAACCTGTGGCCCTTGAGTCTGGCCTGAAGTAACATGCGGAGAGTATTTTGGTGGTAGTTCCACTGTGGCTTCCGGCTGAGCTGTGGCTCAACACCCCGTCACTCCCCCTTCACTTCCTCTATTGCCCCTGACGTACTTCCTGCCTCCAGTCTGACTCTTTCCACACACTCTTTCTAATGTGTGAGAGCACTGAAGATACTTTCACACCTCTGTTTCTGGCCATCTTTTCTCGTTCCTCTGCACACACATATACTTCACATTGGCATGAAGTCATCATGTGCCTAAAGCACCTCCACTGCATGTCTGACCTCAGAGCTCAAACAGCATTACTGTTGGTTTGTGTGGTATTGAGCTGTCTGGAAGAGTCCAGGCCTGCTCTCACTGCCAAGAAAACAGGAATGCTAAACTACGGCGGTTTGTAACAGGGTAGATTATGTAAGAAAGTCAGAGAAATAGACTGTCCGTTTCAGGGAGAAACAGGCAGGCCTGTGATGGTTATGTGTGAGTGTGTAGGAGAAGTGGTTGGATTTTATCTTGTCTTTGTGATGTTTAAGGCTGGATGTTACAGTTCAACAATATGCATGTAAGACATACAATGTGACAGTGTTATTCATATTTATTCCATTGACAGTCTACGCAACTACCACTTTGACACTTCAAAAAATTCATAAAGAGAATTAAGCGGTTTGGTCAAAATTTTCTGAAGAGACAATCGCTTTACATGATGAACAGATTGAATTTAGGCTTTTATTCACATATAAACATTCATCAACTCAAACATCAGTTGTGGTAAAACGAAGCTCAAGGTAGTTCGCTTGACGTGCGAGAACCAATGGGGTTCATTCTCATGTTACGCATCACGTTTGAGCTTCTGCAATTGGTTTGTTCTTGTGCATCAAACAGTTTTGGTTGAGCTTCTGTTTATGTTTGCTGATCAAAGTTTAAATGTGAATAAAACACTAATTCCCTTTCAAGGGAACTCCACCAGGAATTCCTGGAGGACCAGGAAACTATAAAGCACTCCTGATTCACATCAGCGCTAGCTTCTGTGCCTTCAGCAAGCGCTCTGTGTGAATCATTGTATGAAAAAAGTGTTTTTGTCTGTCCTTAGTTGAATCTAGGCAGGAGTTTTATCACATATATATATATATATATATATATATATATATATATATGATATCACATTTTATCATATATACATATATATATATATATATATAACTTTAATATGGCGAGCGAACAACATTATAGACAGTTTGTACATCCCTGCACTCGATATCTCACGGTTGGGGATACACACTAACTATGTGTTGTTTGTCTGGGAAAGCAGCATGCCCAGTCAGCTCTCGAGGGAGCTGATTGTGAGCATTGTAAGCGGCTACCATTAAGAACACTGCGCTCCCACCGATCGCTCTTCGAGGAGGGTGGTTCGGTTCGCGCTCCTTGCGGCTCGGGTACTGCTTCTGTCGAGGCAGAGCGGCGACTTCAGGCGTGAGGTTCGCAAATGGACAGAGGGGTTTGAGATGGGCCCAGCCCTATCTCAGCCTTCACCTGTCAGAGCCAGTGCCTCAGTTCAGGATTTGGAAGCACACTCTGCGGTATCGGAACAGGAGATACTGAAGACTTCAGTCTCCTGCATGTGAGGAGCTTGTGGAGGTGCAGTAGAAAAATTAAGCATTGAGTGGCCAGCGGACAAACAAGAATCTAGGCAGAAAAGTAAGCTCGATGAACACTGTCAGTAAACACTTTCATCGAGAGGTTCCAAGAAGAAAAAAAGCAAGTGTCGGCATTCCAGAAATTCCTCCGACTCCGCACTCATGTCTCAGGGGCTGCTGGGCGGGAGCAGCCCCGGCCGTCGACTAGCTCCTCACACCGGGCGCAGCAACCTCACGCTCCCCCACAAAAAGAATGGACAAGATGGATCTGCGGACCGTTATTGTTTCGAAGAGGGCTTCTTCTAAAAAGAAGACCTGACGCCACCGGCTGAGGGTAGTCCCCACCGAGAGAAAATTGGGTTTACCGCATTACATGGTGCCCTTTCTCTCTCGGCACCCTCAGGGGAACGTTCTGCCAACCCTGACTTTATCCCGAAGCGTAGACGGTCCCAGCGAGCATTTTGCCGAGGGGCGCTCACTCCCTCCGAGGAGGGGCCTAGAGCAATCAGACCAGTTGTTCCCTGCCGGTGCGCCATTACAGGGCACTGTGTCTGCTGCTCAAAATACTTCAGAGGCCAGTCTTGAGAGACTGGTACCCTTAGTAGATTTTCTGGCAGAGTGGAAAAGTCTTCCAAATATATCTCAGTGGGTCCTGCAGACGATCGAAAACGGTTACGCTATTCAGTTATCTAAATCAGGGGGCAGACATCCTGTCGAGGCATGGGCCGAGGCCTGGGGAATGGAGATATCACCCTGAGGTGGTGGGGCTCGTGTGGAAGAATTTTGGTCATGCCGAGGTACACCTTCACCTGTTCGCTTCCAAGGAGACATCACAATGTCCACTGTGGTTGTCTCTCAGCCATCCAACCCCTCTGGGGTTGGACGCTATGGTGCAGGCGTGGCCGAGGTCACGTCTGTACACATTTCCCCCGATTGCTCTGCTCCCAGGAGTTCTGGAAAGGGTTCGCCGGGACGGGGTCAGTCTACAGTTGGTAGCCCCGTTCTGGTAGGCCCGAGTATGGTTTGCGGACCTAGTCTCTCTCCTCGACGGCTCTCCTCTGGAGATTCTGATCAGGAGGGACCTACTCTCTCAGGCGAGTGGGACGATCCTTCACCCCCGCCCAGAACTGTGGAAAATGTGGGCTTGGCCTAACTCTAGGGGGCCCAGCTCATAAATTCAGGTCTCTCTACAGAGGTTGTTGAGACCATCTTCCACTCCAGAGCTCCGTCCATGAGCAAGTTATATGCCTTGAAGTAGAGGTTATTCACTTCATGGTGTGGAGAACACCAGTTGGACCCGGTTAACTGCCCGGTGGGTGCAGTGCTGGAATTGCACGGGTTATCCCCCTCCACACTGAAGGTGTACGTGGCGGCACTAGCTGCTTACCACGTCCCTTTGAGTGGAGTTTCTCTGGGGAGACACCCATTGATAACACGTTTCCTTCGTGGCACTTTGAGGCTGAGGCCAGGAGTCCGCAGGAGGGTGTCGACATGGGACTTGGCCGTTGTATTAGAAGGCCTCTCCCTAGCTTCTGAGAAATGCATTACTCTAAAAACTATCTTTCTTCTTGCTATTTCGTTTCTCAAAAGAATTGGAGACATTCAAGCACTCTCGGTTTCGCCCTCGTGCCTGGAATTCTCGCCTGGTATAGTAAAGGCCTTCCTCCATCCTAGACCAGGCTATGTTCCTAAGGTCCCTACTAATATTGTTAGATAGTACGGCAGGTTTTCTGTCCTCCTCCTTTTCTGACGTCAGACCAAGATAAACTAAATCTGCTCTGCCCGGTGAGGCCCCTAGATGCTTATGTCCACAGAGCTGCCCTGTGGAGGAAATCTGAACAGCTGTTTATTTGTTTGTTTTGGGTCACCCAGGAAGGGGTGTCCTGCATCTAAGCAGAGGATGAGCATGTGGGTGGTTGAGGCTATCTCACTTGCTTACGAATCGGCTGGTCAGCCTTCACCTTTGGCTATACGAGCTAGGAGGAGTAGGAGTATGGCTGTTTCTAAAGCTTTATTGTCAGGAGTTTCCCTACATGATGTTTGTGATGCGGCAGGCTGGTCCTCACCGCACACATTCGTTAGGTTCTATGATCTTGACTTCAGCTCCACTCCAGGGGCATGGGTGCTTTCGTCCGAATGTGCGCTTTGACTTCACATGGATGGACATTTGCTCTTATGGCGACGTGGGTATTAGCGTTCTTGCAGCGTTTCGACCCAACTCGTGTTCCCTTGAAAGGAGGGAACGAGGCGCTGCGTTGAAGCGCTGCGGAAACGCCCCTGCGTGATTGGGTCATGAAGCACGTATGGAATCAGTCCAATGGCAAGACGGAACATCATAGGCGGGTGATGTCATCGACCAGGAAACTATAAAGCACCCCTGAATCACAACAGCGCTAGCTTCTGATAGGCTGAAGCAAGTCGATCACGGGCATGCCGGGAGTATGGCAGGGTGACGCAGCATCTCGTTCCCTCTTCAGGGAACTAGGGTTACATACATAACCGAGACGTTCTGATGGATGGGGATGGGTGTTGGGTGCTCTCAGATTTGCTCTACGTTACTGCTTTTAGGGGTAAATAAAGTACACAGATGTTCCTTTTGAAAGGGTAGATAAGGTGCACATTTGTCCTTCTAATGTACTGTAAAAAGGTAAAATTTTTGCAAGTTTTTTTCCTGAAGGCATGATATTGCTACCTTGTTTTACCCAAACTCTAAGCTGGCATCACATGTCCTTTTGAGGAAAAGCCAATCACAGAATCAGTGTACTGAAAAACTCGTCCAAGATTGTGGATGAGTGAAGAACAATGCAGATTATGTATATAATATTTAAATAACTACAAATACATTTTATAACTTTATAAAGTTTTGGAGATAAATAACGCAGACACTGGAGAAGGATGAATCTTTCCAGTGTGCATGTGTCAAGCACTTGTTTTCCTGCACGTTATCAATTTGAGCTTACTTTGAAATGCTATGTGATTTACTAAAAAAATTAAGCCCATACTTTGGGCTTGAAGTACTATGGTTTTAATGTTCTACTATGCAACTTTTAGGTGTAACTAAGGTACAAAGTTTTCCCTTTAAGGGTATTGCCCCAGTGACAAGCTGTTTCACCCCTAAGGATACAATGTCTGCATATTTTCTGCTATGTGGAGTCAATTTAGGAGGTTCCATTACGATGCCTTAGAAGGCGGTTCCCTAAGCAGTCAGCTGGCAGCAAGCCAGCACACTAGGTTTTGGAACAGAACTAGAGAGTGAGAGACGTTCTCAAAACACACTTTGTGGGATGGTAGATTTCTTTTCCATTAATATGCACAACATTTCATATACATGCTGCTCACATTCAGAATCTTTTATTCAAAGTTCTCTGATATTACTTCAAAACACATTTCTACAAGTTACAATTCAAACATGTGGAAACAACACAGTGTGTCTTTTACCAGTTAAAAATTATCATAAATACTGATGTGCAATGGAGTATTATGGGATATAATATCAGAACTAGGCAAAAAAAAAAAAAAAAAAAAAAAAAAAAAAAAATTTATATATATAATGTAGTCCAGAGGTCAAAGTTCAGTTGCAGGTTGGAGGGTTTCTTTAGTCCTTGTAGTTTTGGGTGAGGAACTGAAGTGAAGCCACTGGGCCAGCCAGACCAAATCTCTGAACAAATGCCTGTGGATCCCAGTTACCTAGAAAAACAGCAGCAAAGCCTTTCATTGCTCTTGATCATAACTGTAAAGGGTGCTTCTGCCTCACTGTAACATCAGCTGTCTACACGAAAAACGTTTCTACATGACACACTCCAACATCCTGTTTCAATAAGAAATCCAGTAAGAAAATCAACACAGGAAAAGAAAGATGCAAATTATTTCATGTCTTACTTTCAGATAAATGTGCCGCATGATAAAAAAAGTATCCTTAAATGTATAATTTCACAATTAGTTTATATAAATAAAACAAAAAAAATGTTTGTTATTATTGCTGCTGTACATAAATCAAAACAAAACATTTATTGTACTATTATTATCATTATTATTACTACTGTTTTTAAGTATTTATTGCTGTACATAAAAAAATAAATCAATACAATTATTATTATTGTTGTTGTTGTTATTGTTGCTGTTATTTTTTGTTTCTTTTTTGCTGTAAATAAATAAATAAATCAATACAGTTTTTGCTGTTATTGCTATTGTTTTTTATCGGTTTCCTTTTGCTGTACATAAATCAATCAATCAAGACAAACGTTATTATTGTTATTTTTTGTTATTACTTTTTATTTTTTATTTGTTTCATATTTATTTTTATTCATTTATAAAAATAAATAAATATTTTTATAAATAAAGAAAGTTTTTGGCACTATAATGGCCTTTATTTATCTGGTATTTATCTGGCATCAGTAATGCCTGACCTTTTGTCCCAATATTCTAAATTCTACACAATGTCAGTTGTATCATGTGCAACAACATGTGTCCCTTTAATTACTGTCTGCACTTATCACAGGTTTTCTGTGACTGAGCTACTTGGGCTAAACATTTCAATCTAGTTGCTACAAATGGTAAATGAACGTGTTTAGTGGAGAATCTTGTAATGCCGCACGTGTCTCAGGGCCTTGGTGGGCTGTGAATCACTGCAAGCGTCTCATCTCGAAATAAAACACACAGCCTGTCACAGTGCTGGAGGTGGCAACATGAGAGAAAGCGTTTTGGCAGGACAACCAGATAAATACCAGACGTAACTCCGGCTGCTATGACAATATCACTTCTCCAAATCCGGCAATAATCACATTCCTAAAAGCAAATGTGAAATCACAATTTGGAATAAAGCGCCAACAAACTGCGTCCAAGACTGGAAAATGTAAAGTTCTGAATTTGGAGGATCTTTAATTGATGTTTGGTTTATATCAAGTGAATTGCAACTGGTGATATCTTTGTAAAACTACATTAAGTCTATGAGATATTGAGAGATTTTATTTTATACAAAAAAATATAAAATAAATAAATAAATAATGTACTTTGAGCCTCCAGCCAATTAAAAGTAAATTGTAGAACAAAAGCAGATCAGCCACAATACCCGTTTAATATCTAAATTTCTTCCTCTATCAGTGTACACTGGCGGAAATGCTGTTGTGGTGAAAGGGAAACCCCGTCCATGCACACAGCAGAGCACCACATCCTGGAAACATCAATGTGAGTGTGTGTACACTTGTTTGTATGTTTGAATGCAAGTGGGTGTGAGAGTATGCTAGTGTGATTTTAAAGGAAAATGTCATTGTTGTTTCCCCCGCTGGTTGCAAGAGTACAACCAGAGTACCAGTTGACATTAGATTTATGCATTTTGCCACATGCTTGAATCTAAAGCAATTTCAAGGTATATACTGTAGACTTCAGCAAGTTTGTACCCTAGGAATTAAACTTAGGATACTACACACTTAAAGGGATAGATCACCCAAAATGATCACCATTTACTCTTGTGAAAAAGAAGTGCACTTTATTGCACTGAATGTAGTTTATTTCAAAAAATGAAATAAATCCTGAATGCTTTAGAGCACAGACTTCAGTTTCGTCTCTTTGTAAAGACAGATTATTGCTGAAAAAAAGTTACAAAAGTGAAACTAAAAAAGGTTATAGAAGTTTAATGAGAAATGCACACATTTACATGAAATTTACTCTAAAAATGTGAGAAAATCAAAGCCATAAATCTAAACAAGCTGTGTTCCAAATTTGAGGTTGATATCTCAAAACATTTTCTTTCAGTAAGAATATGTTTAGGCAGAGTTACCAAACGCTTTCACTTGATGAAATTTGTCTCCCATTCATTTATAATAAAAGTAAAAGACAATTTTTTTCCTAAACAAAATTTTTAACCTTTTCGAATCATGTCCATGATTTGTGTGTGTGTGTGTGTGTGTGTGTGTGTGTGTTCACATAGCAAGTGCCAAAACCTTTACCAAGTTTCATACCAGGCATTCTGATGAAGTAAAACATTCAAAAGAAATAAAAAAAAAACAATTATTTTCAGTCAAAAATGACTGAAACATGAACAGCACCCGAGGGTTAAATGTCTAATATGAATGAAATAGGCCACTTAAGTGTACTTTGTAATAATGGTGTCACGTTTATGTTCAGTTAGTTTCACTTTCATGGACGTTTAGTTTGTTTCTCTTCAGTCACATGTTTCCTTTGTTCTTTCATTCATCACAGTAGTTTGTCATTTAGTTCATCAGCATGTGTCTTTAAGTTGGTCACCTTTACTCAGTGTTTGTCCGGTCTCGTTCATGTTAGCATCTGTGGATTTCTATTAAACTCTGTCTTGAATCATCATCTTCTGCTGCTTCATCATCTGCCAGCACCTCACTGACCAATGGCAAATTTAAAGTTTTAATTTTAGTGAGCCTTCAGACACACAAGTTTTTAATAAAAATGACATTAAAGTATATTTTAGTTTATCATAAATACTTTTAATTTGACAGTACACTATATTAAACCATCTTTAAACAAAGAAAATACAGACATACTTAAGTTGTACTTAAGTATATTATTTATTTTTAAGTATATTCTTTCCGTAACAAGCATGCTAAAGTGTACTTTATTTTCACGAGGGTATTCACATTTCGCCTTCATGCAGTTCCAAACCTGTAAAACCTTCTTGCTTCTGCGGAACACAAACGAAGATATATTTAAAATGCCTCAGCAATCCAATGTCATTTTTGGACAACCGGACAAAAACAGTTCTTCAATCATTCTTCAAAATATCTTCTTTTGTATTCTACTCAACAAAGAAAAATCATATATTTGAAATAACAGAATTAAAATTTTTTGGGTGAAATATCCAAAAGTGAAGATTTGTTCAGTGAAGATTTTTGCATAACTAAGAGAAAGTGATATAAAGTGCTGATTGTGAGATAGAGGTGTGTGTGTGTGTGTGTGTGTGTGTGTGAAAATCAAGTGTGTATATGACTTATTGTGTGTGAAGATGTCAGGTTCTTTCTAATTGAGTGTTAGAAATGGAGTAAAGTGACCCAGCCGTATGAGGCCATGTGACCTTTAGGCCTCTGAACCTGAGAACATGAGGAGATAATGTTCCGCCTCTGCAGATCATGATCCCTGTCTGACCCCACTACAGTCAGGGCATCTATAACACACACACACACACACACACACACACACACACACACACACACACACACACGCACACACACACACACACACACACACACACACACACACACACACACACACGCACACACACACACACACACACACACACACACACACACACACACACACACACACACACACCTCGTGTGAGGAGCACCTGCAGGATTTCATCTGAGGGTATGCACAAATGTTGTTTTCATCTGAATTTAAAATTCAAGTTCACATTTCAAGTGTTCAAGGAGTTTTAATTTTCACTATAAAATAATCCGTTTTAACAGTAAAAACCCAGTTAATTAGTTAACGGTAAGTGCCCTTTACTCTATACAGTGAAAAACTGTAACAAATCAAATGGGAAATGTTATGTCATTTTATAGTAAAATACTGTTAAATTTACAGTTTTTGAAATTGACATTCTCAGAACTCCCTGTGTGATGTTTTTTCACTTCAATTATGTTTCTTATAAGATTTTTCTTATCAGTTGGTAGGTTAGTATATTAACATTATATCAGTTAATTAAATAAGCTTTTTATTGTAAATTTAAGTTCAATTCATAAAATCGAAAATGTTACTACTGTATTTATGGTCAAATTAATTTAGATTTTTTGGACACACTTTAGTTTGAAGAACACATATTCTACTACTTTTGCCTCAATAATCTCCTAATTACTGCTTATTAATAGTTAGTAAGGTAGTTGTTAAGTTTAGGTATTGGATAGGGATACGGGATGTAGAATATGATCATGCAGAATAAGGTATTAATAAGGACTAATAAACCGCCAATGTCATATTAATATGCATACTAATAAGCATGAGAATTTGACCCTAAACTTCAGTGTTACTGATTTTTTTTAAGTGTAGCATTCATGTTTACTAACTATTACGCACTTGAGACTCTTCAGACTACACCATTGGAGAGAGAAGAATAAAGGTGTCTCTAGACACGTTTTAAATGCTTGAAAACATGAAACCGGCACAAAGCAATGAAAGGGTGTCTGTTTCACTGACTGAGAAACCGCTTCAGACGATTCAGTGAGAGAGCGTCCAGAACAAATACGAATCGATTCAGACCAATTTGCAAATTCATCGAAAATATAGAGCCGGCCTCAAAAGAATGATTCATTCACGTATGACTGGCATCGACAGAACTAGGAAAACGTTTCTCAGGTCAGTCAATGCTGCTGGTCCCACAAACCGAGTGCAATGACCTGTTTTATGGTCTGATCGGATAGAATAGAAATAGCACACTTCTCCTCAACAAAACAGCTGCTTTATTGTAACATTGATATCTGCAGGATAAAAATATGTGGGATGAGTTTATACTATACCTAAGTATGAGCAATAGTGTGCCGGCAAACAGCACTAATACAGACATCTTGATGAGGAGCACAAATCTCCCCCAACCGAACTGAATCACAGGCAATGAGTCACAACTAAACTATGCCTGCGACAACGTGACATCAGTTCAATCCAGTGAGGAGTCAAGTGTTTGCATGATCTGTTTATGTGCTGCTATAAAAACCCAGGCATCCTTCAATGTATACAAATCAAATACAGGTTTATTCAGGACTCAGAAATAGGCCAGCGGGGAAGCCCCGATGTAAGCTGTGGTTAACTAGGGAAATAGCCCATCAGTTTGATCCTCCGCTGGTATTGGTAACAGCTCTCGATGCGATGTCATCATGGAGTCAAGGGGGCGGAGTGATTTACAAACGCCTCTAAAAATAGTGTGTCTCTGTGTGTTTGGGTTAATTCGGTCTCTTTCCACTCCTCAGTCTGTCGACTCATGGAAAACAGAGATAGGAAGTGGAGAGTGATGCGGCACTTTCTTCCTCTGTTCGACTCTACCCTTTCTTGTCTGTCTTTTGATTTGCGCAATACAGGAAACTAAGTCTTTACGCGGTAAGATGTCTTTGTTACTTAAAAGAGCACTTTTTGTGAGGCGTACATGCAGTATGCGCTGGTGAGAATTAATATATTAATGTAACAAATTAGAGTCACTTTTAATTGGCAAACAACAGAGAAAATGAATAGTGAGCTAATGGAAGGTCGAAGAAAGACAAAATATTTTGTTGATCCTGGAACAACATTCCCTGTCTGAAAATCCTAGCCATAATTTATCCCTTAAATCAAATTGAAATGATAGGTGAATTACACTGATTGTGGAGCACCTAACCCTAACTGAAAGCTTAAACTTGACATAAACTGTAAACTTGTCCCTCAAATCTGATTGGTTGTTTGTTCCAGGATCAATAAAGATGTTGTAGTTGGTGACGTTAACCGAACTGACCACCAGGCCACGGCTCTTACATTTGGCAGACTTTTTAACACTAAGTGGCTGAATAGTGTGCAATAATGTAAATGATATAGTTCTGGTCCTGAATTCTGATTGAATAGGATTTCAGAAGGGCTAAAATAAACAATATAATATCAGCTGATAATGCAAATCACTTATTCTGCTGTTATCACTGCTCAGAGAGCACTACCTTGAGACCAGATTTTAAGTTGAGTTCAGTTCAGGGACTATATCACAATATTCTTTGCGTAATAATGATTTTTATTTTTATTTTACATTGAAATATATATGTATATATATTTTTTAAAGACACTCAATACACTACCGTTCAAACGTTTATTGACCGGCACATAATATTGAAAGTTTATAGTAATATATGTATTTTTTAAAGTGAAAGACGTCACATTAATATTAACATATTTCAAAATATAATTTATTACGATCTTGGAATTAAATTTCGTTGTTATAGAACATATAACACTGTCACAGATATGGGGGCTGTAATCAAGTGCCAGACAACAGAGATAACAAATAAGACTTTAATCCAAGGATACGCATGAAAAGGTACAACCACATAGAACTCTTAATAATACAAGACAAGGAACAGACTGAGGGGGCTTTCACACTGGCAGTTTAGTTCGGAAGGGGGCACGGTTCGCATGAAAAATCGCTAATGTGAACGCTGTCATGGGACCCGGGTGCGAGACTAGCTGGAGGAGGTGGTCTGAGTTCGGTTGCTCCTGAACTGTGCTGCGGTTCGCGTGTGTGTGAAAGCAACACGAACTCGGGTGCGCACTTGTTCAGGAAGTAAAGTATCCTGCGCATGCGTTTTAGCCGATTATGATGTATTTAGTTAAATAAAACACACGTAAGGGATGAAGAGTGAGTCTGCAGTGTATTCGCGCATAGTGCGTGCAATCAGGGCAACAAATGAATGGAAATCCACTGTCTCCTCAAATGAGTCCATTTGCAAGCAGCGGAAAGACAGCTTATGCGACACACACACACACAATTACACACACGTGTTTTCTATCATGCGCCGTGCACGTTTGCAATGACGTAAGATGGACGCAAACGCACCAGAGTTCGATAGAATCAAGTTGAGTGTGAAACCAGACCAACGCCGGGAACAATCGCGCCCGGGCTCGGACCGCAGCAAACGAGCCCAGTGTGAAAGCCCCCTGAAACAGAGGGCTTAAATACATAGCAAACAAGAGGAACTAACGAGACGAATTAACACAGCACACCTGAAACGAGGAACCTAATTAATTAGTAGCCAAGGAGACAAACAGGTAGGGGACAGAGGAGAACTGGGGCCTGTACCATGATGGTAGTTGAACAAACTCGGGGTTAGAGGATTAGTTTCAAGTCGACAAAACCAAACCAATCCAACCTTGCTTTGTTGGTCCCATGATGCTGATCATCAACTTTCTCTGTCAACTCAGGCTTTGATCCTGAGTGTAGGTGTGACATCAGTAGCGAACAACCAATCGCATGCTGAGAAAGAGTGAAACTGCGAGAGAAGCAGCGTGATTCACTTCTCTCTTCTGCAGAATTTTACAAGATTAAAAAATATTAAGAATTTAAACAAATTTACACAACAAGAAGAAATTAGCTGTCTATGAAAGAGGACAACTAAAAGAAAAAGTCTTGCTGTATCAGTGCAAGTAAAAGTTAATTTATACAGTTCATAAAGAGAATTGAACATTTAAGCTCACATATTCATTTTATAGCTGTATCTATTGATTCTAAAGTGTATTTATATTACCTTCATATAACCTTACCTTCATAACTGTGCGTAATAATAATTGATTAACTAAAATTGTACATGTGTGATTAAGGGTATATCTAATATCTAAATTATACAAAATTATTATTCTAAATAAGCATTAGTAAAAGCCAGACGATTTTGTCTTTAAAAATCATTTGCTATGTAGTGACCTTTAATTTGGAGTAGAAACAGGTGGAGTGACTTTATCGCATCAGACATGTGTCACTTTGCTCACAGCTGATTGGTCTAAGTTCGGTTTGCAACCTCTTACCTGGAACATAACCTGCCCTTGACCAGGTTAGCCGTGGAGCGTAAGTTACTATGATGATGAACACTGCTAAAAGCCAAAGCACTTTCATGGTGCTTAACACCCTGGCGTTGGCGCAAACTAAACTGAAACATACCTGGCTATCCACCTAAACCGGCTTCATGGTTCATGGCTTCAAGCTTCATGGCTTCAAGACTTTTGCAGAGGGAATGTAAATGGGTTTTTGACCTAAAATGCTCCTTTGGGCATGAATAAGGAATGTACTCTCAATTGTTTTCTTATTTTCCTTTTGGATCTACGCACTTTTGGATCTAAGAAGATATCACTCATCAGTTTGGGACTAATGTTTGGCACTACGTCTTTCCATCCTCTTGTTTAAAATGTAATTTATTCCCGTGTATTTTCAGCATTTCTCCATTCTTCCGTGTCACACGATCCTTCAGGAATCATTCTAATATGACAATTTGATGTTCAAGAAACATTACTTATTGTTATGAATTAAAAAATAATAATTAATCAAATATTTTTGTGGAAAACAAGATTATATTCAGGATTCTTTGATAAATAGAAAGTTAAAAAGAGTATTTATTTGAAATAAAAATCTAATCATAACAAATGATGTCTTTATTGTCACCTTTGATCAAAGACTGGTATATTCTGCTATATTTGATGTGAAGCCTGACATGCTTGCAGGATGTGTCTGTCTGTGTGTGTTTGTGAGAAAATATTCTGGAGTTCTTGCTAATGTATACAGAGATTTGTTCAAAATGAATTCACTCCAGCACTGCTGACTCTCATTCTCAGTTTTCATCAATCTCAATACAAGGGCTGTCAAACGAAAAGGGCTATAAACTTGTAGCATTTTATTAATGAGACCAATTATAATATTAGGCAAGGCTTCTAGAACCTAAAACTTTTGTAACTTAAATTTAAACTAACAGTTTAATAATACATTTAAAAGGATGACTGTGGAGAAGCCATTTTTGAATGGTTTCATCAAGTACAACATGTTCCTGCATTTTAATTCCAATTAACCAATCAGATTTGAGGGACACGCTTACAGCTTATGTCAGGTTTAAGCTTACAACCAGTGTTAGGTGCTTCAACATCAGTGTTATTCACCTCTCATTTCCCTCTGATTTTAGGGATAACGTATTGGGGTATGGTTAGGTTTTGGGTTAGGGCCTACATTTTCGGAATGTTTTTCCAGGACTAACAAAATATGTTGACCCAGGAACGCATCTAACTCTGCAAAATCAGGACGCTTGTCCAAGGCCAAAGATGCTTTCCGGTGCAGTTACAGCATCCACCAGCAGGGGCTAATGCAACTTTCCAACATCTTGCTTTATTTTCCCCAAATGAATGCGAATCAAGAGTGGGAACCCACAGCAGGGGTCCAGTGTGCCGTTGCAGTGCTATTGGACTGTACGGGTCGGTGAAGCTGGTCAAGGAGTGTTTGATTAATGACTGAATCAGTTAGTGGGAGGAAGACTCGTGTGGGTCCATTACTACACTGCAGTGCTGCTAATGGTTTCAATTACATCCCAGTAACCAGTGCTGAGCTCATACATTTCTGCTGAAGTGGACTACGAGCGCATGGCAGGAGTCTCGGTGAAAGTGCATGTGCCATCATGCAGAACTGAACAATGTCTTGGAGGAAAACGGTAATTAATTAGCCAAGACCTTTTACAGTCACATGTCTCATTTCCAGGGGATTTCTAGGAAAGAATTGCACTTTTATACATCAAAACTTGATGGTCCACTAGGTAGTGCGCACACATCAAACACATCCATCCGCACTTAACTGGAGGTGGAGACGGACAAGAAAGTATTCCTCGGCTTCCTTTATGTGGCCTGTTTATCCACCGATTGCCATTTAAAAGTAATTGTGTATTCTGATTAAATAAAATGTATGTAACGGCAACTAACGAAATTATGTGCATTCTACAGGCTGAGTAAAATTATAAAATATAATATTAATATAATACATAAATGTAATACAATACTGTTCAAAGGTTTGGCGACAATACGATTTTTTTTAAATCCAGGGCTGCATTTATTGGATCAAAAATACAGTAAAAGCAGTAATATTGTGAAACATTATTTCAATTTAAAATAACTCTTTTCTATTTTAATATACTTCAAAATGTAATTTATTCCTGTGATCAAAGCTGAATTTTTAGCATCATTACTCCAGTCTTTAGTGTCACATGATCCTTCAGAAATCATTCTAATATAATGATTTGCTGCTCAAAAAACATTTCTTTATTATCAGCAATGTTCCGAAACCATGATGCTGATTTTTTTTCAGATTCTTTGATTACAAAGTTCAAAAGAACAGCATATATTTGAAATATATTTTTAATATTATAAATGTATTTACTGTCATGTTTGAGCAATTTAATGTGTCCTTGTTGAATAAAATAATATTGACCTCGAAACCCCAAACGGTAGTGTACAGTACATATTAGGAGTTCTGCAGTAACGTAATGTAACACATTACTTTTAATAGTAACATTCTCGCCCACGCTGCATGATTTTGTGTCAACTTATGAGTAAGACACAAAGTTACTTTAGCACAGATGGAGAAGTATGAATGTCTTTTCACTTTTTATAGTGATTTCCCCTTCCACAGCTATGTTATCACTTTCCCAGTCCTCCTTTCTCAACAAATAAGTCAGTGTGAGAAGGCCATGATCTCTGAACTAACCGTGTCGAGAAGAGAAGTGCTGACTCTGAGATGCTAGACTGATTTCATTCTTTTGAAGTACTCACACTTCAAACACCGGCACTGTTGCTGCTCTTGACTTTCACTCCACTCTCATTGTCTTATGTGATGACGGCTCAGCTGTAGCTGTGGTTTATATACAGTATAACCAGAGGTGTCAAGTCCAGGTTCAGAAAGTAAAATTCCTCCTCAGTATTTTGTTCCAATCACCTGGATTTGCTAATTAGCACAGTTTTTCAGCCAGGAGATAGAAGTAATTAGTCAAATCAGCTGGCTGAGTTAATGGGTGGAATAAACATATGGCAGGACTTTTACTTTCTGACCCCTGGAATTGACACCTCTGAGTATAACCACACCAGACCTGCCAACCTTGAAATTATTGTTTAATGCCAGTGTTTCTCAGTGTTTTTCTTTGAAAGTCCAAAATTTCAATACTGCTCAAAGCCATTTTTTATTCATGAGTAATATTGCATTGCACATAATGTGTGCTGGTCAACTAGTCTAAAATTAAGAACCCCCTAGAAAACAGTAAAAAAAACAACAACAAATAGATTTGTACATTTAAGATAGGCTACTTAATTTATTATTCCAATATCCAAATATGATACTAAATCACACAGAAAAAAAGGACTTTTATTTGTGACGTACTGTCTTTGCATTTGAACATTGCACATTTTAAACAGGACACGCATTAGCTGAATAAACGTTAGCCAATACAAACATATTTATAGAAAATAGTTGACAATGAATAGACAGGAGTCCTGTCACATGACCAATAATAGCAAAACGAATCACTTATTCTAAAAAGAATATCAAGATGAATCCGAAATATGGGGCTGTGTTAACAGTAAAACGTCTGTCTTTTAACGAATTTTAAAAACACGGATGGATAATACAAAATGCTTTCTGACATTTTGACAGAAAAAAAAACAAAATTTAAAACTTAGCCCGTCAATTTACAATTATCTTCTCTCTCTGTGTGCGCGCGGTCTGTGTTTGTGAGAGAGAGCTCGCGCAGCACTGATAGAACGGTACTTTTTAATCCATACAGTAAGTTTCTAATGCGCTAGTTTTCATACAAAATAATTATGTAACATAATTAGGTACTTTAGTTATTATTAACACAATAACGTAACACATGCAGACTACATTTCTCAACACTGGGAATGAATAAATAAACGCCTGTTTCTCCAGACTCGCGCTATCAGTCATCCACAAATCAGAGAACTTTCATAATCACTAAGCAATAGCGATTTTAATTTTATTTAGATTTATTGTTCATCAATACTTAAGCATTTTATAATTTGCATGGCTGAATGATGTTTTCCTCTTATCTGAGTGACCAATGACGGAATATTTTAAGATAATCCATGCGATCACTCCCATGTGATCATCGAATCCAGATTATTAAGTTAACTAAAAACAATATTTCAACTTTCCATATCCACCCCAGCCCGTTTACCTTCAGGAGTCAGAAGTGCTGTGACTACTGTCCTGTCCTCGCTAATGAACTCAGTCAGACGGCGAGCCGCGGGAGTGGAAGCGGGATCGAGCGGGATTCTTTATTGCTGTCGATTTTCATTCTCTTTTTAAGGCCTTACGCATCTGTCAATCATCCTCGCTTGCTATTTGGGGAATGAACCTAGCGCTATGATTGGTCGAACTCTTCTTCTTTTGCTGTTGCTTGATTTGAGGACTGCGCGTGAACAGATGCCAGGTTTTTGCGTAGTTTAGAGTGACTAATCGTACCAGCGTACTTTGAGGTCAAAATGCGTACCCGCTACGCAAAATGCGTACAGGTTGGTAGGTCTGCCTCACTGATGGAGTGCAAAGATACAGAGTTCATAAAGTATAAACACATATGGACACTTTATGTATTGACCTTATGACCTTATAAATTAGGGGCTGGACGTCGTATGGGATATTTAGGATATCCAATATATAGGGTTGGGTATCGGTTGGGTTTTATCCGATACCAGTACCTACTCTGTATTTTTCTGTACCTACTCGCACACACTTTGTCAAAAAATAATACCCTTTTATTTACAGGGCCAAACTGGACACAATATTAACTTAAATCTTTAAACAATATAAATACCAGTAACATATGGTAATAATAAATAAACCAATATAAAATAAAAATTCACATTTACATAATATCAAATAAAACAATATTGTATCAAACAATGTAATAATACTGGAGATTAATAGAGATTACTACCAGGGTAATCTAATCTCGACATGGCTACAGGTTCCCATGTTTTGTCTGCTTGAACCAGTCATGTAAGTTATCTGGTCGTTGTACTAGTTACGGCAGCGCTTAGCTTAGCGAGTTTGGTATTTCGTTCCCACTGCGTCTTCGCTAAGCAGCTTTGAGTGAACCTATGAAAGAGAACGTCTCTGGTTACTGGTGTAACCTATGTTCTCTGAATAGGGAACGAGACGCTGCGTTCGCTGCCAAGCTCCTCGCGCTGCCGACAAGCTTCCTTTTTCGGCAGAGAAATCTGAGGAGCAGATGATGCGCGCCCTAATATAATATGACGACGTAAGAGCGTTGAGGCGGCGCCCGCGCCATCAGACAATGGATTGGCGTGATTCTATATAGGCTTCAGACAATCGGCACACCCAGAGGGCGTTCTGACGTGTAATTTTACACATGAAATGCAGCCAAACCTTGGAGCATTTTGTCTTCGGCATCTTCATTAATCCCCTCGCTATCAGCAGACGTTCCGGGAGTCTCCCGCATATTGGTAACGGCTCCCTGATGCCTGCAAATTAGTTAAAATCTCCCGGAATCTAGAGCGAGCGAGCAAGAGCGCGCATGCGAGACAGAACAGGCTGTGCTCCAAACCGTATAGTGCGCGCACGGCGGAGAGGGAGAGGGAGAGACATTTTATTGTCTCCTAAATGACAGAATCGATTCTGAACTGCCTGAAACGAGTCATCAGTAATTCCAGTCTTACTTCCTGTTACAAACCTACATGTAGAGAAGACGCTGTTTTCTGCTGCGAAAGCAAATCTACTTTGATGCACTTCCAAAGGATGAGGAATTGGGCTGGAATTGATACAGTAAAACCGACGCCATCGTTATTGTTCGTGTCACTGTATATCAAGAGCTGAGGAAGATCCAGAGCTGAAATTCAGATATGGCAAAGGGCGTTTCGGTTTTGACACGCGCTGTAAGTGGTTGACCAATCACAACAGACTGGATCATGTGACCAATCAGAGCAGAGCAGGCTCTTGGAAAGGAGGGGGTTAGGGTCCGTGTTCATTAGTTTTTCAATTTAATATTGAAAGTAGAAAAATGAGAAAACATCTAATTTATTCGTTTTTTTTAAAAAAAAAAAGAAAAGAAAAAAAAAAGAGAATTCGGCTTGATTTTACATTTTTAGGTTCAGGGGTAGAAAATGGATGAACGGCTTGAATATTCGATTTCCACACATGGGCGGACATGAAACGCACCTTTCTGCTGATTGGTCAACCAAAGATCAACACGTGATCTTCCACAGTTTCGTGCAACAGAATAAAAGTCCTCCGCTGCTGGACGGATTCTTAAAGTGTTTATTATAAATAATCTCTCTCATCCAACAACCGGACTAAAGGTCCTTGCACACCGAATCCAAAATTCTCGTCCGCAATTTTCGCACGTTAAAAAATAAATACGACCTCACGTTGTGTCAATCACGTTTACGCACTGCCTTTGAAACATTCGTCAGTCATAAAAAATTCGGATCGGGTTCGATTTTCTGCGTTTTTCGCATCCATAGCAAGCATTTTGAGAGGTGTTTTGACAATTCAGAGCCACCGTACATGCGAACGCCAAAATCCAGAACTGATTAGAATCAATTGGTTAATGGAAATTGGAGGTCTTCTTTTTAATATGTGGCTAGCAAAGCATCAAACTGAGCCACTGTCATCCTGAAGTAAACTTTGAATCGCTCGGGATAATCCCGCAGCTCCTTGATAAGGTGGATTGATAAGGTCTCAGGATTGGACGGACCCAATATTTCCTCTTTCTTTTTCTCTTTTTAAGAAGAGAGAGAGGACAACAAAATCATCCTCACTACTTCAAGACTCCGTTTTGTATTTTTTTGCGAATCTTTCCGCAACGGATTGATTAATACGCATCGGACTCAGTGTGCAAGGTTTCTGTGCGTGACAAACTTTTTAGGATGGCGAATACGAAAAGACGCATCTGAAAATTTCGTACACAAGTGTGCAAGGACCTTATGGAATGCTTTGACAGAAATCGCACCGGGCAGGGCCTAAAGGGTTTTCTTCTCTATAGGCATGGGTTCGCCAGAGAAATATTAGCTGATTTTTTTCAGAAATATTGATGCAGGTTCTCTCACATCTGCACCCACATTACCCATCAGCCTACTTCTTTGGCACACCACTGATTTTATTTAGCTGTCCAACTATCACAGTCTGTGTGTCAAAGCTGTGTGACCCACTTGACAGCACGGAGCAGATGATTTTATGTTGTAGCGAAGCGCAGACCACTATTGATTTAAGTGTAAATATGCAGCAGTCATAACTTTTATTTTAGCAGCACGCTGAGTTTTGAACAAGGGATGAAGTTGAAATATGATAGATATGAAAAGATATAAATTACATTATTTTTTATCAATGTCAGTGGACAATGACAGCACATCTATTGTTTTTGGTTGTTTTTCTATTAGTTTTTTGTAGTTGTTTTGTTACATATGTATAGTTAGTAAACTTATTATGCTATGAATAGCTGTGTGCCATTCTAAAACAGCATCACATACTTTAACAAAAAGTTCACAAGTTCATAATCTTTCAATTCACAACTCATGTCACACAGGTAAAGCATCTAAATGAAAGAAGGGCTCCCACACACTAAACGATGAGAGAGACAGTAAAAATATCCCTCTCTCTGAGACAACTCCACCGGCAGTGTGTGGGGGCAGGGTGTTTAGGGAGAGTACAAAGTAGTGGGTTGTACGCCCTGTGTTTGAGTCTGAAGGCCAGCGTGTGAACAGACGCCGCCGTGCCAGCTGGCAGCTCGAGGACACCGGGCATTACGTGCCCATTTGCCACCTCCGCTTGGCTTGACCCGTGGCCTGTGAAACCCCTGGCACCGAAACGGCCATTGAGAAGAATACGGGACACAGAGGAGGCGTGGGGATTCCCCACCAACACACTTCTCTCATGCCCACTGCCGCCCGCATGCCATCCAATGCCAATTGTGTAACAACCAGCTGTCACTGTCCTTTCCGTGACCCACATTTTTCTTTCTACCCACACACACACACAAGCCCGGCCCTGAAGTCTGCACGGCACCTCTCCCTGCACGCTTGAAGATCAAAGCTGAGACTGAAATTGAGTTGAGCTCAGCATCAGGGGAAATGGAGTATCACCATTAGAGCGCTGTGTGTCGAGAGAAGAGTCGGGGAAGTGGAAAATGATCATTAGATGTCTCCACACCCACAGTCAAATGCTCCAAGCCCTCCAATTAGATCAATTAGTCAATCAATGTCAGCAGAACATGAAAGATAGGTACCAGTTACAGGCCACACGCAAATGAAACGCACGTTTGTAGTTGAGACCGCCACATGGGCGCAGAAACCCTCTGTGTTAAAGAAATACTAAATGAAAGGGTAAGGGATTATAGTTTATATAGTTATAAATATGGATATTTTTCTTACAAAAACGCATCACTTGGCCTTTATTATAGGATTAGTTCACTTTTAAAAAAACTTTTGCTGATAATTTACTCACCCCCATGTCATCCAAGATGTCCATGTCTTTCTTTCTTCAGTCGAAAAGAAATGAAGGTTTTTGATGAAAACATTCCAGGATTTTTCTCCATATAAATGGACTTCAATGGGCCCCAAACGGTCCAAGGTCCAAATGACAGTTTCAGTGCAGCTTAAAAGGGCTTTAAACGACACCAGACGATGAATAAGGGTCTTATCTAGCGAAACGATCGGTCATTTAAAAAATAAATAAAAAAGTTTAAGTTTAAGCACAAATGCTCGCTTTTTTCACTTCAAAATCCAAGTTACCATTCACTCCCATTATAAAGCTGGGAAGAGCCAAGATATTTTTTATATAACTCTGATTGTGTTTGGCTGAAAGAAGAAAGTCATATACACCTAGGATGGCTTGAGGGTGAGTAAATCATGGGATGATTTTCATTTTTGGGTAAACTAACCCTTTAAGTCATCATTTACTCTCCCTGGTGTTGTTCTAATGTAGTATGTCCTTATTCCTTTTAAGGACCACAAAAGGAGAATTTTTAAAAAATGTTGCTTGTCCATATAAGGGCAGTGAATAGCAACTAGCATCAAGCTTTTTAGAAAAGATGGCAAAGTATCATAGAATGATCCCATGCAACATGTCGTATATTCCAAGGATTTAGTGAAAAATGGTAAATGGACTGCATTTATATAGCGCTTTCAACAGACCCATGGCCACCAAAGCGCTTTACATATTGCCTCACATTCACCCATTCATTCACTCATTCATACACCGATGGAAAAACAAACCAAAATT
Source organism: Gila orcuttii (assembly GCA_026230005.1). Taxonomy (NCBI): domain Eukaryota; kingdom Metazoa; phylum Chordata; class Actinopteri; order Cypriniformes; family Leuciscidae; genus Gila; species Gila orcuttii. The sequence continues at coordinate 6,907,772 of JAPDVR010000015.1, read as the reverse complement.
TTACGTATTATTTAATGACATTTTTTACCTTGGCCGTTGGTCTTCAGCGCACGGCTACACGAAGTACAGACTCTATTAGTGCCGCAGTTCACTTCGACTCACCCAGAAAAAGCACACAAGTTGTGAGAAATCAAGACTAATAAATACATGACATGAAATACAATGCCTAGAAATCACAAAAAAGTATCTGTGTACTTTCTCTATTAAGTCAAATATCCCCACTGAGTCAAAATAGTCTTTATTTCAGTAAACGCAAAACACAGGAGAATGCTGGAGATACCTAACGCATACCACACTTAATCCAAATGAGAACTGACAAAGAACAACTGAAACACAGATAAAGGCATAGAACAAAGGAAACTAAACTAGACACAGGTTCCTAATGCCTAGAAACAAACAAGGGCATGATTAGTACCCAAAGAAAACCAAAACTAAACAGAGCAGGAAACAGGAACTAAAGGAAACAGAACAGAATGTCAAAATAAGAGTCCACATAACAGAACATAAACCTGACAATAAGCAACTCTGCAGAACATAATATATAGTGTCATTATTCAGATCAATTCAGTTAAAAATTTGTTCACATCTGATAGTGTCAGTGCATTTAAATCAATAACATAACTGAATAGTAATTTACTATTGGTCATACATATTATTAATAATAACTTCAGTTACGTTGGCACAAAACTAGTACTGCATTATTTGTACTACAAACATGAACATACCTCAAATTGTACGGTTTGTTTGTTGAGGTGTGCTATTTCTGTTCTAAGCAATCAGAATTAAGGCCCGTTCACACCAAGGATGATAGCTATACTATATATCGTTCTAAATATAACAGAGTATTAGATTTCACACCTCCACAACACCGTTGGAATCACTTTCAGAGCGATTATTTTCCAGCTGATAAATGGTAAAACATTGACACCCAATCAGAATCCATCCTGCTTTAAAGAGCTTGAGCATTTAAAGTGGCAGATGACAAAATAAACAGAACGATATTGTCCACTGGTGTGGACACTAATATAGTTAAAGTTATTGTTAAAGTTATCGTTCTTGGTGTGAATGGGCCTTAAAGGTGCAATGTGTAATATTTCTGAGGATCTATTGACAGAAATGCAATATAAGATCCATAACTATGTTCTCAGTGTTGTATAAAGACCTTGCATAATAAACCTTTATGTTTTTATTACCTTAGAATGAGACATTTATATCTCCATAACCGCGGGCGCCCCTTCTATGGAGGTCTACAAATTGTGACGTCATGTTTCTACCGTAGCCGTAAACGGACAAACGCGTTTCGTTACAATGTTGCTCTTTGTGCAAGGAAGCAATCTTAGTTCAGCAAATAAAACACTGACACAATGATGAACAAGTAAAAATAATATTCGCAATAACATATAGTTTTACTGAATAATTAAGTAAACATAATTTCTTAATTTGTCCTTGTAAAGAAACCTCATTGCTGAACTGCTACTCTCTGCTGTCTCAGACCATGGCATATTTTCCTGTCGGCCACCGTAACTTTTGTTGGTTGCAATTCGTAACCTCACCACTAGATGCCGCTAAAAATCCCACACTGCACCTTTAACAATATTTTTGCCTGGCAGGCGATAAAACATACAAATAATATCTCTCACTTACTTTTTTGACTTGAGCCAGTAAAGCACTTCCAAAACACGCTAGAAACAACGCACAGGATTAGAACGGTCAAGAACCACCCATATTTTCTGCAAAGATCTGACATCACACACATGTCCTTCTAGTCAATGAGACAAAGGGATCAATTATCTCTGGTAGATTGCAGATGAAAACAAAGACCGCTGAGCAGGAAAACTGAGTAGTATTATGGTTAGTATGCATTATGCATGGAGAGTGATTGTAATATCTTCTAATTCCACTTCGATATAAAGAGACTGTTGCAACAATTTGATCAGAATACAATACACATACAGGAAACGACTCGAGGGGTCTGCTGATGACATCATTTTGGCCTGATCAGAGCCAATGAAAAATACTAATGAGAAAATGATTAGGAAATCAAATTAGGCATCAAGATAACAATATATGTTTTGGCAAAATTAGACGGGATTAGAACATGAACTGGACAAAAATCATTAATTATTTGTTTTCCCGTTTTAGTTTCAAATAGTGTGATGCTTCAATTGACTCTTATTTTATCAAAACAACATTTTAAAGAGGCCACTGCTTTTAATCCATGTAAATCAATGTCATATTAGCTTGAGTTCCAGTCTGCCTCATGTCCTGATCCCGTTAGAGATACTATGTATAATAAAGGCAAACGGCCATAAAACTAAATGGCCTGGCAGTTAGCATGTAGCTGTGGTGCTCATGTGAGCAAAACATGTTCAAATTCAACTCAACATTTCCAAAGCCCATTTCAATTTACGTTCTTTCTACTTTCATTCCAATAAAACAAGCAAAGTAAAATGAAGGGGAAAAAAGCCTTTGTCTTCATTGTTTTGTCTTTTAATTTTATGGGGTGATGGTTTTCTTCACAATCACCTTAACTTAATTAGCGAATTGTTTCCTCTAACAGAACCAATCACAGGGGAACAGACTGATATCATTCACATGTTTACTCGAGGTTTAGGCAGAACCAAAGGACTTTTATTTTCTTTCTCTGTGCAGTAAAAGTAAAAGTTGAAAAAAAAAAGAAGCTATAACCATTACACATATTCTAACCATAAGTGACTCGATAAAGGAACAATCGATGAGTCATTAAGGGTGTAAAATACTTATTTTATTTGATTACTATACTTAAATATTATTTTGGTAAATTTTGTACTTTACTCACAGGCAAATTTCAACTGAATACTTGTACTTTTACCTAATTTTATTTCTAAAGAAAAATATAGCACTTTTTGATGAATAAATATAAACATGAATAAAACCTTCTGAATCCTACAGTAAAAATCCCTCTACGTACTAACATTAAATATCTATGAATTTACTGTTTAAAAACATGTTGTTCTAAAAAAAAATTTATTTTACTGCTGAGTCTGCATGTATATACATAAGTATATTGTATCACATGGTTAAGTACATAGTAATTAAGACCACCTAATATAACGTGCGACCAAATATTTTAGTTCATTCCCTTAGAAACAATATCTGCTTATGTTTTTGCTAGGTTACTTTTACTCTTTTTAATACTTAAGTACAACTTTTTTAATTCAGTATAATTTTCAAGTTTTATATTTTATAAGTAACAGAATGTTTGTCAATAGTTTAGTTTCTACTTCTATTTTTTTGTGCTGGGTAGTCCCGTCCATTGTCAAATCTCATTGGTTTAAAATTCGACTCCACATAATTATCCATTACATATACATATATATATATATATATATATATATATACATATATGATTGGTTGATTGTCATGTCGAGCAGCAATTTCACTTTCAGTGTAGATAGACAAATGTCACATGAAACATCTGGTCACATGGTGTCAGTGATCAACAGGTAGACTTATTACGTTATGTTTTGACTGAGAGTATAGACCTTCTGTAGCTCCCCCCCTTTTCAGCGCTGCGCTCCGGTTTGTATTTCCACAGCATGAAGGAAAGATCTTACAAATTTATGAATGATCCGCTCATTTTAAAATCTTCCCGGTCTATTAACATTTGTTTTGACATTTGTTATGTATCCGCTTCAAACAATACAATGCTCATGATAACGTTCGCTAACTCAGAAATAAGTAAAATCACTTCACCAGCTAATTACTCTTCGACAGCGAAGCCACAGAGCTACCGCAAAAAATGAAGTTCAAAGACACAATTCGGAAGATGGCTGCGCGCTTGTTTCTCTGGCGCATATGGTCTATAGTAGCTTATACACATCAATAAATAGTTCTGCCCTATAGCGGTGAAAGGGCAGGTGTATGATGCTGGATACACACTAATACACAGTTCCCAAAGCAGACACACCAAATGCATTTCCATTTCCGCTATTAAATTGGCTCACTTAAGTATGATAAGCTTTGGAAACTGTCTTGTCTTGGCTCTCAAAGATCAAACACTTCCTATAATTCATAAGGCCATCTGTACAGGAAGCCATATGCAGCTGAAACCAACAGAATCTTTCAATAGGTACAGAGACCAATGGAAAAACATAATTAATAATAAAGAGAACTATTTCAAGTAGTGACTGGTACAAGTGCTGAATGTGACGAATGGTGTAATTTGACAAATGTGACTTAATGTAATTTGCTGTTTTTGTACCAAGATGTTTGCTGCCATCAGGACAGCCATGGTCATCATATACTATATAACAAGAGAAGAATAATTGGATCATGTCGGTAATGGGAGCAGTTCACAGTCTCTGTAATTGTGTGAATTGCATTTTTTATTTTGAAAAGCAATATAATAATAGCATGTCATGTGCAGAAATGTAACAACTAGGAATCTATTATTGTGTGTATTTAGTCTTCAGTGTTATTGGCACTTTTCAATTCACCTCTTTTATGCGATCAATCATTCAGATATAAATGTTAAATTACAGAGCAATTACATAAAATATAAATTAGAGGGAAATGTCAATGTCTTGCTCTGTGGTATTTGTCATTTCCTGTCGAGATGTTAATTACAAGTTATGCTGAATGGCAAGACCGATATTTTCAGGAAAATCAAAAATAGGTGTCCGCACAGTATGCAAGTGTTTGTGTGTATGTTTTAGACGTGTATTGAAAGGATAGTTCACCCAAAAATCTCAACCCACATTAACTTTTTTCAGTCCCACTTTATATTACGTGTTTTTAACTACTATGTAATAACTGCACTTATGATGCACTTGTGTACATACATTCTACTTATATTTACAGCAGTAATTAATTTTCTGTATTGACATCTGTAATTTTACACTGTTGACCCTTGACAGTTAACCCAGCCTTAAACCTATACCACCAAACCTGTACTAACCTTACCCATATATAAAGTATATGATATGGTATAAAATATAAAGTATGACCCTTTTTTTCTTCAGTGGAGCACAAAAGCAGAAATGTATCACAATGTTCATGCTGCTACTTTCCATGAAATTAAATCATAAGGTGACCTAGGGCTGTCAAGCTCCAAAGAAACACCATAAAAATCACCCATAAACTTCATGCATTATATAAAGGAAGGTTTGGGTTGACTTGAGGGTGAGTAAATGATCCCATACTCCTCATTTCTGGGTGAACTATCACTTTAAAATCCATACACACAGTGTGTTGGTGCTAAACCCATTACAGCGTCTGTGTGATTACCCAGTGAGCTCTTCTCCTGTGAGCTGAGGGACAAGGCCTGGTCTTCAGGCTGCTCAAACACAAGGAACTGGTAGCGGTGGAGCCCCGTGCCTTGAGGTGGAGTGGGGCGGCTGTATGCTAATGAGGAAGAACAGGCACAAATCTGTTTTAGAGCTCCGGCTAGAATCTGTTTTCAAATGGTTTAAGTTACAGCTCAGAACAGAAAACTAGACTTTAACGTTTTCTGAACAACATGAGAGCGGTGCTTGTCCATGCAAAACACACCACAAGCATGCTAGGGTGTATACTAGGGTACATCTAGCCTGAGGCCTTGTTTACACCCGGTATTAAGACGTGTTTTGGTCGATCGGATCACAGGTAGACGAGGGAGACACATTCCGTTTTATACCTGGTGTTTTAATCCGTCTCTTCTGTCCACTTTCATCCACTTCTGTCCTGATTTCTTCGAGGGGAGGGTCTATGGGTGGGTAAATGTATGTGTTTCAGATCTTTCAATCTAATGAACAAAATAAGCTTGTGCAATTTACATATGAACGCACCGGAGATGACGAAAAATACACAGAGCAGCAGCTTTCATTTCTGCTCAAGACCAACCGAACACTGTGAGTGTGTGTTAGGCATCAGGAGTAAACAGGGCCTAAAGGTTGTGCAGAAACACTGGGAAAATAATGTAAAATGTGTTTAGTGATCAGAATTTCTTTCTGTCCAAAACTGTTTAAGTTTTGTTTTTTGTATTTTTTAAAGAAATAATGCTTTTGTTCAGGAAACAAGCACAATGTTCTCTCATCATTCCTGTTTTCTAACACACACTCACAGTGTTCGGCGTGATCTTACGGCTGCAGAGCAGAAATGAAAGCTGCTCCTCTGTATGTTTTTCCATCGAGCTTATTTTGTTCATTAGATTGAAAGATCTGAAAACACATACATTTACCCACACATAGACCCTCCCCTCGAAGAAATCAGGACAGAAGTGTTTGAAAGTGGACAGAAGAGACGGATTAAAACACCAGGTGTAAACGGGAATGTGTCTCCCTCGTCTACTTGTGTTTTGGTCGATCGGATCACATCTAAAACCAAGTGCAAACAAGGCCTTAGAAAAAACTAGCTATTGTTTTAATTATAATTAAATGTTTATTTAGTCAGTCTATCATTGTTAAATGATTGATTTTTGCTAAACCCGCCCCTCTCTGATTTGTAAAAACAAAAACTCTGTTTGGTCACTTTACATGTCAGTCAGAGGATCTCTTCGTCTCTGAGTGGGCGGTTCTTGGCCAGAATAAGCTGCAATGTGGACTTGACATTTTGCCATTTATTCAAAGGTCTAGCTACTTAAGACTAAAAGGTCCCAAGTTTAATATTTAGGATAAGAGGCTAGTTTAACTCCAAATGTGCAATTGTAATAGGGATACATGCATATTCAGTCAAAAAGATTTTTTTGTTGTTGTAGAAGACACTGACCGGATAGTTCGATGCCTCTGACATCTCCCGTCTTGAACGCTTCCCCCTGCAGAAAGACACATGAGAGAAAGAGGGTGCTTAAAGCACAAAGACACTGTTGTACGTGTGCCATTGTCTCATGTTCTATGCTTCTCAATTAAAACAATGCGAGCCTGGGGACATGTTGCGATTTCCTCCTTCATTCATCAGCCGAGGGCCACAAAACCACAGCTTAACTGCAGCTCAGAGCCTCCAGGACCCTGACCTAACAAGGCTTAGATGTGTCGATGTCGGCCCTGCACGGGATCTGCCATATTTAATATCCTGAGACAAAGCCAATTCCCAGGCAAATTAAGTGAGTGATTGGATTTCAGAATAGCAAATTCCCATATTATTAATTGTATATTAAGTTTTCGTTGCCTAGGAACAGAGATTCACGCTGAGCTTTCTATGAGTTGAGTTTTTTTTTTCTCCCTCCCCCAAAGGGCACTCCTATATTTGCTGTTTTAAACCCATATCCTTAAGCAGATTTAATGCTGCACAGTTTCACTGTAAATAGCCCACTGGAATATTTAGCTGATAGATCTGATTCCTCTGTGCTGAAGCTGTGGATTACAGTAGTTTAGAGTGCTTTGCTTCATACAGTAGCCCTGTGAGATAAAACACTTAAAAAAGATGAAGCATAGTGGGGGAAAAAAAGGGTTTGTGCTCTAAACCTATTTATAATGGGAAGTCCCCGCTTATAAATGCCTTTCATGGTTTGTCAGAGTGTCAGCACTCTGCTATTGTCAATCAAGCAGACCCTGCCATTGAAACACACTACTCTCCATCACCCCCTACAGGACCATAGAGGTACTGTCCTGATCACCTTTAGGTGGGTTAAGGATCCAATAACACATGGTATTTAAATGTAGGAATATTCAATATTATGTTCTGCATTTGTAAAAAAAAAAAAAAAAAAAGAAAAACAAAATTGAAGTGCTTCAAGAGTCAAAAACGTGTAAAAATGTATTCCTAAAGTTAAACTTATTTATTCAAAACTCATTAAGATTTTATGTCAAAAAAATGACAAAAACTATAAAATACAATTTGGCAAATTTTAGACAGATTAGATCGTTCCTCCCTATGGATGTAGCCAAAATATTTATGCATGTCTTCATTTTTTCACATATTTCATATTGTATCACCTGTTGGGGACAGGCCAGTGAGTCTGACATTAGACCTCTAGAATCATTTTACAAGCAAGCTATAAAAATCCTTGATAAAAAGCCATTCCGGTATCACCATTGCAAGATCTTAGAGAAACATAATTTATTGAGTTTTGAAAATTTTAGACTCTTTTCAAACTTGACTCTAGTGTATAAGATTCTACACGGCCTGGCCCCACTTGTTTATCGGTTTTTGTTTGCAATCGCCCTGTAACTTCAGTAAAATCTACCAGAATAGCTTCCATTTTTGACTGTAACATACCCTTCTGTCGTTCAACCTTTAGACAATCTGCTTTTTCTTATAAAGCCACTACACAGTGGAATGCAATAGCGAATGACGTAAAGAGCTGCAATTCCATTAAGAGTTTTAAGTCAGAACTGAAATCCTTTCTGAAGACCACTCAAATCTGTACTCACTGAAGCTGATGTGGTGTTAATAAAATGTGTTTTTTGTATGTATGTAGGGGATGGGGGGTGGTTGAGTTTGTTTTTATTGTACCCTGCCAGGGAACTACAGATGTAAAATAGCCTACGGCTAACTCTGGTACAATGCATCAAATGGCAACATTTATGTTTGAAATTGTACATTGTCCCTATTAAATAAAAATAAATAAATAAATAAATAAATAAAAATATTAAGAAAGTAAACACGTTCCATTTTTATATGTTGACTTTAAATATTTTTCACAACAGAAACCTGGACAAAAAAGGCATCATAAAAGTACTTACATAAATATATAAAATGACATCACATAATGATGTCCACAAATTAACCATTTTGAAGTTTAAGCATGACAGATGTAGTCCATCATACCAGTGTTATGTTTGTGTGTGTAAATATATATATATATATATATATATATATGTACACAGATATGAATTTGTGCAACGAGAACATTGTGACAAACATAAAAAAAGTGCCAAACATGAAAACAAAGATGACAGCTAAGGTCTAACTACATCTTCACATAAATATGAATTGTATGTCACCTTACACATGTTGCACAGTGAACTTCTGGAAATGAGACACGGTGCGAAAACAGTCAAAGACAATTAGTTTCACGAAGCCGCTTTGCTTCATTTGCAACAATTACATTTAAAGTAAGAGACGGCTTTATTTAGACATTCCGAAGAGTTGCGTGTTCTAGAGCCCCGTCACCATGGCAACAGGCCGTCAACAGTGCTGGGAGGGTGAAACGCTCTTTTTTTGGTTTCCCACTTGGTCTGGTTGAGATATTCGCACTCACCCCATTGCAGAAAATCAACGCTCCTTTGTGCTGATGTATTTTGGGGAGAGTGATATTCACATGCAACAAGCAAAGAAATATTCAACATCAGTGAACTGATGGGCATATTGTGCACAGATGGCAACATACTAGCGCGTAGAGCCATTTTAGGATGCCGATCATCATTAAAAACCTGTTGCATTTTAGAGCATTACAACCTAAGAGATATTCCTGGGGATGTTTGAGACTGAAATCGGAGATTTTGTGCAGCCAGAATGTGTCTGACCCCCTTTAGCCTCTCGGCAGTTGAGTGGATGGATCTCTGGGAAAGAGTCACACCTATTTTTTCATGACATTTACACCTGAGGACCAGCGTTCCTTGTGAGAGGCGATGTAGGCGTAACTGCAAATGCTTTCAATTTGAGTGAATGTATTGGGGTTTATTGTTAGAGGAATTCAGATCAGCTCTACTGTCAAATTTCATCAACTGTTGACAGCTTAGATGGGCCCTTTTGTTCAGCGAAGTATGACAAACTTTGATGCTCCAAGGACTTTAGAGGGTTAATGTTCTGTCATTTAATCACCCACATGTCATTAAAAAACATGTATGAAACCTTTTCCTTAAGAGAAACAGAAAAGGAGAATATTTGATGAATATCCTGGCGGCTCTTTCCATTTATTAAAAGTCAAAGGGGGCTCGGGCAACTAAGCCTATTCCCTAACACTTAGCAGCAAGGCAAACAGGAGCAATCGATCTAAGAGAAATTGTTTGTTATTCCATAAAACATAAAGTTATAAATAAATAATATAAAATAAATACAAAGTACGTTGTACTGTTCAATTGTAATCTGTCACAATTTCTTTAAGTTTAACTCTTACTTTGACTGGTTGTTGTGTAGACCTTTGAGTTTCTGCGTGTATATGATATGATGATAGATTTTCTCAAATGAAAGAGTGAAATACTGGTGAGGTAACTCTCAGAGTGCCTCTGGAGATGAAGTTCATGTGTTCATGTTCTCATACAGTGACTCAGAAGACGCTGGAAACACCACGGCCGTCACATGTACTTTAGTATATAGTATGAATGCTTAAGTATGTAGTGTGTATCAAATATTAAATAGTATGTAGTATGAATGCGTGAGTATGTAGTATGTATCAAATAGGATGTAGTATGTATGCTTGAGTATGTAGTATGTATCAAAAAAGGGGTCTACTTGACTAGTGCACTATATTTCTAGTGTTCAGAAATCACAATGGCACAAAACTATTTGATACATACTTGAGTATGTAGTGTGTATCAAATAGGACGTAGTATGTATGCTTGAGTATGTAGTATGTATCAAAAAAAGGGGTCCACTTGACTAGTGCACTATATTTCTAGTGTTCTGAAGTCACAAAGGCACAATTTCTTGCTTTTTTCCCTCACTTCAGACTTCGAGAGCTCAATTCTCCATTCAGTTTCATTAGATGGAAACCAATGGTCAGGATATTCTTCAAAAACTCTTCTTTTGTGTTCCAAAGTCATACAGGTTTGTAACATGCAGATGAGGGAAGTATGAATCTTTTTCCTTTGATACATAGAGCAAGATTTGATTAATGGGATCACTTGCACACTAATTTAATCAGGTAAAGAACAAGAGTGCGATTCCAATGGTAGTATGAGAACGTTTCAAATAAGATCCATTCATGCACAGAACAGTTGACACAGAGAACACAAGACAACACCCCAACACAAACATGAGCGTAGCGCATTCTCAGAACAATAGTTATTCTGAATCAAAATAATAGCTTTGGGCAGCCATTCTCATCATGAATAAAGTCGATGACTTAACAAATTGGTAAACAGCAGATCTACTTCAGTCATTCCGCTCAGTAAGTGTTTTTTCAGAGTCACGTGTCCATCTTTGAGGGCTCTTAAAATTCTCTACAGTGGAGCAACACAAAAGAGCATCACCAGTTTGTGAACAAAAAGGGTTATGCACACATATTCAACCAGCAGCAGGGCACTGGGGTAGCCGTCTTACTCCCGGATGGTTAGGCAGATCCTCTGTTCTGCTTTCATTGTGGGCAGCATGTGGTTCATAGGTTGTAAACCCAGTTGAGAAGAGGGTTTTTATTGAGACGGTGAGGGCAACAGTCAGGGGCATTAAATCCATGTTCTGAAAGTCTGATATTGCCACAGTTGGCCTCTATTCGTTCCTGCTGGTGGAGTTAGGTGGCAAACGTGCTCTTTCAATATCACTGGCTTCAGTTATACTTCTAGTTAAACAATGGATATATTCACTCTTTCTCAAAATAAGTTGAGACAACATCTCGCAAAGCACTGAAATGATGTAAACAACCGGATTGATTCTGCATCTGATCAGATCTCTGCCTCATTGTTTTTTCACCCTCCATCTCACATTTAAAGGGGTGGTAAAACACATTTTTTCAAAGGCTTGATTGTGTTTGTGGGTGCACTGTAACATGTGTTCATGCTTCGTTTTTAAAAAATTGCATTATTTTTCATATATTTTACCTTTATTCTACACTGCTCTGTCCCTCCTTGTAAAAACGGTCTGATGGTTTCCAGGTTCTATGAAGCCAGTCCCTCAAAAATACGCAATGGGCTCAGATTGGTTAGCTGGCCCAGTGTGTTGTGATTTGCTAACCGATTAGTGCACGTTTTCCGGAAACCTTTACCGGTAGCCTAGTTTGTGCTTTGGTGTATTATAAACGATGGCGTCAATAAAACCATACCAATTTGAGCCCAAATCTGACCAGAGAACGTTAGTGAAGATGATCGAGCAGAACCTGTTCAAGAACGGCTGTTAAACGACGTTTCAGAAAGGTTTGTTTTTTGTTGTCTCATTACCTTTTAGATACGCTGTTATTTAATTGTACTAATTATTATAGTATTACAAAAAAATAAGCTTCATAAACAAGAATTTAATATAATCGTTCTAACAAATTATACTACAGTCCTCAAAGGGATTTTTTTGAGTAAAGACTGCGGATCTATAGTGATCGTTACTGACTGTGTGGCACGGTTAACTTACTTTTGTATTTTTAGAACAATTGTAGCCAAATATCTGTCTCCAGAACTATTAACCCAAAACGAACACTAAACATTGGATTTACTACAGTAGCCAAATCAAACACAGAACCATGTTTAGCATGCCTGTAGATAAACAAGCGATAAACAATACATAAAAGCTCTATCAAAGAATAATTTACTCTAATTCCAAGTTCGCTGTTGAGATTTAAAAAAAGTTTGTAACGTTAGGTGTTTGTCGGATAACGTTAAGTATGAATTAGCATTTAACAAGCTAGTTTGCATGCCAAACAGTGTTGTCATTTGTTTACTTCCTTGCTACAACGTACAATTAACAATACGAACTATTACAGGAAAACACATCGAGGAAAAATAAATCATACTTACAGATTGTGGCCCGTAAACAACAGCTTCTGTTCTTAAAGTTGGAACTGCTTCATCTTTCAGCACAAGCCGTTGTGCGAATCCTGCATTGAACTCGCCAAGATTGTGGAAGCTTTCCTCCGTAACATGTGCAGCACAGAGAGCGAGATTTGGGTAATAATTAACCATTGATCCCTAACTCCCGCGACCCTAGGAAGGCTGAACAAAGTGGACCTGCAATCCGGGCACTGATGAAAATAACAGCGTTTCGACGAAATTGCGGCGGCAACAACACTCCTATACCACAATAACTCTTCTCCAACGCAATATAAAATGGCCTCGCCCCCCTTATTTCGTATTCTCGGAGGAGGGGTTTATAGGGGTTTGCTGACGTCAGCAACCCTGGAGGAATGTCGTGTAGTCCAAAACCGGCTGTTAGCTGTAGTCCTTAGAAATTGATTTCTTTAAAAGCAAATATCTCCGTTTGCTTTGAACTTTGAGCGCTGTAACTTTGCAGATGTTGTTTATGCTCAAACAGCAACATTACACACTAACTAAAGTTAGAAAAGTGAAATCTTGTTTTACCACCCCTTTAAAGTAAAAATGCCTTCAATGCCTTTTAAAGATACTAGGAATAAAAACTCTACTGTTAGTTTTGCTGCAATATGAGAATGAAAGCAGCTTTGTGCAGCGTATTTTTAGGTTATGATTGGCTCATTGATACACAAATCCCTGATGCACAATACATTTATTATTTATTAGATAATGATCCTTATATAATAAATAAATTAATAAATGACTTATTATAGTTACACTTTTTTAAGGTGTTCTTGTTGGTAACTCTTTACAATACGGGTCCACTAATATACATTCATTCGTGCTTAACTAATGCACAGATAATCACGTGTTAATGAATGACTCATAAATAACTAAACCATTTATTAATGATAACTGCATCAGCAACTAATAAAGATTCTATATGATTAATAGATTAAGTAATATATGAAGTGCTATTAATTATTACTAAAGGCAAAGCTTGAGTTAGCAAACACAACAGCCATTCAACATTTTTGGCACTGAGATCTAGCAGGTCTTCACATTCAATTTCACAAGATGGTGCTCTAAAACTCAAGGCAACCAGCAGATCTCAAGGGGGTTTGGAGATTTCATTACGCTCCAGTCTCAGCAAGCTGGAGCCTCGAAATGGACATTTTTCTTGGATCTGTAACAAACTTCCAATAAAAGTAAACTTGCCGAGAATATCTCTTCATCCTTTATCAGGTGGTGGATGTCATACACTATAAAAGTTGCCTCAACTATCCTATTGCACACCAAGTTCCTCAAAACATTTTCTCATGACAGGTTACTGGAGGAACAGTTCACATTCTTTAGAGTTCTTCCAGGAACTTATAGGCTCCATTAAGTGTTGTTCTCCATCTCCAGTGAACTGTGTGCCTGAGTTTGTGTGATAACTTTTGAGGTTGTAGCTACAGTCAGGGAGGAGAATGATCTTCTAATCAATGCTGATAAGTTGTGAAAAGTGCATATCAACTCTTTCCTCACCAGCATTTTTTTTAAGTTGTCAGCCAGCATCAGCATTTTTGATCATTTTCACAAAACTTCATGGCCCTAGGAATATTGAGTTGTATGAATATATGAATATCTGATATATTTTACTATATCAAAAGAAAGAACAGAGCCTTTGCTTTTAAACAACAACATAATTTAATTCTAGCTTCATTCATTCTTTTTAGCAACACTTGAATGTGGGTAAGTTTCATAAAAAAAGCAACATTTTGAACAAAAAGTTGAGAAAATTGCATTTTTGTCAAAGACTACATCCAGATCGGATTCAGAACGATGATCAAAATATAGATGGAGTAGATCGAGTCCATCAACACCCCCACAGCTTCACAGTCCTATACCCATTTCATTCGGTCACGTTAGGCAGTTTTTTTGCTGTTTAATGTTTGATGATCACGTTATATGTGTAAGCATTGCTTTTATTGCTTATTTCTGCTTCTTTTTCATCTGTGTTTAGATTCTGTACTCTTTTAGAAGATGCGTAATAGCGCCCCCCTACCTTATAAAAGTAAAAACATGGATTGATGGAAGATTCTGTCAATGGCGGGAGAGTGTTAACACAACAAAAAAAATAAGAAATCCTCAGTCTTGAAATATACTAAGTGTTTCAGTCTTATGTGGCTTGAGTTTCAGTAACTCAAAATCTGCTGGTGTTCTCAGTCTCAGCCTGTTTCAGCTCAAAAATCAAACCAGTTGAAACTAGCTAGCTAACCATTTCCGCACATATTTTACTATCCATGTCTTGACAAATATAGCTTAATGAATGCTAGACTAATTGACTAATTACTTAATAATACAGGTGTTAAGATCCAGCAGACAGACAGCTGCACAGGAGATAGCAGCTGTTTAGGTGTACATTTGGCTTTGAATAAAAGTGTCTGCTAATTGTATAAATGCTTTCCCTGATTCGTCTCCTTTAATGAACACACCTGAACTGAATTAAAACAATCAATTAGAATCCATAGAAACAAACAGGGAGAGAACTGAGGAGAACTGAACTAATTAACAGCCTAGAAGATTAACAAAGAAACTCAAACATGAACAGATCAGAGAAAAAGATTAAAAACAATAATATTTGTTTTAAACAAAGGGGCACCCTGGAGGCTACTGGACTCTGGTCAGGGGCTCAGCCATCACTGGATTCTGGTCAGGGTGTGGAGCCCTCACTGGACTCTGGTCAGGGGCTGTAGCCATCACTGGACTCTGGTCAGGGGATGGAGCCATCACTGGACTCTGGTCAGGGGATGGAGCCATCACTGGACTCTGGTCAGGGGCTGGAGTCCTCACTGGACTCTGGTCAGGGGCTGTAGCCATCACTGGACTCTGGTCAGGGGATGGAGCCATCACTGGACTCTGGTCAGGGGATGGAGCCATCACTGGACTCTGGTCAGGGGATGGAGCCATCACTGGACTCTGGTCAGGGGATGGAGCCATCACTGGACTCTGGTCAGGGGATGGAGCCATCCCTGGACTCTGGTCAGGGGATAGAGACATCCCTGGACTCATGTCAGGGGCTGGAGCCGATTCTGGAGCGGACTCAGGGGTTGGAGCCGATAGTGGACTGTGCTCAGGGGCTGAAGTGGGTGTGTGTTCAGCCCAAACACACATAAAAGCAGCAATATAACTGGCAAGGCACACCTCTTCTATCCCACTAGGGCAGACAGGATGGGCAGGTTCTGGAATTTCACTCACTGGAACGGACTGGGGAATTTCTCTCACTGGAATGGACTCAGGAATTTCTCTTACTGTAACAGACTCAGGAATAACTCTCACTGGAACGGACTCTGGAATTTCTCTCACTGGAACTAACTCAGGAATTTTCTCTCTGGAACGGGCTCAGGAATGTTACTCACTGGAACGGACTCTAGGACAGGCATGAGGGATGATGGTGGTTCAGTGAAGACCGCTGTTGACAGGAGGACTGGAGAGGACTGTGGCTGAGTGGTGAGGGCGTCTTCATCCACCTCACCAACAGTAAGGGAAGAACCACTCAGCCACAGTACATACTCAATATATTGGGCTAGGGAACAAGTGGTAGCTGCTGCAGGTACCTTACAAAATAAATGATTGTCCAGTCCAGCCCAGAAAACGGACTTCAGGGTACCATTGTTCCAGGGCACCAGATGGACGAGCTCAAGGAATTCTTCTACATACTCCTTTAAAGGGCGGCCATCTTGTGCCAGGGAGATAAGCAAATCGGAGTGACGAGAATGCCCATGGTTGTCGTATCAGTGTATGGTTCCGGTATTGCGTCATGCTGTGTAGTTCAGACACTTGCAGGAATCAAGATCCAAAGAAAGTTTATTTTAATACGCCAACTAAAATAAATTAATTCACAGGAGAAAGCACTACACAACAACTACACACGAATAATACTGAAACAAAGACTCAAACTGAGGGCTTATACACTGCAGACAAAGGGAGAAACTAACTAGCCTAGATAATTAATGAAACACATCTGAACTGAACTAACACAATCAATTAGAAACCATAGAAACAAACAGGGAGAGAGCGGAGGAAAACTGAACAATTAATCAACCTAGAAGATTAACAAAGAAACTCAAACATGAACAGAACAGAAAAACAGAATATATATTTAACTATTAACTTGTGTGGTTCCTAAAACACTGGTTTTGAATATGTATGTTTAGAATAGTCCCCCTTTTTTTAGTTCGGGGATTAGATCCCACCAACCCCCCATAATTGACATTCAATATGCTTAATTTTCATTGGTCATAAAATAGGCCTTATTTTCATTAAGCAAAACATAATTTCTTATTTAGTTTTGATTTTGGGTGAATATGACCCGGACATGTTCTTGACAGGTTTTCTGAGATTCACCCGAGAACAGCGAGTCTCCTGTTCAGTTCTTGAGCAACAACAGAGAGAAGAGGTCCTGCTGGGGCAACAGCGTAACAGACGGGAGAGAGAGACCGAGAGAGAGAGAGAGAAAGAGAGAGAATGGCAGATGGTGTTCACAGCTCTATTTCTGATACTGGACCTTCACCATGAGCCTGGTCCCCCCCCCCCCCTCTCACTCTCTCTCACTCTCGTTCTCTCCAAATCCAGCCCATCCTCTTCCTAAACTCCCTCACTCGTGCCTGCAAACCCTGACATTTTCTTCTTTTGACTCTTGTTTTCTTGTCGTCGTGTCTCAATATTTAATCTATTTCCAAAGAGCCACCATTCTCCCATTCATCCGGATTTAACATTTCGTTTTTGTTGTAGAGTCACTCTTAGATGTAGGCCATGTGATTAAATTACATAATCCCAGCGCATGCTGTTAGAATATGCTTTTTGGCATGTATTTAATTCTATTCTTAAAAAGGTTAGAGGCATCACAGTGTTGTGCTGGTAAATAGCTTACATTTCTTTTTTGTTGGGTTTATTAGGGGATTATCTGGCTTTTGTCAAAAGATGTTATCTTGGCAAGGCAACAGTTCAAAACCATTCCAATATGACGCCTTCCAAAAGTCTGCATGCTTTAAATCATTATATTTTCAAACGGTTGTATTAAACCAAGGCTGAACCCAGAGCAATCTTCACAGCAGTAATTGAAACAAGTGCCGTTTCGGACCCAAGTGAGCACTGTGAAACAGTTGACTGTGATCTTATGCTCCACTAACTCTCCACGTCTACAAATTAACTCACCCAGTGTCTTAATACACTTGCAACCCGACCATGTGACCTCCTGGACCCAGACTGCAACAGTTACCATAGCGATATTCATTACGACTATTATCTCATTATCACCTCACTGGCCTAATAAATTATAACTCCTAAATTTCTTAGATTTCATTCAGTTATATTTTAAGATGCAGACAAAGAATTAACTGTGCAAAAAAACAAACAAAAAAACCGGTGAGCAATTCAATCTAATTTTATATCCAGATTTATTTATTTTTTGCAAACATTAAGCAAGACTTACGGTTCCTCTTCAGTCGGTCAGTCGACGCCACGTCGAGACCGACGAATAGGAATCTCGCTAGAGAGGCCAATCTACTTCGAGTGAAACTAAACGAGCCAATGCACATTGGCGTGGAATCATTTGTATCAGCTGTTTAGCCACGCAGCACGGGTATATAATTAGCAGCAGGTGCAATTGCACTTCAGCTTTTTGCTTCGGAGCAGAGCTCTTCGATGCTATTGTCTACAAAAAAAAAGTGTAAACAGAAGAGTTATGAACAGGAGGATCTCTCGTGGCTGGTGCGGGCGATACGTCGCGGCAGTGGGGTCGACTTTTCTCTCTCTCTCTCTCTCTTTGTCTTTTGTTGCTTTTAAACTGAGCAAAAACAAAAAGGCTGTTTTCACAGCTGGGAAGGTTCGCCGTGAAAGCGCTGAAAGGCCGTTCTTACGGCTGGTAAGATCACCAGCGAGAGAGACAGCACACGACAGGTGCTTCAGCACCAAGAGAGCAGTCCCCTAAAAGAGCTTACACGGGTGGAGCGCGTCTTTTTAAAGATGTCACTCTACCTGTGTGTTTCTGGATGCGGTTGTTACCTAGGATCACGGGATGGTCATGAGTGCTGTATGGCGTGTCTGGGCATTGAACACGCTGAGGCAGCGTTCGTGGATGAGTCATGTACCCATTGTGGGAGGATGACCATCTTGGACCTACGGTCTAGACTCTCGTTCCTGCAAAGGGGCTGAGTCCCTGTACCTCTGCCGCGATCTAACCCTCCTCCGGGGGTTACTTCAGGCAGTGGTACGGGTGACCTGAGGATCATGGTGAGCGCGCTTCCTTCGGGGAACCACTCAAAGTAGATTGGTCTCTCTAGCGAGATTCCTTTTCGTCGGTCTCGACGTGGCGTCTCTGTTCCCTCCTTCAGGGAACGAGGGTTACCATATGTAACCTAGACGTTTTCTTCACATCTCCAATATACTGGCCGCAAAAAGTATTTAAATATTTAAGTCAACACTTAAAATGTTGGAATGTTGTTGCCGAAGAATATATCAAAGCAAATGTGGAATCAAATGCTGTGTGATCTTTTCTTACTTTTTCTGTCATTTTCTGCTGCAACATTCAGATGGTCTGGTCAGAATTGGGCGTAAACAACATGAAAGAATGGATACATCCTCGTATCAGCGGTTCAGGCTGCTGGAGGAGTAATGGGGATTTTTCTTGGCACACTTTGGGCCTCTTAGTACCAACTGAGCATCGTTTAAACGCCACAGTCTACCTGACTATTGTCCATCCCTTTATGACCACTTCTTCTGATGGCTACTTCCAGCAGGATAACGCTCCATGTCACAAAGCTCAAATCATCTCAGACTGGCTTCTTGAACATGACAGTGAGTTCACTAAACTCAGACAGCCTCCACAGTCTCCAGATCTCAATCCAATAGAGCAGATTTGGAATGAATTTGGGAGATTTACAACATGGATGTGCAGCCGACAAATCTGCAGCAACTGTGTGATGCTATCATGTCAATATGGATCAAAATATCTGAGGAATGTTTCCTGCACCTTGTTGAATCTATGCCACCAAGAATTAAAAAAGGGGGTCCAAATCGGTACTAGCAAGGTATACCTAATAAAGTGGCCCATGAGTGTATGCGTTTCGTTACAATAAGTTATAACTTCCATACACTTTTAAAAGTGTCCAAAATCTTATTGGGGACACCACATATATGACCTTTGAGACATATTATTAATACTTATAAATAGTAGAGAAGATATAGAATATGATGATGGAAAAAGGGAGTATGGCTCAGAAAAGTGATCATTGCATAAGCACCATGGCTTGACGACTTATTATTTTTAGTGAAATTACTAAAATAAATAAATATTATCTGCAAATAAAATTAATTATACAAATGGATAAATTAAATTTATTGTTAATTAAATAAAAAAATGAATTAGAGTCTGCTCCAATTGTTAAGTATAGAGTAAAATATGAAGGAAAAAGGTAAGTTTATATTAAAAACATGTTGAAGTTAAAGGTAGGGTGGGCAATTTTTTTCATAAACACCTTTTTTTGTTCTTCACATCCTGATAGCAATCAATAATAGAAGTGGTCTAAATATATATATTTTTTAATTTCATATGTCTTCTGTGGAAGTCTCAGGACCAAAAAATGTTTATCCAATCATTGCATTCGGTCCGAATGTCAACATATGTATAGTATTTCCATACCTCCACGCACCTGCTCGCGCAGACATCACACGTCATCACAGACGATCACCGAGCACCGCAAACGAACAAGAGCCGCCTTTTACAGTTCTTCCTGAACCAAAACAACAAGCTTATGCTGCGTTCATGCAACCGTAAAAAACAAGATGGCAACCTGTGACATTCTACCCAGAGCTGCTCACGTCCTCAGACTCAGATGTAAGCATTTCTATGTCAACACTATCAACACCGAAATGAATCTGCAGCAGTCAGGTGGTACGACTAGAGCTCTGTGAGTTGTTTACGTTCATTATTATTGTAATGTTATGTGCTTTGAGACATGAGGTAGTTTAACGCCGTCTCTCGAGATGCTTTGCTGAATCTGCTGTATGCGTTCATGTGTTTTGAAGAAGGCGTGGCTTTGGAGACGCTCTGAGGGGAGGGTGGGATTGCATGCTTTCAAAGCTAGCTTGCTATTGCTAGCCGCTCCGAAATTGCCTACCCTACCTTAAACTCAACAAATGAGAGTGAGAAAAACGACGCAAAATAAACCACAATGTGCTGAACAAGTGGACCAGTGACGAGTAGGCGGATCCTAATAGACTGACTCCTAGACAGTCGTGTTCGGACGGTGACTACTTAGGGGAGTCTCTGCTCCACTGACTCCTCAGCTAAATTAACTCACCACACAAGTCATTCGGAGGGTTAATAATGGCCAGTTAAAAATCAATTAGTGTGGGTAATAAGATGAGTTTGGTAATACAAACAGTTCATTTCATGAGGTGAGCTATTTAAGAGAGAAAACCAAGCACTGGACCACTTGACACTTCTTAAA
Organism: Gila orcuttii; assembly: GCA_026230005.1. Taxonomy (NCBI): domain Eukaryota; kingdom Metazoa; phylum Chordata; class Actinopteri; order Cypriniformes; family Leuciscidae; genus Gila; species Gila orcuttii. The sequence continues at coordinate 6,886,705 of JAPDVR010000015.1, read as the reverse complement.
ACCCACACACATTTCTTGTAAGCTAGGCTTGAATGAGTCTCGTTATTAACTGAAAAGGTACTTCACACCACAAGCTAAAGAAACAATCACCCATGACCCATTTGAGTAGGATTAAGTTTAATCTAAATGCCAAAACATTGACTAACTGAAGGCGGCAGGATATGCTTGGACTCTTTACGGGATCCTAGGCAATGAGAACAATGAAAATGAGTTACCGGTAAAGAAAGCCAATGAGGTGGGGGAGGATTATAACTGTGAAATTCAATAAATGCTCATTAGGAGCTTCACCAGCCTGTGATCATCTCTAGCGTTCTACTAGTTATCTTATATTGCGAAATATATATCCACACTTATGTAATCATTTTCTAAGCCGCCCCTTCTCGCTCTGTCTTGTAGTTCTTGTCCTTCTCTCTAATCTGTGAATTGTTTTATTGCTCTAAGAGAGAGAGAGAGAGAGAGAGAGAGAGAGAGAGAGAGAGAGAGAGAGAGAGAGAGAGAGAGAGAGAGAGAGAGAGAGAGAGAGAGATGATTGTGGAACAGAGTGGTGCTGATGAGGGAAGCCCCCGGTCCGAGTTCCCTAGGTAACCCTTCAGAGAGTGGGCAGAGCGGGGGGCCGACTGCCTGCCTGACTCATTTGGAGGGAATCCTGGAACACGAAGACTGCCCACTACAGTACACCTCCGAATTCATCAGCAAACAAACACACACGCTGAACCCACACTGTCCTTCGCAGACAAGAACTGGCATTTCATCCCCTAGGCAGCAGGGGAAACCCTGTGTGTGTGTGTGTGTGTGTGTGTGTGTGTGTGTGTGTGTGTGTGTGTGTGTGTGTGTGTGTGTGTGTGTGTGTGTGTGTGTGAGTGAGTGAGTGAGTCATACCTGCACAGATGATAAGAGAGACACAGTAAAGCTGAGAGTGCAGAAGAGTGACACCGATAAGCATTTGCTGACTAACAGGAAGAGAGTGAGGCAGATGAGCTCTGATTGGTGGAGGCTGCGTTGAAATTGGGATACGCTGCTGAATCATCATGATCTTAAACATTTATAGTTATACTAGTCAATTTGAAATAAAAAAATGAGCATGTACTGTATATATATATATATATATATATATTTTTTTTTTTTTTTAATACAAATTCTTGGTCTTATTGTGAAATTGGCATGAAATGGAAATAAATTTTGTTATTGGTCATGATTTGAACAAATTATCCATGCACATTTCATTTTGGTTTTTAAATTGTCTTTGTATTTTGTCATTAACATTAAAAAATGTCATTAACTTGATCTTGTAGTGAAATGACAGACTTCTCTCTGGTGATGTATGCAGGGCTTTTCCAAACATTTAGTCAGCTTAAACCCCGCCTCTTTATTACAACTGACTCCATCCAATCAACAACTGATAGATAGACTTCGGCCTACATTGGGCCTGTTTTAATGCCCACAATTGCAGTCTTTGCACTTGACTGCAAATGTGTGTAGAACTTTTGACTGCCTGATGGGACTCAATTCTACATTGTGTAAAAAAAAAAAAAAAAAGAACAAAAGTTTTTTTGAAGTTGTAAATAACATAAAGGTTTAACTCATTTTGATTTTCAACATTTTGTAGCGTCTCAGTAGGACAGTATTTTTATGATATATGTATGTACATCAATTGTTACTTAGGATGTTATCTGTAATGTTTCTGTACTTTTCGGATAGGATAGGTAATATAAATCGTTAAGATGGGTGTGTCTACTGCACAATGCTGACACAGGGAACTGAACTAACACTAAATAGATTTCTTTATGTATGTGATTATGAAGGAAATATTAAGCATGAACATATATCTGGGATTATTAACAGAAATTGATTGAATATACAATAAATATTACAATACATACAAGCCCCTATTATTATTATATTGCACCATATTGTATTAAAATCCAAGGTTTACCATGCACAATCTTGTTCGGAGCGACAGTATAAATGCTTCATACCTTTAGCTGTCACGGGCTAAACGGGCTCTCTCTCACCACCGCACTCAAACGCGCTTTCTCTTCCCGTTCGCAATCACATGAGTACTGACTGCATGCACCTGTAACTAATTCCAGTGACACTCAGAACTCGTTATAAAAGCAGTGGCTGTTCAGTTTAGCATTGTCTGATAACTGTATTGGATTATAGACCTGCTTTCCCTGGATAACGCCTTAGCGGTTGCTTTCCCTGAACGTTTGTTTCCTGTATTAGTTGAATATTTCCAAGGACTTGCCAGAGACTTTCCTGCTCATTGCAAGTTGAGTTTTTGTGTTTTCATTCTGAGCCTCTCGGAGGCCGTGTTTCAGTTCTTCTGTTTTTCACTTTGTGTTTTCTGTTGGATCTACAGAACCCTGCGTGCTCATGCACTTTGCGCGCTTCCAGTTTATTCATGTTTCTGATTTATATGTGATGAAACGCATGACGTGAATTCTGAATGCGTGTTTCACATTTAATGAATAAACTCCCGTATCTGAGTCTCTATACTTATCTGTGTACTCTATATCATTTCAGATTGTCAGACCTAACAAAATGGACTCAGCGGGAGCCTCAGCCTCAAGTGAGGAAGATCCATTTACTCAGTTTGTGCAACAGCTACGCACAGCTCTCATCAGTTCTCCGTCACCTGCCAGTCATGCCAGTCCCATGGTCAATCCCTCTCCGTTTTCTAGATCTGTGGAGGAATGCATTGGATTCATACTACAGTGCCAATTAGTGCTGGAAATGCGAGCCCACCAATTTTCTACTTAACAAGCTAAAATCGCTTATGTTATTTCCTTATTGGCAGGAAGAGCGGCATTTTAAAGAATTGTTTGGTCTTCCTACAGGTGATGCATCTATTGCAGAACAACTTAATTGGATCCGCTAAGGAGGGAGAGACATTTCAACTTTCGCACACTCGCTGCAGCTAGTGGTGAAACGAGGCCGCCCTGATCACCACATATCGCCAAGGATTAAACCCTCGCCTGCTTCTCCATCTTGTCTCCTATGATGACACTATGGGTATTGAATGCTTTATTCAATTATCTATTTGAGTGGCTCATCGAATGTAATCATGTTTCCACTAACAGCCCAGTTTGTCTCCTCCGCTGAACTCATCTGGCAGCTATCAACGCCTTCCAGAGCCAAGTCTTGAACCCATGCAAATAGACTATACTCGGCTAACACCCGATGAGAAGCAAAGGAGTAGAGACTTAAAACTGTCTCTATTGTGGCGCAAAGGGTCACTTCCAGTCTAAATCTCCTGTTCGACCGCTGTTAAAGTCTGTGCACAATATCTACTCACCACTATGTACCAATATAATTGTGTATTCTGGCTTTGTATCTTGCACAGTCACTGCGCTCCTCGACTCAGGAGCGGCCGGAAACACATCACAGACAGGTTATGCACCAATCTAAACATCTCCAAAATTCCCCTATCTGCTCGACTTCCAGTCCAATCCATCCAGGGTAAGCCTCTGGGTCAGGGTTATGTATACTATCAGACACCACTGGTAAAGGTCCAAGTCGGAGTTCTACATCAGGAGAACATTCAGTTATGTGATGCAGAAAAGGTGTGTTTTAGCAGCGTACTTAAAAATATCTCATATTTGTTAAAGTGCAGTGTAAATTTCACTCTTTTTGTTTGTTGCAATGTTCTAGTAAGTGTAGAAATCTACCATGTACTTAGTTTTATTATGTAATTTAACTTACTGTGTATATATATGATTGTTTTTAGGCCAGGTGGTAAATGCTGCCATTCTTCTCGAATACTGCTGCTCTTCAAAGATCAGAGTCAATAATAAGGTAACGCACACAGAAAGAGTTTTTGTTTGAATACCATTCAGTTTTCCAAGTTATCTTGTATTTTATTTAGTTACTGAAATGACAAGAAAGCACTTTGACTTGCTTTGATTATTTCCATCCTTGTTGCTGTCCAACTAACAAAATTGCTTTGTATTGTTACATTTTTATGTCATGTTGCATCACTAACCTAATGAGAACTGTACAATGTATTTCGAGAAATTGTGTCTTAATTTTTTTTATTTTAATCACAGGATCCTCCGTTCCCAGCCCCCATAGGGATGGGACGGTATGAACATTTCATATCATGATTATAGTGACCAACATTATCGTGATTATCAATATTATCACGGTATTGTTAAAACAAGATGAAAGTGTTAAAAAAGAACTGATGCTCACACTGAAAACATTTCAACAAGTTTTATATTTGAGAATCAACAAACAACAAATAAAACAAGCAGCTCTATGCACTTTTTAATGTAAGATTCTATTCTGTGGCATTTTCTTCCTTATAATGACCGTCGTCAATAGCAACATATAACACATCCATGTATATCACAACGGACGCGCGCTCTCATTTCATTCAAATACAACTTGTCATCTTGCGTCTCCGTTTTTGATTGTATTGAAAATGAAATCAGAGTTGATTTATTGTTTACATGATTTGATAATATTGTGATTGATGAATATTGTGTCTGGACGAGTTTTGTACGCTGTACAAAATGGATTTAACAGCTAAGAATAGAGACATTAATCTCTATTCAATATGTCCCCATTAATTATGTGGTAAAAAAAAATCGGTGTTATAAGTGTACAATGAATATACATTATTATCTCTTAAATGTCATTCTTAATAGTCTTGTTTGAACTTGTTTGTTCGTCTTTGGCTCAAAGCCACTTGCTGCGAACTTTTCTTCGCAGAAGCTTCAAGTTTATTTCAAGTGAATGAGAAAATATTTCAACTCAAAACAACATTTTGTGCCCTATTATTTCCCAGATGTAGTTTTAGTATTGCGATCAAAGTTAACTTGCCTTGCGTTCGCTACAACAGTGTGTGATGGTCACACAGGACGACTCGACAGATTTGAAGTGTTTATCCCTATCGCAGCGACTTTTTTGTGCATGTTCTGCAGACAGGGTGACCATCCTCTATTAAGTTTCCCTCAGGATTTTTGTAAATGACAAAATATGACCACACCTCAGATTTGGTCCTCTTAAAAGGCTGAACAATCTCCCAAACACGGTCACTGCCTTCCGCCATTCCTTCTCGAAAAAAAAAAAAAAAAAAACGCTGCGCGCCTGCGTCAAACTGTTGCTGGCTGGACAGGATTTATAGTGAGTTATTAAAATCGTGATAATCAAACACGGTTTTAATGATAATTGAATTTCAAACGATATTACTAACCGTCAGTACATTTTATCGTGGTTTATAGTGAAACCGGTAATCGTCCCATCCCTAAGTGCACCATTCATCTGAAGGACTGCGGCAATGAGACCCTTTGAACCAACAGTGGCAGTTTCCACAGGATGAGATCTCACGGATGTTAGCCTGCAGTACTGACTCTATCACACACATACAGCTGTGGTCAAGAGTTTACATCACATTGCAGAATCTGAAAAAACTTAAAAAAAAAAAATTAAGAGGGAGTTGTTGTTTTAATCCGTACTGCCCTGATTAAGCTATTTCACTTAAAATATGTTTACATTTAGTCAAAATTATAGCTGAATTAAAACAAAAGTATTTTGAAAAAGTAACAATTTTTTTTTTTTTTATAATTTTCATTCTTAATTCTGTGTCGTTACCTGGATGATCAACGACTGTCTTTTGTTTGTTTTGTGATGGATGTTCATGTGTCACTTGTTTGTCCTGAGCAGTTAAAGTGCCCACTGTTCTTAAGAAAAATCCAGGTCCTGTACACTTTTGGCTTTCCAGCATATTTTGAATATTTTAACCCATTCCAAACGTGACTGTATGATGTTGAGTTCTATCTATTCACACCGAGGAAAACTGAGGGACTCGCACACAACTATTATAAAGGTTGAAAGATAAGATAAAGTAGATGGAAAAACTTGTCTGTTGTTGTTCATTACAGTGTGTTTTTAATTGTTCTGATCTGGTCAATTTGACTTTTAAATGTGATTTAATCAATTGATTTAATTTACTGCATGTATTGTATTTTTTACTGATTAAAGGTTAACATACGATGTTCAGTCAGTATGCATTATAGAGGTTAAGATATGTAATGTAACCTTCATAAAGCTGTTGATGTGAAAAACAAAACTTGGTTTAATAATTTATAATTTATTTAATAAGGAAATATCAAAATATAAACCGGCAAGTTTGAGTTTAGTCCATTTGCCTTTTAAGTTATTTTTACTTAAACATTTAAGTTAATTCAATGAGAAGATCACATTAGGTCAACTCAATTAATTGAATTTTCAATTTTCCCATTACTCAATTTTACTTATGCAACCACTTTCCTCAAATCATTTGAGTAGTCTCAACTTATTAGGGTTTACAGTGTGGTGTACCCAATATGTTGAACATAATTTCAACAAATACAACATGTTCCTGGATCAATTCTTTGTTGATCCTGGAACATTTCAATCAACCAATCAGATTTGAGGGACAAGTTATCAGTTTATGTCAAGTTTAAGCTTACAACATGGGTTGTACACCATTCTTATTCACCTCGCATTTCCCTTTGATTTCAGGGATAAGTTATGAGTAGGGTTAGGTTTAGAGGTAGGAATAGAGTTAGGACTACATTTTTGGACAGGAATGTTGTTCCAGGATCAACAAAATGTGTTGATCCAGGAACATGTCTGTCTTGGCAAAATCACGGTGACCATATTTTTAGACAGTTATGGAGAGAGGATCACACAATTTTTTAAAAGTTTGATCCTCACTCCATAACTGCCTAAAAATATAGCAGATAATATATGTGCTATACCCACATAGCAAAGTTCGGGAAATGCAATTGCTTGAGCTTTCTTTGTGAGGGGGAGGATAAGGTTGAAAAAAAAAAAAAAACCCCGGCTATTTGGTGGTCAGGTCCAGCCAATTAAAAATGAATAGCAATTAAATTACTATTAAAAGCTATTAGCTCAACAGGCATGTAATAATCATTAATTAGCTCAAGGTCACTTGATGTCTTGAGGAGCTTCAAAGGACATTAAGAACAAACTTTGTGGGAGCTTTTAGGGGTTGTGTTCATATGACTTCTTGGAATATGACCATAACCTCTATTTATTCATGAAATTTAGGATTAGAGACTATAAATACATTAATTAGATATTAAATTAACTGTAAGGATTTAGGTAAGCTGTAGTAGAAAGTTACTGCAAAATTAGCATTTCTAACACTACTATATGATTTCAAGAGCAGTTAGGTGCAATACAGTACATGCAGAACTTCAAATGACATTACGATAATCACACTTCAACAAGACTCCTACTGTATAACAGCATCTAGGGACTAAATTGGATCGACTCTGGGTTTTACACGCAATGTCTCTCTCTGTAAAGAGGCACTACTCAGTGAATCACTGCAGTGGCTGTTTAATTCTTGTATTATAATTGAGATAGAAGCAGCTCAGAGGTTATAGAAACTGCTGGGGAACCAGGAGCACTTCACGGAGAGGTTAACGAACCCCGCAGCCCTCTGGGAGATGGAGTATGCTGTTAATTTGACGAACGTGGGAAATGAATGCTTTTATGCTTTTATTGACGGTGACCAGAAAACGGCCTTTGCGGGAATGAAAGGTTTTTAGTCTTGCAGCCGCTCGGCTCACTGCGGCAAACAATGCCGCTGAATGCATTTGTTGGAAGAAAACTAAGTACATAATTGTTTTGACGGTAATTACAGGGGCAAAATGTTTCTTCATTAATTCCCCTTTTTTTCATGGGAATAGTACAATGAAAACATACAGAAGTGTGTGTGCAGCACTGTATTACATGTTTTATGCAATGAATGAGAAAGTTACCTGAATATTATATTGAGGGGGTCTACACAGTTCCATCACGAGGGCTTCGAAGGGAAGTGAGAAGTTTGACAGACTCTACCAAATCAAAAAACTCATTGCTTTTGGTAGAAAGGGTTGCGTGTCTCTGTGTGTATATATGTATATATATTATATATGCACAGTACTGTGAAAAAATACTTCCCCCTTCCTGATTTAAACTTTTTTTTTGCATATTTGTCACACAAATAATTCAGATCATCAAACTAATCTGAATATCACACAAAGATAACCAGAGTAAATAACATTTTTTAAAAATGTTTTATATCATTTATTAAGGGAAAAAAGCTGTCCAAACCTACCTGGCCCTATGTGAAAAAAATATGCCCCACCCCCTCCCCCTAAAGTAATCGAGGCTGAATTAAAACAATTCTGCAAAGAAGAGTGAGTCAAAATTCCTCCACATCAATGTGAAAGACACATTGCAATGTTATAGCAAACACCTGATTGCAGTAGTTGCCACCGAGGGAGGCACAACCAGTTATTAGGTTTAGGGGGCAATTACTTTTTCACGGACGGCTTTCAGATTTTTCTTTTCACTGCTAAAAAAAACTGTCAATAACGGAAGATTTTCGGTTATTAACAGTGTATACTAAATGAGGTCTCCAATGTCACATTATAAATATGCAAATTAGCCCCGCCTCCACTCACTCACACCAGTTCAGAGATACACTCGTTGATCACAGAGATAAATGATATTTTTAAATATGTTAAAAAAATAAAAAAGTCTGTAATATTATTTCACAATATTAATGTTTTTACTGTATTTTTCATCAAATAAATGCAACCTTGGTAAGCAAAAGAAACTTATTTCAAAAGCCTAAAAAAATGTTTTATTATTGCAATTTTTGACCAGTAGTGTCACGGTATACTAATTCATTGCTTCCTTCTCGTCTCGTGTTGTTGTTGTTGCATGAAAGCACGTGTGTTGTGGGCGTGATTGAGTGTCATTCGTTGATTCGCTCCAGCTGATCATCATATGATCACCAGCTGCAGCCGATCTCAATTCACTATATATGCTCACAGTTTTCTCATCTCCATTGTCAGATCGTTGTTGGATGTGTCGGTGTTCCAGTCTTGTGTTCCTGAGTCTCTCGTCGTGTGTTCCTGTGAAGTTCGTCTTGATTGTGGATTATCGTCGGTTGTGGATTATCACCGCTTGTGGATTGTTCTTCGTCTGTTAGGACTTCCCTATCCGCTAATAAAGAGTTGTTTACCTGCTATTGCTTCCTGTGATCCGTTGAGTCATGACAGAACGATCTGACTGAACCATGGAAGCAGCGGGTACTTCATCGACCAGTATGGAGGACTTTGTTCAACACAGCATGAGAAGAATGGACTCGCAGGAGAGGAATTTGAATGACACGGGTCGTGTGGTACAAGCTTTGGTGACGCAGGTGTCCGAGCTGACCCAGCAGATTCTACTTCTTCGAGTTCCCGCTGCGCCACCCACACCAGCCGTTCCCCTCATTCCACCGGAGAATCCTACTCACGCCGAACCACGCCTACCTGTTCCAGAGAGCTACGCGGGTGAGTCTGCATACTGTAGAGCATTCCTGACCAGATGTGCCATGCATTTTGCTCTACAGCCCAGAACATTTCAAAATGAGCAGACTAAGGTGGCGTTTGTGTTAACTTTACTAACCGGTAAAGCAGCGCTATGGGGGATGGCGGTGTGGGAGAATCAAGATCCCTGCTGTGCCTCGTTCCCGACACTCTCCGCGGAGATGAAACGGGTATTCGATCGTGCCGTCGCGGGGAGAGAGGCCGCTAGGGTGCTGGCCGACCTCCGTCAAGGTGAGAGGTCGGTCTCGGATTATTCGATCGAGTTCCGAACCCTGGCGGCCGAATGTCAGTGGAACGAGGAGGCGCAGTGGGACATGTTCCTGCATGGGTTGGCTGACCGCGTCCAGAGGGAGATCTACGCCCTGGACCTCCCAACGACTCTCAATGGCCTCATCGACCTGGCTCTACGGGTGGACGCGCGGCTGGCTAGGGTCGGGAGTAGAGCTTTGTCCACCCAATCTACAGGAGGAGTCGAGGAACAACGGTCCAGCGACAGGGACGCGGTCAGCCCAGTCTTCGAACACGAACCCATGCAGGTGGGTCGAGCTCGGCTTTCCCGGGAGGAGAAGGAGAGGCGGAGATCCCAGGGCCTTTGCCTATACTGTGGAGGCTCGGGACACTACGCTTACAACTGCCCGGTAAAAGGCCAAGCCCGATAGTAAGCATGAGGCTACTATCGGGTGGGATCTCCGCCCAGAACACCTCATCCACATCTACTCTCCTTCCGGTAAGACTGAGATGGTCAGCTCACCAGCACGACGGTCGAGCACTTTTGGATTCCGGGGCTGAAGGTAACTTTATGGACAGCACTTTTTGCACACAAATTTCAGATTCCCCTCAGACCACTCACAGAAAGGATTGCAGTACATGCACTTAACGGTCAAGAACTCCCCACCATTTCATTTACCACTGAAGACATCACCCTCATCACCTCAGGCAATCACTCCGAGACAATTTGTTTTTACATTCTGGATTCACCCCTGGCACCCATTGTTCTTGGACATCCCTGGCTCACCCGTCACAACCGCCGAGTGGACTGGCAACATAAAGCTATACTGGAGTGGAGCAAGGAATGTCATAAGTCTTGTCTCGTGTCTGCTTGTCCGTCTGTGCCTGTTTGTGTGTTTCAGGAGGAAGTAGGGGATTTGTCTAACGTGCCCAAGGAGTACCATGATCTGAAGGAAGTGTTCAGTAAGTCTCGTGCTGCTTCTCTTCCTCCTCATAGTCCCTATGACTGTGCCATAGATTTAATGCCAGGTAAGTCTCCGCCTAAAGGCAAGTTATACTCACTTTCTGTTCCTGAAAGGGAGGCTATGGAGAAATATATTTCTGATTCTCTGGCAACCAAGCTCATCCGCCCTTCCTCTTCTCCAGCAGGGGTGGGGTTCTTTTTCGTGGGGAAGAAGGACGGGTCTCTGCGACCTTGTATTGATTACCGGGGGTTGAATAACATCACGGTAAAGAATACTTATCCTTTGCCATTGATGTCTTCAGCTTTCGAGAGGTTGCAGGGAGCGTCCATCTTCACGAAATTGGACTTGCGTAACGCTTATCATTTGGTTCGCATCAGGGAGGGGGATGAGTGGAAGACTGCTTTTAACACCCCCAGGGGGCACTTTGAATATTTGGTCATGCCTTTCGGGCTGTCCAACTCCCCAGCAGTCTTCCAGGCACTGGTCAATGACGTGTTGCGAGACATGATAGACCAGTTCATATATGTTTACCTGGATGACATATTGATATTTTCCTCGTCTCTCCAGGAACATGTGCAACACGTCCGACGAGTGCTTCAGAGGTTGTTAGAGAATGGGCTTTTTGTCAAGGCGGAGAAATGCGATTTTCATGCACAGTCTGTTCCTTTTCTAGGATACATCATCTCGTCTGAGGGAATGCGTGTGGACCCTGAGAAGGTTAAGGCTGTGGTAGAATGGCCAAGTCCAGATTCCCGTAAGGCCCTACAGAGGTTTCTGGGGTTCGCCAATTTCTATCGACGTTTTATTCGTAATTTCAGCCAACTAGCCGCACCTCTGACTGCCTTGACCTCCCCCAGTACTCCGTTCAGGTGGTCAGATACAGCCGAGGCCGTATTTGCCAAACTCAAGAAGCGCTTTGTTTCAGCTCCCATCCTCATTGCCCCTGATTATTCACGACAGTTCGTGGTGGAGGTCGATGGGTCAGAGGTGGGGGTAGGAGCAGTCCTGTCCCAGCGTTCTCCCACAGACGACAGGATGCATCCTTGCGCGTTTTTTTCTCATCGATTGTCCTCAGCCGAACGCAATTACGACATTGGTAACAGGGAGTTGTTGGCAGTCAAGTTAGCCTTGGAGGAATGGCGTCATTGGTTAGAGGGCTCGGGGGTACCCTTTATAGTCTGGACTGATCATAAGAATTTAGAGTACATCAGAACTGCCAAAAGATTGAACTCCAGGCAGGCTCGGTGGGCACTTTTTTTCGGTCGTTTTGATTTTTCTCTCTCGTACCGCCCGGGGTCCAAAAACATCAAACCCGACTCTTTATCTCGCATTTTTGATCCTTCCGAACGCCCGTCTACTCCCGAGTGCATTTTACCGGAGAGTCTATTTGTCTCCACACTCGTATGGGAGGTCGAATCGAAGGTCAAGAAGGCCTTAGAAGGGGTAACGCCTCCGCCCGGGTGCCCACCGAATCGCTTATTCGTGCCGGAGGGATTAAGGTCTGACATCATTCAGTGGGGTCATTGCTCCAACATGGCTTGTCATCCAGGAGTTTATCGTACTAAATTTCTAGTCAAGCAACGATTCTGGTGGCCACTTATGGCTCGTGACATTCACAGTTTTGTTTTGGCTTGCTCGGTTTGTGCCACTGGTAAAACTTCCAATCGACCCCCAGATGGGCTCCTTCAACCGCTGCCAGTCCCTTCGAGACCCTGGTCCCATATCGCTCTCGATTTCATTACCGCCCTCCCACCCTCCCAGGGTAACACAGTCGTTTTGACCGTGGTGGACCGGTTCTCGAAGGCGGCTCACTTTATTCCCTTACCCAAATTACCCTCAGCTAAGGAGACAGCGTTGACAGTCATTGACCACGTCTTTCGTTTACATGGCCTCCCGATGGACGTGGTCTCTGACAGAGGACCCCAGTTTGTGTCCAAATTTTGGCAAGAATTTTGTAAATTACTGGGAGCGACGGTTAGTTTATCCTCAGGGTTTCATCCCCAGAGCAATGGACAAACCGAGAGAGCCAACCAAGATCTGGAAAGGGTGTTGCAATGTTTAGTTTACAAGAATCCTTCCTCATGGAGCCAACAACTTTCCATGGTGGAGTACGCCCACAACACATTACCAGTGTCGGCTACGGGCCTATCTCCGTTTGAATGTAGTTTAGGTTACCAGCCACCTATTTTTCCCAGTCTGGAATCCGAGGTCGCGGTTCCCTCCACCCACGCCTTAATCCAGAGGTGTCACCGCACTTGGACTAGAGCCCGCGAGACTTTACTCCAAGTGCACCAAGCGCACCAAGGCTAAGGCCGATCGCCACCGGTCAAAGCCTCCCATATACGTCGTCGGTCAAAAAGTGTGGCTTTCTACTAAGAACATTCCTCTCCGTTCCGTCTCTAATAAGCTTGCTCCCAAATTTATTGGCCCGTTCTCTGTCACCAAGATCATTAGTCCGGTGGCAGTCCGCCTTAGTTTACCTCCAGCGTACAGGAGAGTACACCCCGTTTTTCACATTTCCAAAATTAAACCTGTGTTTCATGCTCACATTAATCCGCCAGTCCCGGTTCCCCCCCCCGCCGCGTCTCGTAAATGGGGACACCACCTATTCGGTTAATCGTATTCTGGATTCAAGGCGGAGGGGACGTGGATTTCAGTACTTGGTGGACTGGGAAGGTTACGGTCCGGAGGAGAGAAGTTGGGTACCTGCTAGAGACATTCTGGATCACTCTCTGATCGATGATTACAATCGACAGGTAAGGGAGTCTGAGAACGCCAGGAGGCGTTCTTAGGAGAAGGGGTACTGTCACGGTATACTAATTCATTGCTTCCTTCTCGTCTCGTGTTGTTGTTGTTGCATGAAAGCACGTGTGTTGTGGGCGTGATTGAGTGTCATTCCTTGATTCGCTCCAGCTGATCATCATATCATCACCAGCTGCAGCCGATCTCAATTCACTATATATGCTCACAGTTTTCTCATCTCCATTGTCAGATCGTTGTTGGATGTGTCGGTGTTCCAGTCTTGTGTTCCTGAGTCTCTCGTCGTGTGTTCCTGTGAAGTTCATCTTGATTGTGGATTATCGTCGGTTGTGGATTATCACCGCTTGTGGATTGTTCTTCGTCTGTCTTCACCGCCCCACTTGGGATTCACCACGCTGACCATCGACGTCCCTGTATCACCATTTCCACGCCCGTGTCTTTCTGTTTGGACTTCCCTATCCGCTAATAAAGAGTTGTTTACCTGCTATTGCTTCCTGTGATCCGTTGAGTCATGACAAGTAGTGTATTATATTAATGCAATACTATAGAATTATATATATATATATATTAATAATAATTGTTATATTAATGCAATAGGATATTTTAATTTTGTAGAGAAAATCTTAAATGTACAGTAGGCCTAGTGAAAATTTCAAATGTACAGAGAAAATGTGGAAAAAGGTCAATTATAAATCTCAAAAAACTACATTTTTACATTTTCTGAAAGTGCTTGGGCATGCAAAACGTAATGCTATGGTGTTGTGGGTAGTTGCTGTGTGGTGCCTAAGGTATTATGAGTGGTTTTAATGTGTTACTATGTGGTTGTTAGGGTGTTCTTGTGGTTATGAGGTTATGAGTCCATGAAAAAAAAAAAAAGTCTAATCCCTAAGAAAAGATCTAGAACATCTATCTATAAACAAATGGAGGCATCATTCATTTCAGCAGCACAAAAAATGCGCCAAAATATAACTTTGTAATTGTTTTAGATTTGAGTAAATGAATCGTATTTGCAACAATCAAACAATAAACCATCCACCAATATGTAACAATCACACCACGGTGCTTTCTTTCTGTTAAGCACTGTAAAAACTGTCTTTTTCTCTCTACATGAAGTGAATCTCCCGGGGACGAGCAGCGCTAACGTTGCGAGCTGCATAACGCCTCTCTTAACCTTTGACTTCTTCTGTTATTCTTACCTGAGAGCGCTGCCGCGTCTGTAGCTAACAAATAACAGTTTTTTAAACGAGTAACATCCTCATCATTTAGAGCTGCGAGCTGTTTATGTTTCTTGACTGTCGGACAGAGAGAGAGAGAGAGGCAGGGGGCTGGAGGGAAGGAAGCAGAGAGAAGAGGGGGGAAGGGGAAGAGAAAGAGAAAGAGAAAGAGAAAGAGGGGAGCGATTTAATCCCCCCCAAAGGAACTCCCCTTTGAACCCCGTATCGTGAACTCGCAGGCAAAACTCGTCGCCATGGGCAACACCACACACAATGTGCTGTCTTTTTAATTTCATCAGCTGTGAGAAATCTATACCGAAGCGGCGAGATAGAGGACGAGAGAGAAGGCGCGCGAGAGAGAGACAGACGGAGATAAAACAACAATGCAACAGGCGAAAATAAATGCCTTGACTAATTGTTGCAGTTTAGAACGACACAGTGGGGATAACGTCTCTAGGCGGTGCTGGTGATGGTCAGTGGTCTGCAATTATGTAGAAAACACTTTATATAGCATCATTCAAACTTGTGCTCTTTCATAGCTTGAGAGGTTCGGTTTCATTTAAGTACCAACTTTGTCTGAGGTGTTTCCTCTAAAGTTCCTAGAGATGAACACAAATGAAAAAAATATTGACATTCGCTGTAAAAAAAATAATTAATTAGGAAAATTGTGGATAAATAAATAAATGATCTACTAATAATTATCCCCATGCAAAAAGATGCATTGTAGCCTACTAATCAGAGCTTAAGGTCTTCACTTAAAATAAAAAATGTATATTCACCTAACCTATTTAATTGTCCTGCTCAGTCAATATGTGTTGGCTGAACAAGTCCTACATCCCAAAAACTGTTACGGATACGCGGGAGAACAAACCAGCTGAAGACCGAAACAAACATTCCCAAGAGAATACAGATATTCTCTCAAGTATTCATCGTCACAAGTTTCAAGGCGTTATGGTGAGTATTGATCACTGAAATTATTCTCCAAAGGTTTGCTTTAGGTATGAAGTTTAAAATACATTTTGTAGAATCGCGAGTTCATGCATTCATTGGTTTCGTTATCGTGTTTTCCAGGTTACCATATTGTCACTATTATGTTCAGTTTGTTTTCATTAGTCACATGTTTTCCTTTGTTCAGTTTTCTCGCCACTCCTTTGTTACCATGGTCACCGTCATTATTAGTTAATTTGTACCAGCTGTGTTCTGTTAATCATCTCGTTTGTGTTTGTTACTTAAGTGGTGCCCACCTCATTCCCTGTCCGATCTCTGTTATGTTAAGTTGCGTGCTATCGCCTGTCTCTCTGCCTGAGGTATTAAGATTAAACTTTGAGTATACTGAACTGGATCTGTCTGTCTTCGTCTTCCTGCCTGAAACACAATGTGACACATATAATTATCTGATGGTAGTCAATAGTTTTATTTTATTTTTGTTTTATGTCATATATGTATTAAATACTGTTCGATCGACTTCTGAGATGCAATTTGTTTGATATGTGTGCCATGCGACCGCTGAACACAGTGTCATTAGATTGCAGTTGTATTGCCTTAAATCAAACACATCAGGTCTTGATTTTCTTATTCATCCATTCATTTTTTTATCGCTCGTGTCAATAACTTTAAAGTCCTCCTGTAGTCAATAATTGTATCTCCAAAATGACATATTTTAAGGTTTTTCCTTGAAAAAGAAAATTCTCCATGCCTTAAAATAGCTTGAATGTAACTCTACACACTTGCCTCATTTAGTAAACGCGGTTCTATGAATATGCAAATGAGCCCCACCTCCACTCACTCACAGCAGCTCAGAGATCCACTCGTTGACGATCACACATTGAACTGATTGGTTACAAGGTAGTTTGTGACGTCAGACGTATTACTTGGCATTTCTTTAGGGGCGTTCACACCAAAGGAAACTTTTTATAGTTGCTAGAACCAATCGTGGAAGTACCAACTTTTTGGCGTGTTCGTACCACAGGAACTGGAAACAATTTTAGTTTAGCGATTTCAAACCGTGTTTTTGAGACTGTCATTTGTTCACTGCAGTTTTAAAGAGAAAAAACTCAGCAATGGTGCAGACTTATGTTTGTCTTAAAGCATATTAAAAACACCACATAGACATATAAACAACATTAAAAGTTAGATTTTTACTACAGGGGGACTTTAAGCAGTCCTGAAAACCTGGATTCATTTACATATACCACGAAATAAATGATAAAGCTACATCGACAGATACAAGTCTCATCCTCATCATATAATAAAGTAACTTCTGTTTTTCCATTGGCTCAACATATTATTTCTGATTGAGCCCATGTTAACAGACTGTTGGCACAATTGTTAAAATTCAATTTACAGAAATTAAAGTAGGCCAACTGAAAAATGTAGATGTTGCTCACTAAAACCCCCACAGGCATCGTGTTTTCAGGCCATTTCAAGTTTGATTTTGACGTGATATAAAGAAGTGATATCTAAGTGGCTGAGTTGTTTACTTACTTTATAATTAGTAATTCCCATAAACACCATCATTGTCTTCATTCAGGCCGATTCGAGAACACAAACCAAAATAAGAGGGGGATTTATTTCACAAACCAATCATATCGTGATGGAGGAGCTAATTTGCCTCCGCTAATGTGACTTTCCTCCATTCATCCTCAATTACCCCCCACTAAACCCAGCGCACGCTATAGGAGGTCTGTTCAAACTCAATGGGCTCAGGGGAGGAAAGCCTCCCGCTGTAACTTCATCTGTGGGTGTCGCTGTTGGACAGTTTTACTTTATAAAACGAGTGATTTTTACACTTTTTAATGCCTCCTCAGACTGCTGATATGTATATATAACTACATGTAACAAGTAACAAGGGCACTAAAATAAAGTGTTACCAAATTTTATGTTTATTTCAAAGTATTACTTAGCATTTCTTTGGGGCGTTCACACCAAAGGAAACTTTTTATAGTTGCTAGAACTAATCGTGGAAGTACCAAGTTTTTGGCGTGTTCGTAACACAGGAACTGGAAAATTTTAGTTATACTGAAGGATTGCCTTTTGGGGGAACTAAATTAGCTCTTACTTCATAGTAAAGTCTAACCTAGCACAATAGGAACTAGCAGTGACGTAACTGTATGTTGATTGGTCGAAATACATGCCATATGAACGAGAACATGCCATTTTTAAAAAAGCCATGTAAACACTGGAATGACACCTTAAAATAAAGTGTAAACGAAAATTGTTTTTACACCATTTCTTTTGTGTGCAAATTTTTATGCATGACGATGCATGGTAGCTACATTCACAAATTTGTTCAATTATCCACAATTAAAAGCGAGTGTTTAGTATTTTGGTTCAAGAATGCCGTAAGTCATTAGGGCATGTTATGTCTGAATTCAATTTGCTTTGTCCAAACATGAGAATCCCTCTGATTTCTTTGAAACATATAAACACATCTTACCCTCTCAACTCACTTAAAATGCTTACATTTTTTACTGTCTGACTTTTCATATTTCTTGCCGTCAGCGTAAACAAGTGCAATGAACTCTGAAATGAACCGCCTGCAGTTCAGATCTGAGTTTTCATCTGCCCAAAAAGTGTTGAGTTTCTTATTTGTGTAGAAAAAGCAAACATACAGTATCATACAAGTTGGCAGAATTTCAAAGAAGTATAGTTCTGAAACTAAAGAAATCTGAATCAGCAAGCATCGCGCTCTTCTTTCATGCCATAGTTCAAGTGTACTTCCTTTGCAAGGTAGGCAGCAAGCTTCAAACCACACCTGATCCACACTTATAACAGGAAATAGGGCTGGATATCAGATTTTCTCATTCACTGTGATTTAAATTCACAAGCTTCAATTAGATTCTGGTTTGATTTTAATTAAATTGGGTATATTTCAGTTACAATGTCCATTTTGCAACAGAGGGCAGTGTTTCAGACTGATTCAAACGGGAAACTTATTTACCTTTAACTGCCTTTTTTGCCTTAACTTTAACTGGCTATAAGAGTCTTTTGTTTGTGAATCAAACTACATTGGTCTCTTTGTGTTTATTTTTGCATGTAACCCACAAGGACACCTCAATAGATAGATGTTTTTTTTTTGCCATTACCCGCGGTACACTGTCTTGTTATTGGATCACGTTCAATACAGATTACAAATTCACATTCACAATTCAAATAAAATATGATTTGTTTTTCATGGTGCTGAAGATTTTGTCCAGGAAACACTGACACAGGGAACCTTCTACACTTTTAAAGAGGTCATATTATGCCCTTTCACAAGTCCTGATTTTGTTTTTGGGGTTTACTATAATAGGTATTCATGCTTGCCTTGAATGTTCAAAAACAACTTTTTAGCCCCCATATTTGACATTGTTGCAGCATCTCTCTTTCCAGCCTGTCTCTATGAAGCCCCTCCTTCCAAAAAGCGCAATGTGCTCTGATTTGTCGGCTGGATTGGTGTGTTGTAATTGGTCAACGGCTTCGAGCGTGTTTTGGGAAATGTCACTCCCCTTAACATATCCGATGTGATTTCAACACACTACTAAACTTAACCAGGCCCCACCCCTTTATTTTAGTGTATGCCTTGGGCGAAAATAATTTAAATTAGGAATATTGTGACGTGTTCCCAGAGGAAAACTCAAGACTACAATCGAGGCGTTTCAGGGAGTTCATAAATAGAGTGCACTGAGATATAGAGAATAACCCCCTCTGGAGTGCTTAGGTTACAAAAGGGGTTTTCACAATAATGCCATAGAACAGGGTTCCTCAAATCCGACCCTAGAGGGCCACTGTCAGTTTAACGCCAACCCTAATCCCTAATCAAAGACACATGAGCAAGCTATTCAATGTCTTCAGAGTAGAAGGGCTTGAGAAGTGGTCCTCGAGACCACAGAAGCAGCATTTTTGGTTCCCCCTAGAACCTTTCAGTGAACAGTTCTTAAATTAACCTTTTTTTTTTCTTAAGGCCAATTCGAAACACACAGATATACACCAACAAACACGTTTGTTGGGTTTTGTCAGATCAGGGTGTTACCCCTGTCGGCGTTGGTCGGGGTTTGTTTTCACCCGACTGAATCAGTGTTTGTCAGTGTCTGTTGTGGCAGTGTAAAAATCAGTTATTTTTCATACAATTTTAAATCCAACGGCCAACTTGTTTGTTAGTGTTTGTTGGAGTCTGTGCGTTGTGACTTGGCCTTTAATGTGAAGAACATTTAAAATACTTTTTTTTCCCACTATAAAGAACCTTTTGTGGAATGGAAAGATTCCATGGATTTCAAATAGATGCCAATAAAGAATCTTTATTTTTAGGAGTTGTTTAAGTAAAGTTTTCTTTAAATGTTCTGTCTTTAAGATTGCAAATAGAGAGTTAAAAGCAATCTCACGTACCTCCTCTTAAGTTTCAGAAGGAAACAATTTCTCAAAATATGCTAAGCGGAAATGTTGTCAGTATGAAAGCACAACACAAGCCCGCTGTTGCATTTACACTGTATTACGTGTACGGTGTGAAACAGTTTATTTTAAGATTTCCATTACACGAGAGTAGATGTTAAAACTTCATGCGAATTTGCACTCAGCTTTCGCCAAGATAAGCACCAACTAAGACGTAGCTTTACAGTAAGCTATGCGTCTCCATCCATTTACGCTTCCTTCCATATAGTGATGTGAATACCCTTCTGTCTGGTGTTAATGGCTGAAGTATATTTCGTGGCGCGTCAGCACACACAATGGGTGCGATGCTGGCTCCGGGGATTAACCACAGTGCGGTCTCTCCAGCGGATCAGCGCGACAACCGTCTGGATTGAGCTGAGTAGGGTACATCTCTGGGGTCTTCAAGTGGGCACCTTCCGTCCTCAGTGTTTCGTCGATTAGCCCACGACACCTCAAGAGGGCTCGACAGTGACTCTGGCCCCCCAGAGTCACCCCTCTCCGTCCTACACTCAACTCAGCCCAGCTTACTTACCTGTACATCAGCGTTTCTTTCTTTCTATTGTGCTTGAGATCCCTACTGCTGTTGAGGTTGCTCCGTCCTACACTCAACTCAGCCCAGCTTACTTACCTGTACATCAGCGTTTCTTTCTTTCTATTGTGCTTGAGATCCCTACTGCTGTTGAGGTTGCTCATTCCTCGTAGCTCAGTGGCATAAACCCTTGATGTGACCTAACCACAATCTCCTAACCACAATCTCTAACGTCACAATCTCACCGCAACCCGACCATATGCGCCGCATGGCATACTACCTAACAACCCGACCATACACGCCAATCCATTTGACTAAGGCTGTCGAAGCCCCACTGTCATTGTTAAAGCAGGTTCAGTGGCAACAGTTCCGTATGGCATACTACCTACCGCAAAACAACAATATCTGTCCAACACAAATCCTCATTCATGCAAAATACAGTACACAGGATTGTGATAACAATAATAACTATGCAAACTATGCAAATAATCAAACAGACTCTTCAAGTTTTCCAAGAATTCTTCGAAACCGTAGTGTTGGTGGCCTGTACACAGCCAGCCAGAATCTTTACGTCTCAACCACAGCCAGTTGCTGCTCCTCTCTGCTGCTTCAGATAAGTTCTTTACTGTGCGACGCAACTCTTGGCCACTGAATCCGACGTCTCTGAGGAACCGGGTTGTGGAGTGTGCCACAAATCCTCGACAACCCTCTTCCACTGGATAAACCCGGACTCTCCATCGTCGCTGTTCTGCTTCAGTGCCTAGATGAGCATACTGCAGTTTCTTCCTCTCATACGCCTCATCTTCAGCATCCTCCCTCAGTTGAACAATGCGTGCTGATCCAGACCACAAGACAATATCTGGTCGAAGGTTAATGGTGGCAATCTCAGGTGGAAAAATAAGCCGTTGATCAACATCTGCCAGCATTTTCCAGTCTCTAGAAGCTTCCAGTTGTCCTGAGCGAGAATTGGTTTTAACACCTTTTCTTGGTGGTTGCTCGCCTGGGCGGAAGAATATTGTCTTCTGTGTGTAATGTTTTGCTAGAACAGGTGGCAATTTTTTTATTGGTCATGATACGCTTGTCTTCCAATGCTAAAGCCAAACATCGCAGTACCTGGTCATGGAGCCAAGTAAACCGTCCTTGGCTAAGAGCCACCTTACATCCTGTCAAAATGTGCCTTAATGTGGCAGGTGATGAACACAAAGGACATGAGGGATCCTCTCCTACCCAGAGGTTTAGGTTCTGTGGTGATGGGAGAACATCATATGTTGACCTGATAAGGAAACTGATCCTACTCTGTTCCATTGACCATAGGTCTTGCCAGCCCATCTTGCATTGTTCCACACTCTCCCATCTCATCCATTCTCCCTGCCTGGCCTGGGAAATGGCCTTTATACACCTCATCCTCTCCTCCTGCTTTCGCACCTCGTTGACTACCAGCTTCCTCCTTTGAGCTGGGGCTTCCTTGTGCCATTTAGGAGGAGCTAAACTGAGCCCAAACCCCCCTCATCCATGCTGTACTGGCCCCACGATATCACCAATTTGAAGGGCAGCCTTTGCATCTTCCACAGCTTTCTTTGCTGACCACTTTCTTCCAGTTTTCAACACAGGTGCTGTCTCCCTTACACATTTGTTGAGTGACTCTAAAAACTTAAACTCCTCGCACTTAAACTCCTCGGTTAAAGCGGAGAATAGTAGCTGCAATAGTCCTTTACTATAAAGTCCCACTCTGCTGAGGCAGCGTGGAACTCCCAACCATTTCCATGTATGAACTTATTAAAGCTTCCAGCTTCTCTACTGTTGTCAAAGACACCTCGTACACAGTCATTGGCCACAATAACGTCGCCAGTAGACCAAACTGAAAGCACCAGAGTTTTAGTTTGCCTGGTAGAGCGCAGCTGTTTATGTTCTTCAACCCTTCCACTGCTTGTCGTCTAACTTCTCCCACTCAAACTGTGTCCTTTAGATCCCCATCGTACCATCTTCCAAGACTCTTCACTGACCTCTCAGACACCAATAACCGATTAATACTTTACTGAACTCTTTTAAGTCCTCTAAAGAGCAACTGCTGAAAAAAACATCTTTCTCCAACATTTCAATTCACGCATGACCTTCAATGAAGCTGTTACACCCAATATAAATCTCTCAACATCTACCTCTCACTAATGACCATATACTTCTATGTTTTTGGCCTTTTAAATTTTCTTTCCCCTACTACAGTTTGTGTGTGTGAATGAGAGAGAGAGAGAGAGAGAGAGAGAGAGAGAGAGAGAGAGACAAAAAGGACAGCTTGTGAGGGGGTTACATTGTCTGCAGCGACGTCTCGGAAATCTACTCAAGGGTAGAACAGGATTTGGAGCACAATGGTTGTGGGTGTAAAGAAAGAGGGCACGTCTTACAAAGACGAGGTGTCTTAATGTGTGAAGCTTCAGCCCTGGTGTGGATGAGCTTCAGTCGGCTTGTCTGCGCTGTCTGGATTGCTGAGAGGTTTTTCCCTATCTCTCGCTGTTTTCATGGATAGGATGTTCACTGCGGATAATGCAGTGATCAAGGGAAGAGGATACTCAAACGCTGAGGAGAAAATAAGCATTAGGCATTTAAACAGAATGGCACTTCCTATCGGCTCTTGTTATGGATGACTTAAGAAACCATTTTGAAAGTTCAATCGCATCATATAAACAACTCTAAATTCTAATTCTCTCAACCTTAATAACTGAAAGCTCTACTAAACTACAACACTGAAGATGTTTTCCCAAAGACTGATAAGCCTGATAAACATTGCAACATGTTTACATAAGTGTGTGCTCTCCATGTAGGCCTGTATGATTTTTTTCTAATACTATTAAAAAATATTGGATTTTTTACTATTAAACACAGTTTGTGTACTGAGAGTATTTTGGAACTTAAGTCATACTACTACTACTACTACTAATGTTAACTAACATAATAAATGATAAATAAAAAATGTGACTTATAATACACACACACACACAACACACACACACACACACACACACACACACACACACACACACACACACACACACACACACACACACACACACACACACTCACTCACTCACTCACTCACTCACTCAGTCCATGTTTTCACACACACATTCCATGTTTTATGGGGATTTTTCTATAGACTTAATGATTTTTATACTGTCTGTATATTCCATCCCCGAACCCTAAAAAAACATAATTTAGTGTGATTAATAAGTTTTCCTCATTAAAAAAAATTTCACCACAAGTTGACTGGTATTACTATCTTTGTTGGGACATTTGATCCCCAGAACAAAGGGTTTACCTGGACCACACACCCACACGCACGCACGCACGCACGCACGCACGCACCCACGCACACACACACACACTTAAATAGCTATCTAAATGGGGACATTGCAACAACATTTATTTAAAAATAAATATTTTGTAACATTACACATTTCTGATCCATTTATTGCATCCTTGCTGAAGTACAAAAGTAAAAAAATCTTAAAGTGGACCTATTATGCAAATTGTTGGCAGTGTGTGTACACAACCACCCTATAATGGTAAAAATCCAACCTTTCCCTTTTTTTTTATAAACCCCATAAACTATAAACCATGTCTCAAAATGAGTTGTTTGCATTTTCTATGCAGTGTGACGTCACAGTGTAACAGGCCCCGTCCACGACTGGTGACAGAATCTGGCCTATCAGCTTAGCTCCTCCCCTGAGTGAACTGAACCAGAGACTATTTATATAGAGACATGCCACTTACTCAATCCTCAATACAACTATATAGGGAAAACGTCTCAGGTTACGACTGTAACCCTAGTTCCCTGAGAAGGGAACGAGACGATGCGTCGATGACGCTTTGGGAACGCCTTCGCGTGATTACCTCTGAAGCACGTATGTCAACTAGTCCATTGGAATGAATGAACCCCACGGGCGGGTGACGTCATGACCAGGAAAGGATATAAGCACATCCGGTGCGTTACTCGCGTTAGCTTCTAGTGCCGAAACAAAGTCGATCGCAGGGATGCAGGAAGTATGCAGGGCGACGCATCGTCTCGTTCCCTTCTCAGGGAACTAGGGTTACAGTCGTAACCTGACACGTTCCCTTTCGAGGGAACTCGCGATGCGTCGATGACGCTTTGGGAACGAGAATACCCAATACGCCGTACTTACAAAATGCCAGATGATAAAACTGTCGGCAAACTAAGTAAAAAGCACCTGGGGCAGCATCCAGGTCCAAGCTGTAAAACCTCACGAATGTGAGCGGTAAGGACCAGCCCGCCGCATCACAAATGTCTTGGAGAGAACTCCAGATAATAAAGCTTAGAAGCCATACTCCTAGTGGAATGAGCCCTGACCACCAAATGGTTGGCCAGAGGACTCACAAGCAAGAAGAATAGTCTCGACTATCTATTTGCCCAATAGGTTGGAATTTCTCGACAGAGAAGTCCGATGAACATAAGTGTCCAGTGCTCGCACTGGGCACAAAAGGTTCAGCTTTTCCTGGTCCGATAAACGGGGGAGGACAGAAACCTGCAGCACAATAGGCCTCGGAATAATGGTAGGCACCTTAGGAACATATCCATGTTTGGGGTAAGATTGCCTTGGCCATCCCCGGTGCACTAAAGGCAGGTGGGGACCGAAAGGGCCTGAAGGTCTCGACTCTTAGAGGGACGAAATAGCTAGCAGAAAATAGTCTTAAAAGAAAGAACTTCTCTGAGACCAAATCTAGGGGCTCAAAGGGAGCCCCAGATAGGCCTAATAGAACTATTGCAAGATTCCAAGCCGGCACCCCAGTGCAAGTTGCAGGCCTCAGCCTCAAAGTGCCACGAAGGAAACGAGTGATCAGGGGGTCTCGACCCAAAAATGTACCACCCACCAGGGCGTGGAAAGCCGCAATGGCCGCCACGTATACCTTAAGTGTGGAAGGACATAGACCTGATACAAAGCGTTCTTGCAGAAACTCAAATACTGTGTTTACTGAACAGTTAACCGGATTCCACTGACACTGGTAACACCAAGAAGTGAAAAACTCTCGAAATAATGAATATAGTTTCCTCGTAGCGGGAGCTCTGGAGCTTAGAACAGTCTCAACAACCTCGGTTGAGAGACCACTCTCTATGAGTTGGGCCCCCTCAGAGGCCAAACCCACATTTTCCAAATCCCCTGCCGGGGGTGCAATATTGCATTCTCTGCCTGAGACGGAAGGTGTCTCCTGATCGGAATCTCCAAGGGAGGGCCGTCGAGGAGAAGAATTAGGTCCGCAAACCAAATTCGCTTGGCCAGGGTGGTGCTACTAGCAATAGGCTTATACCATCCTGGCAGATTCACTCCAGAACTCCTGGGAGCAGAGCAACAGGGGGAAATGCATACAGACGTAGCCTCGGCCACGTCTGCACCATAGCGTCCAGCCCCGAGGGGGCTGGTTGAGTGAGAGAGAACCACAGTGGACAGTGCGTCGTATGCTGAGACGTGAACAGGTCCACTTCTGCCTGGCCGTAAAACTCCCATATTTGCTCCACCGCCTCAGGGTGGAGTCCCCTGGCCTCAGCCCCTGCCTCGACAGGGTGTCTGCTCCAATATTCTGGCCCCCTGGAATATCCACTGCCCTCAGATAGCGTATTTTCTTGAGGGACCAAAATAAGAGGCCACCAACGTGTTGTCTGAGAGATAAGAACCAGAGTTTCCTCCATATAACCAAGGCGCGGGGATACTGCTGCGTGATCTTGATCGTATGGAGTGGGTTTCCCCTCGGGGAGAACCCTCTGGTCCTGAGCCACCACTGTAAAGGTCTCACGTACAGCAGGTCAAAGGGAATCACATTGGACGCTGCTGCCCTGAGGCCTAACAGTCACTGTTCCAGAGCAACACATGATGGCCCCTCAGGTCTGGGAGGAGATGTCTCAACGCATTGACGACGACCATCATCTCTAGGCAAATCATGTGCCAAGAGAGATGATGACTCCTCCACAAGCCCTGAGCTGAGCGGCCTTCCAATACCGCTCCCCAGCTGGTGAGGGAAGCATCTGTCAAGATAGCAACTCGATGGCAAAGAGCTCCCAACACCGGAACCTGGGACAAGAACCAGTGTTTCGTCCATATAACCAAGGCGCGGGGATACTGCCGCGTGATCTTGATTATACAGAATGGGTTTCCCCTCGGGGAGAACCCTCTGGTCCTGAGCCACCACTGCAAAGGTCTCACATACAGCAGGCCAAAGGGTATCACAATGGACGCTGCTGCCCTGAGGCCTAACAGTCTCTCGAACTGTTTCACAGTGTGTGCCTGGCCTAGCTTTAGCTCTTTTGTGGCAGTATGGATAGCAGCTACACGAGCGGGCGACAGAACGGCTCGCATCATGACTGAGTCCCAGACCACTCCAAGTAAAGTGGTCCTCTGTACTGGAGAAGCACACTCTTCTTGGCATTGAGCTTCAGCCCCAACCTTCGCATATAAGCAAGGACGACATCTCGATGCCGAACCGCTAACTGTTCTGATTCCGCTAGAATCAGCCAATCGTCTATGCAATTCAGAATGCGTATGCACTGCAGCCTGGCGGGGCCAGAGCTGCATCTACGCGCTTCGTGAATGGGCGGGGTGATAGAGCTAGACCGAAAGGAAGTGCCTGATACTGGTGTTCTTTGCCCCTGAAAGAAACCCTCAGGAACCTCCTGTGCTGAGGGAGGAAGGAGATAGGGAAGTATGCGTCTTTCAGATCTATCGTGACAAACCAGTCCTCGGATTTGATTTGAGTCACGATCTGTTTGAGTGTCAGCATCTTGGACTTGAGTTCCAGCACCGAACACTTCAACAGACGAAGATCTAGTATGTGATGCAGTTCTGCATCCTTTTTTGGAACAATGAGATAACGACTGTAAAGACCGACGCAATGTCGTGTGAGTACACCTGCTCTATAGCTTTGTTTGCTAACAGGGCCTTTACCTCTTGCTCCATTACCAGAACCTGCTCGGGATGCACTAACGTGAGCAACACCCCGTTGTAATCTGGTGGACGAGAACCAAATCTGCCTCTTACTACTAACTGCAGGGCCCATAGAGATATATTCGGCAGTAGCTTCCGCGCTGCCAGAAAATCTACCAAGGGAACCAGCCCCTCGAGGCTGGCCTCTGGTGTAATTGAGACAGTCAGATTAGGGGGCCTGAAGCATACTGGCAGGAACCACCCGAACTGACTGTTTTCGAACCCCCCTCAGAGGGCGCGAGTCCGACGCAATGTCGTGTTCACACTGCGCCAGAAGCTCGTTGGAGACTGCTGCGCCCTAAAGCACCAAGGGTGGCGGGGTTGGCAGAACGGTCCCCTGAGGGCACCGAGATGGAAAGGGCACCGTATAATGAGGTGTACACCGTTCCACCCCGGTTGGGGCTGCCCTCACCAGTCTGACGCCAGTGGCGCCAAGACCTTTTCTTTTGAGCCGAAGCCTTCTCAGTGTGAAGAACTGTCCTCGGATCCGGCTTCTGCTTTGAAGGCTTTGGCTGCTGTGTTGCGTATGAGAAACAAGACGGCTGGAGCTGCTCACGCCCAGCAGCCCCAGGGGGTTGGACATAGCGAGAGAGAGATTCTCTTGTATCTTTCTCCATGATTTCCATCAAATTGAGCCAGAGGTGTCTCACAGTGACCACAAGGGCTGCCATAGACCGCCCAAAAGTTCAGGCGGTCTCCTTATTATCCCTGAGAGATAAATCTGTGGCCCGACGAAGTTCTCAAACCCCACCGGGCCAAACTCCCTCACTTCTGTCCAAATACCCCAGCAGGTCAGCCTGATATGCTTGTAGCACTACTATAGTGTGCAAGCAGCCTCCTGCTAGACCCACTGCCGTAAATGCTTTTCCCACTAGATTAAAAATATATATATTTTTTTAATGGTTTAGTGAGAGAAGCCGACGCCTTCAGGGACGATACTAAACCGGGAGACAGATAGCTAGCAAGCGTCTGTTCTACCTGGGGTATTGCCCCATAGCCATACTCTCTTAACCCCCTAATATCTGAATATACATGGACTTGGGGGCTAAAAGATAAGAAGAGTAAGGCTTTTTCCATGATCTAGACAGCTCGCTGTGCAGATCGGGAAAAAATGGAAGGCCCCGTGATGGAGGTGAAAAAAAAAAATAGAGGGAAGGAAACTCGTTCTTTATTTTTAGGATGAGCTCCCCCTTATTTCTGCTGGCCATTAAATATTTAATTTATCTACAGCCTTGGTTAACACCTCCACCAGCTTTATTTTATATATACATTTATTTTATATATATAAACTATTATACATGTGTATATATATCTATTTCTCATTCGCTGGGGAAAGAGATTGCAAATCCACTTCCCCCATGATTGTGCTTTGTTTACTTTCAATGCCCAGCACATCTACCTCCTCGGGGGTAGAGCACTGAAGCATTGAACTCTCTCCCCGGGCGGAAGAGACCGCAGCGCGGGCTTCCGAGACCGGAGAGAGAGCATGGATCCCTCGTGGAAAGGGAGGAGATAAGATCAGCGGAGCCGTCTCCAACCCCGTAAAGAGATCCTATTTGCGATCCACAGGAATGCATTCTCCGCGTTGCCTCGGCAGACGCGGGTCCTGCACCCTGAGAATCGCGAGCCTGGCCACTTCCCTCGAAAAGTGACAGGCGGGAGCGAAGCGAAAGCTTCTCACAATGTTGGCAATCAGCCAAGGCTGATACCGCATGCTCCACTCCCAACACATCACACAAAGCTTGTGTGTGTCCCTACTCGTTAAATAACGCGAGCAGGAAGAACACAGAGTTCGTGCAATTGTTTCCATAATGTGTATATATATATATCAGACAGACAACAATAAATACTCACAGACAGTTTTGACACAGAGCGCTTTGCTGAGGCACAAAAGCTAACGCGAGTAACGCACCGGATGTGCTTATATCCTTTCCTGGTCATGACGTCACCCGCCCGTGGCGTTCATTCATTCATTCCATTGGACTAGTTGACATACGTGCTTCAGAGGTAATCACGCGAAGGCGTTCCCAAAGCGTCATCGACGCATCGCGAGTTCCCTCGAAAGGGAACCCATAACGTGGCGCACGTTAGAGAGGGAGAGAACCCTTGCACATGCGTAGTAAAGTATAACCTGTGGGGGAAAAGGCGTTTTAAACCTTATTTTGGGGCAAAGTCATCAAACTTTTTCAGCGATTTTTATCATATTTTACTGCTGTTTCTATACATGCAGTTTTTATGTCCCGGTGACCATCCCGGTGGTCTTGTTAGTCCGAAATAGCTGCCCGGAGGCATTGCCAAGATGGCGGCCGAGTGGCATGACTTGCCTAAAAGGACTTTGACTGAACACAGTTCGCCATGTTTATCTCCTCGCTAGAGCATCTAGTGGAAACAAGAATGTCTCAGCTACATGATAACAATCTAAGGGCCAGATTTACTAACAGCTTGCGCCAGCTAAAATTGACTAAAGACACGCCGTGAAAAATCTGACTTGAAAAGACATGGACACAGTTATTTTTGCATATGCATTTGTAGAAGATCATGCACAGAACTTTCCACTCCCATCTGCATTTTTTTGGGAGGAATTGCGTTCTCAAGCTAATTTGCCCTGTTGAGTAAATCTGGCCCTAAATGTTCTGTTGTTGGCTGTATAAATTAACACAGAACATATTTTTTCCATTTCACTGCACTATTTTTCTATTGCTTTTCTATGTAAACGTGATAGATGGATGTGTTTGACCATTGCACTCGCATCTTGCATCGTTTACAGTGTCTCGCGCAGGAAACCGCGTTCTAAAGAAATTTAGAAAAAACTAATCTCTACACCTTGCGTTTTCCACTGCCCGCGTCCCGCATTTTTAGACTTAAAGACGTGTTGTGTGTGAATGGCCCAGAATGAAGGAAACAAACCCCATGAACAATCAAAAAACAGCACAGTGGAATGCAAAAATTTGTTCTGTGGAAACAGAAACAATACTGTTTCTCCTGTTTTGTTGTTGTCGGAGTATCTGAGGAAGGAGCTGTAAAGGCACAGTCCTCTTCTGGAAAGAGGGCCGGGGAGCAGCAGCTCTTCTGCATTTAAAGATACACACACAAAAACAGTGTACTTTTGCTCCACTCAAAAAGGGGCATTTGGGGCATAGTATAATAAATGATCTGTGGGGTATTTTGAGCTGAAACTTCACAGACACATTCTGGGGACACCTGAGACTTATATTACATCTTGTAAAAAGGGCCATAATAGGTCCCGATCTATTCTGCTAGGGCCGAATACATTAACATTGTCATATCCATTACCATGCTAAAAGTCGTATACCATATTATACTATGGTCAGGAGTAAATCGGTCTGGAGTGATTTGGAACAAAATTCTGGCACCTTCAGATTAAAACAGACAAAGAAAAAATACAGTACTTTCAAAGTATGTACTGAATTTGATGAAGAACTTACTGCTCAAGAGATGACGTGTGGATTAAGGGCATTCGGGCATGTTCCCAGGGGCACAACTTTAATAAAGTATAAGAATAAATGTTTCAAATAGTGGTTCATGAGCATTAGTCAACTAAAACCAAACTTTGAATGTTCTCAGCTCCCAAGGCATTATGGGATAGCATAGTGTCCATCGGCTGGTATTGTTAATCTACTGCATAATGCATATGCATGCTATATGAAGTAGGGAATTGTGCATATTTGTACTCAGACAATGATTGTCAGTTAGTTTTTTCAATCCATTTAATTATGTATGTGTATGTTCCAGTCTGGGTTTTGTGTGATTCCAGTAGTGTGCTGGCTGAAAAACTCACACCAAGGACCCTCAATATGATGACCCCTTGGTGACAGACCTCCTTCCAACAATATAAAGGCAGGCATATATTTTAATGTATAAAAACATGCATGATTTAATGGTATTTTCAAAATGTAATAACTGACCTTTAATATTTTTACAATAAATATTGTTCCAAAGCAGAGAATACCGATTTAAAAACTCCCACATAAAGGTGATTTCTGTACCCATCCTAAAATATATTTGCATACTATTTTTTTTGCAAACATGCTGTAAGTATGAGTGAAAAGACATCAGGCAGGATGATCACTGCTAAAGCTACATGTACATCTCGATAAGTCTGACTAATGAGGGGGAGAGCGAGGGTAGTCGTCCTTTCCTGTGTGGCACCGCGGTTACCACACAGTCGCAACACAGGCTTTTGGTTGAGAGGAAAGTGGTTGTTATAGCAATAACAGAAGGTTGGAAGGGTAAGCGAGGCGAGTGAATGGTGAGCGTGGATGGAAGATGGAGAGGAGGATTGTTACATAAGACAGAAACAGAGTCAGCAAGCGATATCATAGAAACCAAAGCAGCCCACATGACAACAAGGGCAAGCAACGTGTGCTAACAATGACAAGATCACAGCCTCCCCATACGCCTTACACTTCCACACAAATAAATACACAGCCACAAACAGGCATTTAAAGTGTCCTCTCATTTATGCACATAGAAACATACATGTGAAATGGCCTCAAAAAGTGTTAAAAGTCTTTAAAAAAAAGACCATATACATGAAGAACTACAACTAAATCGAAACTTAAAAAAACTTTAACTATCATAGACTGAAAATGGAACTAAATTGGAATGACAAATTAAAAGTAAAATTGTGGTTGTGTGGTTTCTATGCAATGGTCCATGGGTATAAAATGAACAGATGCCATTATGCTTAAATTATCATGACCATGGTTGAGAAAACACACATTTTTATACTAAACAGTCATCAGGCACTAAATTTAAAGGTCTCTGGTATGACAAATTGTATTGATTTAAATATATAATAATAATTACATTCTATAAATTCACATGTATGTGCAGTTATTGTATTTATTACTATTTACACAATTATTATTAGTAAAAATAATTAATTTATTAATCAGCTGTTATTATTGATCTGTGAGTGTTGCATGTGTGATGATAATGATGATGTTGTAGAGCATTTCAAATTTCCTCAAGTGAAGTGAACTACAGACATCACCTACATCAGTGTGTAGGCAGCAGTGAACACTGAGTAGGGACCCTTTGAAGTCAGATTCTCCTCAAGTTCACACAGACGTAGTTCATCACAATAACAAGAACTGCCGACATTTGACTTTTTGTAAAACAGCTTCTTCTTTTTTTAAAGGCTGCTATCTTTAAAATAAATGCCATTTGTTATATTTTGTTATGTAATATATTTGAAATGCTTCTCTAGCACTGACAGACAGACAGACAGAGAATGGTTGTGGTGTCTCTAATTGCCGGTTAGGGCCTGTGCACACTTGACCCCAGTGCGTGCGAGTGAGTAGGTGTGCATATGGAAGGAGTGGCGGGTTATTGACCTCTATTCAACAGCGTTCTTCTGACTGACCCCCTCCACCAGCAGCTCCAGATGGCCTCACATGTTAAAGACCTATTGTCAGCTCTGCTCTCCTATCCAATAGGGACAGAGCATAAATAGACATATCTGAGAGAAAACATATGGGGGGGAGCAATCCAGCACTATTCTCATTACTCATAACAAATGGCATTTCCTATTGTGATATAGTGTAATTTATGTAAGGAAGAAAAATAAAGGTTAAAAAGTTTGAGCTCTGAATTAAAGATTGAATTTTATTTATATTTATTTATTGTGTTTTATATTAATTTATGTAAGAAAGGAAAAAGGTTAAAATGTTTGAGCTCTGAATTAAATATTGATTTTTTTATTTTTTTATTTATTCATTTTATTTTTGTGTTATATTTTAATTTATGTACAAAAGTAAAATGGTTAAATAGTTTAAGCTCTGAATTAAAGCTTGAGTTTTTATTTATTTATTTAATACTTTGTGGAATACTGTAATTTATGTAAGAAAGAGTACATAAATAAAACAAAAAAAACATTTGAGCTCTAAATTAAAGATTTAATAATTAATTTATTTATTTTATTTTATTGGTTGCTTTCATCACAGTTACTGTCGACTAAATTTATTAAACAGGACATTTTCAATGACTAAAAAAAAGTGAGGCTTGCTTGCATTGTATTTTGTGAAATTTAATTAGAAAATATTCCTCCTGTGTTTTCTTGAGCTCATTATTCAAATTTAGAAGTACAAATTTTGCATATTAAAATGTGAGTTCTTGTTAATCTACCATATGGCTTTATCTGCAGACTTTCTGATTGGCTGAAGAGAATGTAAGATATGTGGAGCAAATCTACAAAGCCACTGGAAGGCAAGCCTGCAACCTTAAGCCAAAAAAGTGTAACGGCTAAAGCTAACGCTCCGACTTTGTCCTTGCGCAGGGAAGGAGAGAAGTTAAAATTTTTTTTTTTTTTTAATTATGGATATCAATGGACGAGAGGCTTCACTACATTGAATAAATGCTTTTGTGAAGAAATAGTTTATCATTTAATGAATCGACAGCCTGTTCGCTAATCTTCAACATGTTTTACACTAAACAATACTTTCGTTGGGAACTATATGTAGATTTTACCTTGATAAAAATGTAATTTTTTAAGAGTATATGTAGATTTTACCTTGATAAAAATGTTTTTGTTTTTGTTTTTTAAGAGTAGGCAATGCTGGACAGGTAGGACTCATTTACAGCATTACCACCACCAGCAAATGTGTAGTAGAATTTAATAACAGCATTGTGTAATATTGAGTGCTATTGTACTTTGTCTAAAGAAAAAAAACTATATTGATGTTCTCTTTCTTTGGCTTTCAGGTTTTACCAATTATAATAAGACTTGAATGACCAAGACTGCCATGTACTATGATGCTGATATAATGCATTTTAATGAATAAAAAGAAAATTAATAATTTAATTATAAATATTGTATTATATTGTTGTTTAATGAAAAAAATAAATAATGATGGGTTCTCTTTATGCCTTCCAGGTTTCAACAAATAAATTAGACTTGAAATGTAATGATTTATGACTGCTGTGTATGCCTAAGAATGATAACGATTTTTAATGAATGAATGTAAACAAAATATAAAGATTTTAATAAATAAATGTGTTCTTTCTATGGCTTCCAGATTTCAAAAATTAAATTACAAATACATTTTAGTGATGCTATGCATGCCCTATAAAGCTGTTTTTAATGAATAGATTCAAATCTAATCGTAAATGTGGTTTTATGAGCAGTAATTTGCAGTTAACAGAGCAAATCATGCCGCTCAGTAAAGCACATTCCACAAACACTGCAGTCCTGCTGTACGTTTACTAGCGATATAACACCAAATGTAGAATATTATTCACAAGACGAAAGCGCTAGAAACTGTGTAAAGTAAACTGTAACTGACTGTCATAAAACTCTGAACGCTTTCCACTGACATCACTGTCATTATATGATAGGATGAGGAGCCTCATGTGATCCCAGTTAGCCGTTACGCTTTTCCAATGGTAAGAGAAACAGACCCTCTCATCTCCCAATAATAAGACCATCTCTGAAATCTATCTAGACCAACAGTACATGATAAATGATTTACTCCTAAAA
This sequence comes from Gila orcuttii, assembly GCA_026230005.1. Lineage (NCBI taxonomy): Eukaryota > Metazoa > Chordata > Actinopteri > Cypriniformes > Leuciscidae > Gila > Gila orcuttii. Next base: position 6,851,736 of record JAPDVR010000015.1, on the reverse strand, counting down.
CAAAAAAAAAAAAGTAATGCCCAACCATAGAGTGTAAAAAGGCTAAAACACAGCGAAACCTATATAGTATATCTGTAAAGGAAGAGGAAAATAAATATTTGTTGAATAAGATGTCAAATGAATCATTCAAGAACCTCTGACGGGGTCTAAATGTGATGCAATTCACCAGGAGCACACCGGGACACACCGAGACTGACGCATCTTAATTAACACACAACCGAGAGATTGCAGAGAGAGTGATGGATGTCGACATGTTGACGAGCATTTCATTTTCACAGCTCTGGAAAAACACATCATGACCTCACACATCTGCATATCCGCTAAATATGGAATTAAAATCACATTAGACAAAAAAGAAAGAAAAACAGACTTCGCCACGCTCCTGCGCGGCGCCCACCGTCTCTCGGAAAGATACAGGTGTCTTGTAAGGTTAGCAGCACACGTCTGCAAATGAACTACTTGGAAAACAACAAGCCCTGCATATGTCGGTAAATCTGTCGGGTTGTGCGTTCGCGGAGAAGTGAGCGGACCAGTGGCGGCGAGCGGTGTCTCGGGCAGCTGAGAGAAAGGGCAGAGACACTCATCATTAACGGGGATGAGATGCACTCCGGTACCTGCGCCCCATATGCCCCCCCAGCCGGCACGCTTCCCGCACAGATGTTTCCCCAGCAAGGTGTGATGCTCACAGACATGAGAAAGAGAGAAAAAGTGCGGCAGGCGAAAAAGAACAGTTGTCTAAGAAGTGTACAATAGAGGAGTAATTCTAAATAGCAGTTGTTGTTGTTGTTGTCTTTTTTTTTTTTTAAGAGTGTGAAACGGGTCCTTAGAGAGTAAATAGTCATGATTGAGAACTACCCGAGGAGAAGTGTCTGTCAAACAGAGCTGGATTGTGGGAAAATGATAAGGTACACCCAAGCTCCCTGGACACAATAACACGTCAAATGGAGCAAAAAAAAGTAGATTGAGCCTATTTACTTACTTAATTAACGTTGTTGGTCTTATTGTGAAGGTGTTACTGAACAGTAGATATGTTACTCCACACTGAAAAAAAGTCTTTATAATTTATTCATTAAATAATGATTACCAATAGACTTTTAGGCATTGCTGTGACCTGAAGAATTTCATTTCGGGGTACACACAGCACAGAAATCTGACCCCTATTTCCACTCCCCAAAAATACATTCACACAACACAGAAAAATTGGTAGCACAAAAAACATCTCTTCTTTCAAAAACAAAATGTCACTGACCCCGAACTGTTGAACAGTGTACACTGAATTATTAATCTACACTATTTCTATGATAAACATTTTTTTTTTTTTATTAAAATTAATTTTGTGGGCATAAAATAAAAAATGTCTGAGTAGTACAACTGTCCTGATATCATAATGGAGAAAAAAGCCTCATTAAATGGAGATAAAATTATTATTTTTTTAAATCATTAGTAGTAGTTAAAAAAGTGAAGCAGTTTTTTTTTTTATATTAACATTTGAAAAAAAAACTCTTGATTATATGTCAAATCAAAGTTGTTGTGTGCCCAAAAAAATCATGTGGTGTGCAACCAACAAGGGAAAAGAGGAAATGATATCACAGAGGGGAATCCTGAAGACTGTGTTGAGGTCAAGAAGTCTCTGAAAAAATATCACATAATTTGACCTTTTAATGACAAGACAAGCTTTGTATAACGTGATGTTTAACTCTCTGAAAACTATTTAAAAAGATGTTTATGAATCACAATTAATGATATTTGTGTCGGTGAAAACATCTTACTTTGAAAAAATATATTTAAAATCAAACCTTTGCTGGAAATGTTACACAGATTGTATCAATACTTCAAATTACAGAAGTAAAATGGTTTAGGAATGTCATTCCATGTTATATTTAAAATCTAAAAATTAGTCTGACACAAACACATGCGATTGGACAAACATCTCTCAAGACAATAATACACTGCCGGCTCCTGGGACCTTTAACTGTTTTCTGTTAAACAATAATAAAACAGTTTCTTCTCTGCCTTGGCATAACAAACTCCTACAGAATTGCTGTCTTATTGACCCTAAAGAGGCCGGGAGTCACTTTCAGAGCTTAACAGCTTCTTCAGCTAAGCGGGTATGCGCACATAAACACACAGAGAGAAGAAAACACATGCGCTTGACACACTGACTTCTAGAAAAGCACAGTCCTCTGAGGGAAAGCAATATAATCCAATCAGCAGTCAAAGGACATGCAGTACAGGCAGAGCCGAGCGTCCCAACAGACACTCGAAAGACTGCGCAAAACTGAGAAGCACAAACACATACAGCTGTTCTGAGAGCATTACAATAGTTTCTCTGTCTGTACATGTGTTTAAAGTAACTGGATGCTGAGGTATTTCCACCTTTCCCACCAGTATACCACACACACACACATTAGGTTTCTGTATCTTTGTGGGGACTCTCCGACATAATGATTTTAATAGTGTACAAACTGTATATTCTCTCCTCTAACACTAACCCTACCCATCACAGAGACCTTTCTGCATTTTTACATTTTCAAATAAGCAGAATTTAGTATGTTTATTAATCCATTTCCCTCATGGGGAACACTGACTGGTCTCCACAATCCAGGTGAGCTCAGGTTTTACTATCCTTGAGGTGAAATTTGGTCCTCACAATGTAGGCTAAACAAGTACATACACACACATAATGTAAAGAATTCCAGGTACACACACACACACACACATACACACACACACACACACACACTTCCATCCTCAAATACGATGAAAAAAAATATACAGAGGCTTTTAAAGGCCAAAATGTTAAAGTTTTTAATGCATAATTTGGTCTATAATCTGCATTTGCGCTGCCGTTGAGTCAGAGAGAGCAGTTGTCATGTATAGGTATGACACAGCTTCACAAACAGTCTTTTTACACACAGTATCAGAACTGTATTACAATAATTCAGTTGATCACAGTACTGTGATAAAAGTTTATAGTTAAGATTAAAACACTGATGTGTACGTGATCAAAATAGAGAAAATCACCTCTTAAAAAGTACCTTGACGATTCAAATAAAGATTGTATTTAATTTCATTGTTACACCAGTAGGTGGCGACAATTTAAAACAATATTTGTAATTGAATCATTCATTCAAGAGATTCATTCAAAAACACTGATTCATCCAGTAATGAAACAAGTGAAGTATTATGAGTTAGTAAATGAATCATTCATTCAAACATTTAATAATAATAATAATAATAACACTAAATCAAATTAATTAATCATTTTTCTTAGATTGCAGCAATTAACCTTTGGTCTCTAATAAATTATTATTGAGTTATTTTTGTTTAGTTGTCTATTCAGTATTGTGGGAGAATCGTGATCTCTATTTAAAAAAAATATTGTAATTCTTAATATATCCAGAATGGTACAGCTATACTACTAACTACAAGTAACTATGCAACTGTAAGTCAATTACCAGTCATTGTATCTGGAGCGCCTAAATGACACGCATTGGACGGCAATTTATGGACAGTATTTTCAGTTAGAAAGGTTAGCATGTGAGCTTAGCATAGCTTAAAGGCACATTCAGAACAAGGAGTTGGTGTGTAGTTAATTGGATGCTAATAAAGTTACTGTTATCTTTATAGTTATTGTTCTCTGTGTGAACGGGCTTAAACTAACTAAAGGTGCTGTCACATTTACCACTGTTCAGTGAATTTCCATGACACTATCCAGTAATTTCAATAGAAATCTAGATTATAGACAATAGGAAAGATTTCCCCATGCAGATTTCAGGTACAAGTTGGTCATGTGAATTCACAGCGTTGACCAAAAGAAAGCTGTTTGATTAGAAAGTGACTTGTGCTACTACAATCCTACATCTTATGACTACAAACAGTGTATATTTTTTAATGTTTGCTGCTTCAGTTCCGCTACATCTTGCCTCAGCACAAATTTTACAAAAAAAAATAATAATAATAAGAGTGAAGTCGCAAATACTTATGGTAAAATGGATACAGTAAATAACACAAATGCTGTTGACTGAGCTAAACTTGTATTGAACCCACAACATTCCTTTAATATCTGTCTGTTAGCGATTAGCATGAATTCTGAAAATGATCCATTGTGACTGAGACTCAGATAAACTTGTGTCAGATGTGAGGTGTGTGTGAGAAAGAGATGAGCGTATGAGGGTGTGTCAGGGTCAGTTTGGACCTTATGAAGGGAAAAACACTGGCAATGTCATACAGTCAGGCCCACACAGATACACTGGTCGCCAAAAGTATATATGTGGACACTTAAAGGGTTAGTTCACCCAAAATTGAAAATGATGTCATTAATTACTCATCCTCATGTCGTTCCAAACCCATAAGACTTTCGTAAGACTTTTTGTTGAAATCTGAGTTTTCTGTCCCTCCATTGACAGCTACGCAACTACCACTTTGATGCTTCAAAAAGTTCATAAAATGATCATAAAACTATCATAAAACTAATCAAATTGAGTGGTTTAGTTCAAATTTGCTGAGACACGATCACTTTTTATGATGAACAAATTTCATTTAGGATTTTATTCACATTTAAACATTGATGACACGACAGCATAACACGAGAGTGAACCTCATTGGTTCTCGCACATCAAACGAAAATGCTTGAGCTTCCATGTACCACGTCATGTCATGTTTTGTCTTGTGCTGTGTAGCACACAGCTTGTGTTTTCCACTAGCTGTGTGCTTTCATGTTGTCATGTTTCGTGTGAACACGTGGCTTGAGTGTTTTCATTAGCTGCGTGTCGTTTTGTGTTAGCACAGGTCTGGTGATTTGTTTTACTGGCCATGTGCTTGTGTTCTAGTCATGTTTAGTGTGAGCACATGGCTTTTCATGTGTGTTTCCTTGTGCCATGTGCTCTCCTGTCATTGTCTAGCCCCGCCCATCTTGTTACCTGATTATTGGTTAATTTGCCCCACCTGTCCTCCCTCGTTACCTGACTTGTTTGCTCCCTATTTATTCTCTGTGTTTTCAGTCCAGTGCTGGATTGTTGTTTAATGTTACCTCTTGTGTCAAGCCTAGTCTCTTGTTGTCCCCCTCAGAGTAGTTTTTTTAAATATATATATAAATAGAAGCCCATCAACTCTGAACCTGAGTCCTCGCTCCTTTCACTACCCCCACACCTGACAAGCTCAATTCATATGCCTTTGAATTAGATTTTAAAAAATTAAAAAACAAAGCAAGTGGCATCTGCAAATAAATAAATAAATAAATAAATAAATATAAAAAACTATTTACTGTATATTTATATTTAATTAAAATTATCATCATGTTAATATTTGAAGAATTTCTTAACATCTTAAGTAGTAAATAGTAAATGTATCTTGTTTGTTTAAATATTTTTACTGGGAATCAAGATTGATTAAAGTGCCCCTATTATGCTATTTTTAAAGTTTCCTAATGTTGTTTTGGAGTCTCCTACAACAGGTTTACATGCATCAAAGGTAAAAAAACGGTTTCATTTTCTCATAAAAAACATTTGCACATCACCACATTTTCAATGATTCTCAAACGACCCGTCAGATGAATCAATCTTTCTAAATCCCTCCTTTCCGCGAGCTACTCTGCTCTGATTGGCCAGAAAGCTCAGTCTGTTGTGATTGGTCTACCGCGTACAGCGTGCACATAACAACGTCAGCTCTGCTTGTCCTGTGGTGAGGCTTCCTTCACCATAAACTAAACACAGTAACGAACAATGATGTTGATTTTATATCCATATCAATACGAGCGTGAGTCCGATGATGAAACATTGGAGGAATTCTTTCAACCCGAACCTCCATCGCAAGGACAACTCAAACAGGACGATTCTCAGTGATACACTACTCAGTTTGAGGTACATTATTAGATGTTGCAACTGTAACTCCTCACCATAAGCATTAACAAGTGCATGTCCATCAACAAACCGATTATTTTACTTGTACTTATTTATTTACAGAGTATTTTTCTAATTTATTGCGGTGAACATGTGGAAACTCTATCAATAACAGTGCAGACATCAGCCGAGCTCTAGCGTGAATGACTGATGTAACAAACGTTGGTAAAACAAATCTTGCTTCATGCTTAATCTTTCCTCAAAGTAGTGAGAATGACAGACAATCTGCATTAATAGACACAGTTTTAAGTAATAGTGGCCCACAACTGATTAGCAGAATTATTTCAGTAAGACAGTAATAATGTGAGTTAACCAGTTAGCAGGAGACCTACACAATATAAAACTCAAAACTAAGTATTTTGAACACCATCTTTCAAGAGCAAGCGGTTTGCGAATCCTGCATTGAACTCCGAGATTTGAGAAGTCGTCAGTAAAATAAAGGGAACACAGCAAAAGTTTAGGATTATACTGCTGTGGTATCCACTGATTCTTCACATGCTCGTCCTTGGGCAGTGAAAAAAAAAAACTGGCTTTACCTTCACATTGTAGAGCACAGCGTCTTCTCGACATGATGCTATCCAGTCTCCACAGGAATCAGCTGTAGTGTTTGAGGTTCAAGTTTTCCCTGGTGTCTGCGCGCGCAATAAGTGGGCGGGCAATATGCTAATATTTTGTCTTGATGTCACAAAGGCTTATGACTCGTTTGAAAAACGATTCATTTCATTGATTCAGAGTCGACTCTTACTTTTGAAAGACAATAACTTTATATACGGTGCATTTCAGATTTAAAACTTTGCAGTATGTTTTCATTCACTTAGAGCTATGTTACACACTACATGAAAGGTCATTTTCAAAAATCCATAATAGGGGCACTTTAAGAAAATGCAATGGAAGAGAACTTGCTCCATGAAATCAATTCAAGCGTTTTTCAACTCCTGTGCAAGATTACAGTTAATAATTATTTGATTCACTAGCAGCTCTTGGGTGATGCGATATTGCAATCTGTGGGGGTGGACTATTAGGGTGAAAAGTAAATAAGGATTTTTCACCTAGCACTTTATTTACATAAGTAAACTACTCTCTATCGCTAATGACTCTACCTTTTGTTTCTGTCAGCAGAGCAAACAAAAACATCCGTTTTTATGTGCAGAGAAAGAGAGAGCGAGAGAAAGAGATACTGAAATCAGACAGAGCAAGACATAGGAGCGTTGTGATCTGGAGGAAAAGTCCGTTTGAGGCAGAACAAGCTGTTCGGGGATTGTTTTTTGGTAGTATTCCATGAGCGGGAGGGAATTGATAGACAGAATGGGTCAGGCGGGCTGAGTGCTGAGCTACAGGGGCAATGCTGATCCTCATTCCCCTCTTCCATCACCATCTGCTCCAACAGAATTAATAACTTCATTACCAATTCAATCTGCATCAGCTTCCTTAAATGTGAAATCAACAGGCGTCCACTGTGTAAATAGCCTAAAGTAGAGCTGGAAGATCTTTTCACTCTTACAACGATACTATGGTTATCATAGTTCAGCCATCAAGTATCATTAGTGTTGTTTGCTTAGTGGTTGCTTAACCAAAAAAACTCTACACTAAAAATGTTGACAGTAGAAGACTATAATAATGCTACAAAGACTTGTTAGTTAAAGACTTAATTAGGTAACGTTAAGTTTTCCTTACTCTATACAGTGACAAACTATAACAAATCTAATGGGATATATGACATATAATTTTACATTAAAATACTTTAAAATGTACAGTTTTTGAGCATCTTATGATTTACAGTGAAAAACATTTCCAGAATTTTCTGTGACGGCTCACTTTTGATGGTTTTTCAATTAAATAACTGTTGCTTGTTTTTTTCTAATCAGATATGTAAATTAGGGTTTTATGTTACACCTTGTGTTGCACATTCTTGATATTGATATTTACCTCAACTGTGATGAACTCTGATTAACCAAGTGGCTTTCTCTTTACCACCTGTGTTTAAGGTCGTTGTCCGTGTATATTATAAAGATAAAACGGCGATTTCAGAAATTTGGTCCAGTATATTTCAATCTGTAAAACTAAAAATGTTCTGGCAACCACAGCTGCCGGTTGTTTAGCAGAAAATTAACTTTTTTTTCAGTTTAGATATGATTCTAATATCGTGTTTGCCCACTGTATTGTCTGCCAGGATAAAATTGTAACACCTTGTCCCAACCACTTGCAACGCGATAAGTTCCAGTGACAAGCAATTTGTCTGTCCACACAAGACGAGACAGAATCAATCACAAATCACAGCCAATCAGAAGAGTGTGTGGGCGGAGCTCTGTGCAAGTGCACTGCTCTCTTGCACTCACAAGCATATAGCGGTCACAGCTGGTCAGGATAAAAACTCTGGTTAACTTGGAGAAGACTTTTTATGTCGCATCTGGTTAGGACTTTTCGCAAGTCTGACTGTTCAGAAAAGTAACAGTCATGTATCTGCATGATTTGAGCTATCATTCATACCAATAATAGAGCTATAGCATTAGAGAAGCTTTCTGTAACAAGCTAATAATTGTGCACACTGGGAGATGTGACTTGTATCGAAAAGACCAAAATTATCAAAATGAACAAAATGCATTATAAAGTCAAAAGCTACAAGAAATATAATCATGATCTAGTACACAAAGTGACAATCCAAAGCCTTGAGTCAATCACGCCAGGCAAGAGCTCTCATGAAAGTCCCAGAGAACGGGTAACAGGATCTTGAGAGGCATGAATGGCTGGTTGGAGAAAAGCAGGACTGGTCAGAACTGAGCCAGGAACAGTTCAAGTGCCCGAGCGGAAACGGTTGCATGGTAACTGTTGGCTGAAGAGCCGAAGAGCATAAGATGATGTGTTACTGAGGGAGATATGTTCAGCACAATGACACAAATGTGTGGAGTGAGCTCTCTGGTTTGCGACGAGTGCCAGAAATCTCGACTGACTGCGAGTGGCGAGTTGGCAGCGGTACGAGAGGAAGGGTCCATCTGCACACATACTGCCAAACAGAGGAAATGACAAACTAAATATGGTTCCAATAAAGTGTTAGAAATACCTCCTTCAGACAGACAAAGGTCGAGGCAAAACTTGTACGAGCGTCGATGACAAAATCACTGATTAACAGGGGACTGTATAAGACATTACATTCAAGAGAATGCATAGATCATTTTATGTTAGGCAGAGGAGGTGAATGAATCGATGAATGAGCGAGATTTTGAATGAGATGGTGCTTGTCCATGCTAGGGCATTTCTATGTGGTTGATAAGATCTTCTGAGAAGTTTTAAATACATTGCATCGCTCTTTCAATGCGAGTCTAGAGGATGTTTTTGCCCATTTTATCGTCCGACAGGCGGAAATGAAAGTGCGATGACATCAGTGGAACATTTGGCTAAATCTCATGGGCAAAAAAAGCTCCATTGCCCATTGTCAATAGTGTAGCAATGCATGAAATGCACTTTAAAGGCAAGCGGCTTTCTGTCAGTCAGTACAGCCAATTCACATTACCAACTTGAACACAAAAGCTAAATCTGCCTGGGAAACTTGTTTTGACCTCACACAAATCTCACATGGATTGATTACATGGATTCCTAGTAAAAAGACTGGATTTTGACTGTGAAACTTTGCTGAGCAGTGATAAATGTGATTGCAAAATTTGAGGTATCATTCAAGTCATGTCCGTTATGATGTCTATGACCCAGTTGAAAAATGTTAAAATTTATTCATTTTTTAAACTTTGAAATGTATTTGCTGGAATTTGGATTGATGGGTTTTCCTTGCTACTGTGTTATTATCCATTGAGTATTGTTCTGAGTAATATTACGGTAATTAATAACATGTCCTTACTATAGGGTTAGGGTTCGTAACATTGTTTGGTTTAGGGTTAGTTGCATGTAATTATGCATATAATTTACTGTTAATACTACAGTATGTAACGTGTAATAATGACATAAAATAGAGTGTTAACAGTTTATGTTGTTGTGTCTCGTAAATATGAATGCCGCTGGAATCTGATCGTGACATGTTTTGTTTAATCATGTTTTGTTTAATCAAAAAGAAAAAGTTTTATTATACATGTATAGTTAAAGGTGGGGTATGTGATTTGGAAAACGACCGGCAGATTTTGAAAATACACAATTCAGATGGTCCTACCTTCTTTCCCCCAACGCTGGCCCTGACTCCACCCATTCGAAGAACAATCATGCACGAGCGAAAAACTCAGATGCGCGAGAGATTGTAATGACGATTTACTACTAATCATGGAACCGGCTTTACTGACGAGATGCACATGCGTCACGAGCTTTGAGTATGCGCACGAAGGGGGTCACGCGCGCTGGGGGGAGGGGGTGTGGTACGACCGTTTGATTGACGAACTTACTGTCCAATGATTCCAGGTGGTCTTGGAAATGATTTGCTGGAGTTTTTCGAGTCCTGCCCGTTCCACAGATGATTAAATTGAGTTAGAAGCACCGAAATGAAAAGCAGTGGCTGTAAGTGGGTTAGGAATAGGATTTTAAGTTATTTTGAAAAAATGGACAAAAAAGAGAATCACATACCCCACCTTTAAATTACACACTGAAGTTCATTAGGTGAGAATTTATTTTTTTAGTTCATTGTTAGTTTCTCATAAAAACTAAGAGAGCTGTGAGACATCCCATGAGTCAAAGCCAGGTTAGCATGGGACCTGAAACTGAGATGAAATGTGTTCTCCGATATGAGTTGGGATAGAAGAGTGAAAATGAAAAACAATTTTTGCTCTCCTATCGTGTTTGCATGCAATACACAAAAGACATTACGTTTGCTTGTATGGGGGAGTAACAAGCCAAATCAGGGTTGTAATTTAATTTCTAAAAAAAGGAATTACAGGGTATATTTCTAAATAAGGTGTTGGAATGAGAGGGGAATTGTTCATTTGTGTGGCACCTGCTTCAGTCTGAAGCCCAGGAGTATTCCAGGACAGATAATTCCACACATTCACACGGGATGTTATTATAACTTCAGCGAGGTTAGAGGAAGTCACCGCGGCAATTACTCACCTCCCACCAGCCTCATTAAACCTCTGACCAACCACGGCTCCTCATCATACACACAGCACAACGAGACAGCCAATCAGGGAGCAGACAGGCAGCATGCCGCCGCCCACACAGTGACAGGATATTGAGAGGTTGTCTGTCTGAGCACCTGAAATACATTTGTTTATTCACAATGTGTCGCCTGGCCAGACGGGGAGGAGGCTCGTCTCTGAGAGAGAGAATAGCAGGAGAGGAGGGCAGGGCTGAGCTAGTGGAGAACACGGCCTCGCTTTCAGGGACTATGATCATGTGCTGCTTTTAGCAAATGTATTTGTATCGAGATTTACGAGTAAAACGCCTGCAAACAGGGTGATGCTGTTTGTAGTCGCAGGATTGTCCTTAGTGGTATTTTATAGATGTCCTGTCACGAAACCACAATGAAATGAAAGAATTAAAAGGATGATTCACCCAAAAATTTGAATTCTGTATGTTTTTTTTTAAACTTGTATGGCTTTTTTCTTCTTTGCAGCAAACGGCAGAATGTGCAACCTGCTCTTTTCCATACAATGAGCATGAATGAGGAGTGGGGCTCGTTCAAGCTTCAATAATGACAAAAAATGATAAAATAGTAGTTGTTAGAGCTAAAATACATCTGATTTGTGTGATTTGATCGCATTTGGCACTCCAAATCATTGTTATTGTTAACTAAAATTACTACAATAGTTTTTGTTAATTGAAATAAAGCAGAAAATGAAATTAAATCTAAATATTAGTTGAACACTTAAACTTTGAAGTTAAATTGGTTCAGTTGAAGTACTAAGTTGAAGAAAGTGTATTAAAGCTAAACAGAAATATGAAAAATAAAAAGCATAATTACCAAAACTAAAATTAAAACTTTAAAAGTAAAGCTATGTGACTCAAAAATCATTCAAAATATAAAAACAATATTATAATGTATTAAAATTATATTAGAAAAACACTGCACAAAACCAATGACACTGACGTTAAACCTGGTATGACATATGCAGTTTCATATTTGGATATGTGGAAACATGAATGAGATTTGAGAGCTACACAAAAAATTATCAGTAAATAATTGAAATTTCTTTTTCATCAAATAAAATGTTCATATGACTTCAAAAGACTTGGAAATAGCATTCAACTGTTGCAACTATCACAGTGTCTTGTTGTTGTTTTTTTGTCATTTTGTAGCTTGACAGCCCGTCATGTGAATGAAACCGCAGCATGAACACATGGACACTCTGCTTAATGTCTCCTTTTGTGTTCCAAAGAAGAAAAAGACTTGAACTGTTTCTTAAAATGTGAATGAAAGGAATGGACAGGGCTTTAAATGTTTATTCAAAAATAAAAAGTTTGTCATTATTTACTCACCCACATATTCTTCCAAACCCGTAAGACTTTCGTTCATCTTTGGAACACAAATGAAGATCTGAGACATTTCGGTCCCTTCAGTTGCTACACAACTACCACTTTGACGCTTCAAAAAGTTCATAAAGAGATCGTAAAACTAATCTATATGAATTGAGCGGTTTAGTCCAAATTTTCTAAAGAGACTTGATCGATTTATAATGATAAACAGATTTAATTTAAGCTCTTATTCACATATAAACATTCATCAACTCACACATCAGTTGTTGTAAACAGAAGCTCAAGCATGTTTGCTTGATGTGTGAGAACCAGTGAGGTTTATTCTCGTGTTACGCATCACGTTTGAGCTTCTGCAAGAACCAATGAGGTTCATTCTCGTGTTACGCATCACGTTTGAGCTTCTGCAAGATCCAATGAGGTTTGTTCTCGCGCATAAAGCAGGTTCGGTTGAGCTTCTGTTTATGTTCGCTGATCAATGTTTATATGTGAATAAAATAATAAAATGAATCTGTCATCATATAAAGCAATTGTGTCTTCAGAAAATTTGGACTAAACCTCTCAATTCACATGGATTAGTTTTACGATCTCTTTATGAACTTTTTGAAGCATCAAAGTGTCAGTTGCATAGTTGTCAATGGAGGGACAGAAATATCTCAGATTTCAACAAAAAGATCTTCATTTGTGTTCTGAAGATGAACGAAAGTCTTACGGGTTTGGAATGACGTGAGGGTGAACTCTTCCAGTACAACCAGGTGTAAAAAAAGAAACAAAGGAAATGTATTTTTTATTTTAACACTCCTCTTTTCCTGTCTGTCTGAAGCAGAACTGACGTGCAATCATTCCCGTTACACAGGAGAGCCATTCGCCCACATGATTGCCAAAACATTTCCAAACAGAAAATCTTGAATGTCAGGAATATCATTCATCAAAACGTAATTTTTGGTACCTTGTGTATGTAAGACATATATGTATTTTTTTTTCTAGTTTCTAGTAACAAACTTTATTGGAATCAATAGGCTCCCCTGTGAACCAATAGGACCACAGCAAGAAAATCTCAGAAAGAAAGTACCTACAAAAAAAAAAGCCTGTAAAATTAAGAAAGGATGAAAAATTATTGACTTAATATTGAGCAATTAAAGAGTGTCTCATCCCCGGTTGTTTAAATACGGCGTCCCCATGCACAGCCTGATGAATCTGCCTCTAGATCCCGGTGGAGCCGAGCGCTGATGACTAACATGATATTTTTACTCAGTAATTATGTAACTCATCGGAAACGCAGCACAAGTGTGAAGCACATGGAAGGTGCAGATACGGTCCACGCGATCCAGGAATTGTTTGCCCACCAAAGTGTTTCTGACACCTTTTGCTTTGCACATTATGTCCAGGATTGTCCGTGCCAAGCTCTGCTTTAAGCAACCTTTATTTTAAGGCTTTGTTCTTGGTAATATTCAGATTAATATATATTTACTTATATTAAATGGCTTGAAGAATCATCATATCACAGGAGAACATTCATGAACGCACAGACGTTATAACACTCAAGTTTGTGCAACTGCGAAATTAGGGAAAGACAGCATCTGCATTTCAAAGTGGTTTTTTGGGACATGTGACGTACCTTAATGTCAACCAGTAACCAATGTCTCCAGTAAGCACGAGAGGGTTTCTTACGACTAGGAGCATCTGGGTCCACCATTAACAGAGTGTATTTCTTCTCCTAGAAAGAAAGAAAGAAAGAAAGAAAGAAAGAAAGAAAGAAAGAAAGAAAGAAAGAAAGAAAGAAAGAAAGAAAGAAAGAAAGAAAGAAAGAAAGAAAGAAAGAAAGAAAGAAAGAAAGAAAGAAAGAAAGAAAGAAAGAAAGAAAGAAAGAAAGAAAGAAAGAAAGAAAGAAAGAAAGAAAGAAAGAAAGAAAGAAAGAAAGAAAGAAAGAAAGAAAGGGGTTTATTTTGTGACATTATCACACAGCTAATTATAATTAATTACCAATTGAATAAATGTAAAATAATGAATGAATAAATAAATAAATGTAAAATAAGTTAAAAGTAATGTTATGTAAAAAAAGTGTAGATGGAAAATAAATAAACACTGAGAGAAGTATGAAAGGCATGATATTTGTACAGTGTAGAACAGTGGTTACCAAGAACAGCAGTAAATCATATTGTTAAGTTCAAAATGAGTTTTTCTTTTGCAGTATGATATATGAGATCTATATGAGCAATAATATATATGAGATGAGATATATGATATACTATAGGATATGAGAAATAATATATTATATGATACATGAGAAATATTATATGATGAGATCTGATACATAACATGTTACTTGATACAATTAAATACATGATATGATATATGAGATGAGATATATTATATGATACATGAGATATGATATGATTGTTATAATATATCAAATCATATATCATAATACTCAGGGCTAGACAATATTAATTTCAACAGCTGATCAATTAGTTTTTTTTTACAAACATCCTTGATAGTAATGTAATTATAACTATGTATTAAAATTAAAACATTTTTTTTTTTTTCTTTTTGTTCTCCTCAACATGGATCTGAGCTTTACTTTCCTTCAGAGATTTCCTTTAGAAACATCGGTTACTTTAACTATCTCCGAGTACCCAGCGTCTTCAGCAAGTGACGTATGGAAGAAAACTTTAATTAGTTACTGATATTCTCAGGCAACCTTCCATTCTCACACATTCACCAAATCACAATCTGTCTGCAAAGTTTTCTTTACTTTCTCTCTTTCACTCTCTCTCATAAAAAAAACACTTCTCCATAAACAACCAGGCACATATTTTGTGTGCTACACATTAACAATGACTGACCAACTTAATTGCTCCAACTACCCATCTTCGCAAGTCCCCTAAAGTTGAAGAACTGGGAGAGCAGATTGAATTATTGCGTGAGCACATTTGTCATCCCTGGTGCCGAGCCCAAAATCTGCCAGACCATATGATAGCGTTATTATTATACGCCTCTCTCAAGAAAACAGTACTGTCAATCACGACTGTTGCCATGCAACAATAGCCCCTCCCCACAACATCAAGACAAAGATGCAGACAAAAGTAAAACACCGTATAAATTAAACAATCCAGTATGGCATTTCCAGAAAAGGGAAAACAAAAGGATAGTTCACCCAAAAATAAAAATTCTGTCATTCACTCACCCTGTGAGTAAGTTGCTCCAAACCTGTTTGAATTTTTTTCTTCTGCTGAATACAAAAGTAGATCATTTGAAGAATATTGGTAACCAAACAGTTAATGGGACCCCCATTGACTTCCATAGAAGAGAAAAAAATACAATAAAATTGTAATATAATTCAAATTGTAAATAAAATTAATTCATTATTAGTAATAGTGTCATTATTTAGCTCAATTTAGTTCAGGGTTGTTTCAATTCAGTTCAATAACCGTATCAATGTTGCAAAGTTCATCAGTTATGAAAAGTTCATTAATTTTGACCATGATTATGATAATCATAAAAAAAACAATAGTTATGCTTTGAAAAATAAAAGGAGCAAAAATTATACAGCATACATAAATTATTGTACATTAAACTAAATAAGTTTTATATTAAACAGAGGCCATATGTTAAATTTATGTTTTGATTTTTGTTTCGCCAATCCAAGAAAAGCGTTTTCTCATTTCATCTGCAGCCTCAAGACTATTTATAAACATTTCTAATCAGACAAGCCTGTTAAAGCAAATACAGTATGGAATTAAAAATCCCTGATATTCTAAGGTCTCTAGAGCCTAAATCCTTTGCTCACCTGACATAAAGCAATAAGCTCAAACAACCATAAGCCTAATAATAGGATGATGTTTAAGTTTAAGTGATAGCAGCTCCAGGCGATATTCAAACAGCGAGAACAATACTGCCTCCTCCACGGGCTGTCACGCTAAACCCTGACTGGATCTCGCTGATCTGACCCCCCTGTGGACAGATTAAACACCCTCCACAGACCTGTTGCCCAAAATGTGATCCAGTTCTCATCGACCATGAAGAGCAGATGAAACAAACATACCTTTGGAGGTGAATGAATGATTAGTACTTGTTAATCCAGCACTTAAATAAATATCACGATTTTAATGCTTACATAAAGTTACAAAAAGTTGGATATATTACATCATATATAGCAAATCTCAGTGATTGTTTATATTGTTGCATAATATAAACTGTATCATCTCACAGATCTATAATGTTGGATATACAGTACAGGAACTTTTTTCCCCCCAGACCTGTTGCTGTCTGTGTTTCCATGAAGTACCATGAAGATTAGGCAACTTAGTCCGGTGACGTAGGACTGCGCATGACTTTCCAATTCCTGCTGGATTTCGTCCTCTGCATATAAGCTTAATAAAGCCTGAACCTCGTCGTCGGTCCATCGTTCGTATTTTTTAAACTCCATTGTTGATTCGAATAGAAAACAACTCTTACTGGACGTACCCCAACAGACTTTTAAAAATGGTGGTTGAAATAAAATGCTACGTGGAGTCAACCAATCAAAATGCTGCGTGAACTCAACCAATCAGCATGTTCAGCGCCCAAGTCCTACCACCGAAAGTTCCTGAACTTTGAAAAAATACTACTTTCTGAGGAGGAAATGTTTACCCAAAACTTCATCTAGACCCTGGTCCCTGCAGTCAAAACACACCGAGGAGGCTACCTCCCCAAAGTTCCTAGTTCCTGGGGAAAGTTCCTGTGGTGTGAACGCAGCTGTATATACTAGCAAATCATAATTGTCTGACTTAGTCGCAAAATGTAACTATATTATCGCCCAGCTCTGATCTGCTAAATGAAGGCATGAAGATATTATAAACATTAACATCATAGTTGTGTCCCAAATGACACACTATGCACTTACTATATATGCTAATGACGTTACTTATACACTATGTACTCAACCGTGTAGTGTATGAATTTTCAGGTTATTTTTTCATTCAACATCAGAGTCTGATTGCCCCTCCCCCTTTGCTACGTAATTAAAGCTGCGACAGTCGAGTGCATGAAGTGTCCAACATTCCACACTTCATTTTTTGGGTTGAGTAAGTCCATCATCCAGGTATTTAAAATGCACTTTTTCTTTTTGGAATTTTCAGCGATGTGAACTCACTACTCACAATATTTATACTACACAACGGCAAAGAATAGTGCATAAGTACGCAAATTAGGATCCACCTCATGAATTTCTGTAAAGCTGCTTTGGAACGTGTATTTTGAAAAGAGCTATACAAATTAATTTAACTTACAGAATACCTTAATTGTAACATTATTTGGGGCTCGTCCGGGATATGGAATTTGCAGAACTCCTCTCCTGTAAACAATGCTTTACAAATTGTTCTGTCACATCCGATCCATGTCCAATCCTGGTATCCTTGTGCAGATACTAAGTGAAAGTAACCATATTTACTTATTTAGGTGGTCATTGCATCACTTAAAATGTTGGATAAAGAATTGACATTCAAGTTTGGCAAATTATTCTTCCACAACAGTCTTTCACCAACACATGTAAGGTTTATTTAAAAACAGTGTGATACTTGTATATTTTATAAGTATCTTTTATTTACAGTACTGTACACTTGCCTGCTAGATTTTCATTGCAAGTGCATTACTATAAATGTGCCTGTCATTGCTTTTTACTGATTGACAAGTTGTAATTATATTCTATGGTAACTGACAGCATGCCACAGATGCTGTTAATAGAGCTAATGATGTATTTAAATGCAAAAAATATGTAATAATTTAATAATTTGAGAAGATTACTTCAATATATTACACATTGTATGTGTTTGTGTGCAGTTTCAAAACTTTTATGTCAACGAACAGGTCCAAACTTTTGTTTGTTATTCCAGTCTTAACAATCATATTATTGTAACATCAGTACACTACTGACATTAGGACCTATTTTCAGTGTTCCCCTAATAAATGTGGAGAAAGTACATGCATTATGTGGGTGTGTGTTGCTGGGGTAGAGAATATATGTGTGTATGTGTATAATTAATGTGCATTTAGACAGATGGAGGAAGCAAATGCAGTGGAAAGAGAGGACAGGGAGGGAAGGTGTGAAGAGATGCAGTCTTCCCCCCACCAGCTGGGATAGGGTACGGTTTAGGTGTACCAAAAAACAACATATCTTACAATTTGTGGATTTAAGTCATTTTCATTTGTATTTTATGAACAAGTTCTGATTGTTGGTAGACATCATGCTTGTTTGAGATTAACTCAAGTCATATGTAGGGACCAGAATGCAGAGAGCCTGGGGCTCGTATGACTTGGCTTGTAAGCAACCACCCGGAAACGCCCTAGAAAGCACCCTGGACATAGTAACAAAACCCACAGTGCCATATTTTGCATAATGCTTCTGAAGAAAGGGTCCGAAAGACCAAGGGTCAAACTCATTTCAGTATTTTTTTAACAGTATTTTCACAAGAAGATGTTCTATATTTCCACTGTATCTTAGACTATAATGTAAATATTTTAAATTATGTTCTGCTGGAGCCATGGTCTAGCTGTTAACATGCTTTAGATTTTAAGGATTTTTATATATATATATATATAAACATAATAATGGTTTAACTGTTTACCAACAATGAAAATAAGTTCCGTGTGTGTTTCAGCCTTCAGGTTGTGTCTTGAGTTTTTTTTCTGGTTATTATTGGTATTTTTGGTTGCAAAATAATATGCACTTGAGATTTCACACATTTTAGATTCCTGTAGCCTCTTTGCAAGGGACCGGCACATTAAGAACATTTTTTAACACATTCAGTACATTGCTTTTCAAAACAATCAACAAAATTCAATATTGCTTGACCTCAGGCACATTTCGCCACTATCCCAATAGAGTTGGTGTATTGTATAGTATTGTGAATTAAATCTGAGTATAACAGATTATTGAAAAAGAGAAAATGTAGGATGGGGAGTTGATTCTATGCATGTTCTTCATGTTCTTTAAATGTGGATTTTGAGATGTCAGTGTTGCATGCACTCAAATGCAGAGAGATGAACGCAAACTTGAAGGGATGAGTTTAAGCTGACTAAATGATTGGAGAAGTCCTGCATATGTCACCAGAGAAAAGTCTGTCATTTTACCTCAAGTTCCTGTTATGTCATTTTGAATAAACATCATGATGTAAAAATTTGTTTGAACTACTAGTGGACTTACTAGCACATAAACTAAAGGCCCATTCACACCAAGAACGATAACTATAAAGATAACAATAACTAAATTCACATCCACACCAACGAACAATAACAGTCTTTTTATTCTAAAACAGGTGCTTTTGGGTACACGATATCCTTAAAAGACGAGAGGAGTTGGGAGAATCCGTCACACTGATTAGAGAATTTTACTCATACTTTCGAATTAATCGATTTCAGTTTGTTGCATTTACACGTCTTTTACCAGCAGATGTCCTCAGCATACTACGTGTCGAGCGCATCTAAACAGTGAATCTAGCTAGTCTAGTGTAATCGATTTAATCTAACAGTGAATTTAGCTGACAAAGTCAATAGTGGAATAAAAACAATGCCTAGTCAATACCTTTACTATATATATACACAATGCCTTTTTCACTGCAACTTCAAATAAAAGGAAGCAATACAATGTTGTCGAAACTAGCGCTGGATACCTGAGGTAATTTTGTTACACTATTTGCTAGCCTGCATAATGATCTCATCGTTAATACTTCTCACCATTTATTCCACGGGTAGGACTGATTGCTTTCCATATATCCATTTTTTTAAACGTATCCTTAAAGGGACTTGTCAAACAGTGTTGGATTTTTCTGTACCTCAGCGATTAACTTCTCCACAATGTCATCTGCCATTTTAAATGCGCGAGCCCTTTAAATTCGATTCTTAAATGGATTCTGATTGGCTGTCATTGTTTTATCGTTCCACAGCTGGAAAAAAAAAATCTGAAAGTGATTCCAACGATAACGTTCCTCATATCTTTATCTTTATAGTTGTGGTGTGAGCTCTGCTATTCTTTAATATGGAGAATGATTTTTAGAACTATATCTTTATCGTTATCTTTATAGTTATCGTCCTTGGTGTGAACGGGCCTTAAAGATTTACCAACAATCAAGTTATCTTTACAGTACTATAGACAATCCTGACTATTTATGGTTTCAGATTTTGGCATCACACCAGGGGCCTCATTTATAAAAACGTTGCATACGCACAAAAGAAGGCGTACGCCGCTCTCTACGCAATAATTGGTATTTACAAAAAGCAAACTTGACGGTAAAATGTGCGGTCCTTCACGCAAGCTCTGACCCAGGCGTACGCACAAAAACGGGTGAAATACAATTCATCCTCATAAATAAGATGGTAAACAGAACGAAATAATGTAAGATAGATAAGATAGATTAGATAGATTAGATAGATTAGATAGATTAGATAGATTAGATAGATAGATAGATAGATAGATAGATAGATAGATAGATAGATAGATAGATAGATAGATAGATATATTATTTGTCCACTGAGGAAAGTTGTTTTCATAGAAAAAATTTCTTTTTTAAATGTCGGTGTCCCCTTTACCCCACCCGTGGCAGACACACTCTGTCGATGGAGCGCTAGACGCTTTTTTGCCTCGACTTTGATGTCCGTCCATTTCTTTTTTATTTCGGCCACAGTCCGAGGTTGTGAGGCTGCAGCATTTACGGCGTCTGCAACCTTTTGCCACTCAAGTGCCTTTTTGGCATTAGTAATGCCCACACTGTGCCCTCCAAACAACATTTTTCTCCTCTTTTCCACCTCGCCAACGGTAACTTCTACTTCACATTGAGTGAAGTTAAGTTTTTTTGATTTCCTCTCTGTTTGCCATGATTTCGCAGTCGATGAATATTAACTTGTGGTCGTTTCACGGACTATTTATGGGCAACTATGGGTGTGACATGAAGCCGCAAAAGCTAGGCTACATTTAGAATTGATTGTGATTTATTAAGGGAAAAATGCGTAGGATTTTTCCTACGCATTTTTTCCTGCGCACGGTTGTATAAATCCGAATATTTCTGCGCGTACGCACGTCCTATGTTTCATCCGTACGCCACTTCTGACGCAAATCCTACGCAAAGTTTTATAAATGAGGCCCCAGAACACCAATGAAAGCTCACATCAGGGTTTCTGATTCCTGCCTGGAGGTCTTTTGAAGACTGCAGTACTATAAGAGCCGTTTGATGTGTACATGTGTTATAGTGAGAAACAGAGGATATGGAACATGGAACATTGTAGAACATTGAACGGGCAACATAGTAGGTCTGTATTGAACAAACTTGGCATTAAGTCTCCCGGGGTGAGACATGTAGCCTGACCCTGTTTGACCTCATTCATGGCTGTAAAATGTGAATGTGCTGTTCCAATCTCAAATCAATGATTAATCGCTCACTTATTCAATTGTGAAAATGAAAATCAACACCATACCAAGAATTTACAGTTAATATGCTATTTTAAAATGAGTTGTTGAAGCCTCAGTTTGGGAGTACGCAATTCAAATTTGCCATCTTTGCGCATGGACACTAGTTTGAACCAATACATTATGGAAATAGGATTATTATAAGAAACTGCAAGAAATTAGTAGATAACCAAGAAATGGGAAACAAACATAAAAAGAAAGAGTAGCTAAAATGGACAGAGAAAATAAGTACAGAGAAAACGAGGCCCCGATGTGAGTTTATAAGTTCATGGATTATCCCTGACCCGATACCAAGCCGTGTTGTCCATTCAAAAGCCTATAAATATCCATCCTTCTTTATCCTTCCCTCTCTCCACAGACACACAGACGATGATAAACTCGCACACACACAAACATACACTCGGGACCCGCAGCTAACGCAATGCAATAAATTCCAAATCCCTCTTTAAGCAGTGAAAACAATTGAACTGGTTGGGTAATTAACAGGTATCTGTGTTGTGATTAAGATACAGAGATGGCTTAAGGATCATCGACTGTAGCTTAGTGCAAGGTTAGCCAATCAATGAGTAAATACAGGGGAAATCGTCCCATTAAAAAGAGCATCAGATGAATACTGATCTCAAAACGGGAGAACAATTATGGCTGAAATTCACCATTTATAACTAACTAAACGCAGTAGTGCTTATCTCAAAACCTAGCAAATCTAAACAGCATATTTATTTCAAAATCAATCATTCAAATGTGCCAATGATTGCCAAAAAAGCAGTCTAGGTAGGCGGTTATAGACCTTGAGACAATGACAATACTATACTGTCAAAAACAACCTGTTTTACTTAGGCTGTGTCATTCCACTAAGTAGTTCCCAACTGCATGAATCAGTATATTGTGAACACAAGGGTCTTGATGCACTGAACATTAGAACACTTATGACTTAATAGAGTTAGACATTGAGTTGTTTCATCAACTTGAACTGTATAAGCTGTATAACTGTTGATTTGCGTCTCTTCAGAAAATATTGGATTAAACCACTCAATTCATATGGATTAGTTCTACAATCTTTTTATGAAATTTTTGAAGTGGCAAAATGGTAGTTGCATAGCAGTCAACGGAGGGATAGAAAGCTCTTAGATTTCATCAAACAGATCTTCATTTGTGAACGGAAGTCTTGGGTGAGATAATTCATTTTCATTCATTCACAGAATTTTCATTTTTGGGTGAACTACTGTATCCCTTTAATAAAATCCAAATCGAGTGATGGGTTGCCAAAATGACCAAAATTGTATTGTTTTCAACCTAAAATTTTTTTTAGAGTGTGTACTTAACAGGTGATGCTCAATGATTTTCACAGTGCATTCTGGGAATTTCTAGGTAGAAAATGCTTTAGTGCAGTTTAGTAAACTACCTGGGGCACCTGACCCCACTGGACTTTAACAGGCCTTATACATTTATGTCACAGTATTTCTCTTGAAGGTTTTATCCATTTCATGTTCATTTAAAAGAAGATTTTCCTCCCTGATGCCTGACACCACACCCATTGTGTCTGTCTTGGCTTAACGTCCACGCAGGGTTGAAAATTAGGGATGAATAAGAAGACCACCTGGGGTGACGTGTAGATAGGTGAGAGTTTAGACGTGATAGGATATGAGGAATAAGAGGACAGAAGAATGAGTCTGAAAGACAGACAGAAAAAGGAGAAAAGGAAGAACAGTATAAGAAAAAACAAAGAGATGCAAAAGGGCACAACAAGAAAGGACAAAAGAAGAGGACAGTAGAGTAGAGTACTGCCGTGCAAAGGCAAAAGACCGTAACATCGTTTTTGGTCGAAAATGAGTTATTTATATTTTTGGCACATTCAAGACCTCCTTTATCATGTGGATAAGTAACTTGAGTCAAATCCGTTGTTTTTTCGAGAAAATAATGGGTTGTCTTAACCGTAACATCCAAAAGCCCATGAGAAACCAAGGCAGAACACCGTAACACAAGTTACGGCTCTTTGGCTTTGTTTTGGAACGCTCACGCTTGAGTTACGGTACTCTGCCTTTGTTTAGCCGCGCGTCAATATGAAGTTACGGTGCCGGTGTTCTATCAAATAATGCTACTTACCAGATTATACGGTGGTCTCCCTTTGTTTTACTCTCCATTAAAATTTAAATTACGATGTAGCCTGTGTAGAGCTGTATACAGCTGCCATCAATCCCTGTCTTCTGATGTCCTCAGAGCTTTGTCCTGCACTAATGCGGTCAGAACATTTAGTATGGTCTGAAACCGCTCCATCGACAAACGTGCGATAACGATAGCGAAGCATGCAGAGATGACAGAAAAATGTTACACATGCCATATCAGGTAAATACAACAAAGAACTAAAGCCCCGCCTCACCCAGTTCGGATACCGGACCTGGTTGAAACAATCATGCACCTAGCTGGCAGAGTGCCAAAACTTCGCGGGCGCCTTCAGTATCGCCCTGAACACGGTCGAGCCGACGCGGGACTAATATATCACAGGGAGTGATAATAATGAAGCAACAAGGGTATATTGGTGCATAGCCTACAACATAAGGAAGCAAGAAGTGCTGGTGCATACAACATCAGACCAGCTTTTACAAGCAGGTTACAAATACAATCACAGCGTCCGGAATAAATCCGCGGGACGAGCGAAGTGCACAAGCACAATAATAGGGCAGACAGCTGAAACCACCGCATACTGAAAAGACGCGGAACACAGAAGGTTGTGCTATAAATGCATTAGTCGTCAAGGTAGTCCAGAACGCGCTCCCTAGTCTCAAGGGGGAAAGCACTGCATAGGCTACTTTTCGTGAACGGACGAGGAGCGTGACACCTTGAACACGAATCTCGGTAAGCGCCTGTGAAAGTATGCGTCTTTCAGATCCACCGCTATAAACCAGTCTCCGGGTCGAATGCGCGCGAGGATCTGTTTTATTGTTATCATTTTGAACGCATGTTTAGCAAGTCTTATGCCACGCGGTACCACTTAAAAACACTCTTTATCCCATGGAGGTATTTTGTCATGTTTAATGTAGGCTATTAATATAGGGCCACCAGAATGCAACCAAAGCATAGGATAGCAAAAAGTAGATGGCTATAATTGTAAATCATACAAAATAAATGACATGATCACTAGATTTTATACAGGTGTTGCTATAATGATTTTGTTAATGGTGATCAGCAACCAAATATTGATAATGTGGAAGTTACTGCCTTTTGCCTTGGCATGACTTCTCACTTTTTGCTGACAATGCAAAGGCAGAGTACAGTAACTTTAAAATAGTGGTCAAAAGTCAAGTTTGAGTTCAAGATTTTTTTATGTAGATAATTTTCATTACTTAAACATCTAATTGCCCGATTTTCAGTGTCCTACCTATAATTAATTTGGCGGGACAACTAAAAATCTTTAAAGTCATTTTTCTCAGTTCCACACTCTAGCGAGTTAAGGTCTTTTGCCTTTGTAGGGCAGAGTAGAGGGGAGGTTTGGAGAGGAAGGCTGGTATGGGCTGCTATCAAGGCAGGGGATGGGGCCGTTCTCATGGGTCAAAGGGGTTTAAGGTCAGAGCGGGGCAGTAATTGAATCCAGTCTGAGGTGGAAAAAGGGACAGTGGAAATACAGAGATTAAACTGGGACAGGAAACACACACACTTAAAAACACACACTTGTTCTCTCCTCACTTCCCACACACATATATAGGTCACTATCATAAAAGAGAACATTTAGGGTTAGGAAAGATGTCCCTTATTGTCAATGCTGGTCTGTACCTTAGGTTCCTTTGCCTACTGTGTGGCTAAAGAATAAAAACTAGAATCTATTCGAATAATCTATTACTAAAATTAGAAGATTTTAAGAATCTTACACAGTTTTTTTTTTTCTCATACAAGCAGGATAAAAAAAGGAGTGCAACATTCTCGAAAAACAATAAGCAGAGTGGACTGCCATAACATCAATGAAAAACATTACTGCAAGCTTCAACATGGCTTTGTTTACGATTAGAAATGTCAAATAAATTTCTGGATGATGAAGCTGCATATGCCCCCTCATAGTTGTAGTGCTGCTGTGATATGGGAACTCACAATCGCACAGTTTGCATACCACTGTGTCCTTTATTAGTTATTAGGGGTTATCACTCGTCACTTATGTCGCACAGGTTGATTGCCGTTGTCCACCATTTTTTTGGCAAAACACCAGCAGCAGCCGATTGAAACTATAGGCGCGTAAAATTGGTGGGAATTTTCTTTTTAGCTTTCGCAACGCACTTTCGGATTTTTTTTTTTTTTCTGCTTGTTTGTGAGTTTGGTTACATCTATCTTTTTTATTTGTTTAATTCGTTTAAAATTAATAGAGTACATATCTGGTTAAAATCGATTCCCTATTTTCGTTTTCGAAACTTGTGTTGGTTGGCCCGATCGATTGTGCAATCGATTTTCGAACGTAAAGTGACAGCCCTAAAACACACTGTGCCAGGTTTTACATCAATGAAACGCTATTGACAAATTCACATACTTGAAGTTATTCTGTGCAAAAAACAATTACATTTTAGTCTCATATAGCCAGACCTTCAGATTGTATAGCAGCTTTCATTGTCCAAGGATCACCCAGAGGCCGTCAGACTGACGTCAATGTCCCTACAATAACAGACCGGTGTGTAAAACTCTTGGACATATTTTAAAGAGTCTATGCCAGCTTGCTTCTTGCATAAGGGGGTTTGGCGTCACGGCATCCGTGTTTCTAGAAGGACCGTTAAAAAAACACATCACACACGTCTCCCGGAAATACTGTAGAATTCAACCAATCAGATGACGACTTCGAAACTCCTGAAGCATTTCAAAACTTGTGTGTCTTATGCATCAGACGTTTAGCCAACGGTCCGTGGGCGTGACCTCTGAGGTTCAGACTAAATCAAATTGAGAGCCATGGCAGAAAAGATTATCAGTCAAACAAATTCTTCCACAAAGAAACAGGTTTTGAACAACATGATGGTGAGTAAATATTGACAGATTTTTTATATTTTAAAGTCTTGCTCAAAGGCAAATGTTCATGGATTGCTTCTTGTGGGGATAGAACCAGCAACCTTCTGGTAACAAGCCTTGAGCCTTAAGTGTACTTAAGTTTTGATGCAAAAGTGCACAGCTATCCATTTGATATCCTGTGTGAAGACAAGCACTCACACATGCACACTAGATAGTGTTCATCCTTTCATCCATACTTTGGCCTTTAACTACTATACAATCCACTCCCAAAAATTGCGAAACAAAAACCCTGGTCGCCTGTACGCCAGTCAGAAATACTGTCCACTTACGAGAAACACATTTACAAAGACAGTTGCAGATTGTACGCAGCATGTATGCTTGAGTGTGTGTATGTGGGAGAGAGTGAATGGTCATGGGCTCTCATAACCAGAGCTCCTACTGTGCCACCACCCACAGCTGTAACCTGAACTTCATATCATCTTGCGCAAAAAGGCTCTAGAGATGCAAACGCAGCACGTGGAAAAGTGATTACAGTTATTACTGAATGGCTGTGGGTGACATGCGTGCGGTTCGTTAAAGCTCTGCGCTGCTAAGTGTTTGGTTCCTGCTATTAACAGACATAGGCTTCCAGCTATTCATCTCTTACTAACATTAATATGGCATCGCAGGGGCAGGACTGGACGCATAGAGCAATCAACATTAGAGATGCCACAGTGAAGGGTTAGTAATGCAGAAACAAAAGTGTTTTTAGCCTGGAAACACAGAATGGACAATATAAAGCCATAGTGGAAAGGTGAGGAATGAGGATAAAGAAAGAAAGAAAAGTTTTCATTTCGGGCACAACTGTTCAAACCTTAGGAATAATTTAGATATTTCAAAAACATTAAAACAAGTCTCTAATGTTCACCAAGGCTGCATTTATTTGATCAAAATGCAGTATAAAATAATATCATAAAATCTTATTACATTTTGAAATCTGTTTTCTTTTTGAATTTAATTTTTTTTTTTTTTCATGTGATCAAAGCGGAGTTTTCAGCATCATTACTCCAGTCTTCTGTCACATGATCCTTCAGAAATCACTCTAATATGATGATTTGGTGCTCAGTTGTAACTGATTATTATTAATCAATTATTAATAATGTTTTTTTTTATTATTATCAATGTTGAAAACCGTTTTTGCTGCTTAATAAACCATGATACATTTTTTTTTCAGGATTCTTTGATGACAGCATTTATTTGAAATATCAAAGCTTTTATAACAATGTAAAGGCTTTACTGACACCTTTGATCAATTCAATGTGAATAAAATTGTTGTCATTGTTGAATAAAAATATTAATTTCTTTAAACTTTTTAAAGTACTGTATCACGGTCTCCACAAATATTTTAAGCAGCAAAAACTGTTTTCAACATTGACAATAATCAGAAATGTTTCTTAAGCATCAAATTTGATCACATGATTTGTGAAGGATCATGTGACACTGATGACTGGAGTAATGATGCTGAAAATTCAGCTTTGATCACAGGAAAACTGCATTTTATAATAGATATTCAATATATTTAAATTTAATATTTCACAATATTACTGTTATACTGTATTTTTAATCAAACAAATGCAACCTTGGTGAGCAGAAGAGACTTTGGACTGATAGTATATATCTTATGTCTTATTCTCTTATATAATGTTAACTTTCAATATTCAATCATTATTTTGAACATTCTCTTTTTACATCCAATGAGCTAATGAATCTCTTTATTATGGACATCTTATTGTGCAAGTAGCATGTTCTTTGCAAAACACATGGTGATGTTCACATCGCGCCTCAAAGACATTCATGCGTATTTTATATGCAAACTCTCTCTTTGTCTTTTCTTCACTCTGACTGCTTTATTTAAGATTCTCTGCCTCTCCCAAGGGCTAACCTCACCCTCCAGCCCTAAGACAACTAAATTTATCCCATTCTGTAGCCCACACACCCTTGCACACATGCATACACTTTCTGGGGGGGATGAATAGTAGATATTGTTAAGAACACAAAACTGAGATACTTCAAGAAAATCAAAGCCAATTTATTATTAACACACAGTTCTCAAACGGATCCAGTAGAGAAGACACCATCTGGACTATGATAAGAAAAATGAAATAACAGATTCAAGAGCGATAAAAATCACAGAGCAATGTGAAATATTGTTCTTTTGTTAAAAAAGTGCATTAACACCTTTATGTTGATTGTCTCCATGTGATCTGATCATAGTCCCAGTGCTTGGCAGAGGCCACGGGAGCTTGAATGTGGCCTCTATACAAAATTCTCGCAAGCTTGTTTGGTGATCCAACACCAGTGTTTCTAAACCAATGAGATTGGGTTTACAAAAGAAAACCTGAACCATGTCAAGTGGACTTTTTTTGTTTGTTTTAATCAGTGGATAAAAAAGACTGTTATTCACTATTTTATTAAAACCACTTTGCAGCTTTAAATGATTACGCAAGATGACATGTATTAGCAATGCACAGATCACCTACAAATTATTTGGACACTTAAGTTACACTTAAAATCGTGTGACTGTCATTGCATATTAACAAAAAAACAAGTGGCATTTCAAAGAAAGATAGCACACTTTCAAATAATAATAAAAAATGTTAGTGGATCACGTTCATAGTAAATGTGATGAACTGTGTGAACTTGAGGAGAACTGACTTATACTGTACATCCACTAAAAATCACATGCTGATCAAAAGTCATCGCAGAATGACTCAGAGAAAAGCTTATAAAGCATTTGTTTGCATATGAAACTTGATTTGATATTTTTTATATAATAGAATTATATTCAGACATTTAAATACTTTTCAAATATTTTGTAGGTCTTTTTGCGTGATGGAAATGCCTGATGCCTTGCATAAAATTTTATGATTTTATAAAAATAAAAAAAAAACAGAATATAAATACTTAGAAAGTTAAAATATGTTCTCAGAACTGTACATTGTTTGTTTATGGACAGGTTATGGAGTAAGTCACAGCATATTTCGGCTACAAGTGAAACGTAGGGTGGCGGTCTAAAGTTAGAAGTTCCCCCGGTGAACATGATACAAGTGCCGGCATGAGATCCAGCAGCCGTTACGGTGGGGACGGGACAACAGAGACTGGCCGATTACACTTGAATTACTTCTAAATGTTTCATTTTTACTTTGAATATTTGTTGAACGAGCTTAAATGTATGCAATGCAATTCAAAACTATATAAAATATACTATACTGTAAAATCTGATAAAAAAATAAAGGCAGTGGTTGTGTGGTTGTGTGGAGTATTTTTGTTTTTAAAGTTGAGAGGATTTACTGTATGAAGTAAAAAAAAAAAAAAAGCTACAGTAGTACTATAGTAAGAATGAATCAACCCAGTATACCCATTATGATGGGTTAAATAAACAGCCCAATTTGCTGGGTAAAATTAACCCAACATATGTTCTGTCCTATATTTACCCAGTCCTTGGGTTGAAAACAACCCAAATTGTGTTGTTTTTAACCCAGTGTTTTTTAGAATGTGGCCAATCTTCACTGATTTTACATTCCATCAGTAAGAGCAGAGTGTGAAGGATGATTGGCAGAGCAATAGCACAGCTGTACATTGTGATACATGTTTTATGTAATGGCCTCAGAAGTGGTCAAAAAGGAATTTTAAACATAAAATGTACAGAAAAATGCAGACTAAGGATGCTCAGGTCAAAGACCATGTAGACTTACCCAATTAGTGCTTAACACTTAACAGCCATGTGATTAGCTTAGATCATTAC
Organism: Gila orcuttii; assembly: GCA_026230005.1. Classification (NCBI taxonomy): domain Eukaryota; kingdom Metazoa; phylum Chordata; class Actinopteri; order Cypriniformes; family Leuciscidae; genus Gila; species Gila orcuttii. Next base: position 6,821,237 of record JAPDVR010000015.1, on the reverse strand, counting down.
AAACCAATCACCAGAACAAATCACATTGAGGAAGACTTGAGTGACATTGATTTTTACTCAAATGTAAGATTTAAATATACATGTATCTTTCCGTTCAGTGAGACCCACTTGGTTGTTGTGACCAGTGATCTCCCGCCAGTGAATAAAATGTCATTTCTGCAAAGAGCAACTTGGAAGTCGTGTCAGGTATATGCTGACCAGCTCAGGAATAGGAGTAGTAAAGATTCTATGCTCAAAAGACCACCGCAGAGACAGTGATAGTGTTGGAAGAGTATCGAGACACCCTCGGGTGAGGCTGTAATACTCTCAGTTAGTATTAATGATCCTGTGTCAGACCAGCGTACTGTAGTGATCTTTTTCTTTGTAGAAAAGTTAGAAGCTCAGACCAGGAGACGGTGGAAGTTTTCCAAGCAGAAGTTCTTTATTGCTTGTCGGTAGCTACAGTCATTCCAACATCGTCTAACTTAAAGTAACTTTACATGGTATATTATAGGCATTTTAAGAGGAGGGACTTCTGGAGGTGGAGACAAATTCAAACAAAGCATGCAAATGTAGATAAGGTATACAGATTTTGGAACCTGCTCAGCATGAGAAGGAAAGGCATATACTTCTCGTACTGAGATGACAACTCCAAGACAAATGGTCTCAGTAATAAAATAGCAGGGATTCAAACTTGCTCAGCATGAGTTTCACCCGGTGAGACACGAGAACAGGAAAGGCCTAGCCTTCTCGTACTGAGATGGGACAGTCAGGAATATCCTGCTGGGAACCTCTACCGTTTGCAGAGATTTCCTGGTCTCATCATTTATAACTTTCTCAATATAAAATACTATTGTATTGGAAATCTAAATTAAACATTTAAATAAAATTTGTAATCCTACAGTACACCTGAGAAGGATGGTGAGAGTGTATAGATGCTAAAGACCTGTGTGCTCGTGCGTGATTGAGGTAGTGATACAGTAATAGCTTCTTGACGAGACGACGTCACCATACTTCAGGGAAGTATTGTATTGTATTGTAAGTATTCAGGAAGGGAAATTACCTTGCGTATATACCCTTTAGTATTTCATTTTATTATATTAACAACTGGAAGTTGTTTGAATTGTTCGAGAAGTTGTTTGAATTGTTCGTGAAGAAGTATTGAATATGTCAGATTAGTAGGTTGTATTCGGATTGAGAATTTACACGTCAACTTAAAATATTGCAATCCACACGACATAATGTGAGACATATCAAAATTCAAAAGAAGGCAAATTGTTGTTGCGCGTCTCGCTGCTCATCTGTGACCAGGACAGCAAGTCTTTGAGGTGTATCGAGAGTTATGGTATGCAGTGTAATGTCGGCAAACCACCATGTAGGATGAACCACATCCAACAGGAGTAACTCAATGCAAGAGGAAGCTGTCTGAAAGGGATGTCCAGTAATTAAATTAGCACATTGACTCTCCTGTTTCCACCAAAACTGTTAGACGGGAGATACACAGGGTCAGTATTGATGGTCGGGCTGCTATAGTCAAACCTTTGGTCTCTCGTGCCAATGCCAAATGTTGGTTTCATTGGTGCCAACAGTGCAAATCTTGGGCTGTCGACAATATGAAACATGTATTGTTCTCTGATGAGTCCACCTTCACGGTCTTTCCCACATTCGTGGGAATTAGAGACGCCCCAAAGAGGCTGAACACCCGGACTGCTGCTGTCCAGAATGAAGCACGGCGGTGGATCAGTGATGCTTTGGGCTGCAATATCATGGCATTCCCAAATGTACTTGATGAGCGCCTCACTGCCATGGACTACCGAATCATTCTGAAGGACCATGAGCACCTAATGGTTCAAACATTGCACCCTGAAGGGGGTGTCGTGTATCAGCATGATAATACACACAGCAAGACTTGTGACAGAATGGTTCGATGAACATGAAAGTAAAGTTGAACGTCTCCCATGGCCTGCAGAGTCACCAGATCTGAATATTATTGAGCCACTTAAAGCAAGTCAGAAAAACGTTTTCCTCCAGCAGCATCACATAGTGACCAGGCCACTGTTCTGGAGGAGGAACGGCTCAAAATCCCTCTGGCCACTGAAGGACTTGTGTCTGTCATTCCTAAGACGAACTAATGCTGTACAGCAAAAGAGGCCCTAAACCATACTAATAAATGATTGTGGTCTAAAACCAGGTGTTTCAGTTTTATTGTCCAACCCTTGTGTGTGCATCACAATTGATCACAAATTAACCTTCTTGTAGTAATGCATGTTTCTAAATATTCAAGCCATCTAAAATCTTGTCTATTTCTGCACCTTACTTAAGAGAAACTTAATTTACAATCACCCAAACAGTATAAATTATAACAATTAAACCTCATTATGAATATTTGCAATATGCAGGGATACAGCTTAGAAAGTTTATCTTTTTTTAACTTTTAATAAGTCACGTTTAATCTTGCTTCAATTAAGTATGCTCTAGTAGAACCTTAATTAGATTTTGGTCTGGCTGAATTTTAGAATGTACTGTATGGAAAATTGTTTAGTATCCCAAAACGTTAATTTTAAGCTTTGAAAAGAGTTAACAATTCATTTTAACAGTTCGAGGGTTACTGCATGTGCAATTGCAAGATTTACAGAATTAATTATTTAAAAAGAAAACTGCAGATAACTGTAAGTACAAGAAAAATGCAAATGGCACAAACAAGTCAGTCTCAATGAACTCAATGATTCAATGAATGAATTTTCTAAAGCCCCTTTCACACAGCGCGTTGATCCCGGGAAATTGCTGTAAAATTGCTAGAGTGCCTTCTGTGTGAACGCAAACATGTCTTGATGCCGGGATCGATGCCGGGATAGGGACCTAGTAACATTGCCGGGATCAGTCTCGGAACGCGCCCTGTGTGAACAAAAGCCAGGACCAATGCCGTAAGGGGAGTGTCGTAGTGATGACGCACGTGCCGTCGTAGTGATGACACACTTGCCGTCGTAGTGATTACACACGTGCCGTTGCGTGACTCTCTTGCTCTTAAAAGAAATTTTGTGTTCGTCATCAACAAACAAAGAACGAAAAAATGTCTGCAAACTGGAATAAAGCAAAGACCAGGGAGCTCCTTACTATCCGCGCAGAAGCTGAGATCGTTCGCCTGCTTTGTGGAACAGTACGCGATGCGTTAGTGTACATGTTTACGACGCGCACGTTACACGTCACATCATGACGTAACGTGTCTTTACGGGATGTGCGTGAACACACTCACAGATTCCGGAAAATCACTGGCAGTGTCAATGAACCAAAATCAAACGATCCCGGGACACATTATCCGTGTATTTTCCGGAATCTTTGTGTGAAAGGGACTTAATACTCATGAAATATCTCTGAAACTCTTCAAGAAACAGACATAGCAGTTTCTAAATAAAATGATTTTTAGATCTCTGACAGGGTTAATTGAATGAAAATACAGCAAATTAGTTTAAAATGTTGGTTACATTTAAATTTGAAGCAAAAACTAAAAGTGTCATCAATTAATTCAATCTGACAAAAACGTCACATCTCAGCAATGCTTGCTGGTCACTGGCTTTTTTAAAAATAATAATAATATAAATTATTACATATATTAATTCACTGTAAAAGAAAAAAATCAGACCTCTAACTCAAAATGTTCTAGCTTGTTGCATCTCAATATAATAATATTAATAATACTAATATTAATACACTGTAAACAAAAATCAGGCCTCTCGAACAAATATTTTCTACAGGCTTGTTGCATCTAATTAATAATAATAATAATAATAATAATAATAATAATAATGATAATGCAAACAACAATGACAAATAACTAACAACAATAATAATTGTATACTACATATACATAGAAATATAAAATCTATATTGTATTAAATGCATAACAAAACAAATTGCTAAGGTCTTATGATCAAAGCAAATGTAAAAGTAGCTGTGATTTGCTTGAGATAAAACTGTATGAATAGCATGTCGCAATAAATCTGGCATTATAAAGTGTGTAACAAAAAAGCAAAAGGCACAGATGGACTGTTTTTTCTGCTAGATGGAGACACGGCTGGTTGGGTAAGATGAGCGATCGGCACAGGCAGATAATATATGTAAGAGAACAGAGACTACTCGATAATCATGCTAATCCTGAACACTGCCAAACATTCAGCATACTGACAGTGCCAAGTATCTGCAGAGAAACACTCTGTCACACACACACACACACACACACACAAAATCATAGACACAAATCATGCATATACGCTTACACCCAAACACACATGGAACACTCAGACTGACATACGAGCACAAACCATCAGAAACACTCGCTCACACACATCACTGGTAAAAAGATGCATTCAAATGGCTGCCCATTTCTCCGCCACTCTGAAAGTTGTACATTTACAAAGAACGGTGCGATTTCAAAGTGAAAAACGCCTGAAGACAATTAAGCAAGGTCTCTAAGAGGCATCTGATAAACAGCCCCCTTTGAGAGGAATATTCTAAATATAAACACATATTGGAAATGGGATTTTAGTCTGACTTCAGGCAGCTATATGTGGTTTCCAAGGCAACACTTTTTTGTTTGTGCTTAATGGGTGGGATACAGTCTAAAACAAAACACGCACATTTACATTGTAAGTGCAACACGGGCAGAACTTCTAGTCAGATTAATAGTGAGGTTCTTTTCAGTTCATTGTAACCCACCTCTCCAATCCGGTCAGCTCTCAGTCTTCTGGCTTGGAGGCAGAAACTTATTTTTGCAGCTGAGATCCACGCAAAAGTCCAATGCTGCATGTGTTAGACTCCATATGTGCCGTGTGCTTCTCTCTGGTTCCTTAATTTGGAACCTCAATGCTAAAGGAAGTGATTAAGCATTTCAATCTCACATCTTAGTTTTCCATAAGATCTGTATATAATTGCACTACATTTTTGCATAATTGCTGTCACTCTGCATTACGTTGTAAATTAAACTAACGCTACAGTAGTCTCAAGCAGTGAACATTCCTCATTAGTAATTAGATTAACATCTTGCTCATCTTCATCAAGAAGAACATACAGTTGGAAAATTCACTTTACCAAAGGAAAGCAATACAGGAATCACTGTCTAGATGAAGATGTTGGAGCTGTGGCCTAGTGATTTGTGCATATATGCCTTGGTACTCAAGCACGTAACGTGGGTTTGAATCTGGCCAGTTTTGTAAACTAAAACTAAAACTACTAAAAAATATTTTTTTTCCGTAAACAGAAAATAAAATATAAATATTAGATGAAAAACTTAAAGTTAAAAGGCACAATATGTAAGATTTTTTTGCATTTATATTCAGTGTAATGTCCTGCCTCATTGCCTGTCAATGACGTCATGTCCACGTTATCCTCAGTTTCCACTTTTACTGCCATAGAAACAATGGCAACAATGAGTCTCATAAAACAATCCTCAAATGTATTTTACTATGATTGTTTTGACCAAGTAAAACAACACTGCATTACCCCACAATTTTAATTTTGTCAGATAAAGTGACATGTATGAGTCGTAATTCAGCACTATTTAATTAGAATGATAAAAAAAAAAATTAAACAAATTATTTTAAAAAGTTAATTCAACTGATCAAACATAACTGTGACAAAGTTCAGGTTCAGGGAAGTTGGAGGCGGGAACCGGCAAACATAACTTTAATCGTAAAATAAACATAAACAACAAAGCAAAAGGAGCGGCAGCATCCGACTGCAGCAACGTAAAATGTCCCAGGCTCTCGGCCCCGCTCCGCTTCATACCACAGTAAAGTTAATAAAACTCTAAAACATTAGCTCATCCATGAACATGATTTCTGCCTGAGTCCCATTGGATTACTTTCCATTGAAAGTATGGTAAGTCTATGGAGGTGAAGACAACTCCCATGATTCCACACTCCTTCACGGCGTTATTAAACTATTCCTTTTTTATTATTTTGAATAAATTACCTCTAGTGGTGAAACTAACATTACTGTGCCTTTGACCAAAAATTTGAAATGTTACTAAAAAAAACATAATAAACTGAAATATAATTATTATTGTTATAATAATAATGTATGATATTGTTTCATTAAATCTTTTTGGATTTGGAAGAAACTAAGACTTCTAAAATTTTACATCCATTCATAGCAAAATTAACTCTTTTATCTCAAAAGATCAAGTAAAATTTGTTGCCTCAATAATAAAAAATACTTCCCACAACCTTTATAGAGGACTAATACATTCTGTTTTCATGTGGGAAGGAAGAAAACTCATTGAAATGGGTTGAATCTTAAGTACCAGATTGCAGGGCTGTCCTCAGAACGCACAGAAAGTCTCTCAAACTGATTCTGACACCTCTCCTGTTAGCCCATCAGCGCTGCTAACGCTAACACAAGCATTCACAGGCACTGCATGTATCACCAGCGAACATCACTCCCATGAATTTCTTTGCTATCAGGATAAATTATGGCTACTAATGTTGGCTGTGTGTGAGAATGACTGTCATAAAAGGGAAATTTTACTGCCACTCATAGTCATGTCCTCTTTGCACTCCTCTGTGTGGGATGATGACATTGACGCCATTCATGGACACCCACCAAAATGGCTCTCCCACTGGCAAGGGCCGAGCTTGAGATCTCTGATTTGGTTTGCCAGTGCAACATGACAGATGAAAATGATCTGGCTAAAGCAGCCTTAGCATGAAACCCTTAAACTGACCTGTGTCTTTTACCGTTCTCATCTGCCAAAAGAAATAATGGCAGTCTGAAGAAAACTTATGTTAATGTTTGTGTTAATTAGGGCTGGGTATCGGCAAGGGCCTCACGATTCAATACATATCGCGATACATGTGTCACGATTTGATATATCACGATATATCACAATATATTGCGATACAATACATTACTGCGATATATAGCAATACTTAAAAAAATAATAATAATAATAAGAGTTGAAAATACAACTTGCTGTGTGGTATGTGTATCACATTATATTGATAATATTTGTGGCCTTAATTTGATTTAACCAAATTTTTTGAGAGACTAAGGCTGGATGACAAACAATTACGGAAAATTTGTAAGAACGATAATATAAAAAGACAGATATTCACTTTCTGTTAAAATATATGTTTGATTCTTTAAAATACAATTATGCAATAAAAATTTAATTATCAGCAGTTTTAAACACATTTGTGCTTGAAAAATAGTTAGAACAACAACAAGGACAAGCTTAAGGAGCTAAAGGGTTTTTACCAAGTCATCAACATCTTCCGCTTATCCGGGGCCGGGTCGCGGGGGCAGCAGTCTAAGCAGAGATGCCCAGACTTCCCTCTCCCCAGACACTTCCTCCAGCTCTTCCGGGGGGACACCGAGGTGTTCCCAGGCCAGCTGGGAGACATAATCCCTCCATCTCTTCCCGGGAAGGCGTCCAGGAGGCATCCGGAACAGATGCCCGAGCCACCTCAGCTGGCCCCTCTCGATGTGGAGGTGCAGTGGCTCTACTCTGAGTTCCTCCCAAGTGACCGAGCTCCTCACCATACCTCTAAGGGATCACCCAGCCACCCTGCGGAGAAAGCTCATTTCGGCTGCCTGTATCTGGGATCTTGTCCCTTCGGTCATGACCCACAGCTCATGACCATAGGTGAGAGTAGGAACGTAGATTGACCGGTAAATCGAGAGCTTCGCCTTGCAGCTCAGCTCCTTCACCACAACAGACCGGTACATCGACCACATTACTGCTGAAGCTGTCCGTCTGTCAATCTCCCGTTCCATCCTTCTCTCACTCGTGAACAAGACCCCAAGATACTTGAACTCCTCCACTTGAGGCAGGAACTCTCCACCAACCTGAAGTGGGCAAGCCACCCTTTTCCGACTGAGAACCATGGCCTCGCATTTGGAGTTGCTGATTCTCATCCCAGCCACTTTACACTCGGCTGCAAACCGTCCCAGTGCATGCTGAAGGTCCTGGTCTGATAGGGCCAGGATGACAACATCATCGGCAAAAAGCAGAGACGAAATCGTGTGGTCCCCAAACCGGACACCCTAGGGCCCCTGGCTGTGCCTAGAAAATCTTTTCTAGGACTCATTCAGCTTGACGGCATCCTTTACTTCCGGTGTCCACCACCGGGTTCAGACCTTACGGCCACAGCTCCAAGTGGCCGCGTCGACAACGGAGGTGGAGAATGGAGGTGGAGAACTCGGACTCCATATCTCCAGACTCCCTCAGGATCCGGTCGAAGCTGAAGATCTCTCTGACAGGGGACTCGGCCAAACGTTCCCAACAGACCCTAACAGTACGTTTGGGTCTGCCAAGTCTGTCTAGCTTCCTCCCCCGCCATCGGATACAACTCACCACCAGGTGGTGATCAGTTGACAGCTCCACCCTTCTCTTCACCCAAGTGTCCAAACATACGGCCGGAGGTCGGATGAAACGACCACAAAGTCGATCATCGACCCCCGGCCTAGGGTGTCCTGGTGCCACATGCACTGATGGACACCCTTATGCTTATGGACAAGCTGTAATTAGCACAGAAGTCCAATAACAGAACACCACTCGGGTTCAGATCAGGGGGGCAGTTGCTCCCAATCACGCCCCTCCAGGTGTCACTGTCGCTGCCCAAGTGGCCGTTGAAGTCCCCCAGTAGAGCGACGGAGTCCCCAGTCGGAGCACTTTCCAGCACCCCTCCCAGAGACTCCAAGAGGGCCGGGTACTCTGCACTGCCGTTTGGCCCGTAGGCACAAACAACAGTGAGAGACCTATCCCCGACCCGAAGGCGCAGGGAAGCGACCCTCTCGTTCACCGGGGTGAACTCCAACACATGGCGGCTGAGCTGGGGGGCTATAAGCAAACCCACACCAGCCTGCTGCCTCTCACCATAGGCAACTCCAGAGTGGTAAAGAGTCCATCCTCTCTCAAGGAGTGTGGTTCCAGAGCCCAAGCCATGCATGGAGGTGATCCCGACTATCTCTAGTCGGTACCTCTCAACCTCACGCTCAATAAGACAAGGCTGGTTTCCGGTTGTAAAATGTCATGTGGTGAACATTTTTATTACTAAAAAATAATTAATAATTCTTGATACTTTTCATGATACATTTCACCTTTAAAAATATAATCTAATAATCATGACAACAATGATTAAGACATCTACTGTATACTCATGAATTCAAGCTGTAAATAAAATGTTATTACTTTTTAAATTTTATATAATTTTATAATTTTTGAAAATGGGAAAAAAAGTTTTTCAAAACCACATAAAACCAACATGAATACAAAGAGTGCATTTCTTTAAATTGGGGTATATGCTTTAAACTGGATTTTAACTTTTTAAAAGGATTTTTTTTCATTTACAATGACACCTTTAATTCAAACTCACTACAAGAGCAGGTGTGATGTATGGTTCAACTGCTGTAGAAGATCTAGAAAGTGTTTACAACAAAGTAGGCCTTTTACAGCTACACTACACCCACAAACTTACAGTCACCTTCTAGCCACAATGTGCTAGTATGGCAGCATTTGAGGGTCTAAACACATGCAAGGTTACAAGCTTTCAATTCTCTCTTTGACGTATCTACAGCAGATGAGGGCCGTCTGTGTGCTCCTCTCACCAGCCCACCCGTCTGACAAACGGCACCTCGCTGATCTGCGAGAGCTGGCGTCAGGGAGCCCTCGCGACTCGCTAAGACTCGGCCCTAGTCAAGACGTCAGAAACACCACACCAACCTTCACAGCCAACTCAGCCCAGACTAAAACGGAACAGATGGAGGTTTACAGAACATATAATGCATACATTGTACCCGCCAGGGAAACACGCTGTAACCGGAACGCGCTTCGCATAAAAGAAATAAAAATCTCAAATTAGAGCTCATTAGAGTCTGAATTGCTTTTCCTATGAAGAAATTAAATTAAACGGAGAGGAAATGTAGACTTTTAATGATGTCTCCTGCTTCTCAGATTTTAATTTTGAGAAGTCTACAGGTCAATGATGTGAAGAAAAAATCTTGATAAAACCAACATGCAGAAAAAAACGTTGCAAACCCTCATGACTGTTTCAAGGTATAAGTCTCTTACAATATAAGATAAATTGACTTTTAATGACAATGAAAGATTAGTTCTGATTGTAAAACCTCTCAATTTATTAATTAATAATTCATGATATTTGCACCTTTTAATAAAAAAAAACTTTTTAAAATAATGATTATTATGCATTAGAGCTGCATGATTCTGGATAAATTGAGAATCACAATTCTTTTGTTTCAAACAGATCACGATTCTCCCACGATTCTGAAAAGAATACTTACTGTAACAAATAACGTAATTTACTAGAGGTTCTGACAAAATGTTAATTGCTGCAGTCTAAATGCAGTCTTGCTATAAATCTGTGTTTTTCAACGAATCTCTTGAATGAATGACTCCATGACAAATACCTTTTTTAATAGTCACTTGGCAATGTAATCAATACAATTGTTATTTAAAGCGCCATGTTCCTTTCCAAATGTGATTCAGGGTGCTTTCAAACTAGCACTTTTGGTGTGCACCCGGGTTTGATTGACATCAGAGTTCGGTTTGTTTGGATGATGTGAACGCTGTTTTCCGAACTCGGTTGCACACACCCGCGAACTGTACCTGAGTATGATTAGATAAAACTGTGTGTTTGTGTGCACCTCACTCAATTTCCTGACAAGCGTGACTGAATGTATATCTCATTTCTGCTCGCCTTTAGCATAAATGGACTCCTGCATTCCTTAGAATATTTACCATACATTTGCGGCAGATAGACACAATTGATGTTATGTGCTGATGCTTTGAATAAACCAAAAGGTTCAAACACCAAAATATAAAAGTGAAGTGAGCAACGTTATACATTTTGCCGCCTTCTCCTGCGTCATCATTACCAAAAAATAGGGGTAAACTGCTGCTTTGATGACGCAAACACACCGTGGTTCGGACCCAAATAATATAATGTGAACACAATCCAGCGGGAGCAGGGGGAGGGGGGAGCAACAGAACTCGGGTTCGGACCAGGCAATCGAACCAAGTGTAAAAGCACCCGTATGGCCACAATATACTTCAAGAGAGAAATTAAAGAACATACTGATGTGACATCATTTCGAACAAAATCAGGCCAAAACGAAGTTCGTTTGGAGTTAGTTGTGGGAGTTCGAAACAGCTTGCCAAAGCGAACTTTCCGGAAAAGTTCGCTCTGGCTGGTAAACATCTTCGTACTACCATTGGTCCATGGCGATTACATAATAGGTAGGTGTGCGGAGGCTCCGCCTTCTTCCACATGGAAATCTTTTCGTGTTAATTTCTTCTGTTCATTCCATCCAGATCAGACATCTGTGAGAACACACTGGAGAGCTGCTTTATAATAGAAAATGAAGTTGTATTTCTGATGAAACGAGATACTGCACTACACTGCACATTTTTCATGTTTAATACGGTAAAGCTGCTTGATTTTAAGCAATCTATTGTATAAAGTGCTATATAAATAAACATGACGTGACTTTACTGGAGTGCCGAATTGCAGAGCTCGTGCAAACATATTATCCACGTTGCTATGATCAGATGCTTTTCTTAGGCTTTATTAAAATGATTGCTGTTTTCTCAATTTTGTTGTGTTTATTTTGTTATTGAGAGGAAAGCGCGCAGCACATATTTACATGTTCATCTAAACATCGCTCTCATCAATGTGGGCGGCGTCGGATGTCAGTATTGAAAACAGTATTTCGCTGGTCATGTATTTTCGAACTTCATACCCCTAAGCGAAGAACTTCGTAGTGAGTATATCAGGGCCTTACCTTTGATCACTACCGTAGACATCTGTGTTTATATCTAAACTATAAACTTTTATCCCAGTTTTTCTGTGATAATATGAATATTTGAAAGAAAATGTTCTTACTTTTTATTTGATGGTTAAACCACATGACTTTTTTTAGATACAATCAATTAAAGTAGATTATTACAACTCTACGATATAATTGATCCCTGATTAGTTACAGTATGAAACAAAGAGCAACCTCTGAGTAATTAAATCAAATTATAACTCTCTATATATGAGATGGAGTATATTTTAATACAGAGTGAAAATCAAGTAATATTAATAGACAGCAAGCATGCTATATTTTATCCCACTGAAAGGAAATTACTTTAATTAACCTCAAGATTTGCGGGTTTAGATTGCACAGATCCAAAAAAAGAAGGAATAATGGAAGCAAGGGAGGGAGAAAAATAAAAATAATAATGATTAAGAGGGAGGAGAGGGGGGAAAGGTTTGTAAGGCATGGCGAAAGAAAGAAACTAATGATTGGAGGAGAGAGAAAGGAAGAGTACTATGTAAGAGGATATAAATATCATGATGTGGTCTGGCAGTAATGATGTCACAATAGTGCGTGTTATCAGCGCTTGTGCAGGTTCTTTGGTCACTGGGTTTGTCCTTTTCACTGCTGTACGCTGATAAAAAGCCACAAATAATGCTGACACATGTGACCACACCCATGGTTTCAAGCCCGCTGGACAGATATCTCATCCGTCTGGACCTTTCTGTTTTCTTTAGTGTCGCTCTCTCCTCTTACCACTAAGGTATTTAAGTAGAAGGGATCTAATTTGGATCATAAGTTCATGACCAGTCTGCTGACTCTAAATATTTTATCACAATAAACATTTTATTCACTATGTAATACCATTTACTAACCTACTGTTAACAGTTTGGAGCATTTTGCGTGTGATTTGCGATCACAGTGTGTATGTGTTGACTATTTTACAATGGCTTCAAAAGAGACTAATTTAATCAGATTTAAGAGCCGGAGTAAACTGTTATACTTTATGCAAGTGTTTTCCAAACCCTTATAATTTACCGGTTTTGTTATAACTTAATAAATTGTTGCCACAGTTATTATAAGCGTCTTTGAACTTTTTTCCCCACTAAATCTGACACTTTAGGAAGTTAATAAAGTGAGAGGGTGTCGGGTAGGGTTAGGTCTTTATCTTATTTCCAAAACACAAGATTTTGAACTTATTTTGGTTTATTTTTGGGCAGGGAAGCTTGTTTTTTTTTTTTTTCGTAGCAATATCTAGCAACACTGCATTGCAGGCACTTAAACTGACAGTAATCAAAAAAGGCCCATAGACAGCGCAGGCAGGTTATGACTGACAGGATACCACTCTCGATAAGACAAATGCAATGATCATTATGTTATCTGTAGGAAACTGTCTCAACACTCACACAAAATAACACGAGTACACAGATCTGTAGAACAAGTAGGTTACAGAATGAAATATGCAAAAACTGGCAATGAAGAGGGCTATGCTATTTCATTTGGTTTAGTAGTTAACCTTTCACAAAGTTCTGCTAAAACATTCATAAGAGCACTATACAAAGTTCTTGTTACTTGTTCTTGTTATTCTTGTTCTTGTTACTTTCTTGACACAACCAGACACAACAATAAACGTGTAGCCAATCAGCATTAGGGGACTTATGACGGTGGAGGAGAGACAAAGAGCAAGAGGGAGATTTGAAGAAAGACTGTAGAAAGAGAGATGGCTGAGAGACATAACAAAAGAGAAAAGCTATTAAGAATATCACTGGAAAATGAAGGGTTATGATCAGGCAAGAGCTTTAGAACCCGCATTAATAGTAGAAAAGCTTTACAGCGCTGGAGAGAGCGAAGCGGGAAGGCCTGAAAACAGACGCGGAGGTTGCTTTGATTCGCTCCACACGTGAGTAACACTGGCTTTGAGTGTGTGCTGCTGCTGCAGACTAATTACTCATTACTAATTACTTGTAATTACTCGTGTATGCATTTTAATTTTTTGTGCTTCCTTGTCGTTTGTTCATCATCTTCGCTTTATTTTCTGTAAAGCATTATTTTGTTGCGCTTCTGCTACGATAAATAGACATCCACTCTTGCATTGTGTGTGTAACGGAGGCCAGCTAGTGAGAGTTGTGCTGGCTGATGAGTGCTAGAAAATGCAATGTTTACTGTTTAGCGTCCTTGTTAGTACATCGGCCTTGCCTGCCGGCGATCGAGGTTCGAGACCGACTCGGAGCAGGGCGGTTAGGATTGGAGGGTGAGCTTTGAAGGCAGAGCAATGAAGAGGGGGGTTTGTTTGGGTTGATTTCAAATATCAACAATGTTCAGCAACGACTTTACATACTGCACATTTAAAGCAACACCAAGGAACTTTTCCTCTGCGGTCGCCCCTACAGGTTGGAAGCGGAATTGTCCATTACCGCTGTCGTAAATAATTTAGCCTACCGCAGCCTACTGTCACACGCGCACGCACATGCTCTCTGTTTATCCAGCACCGACTTTGGAATCAACAATGGCCACAGACAAGGTAGAGTATGATGCATTATTTTATGAAAGACATCACAAACGAAGAAAAACTATGTATGCCGTAAAGCAGTAGAATTTTGTAGTTCTTTTTGTTCTCCGGTTACTACCCGAAACCCGAAGTTACATAGTGCCAGTAAAAGCGATACAGACCACGTCAGGCTACGGCAGACGTGTCATTCAACCTATTGTAAGTCGATGTACCATCACAAGGGTCTTCGGAATATATTATGAAGGTTGAAAAACTACATAGTGTTACTTTAAGTTGTCAGTTGAGTTATATTTAGCAGATTGAATGTAATAGGTTGTCTTATTTTTTTAAGTTAGGTAAACTTTTTTATACTGCAGAAACAGTCTTCCTAAATTCCTGTGAGCCTGTGACTTGTTTTACACAATCTATCAGTTAACTCATTGAGAGTAAAATGGCATAACATTCAAGTTAAGAGTCAAAGAGCTCCGCAGTTTATTTTCAAAAGGGCATACATGTAAAACATTACTGATCCATGTGATCCAAAACACATCCGAATCTTAATATTGAACTGACTGGAAAAGACACTGGCTCAAAAGCGTGCTTGGCCTGCCAGTTAAAGGTCCCACTGTGGCGAATTAGGTTAACATCTTAATGTAACATTTCTGGATTTATCACACTGATCTGGAGATCGGCTAGTATTTAAACACGCTGTTTGTTGATGTTTGTTTTGTTTTATGCTGTATGTCTGTACACAATATCCTGCATGTATAAGCCCATCCATCATGGCACAACAGCTCTGAGCCACAATCCCATTTTAGACACAATTAAACCACCTGAGTGAAATAAACATGACATACGTGTCGCTTTTTGCGACCACAACCAGATAACGGATTAAGTGGGATTTACATAGACAAAAATGGGCCATTACTTTGCAGGTCTTTGAGAGGATCGATAGGCAACGTGAACCTGACGTATACGACTCCAAAAAGATGCGTTTTCTGCATTTAGTCCTTGAATTTGTTGTTTGGGTCTCATGTTGAGATTCTTAAAACACTTTAAATAAAAGCCCGAAGTCAATTATGTAGCTGTCTGAATACATAGGTGCAGCCAGAAAGCCGCTCCATCAACAGAGCTACCGCTTTCCCTCATCTCATGTTTCTCGGCTCTCTCTCATCCTTCTCGAAAGGTCTCAACAGATGCCTGAGGTCCATAAACTCTCTGCATTCTCCGAAGCATCTGGGATCTGCTTCTCTGTCAAGGCAAGTTACGGGACAATAACCTCAGCCACATTTCTCAGGGTAAAAATGTGTTTTTAAAAGCAGAGTTTGAATACATTCGGCACAAAACAGCAGAGAGCCAGGAATCAGCCTAGCGGCAAACACAAGCGCTCGGCTTCTCGCACTGTGAAAGGGTTACATCCGCATCTCGCGCTGAAAGAAAACGCTCAACATACTAACGGAGAAGAACAAATCCTGTTGAGCCAAGCTGAGCTGAGATACCCTTCATACTACCAGCCCTTCCAGGCACAATTAGGATTTTACGGAAGGGAGAAATCCACATTCCTGCACACATAGAACACCATCCTTCTTAACAACATCCAGTTATTCTCTCGTTTTCTCTCTTTCCTTCTCGCATGCTCGTGAATCTTTCCTCTCCCTTCTTCTTTCCTACTTGGGAATTTGCGCGAGACAGACAAAGTCTTGGAAATCAAATTAAAAGCTCCTTTTTGGCAGGGAAAGGGTGTCTGAGGGTTATCGAGAAACGTTCAGTCGCAATCAATTTTTTTCATGTCATAGTTGTGTTATAGTGCACCATTTCTAACAATACAGAGCCATTTTATAGACTTGCGCTGAAGGCGAGGAAAGCGAACACAAAACTATAGTATTCTAGGAAGATGTTCTTGGTTTAGGGGCTTTTGAAACACTTTTAAGTAGAGAGCTAAATGAATGCTGCTTAATCTATGCTTCAAGGATAAGACTTCATCTTTACAAAAGTCCTGTTAGTGTTAATTACTTAAATCAAAATTAGTTATTTTAAATAAATGGTTCTTCTGGAGCCTGATTCAGCAATGAACTCAAATATATATTATATATATATATATATACACACATTAAACATGTATTCACACTAGTTTGTAATTAAGAAAAAAAAAAATAATAATTTCCATCAGCAATCATTCTAACATTTATTATTATCACAGTTTAAAAGTATTGTTGTTCTTAATATTTTTGTTATACATGTTTTTTTTTTAAATTCTTTGATTAATAGAAAGATTCTATTTAAATAGAAATATTCTTGAGTAATATAAAGAAGTATTCCTATAAAAGGGTACAGCAAACTTTCAGAAGCTCAGGTACTTTAACATAATTACTTACAACTTCATAATTTGTACAATGGCAAGAAAATGTACTAAATGGAAATAATAAGCTAAAGTTGGTTTGTCAACATGTTCATTTTTACTGATTCTTTTTATCTTTGGAAACTATGATGATGATGCAACAGGGCTGTTTTGACAACCCAACTAATAGTACAAAAAATGTCAGAATACATCAAATCCACTTCTATAACTAACTAATGTTTGTGCAGTTATTGTTGTTGTTTTTTCACAAAAAATTATCACTTTATGGACAATGATGTAGTCAAGAAAATGCCTGGTTTTAGAAAAGCCAGGGGGGAAAACAGGATGAAAAGTGATAATGCAGACGCAGGCAAAAAGCAATAAACAGATTAAAAATTAAAACATTATTTCTAAGAAAACAGGTTTTACTTAAATCATTTTGATTAGGAAAAGTGGGGGAAAATGGAGAAACACCTGCAATAAATTCCAATTAAACTGACAGTTTTTCAAATTAGAAGTTGCAGAGAACCCGGTAACGCATCAATAATGACAATAACCAAATTTAACAATTTTATGTTTTTTTGTTTGTTTGTGTTTTTAGCATATTAAGAGTTATATGATGCAGGGACATCAAAATATATTGCAGAAATGACCTAAATGCATTGCAAATTCCATTTTATATTGTCTTAAATTATCCTTTTACACTTTTTCACAGTGACTAAAATAATATTATTATGTGCTAAAATCAGCAATCATGACAAAACACACCAAATTAATTAGTAAAATAGTGAAACTGATACCTACACAATTCTCTACATTCTTCTATATTATTTACTGACAAACATCAGGCTATTATTATTAAAGGATAGTGCTGAGCATCAGACAACATGTGTGCCTAAATGCTGTCTGCTGTCCTTAAAAAAAAAAAAAAAAGCACCCGATCATTAAAGAAAACTGATCTAATTTAACTCACTGATTCATGCAACTGCAGAGCGAGTGAGAGAATGAGAGTGTCAGGAATCTTTTATTAAGTTCCAAAATGCAGTCATTAAGATTACAGATGAACAGTGATTCACACACATCATGTACTGTATTTTCTAAATATGCTAATCTTTGGAGAATTATGGGTATTCTGCAACCAAGCCAATTCCTCCAAACACACACACAAGTGCAACAATCTCAGCATATTATAGTAGTCAGTTAAGCGACAGTTACTAAGTTGAAGCAACAGTTTTAGCAAAGCAGACATTGGAACGGTTCCTGAGATTGACTTTGCCCTTTTAGCTGTCAGCACGAAAGGGCTGATCCCTCACAAACATATTATTACTGTCACTAAAGATTCCCTCAATTAATAGAAAAGGTTAACACCATCTCTACCATGTAAAATGACACTGGACCCAACAATTTAAAAATGACCTGCAGTTAAACCACAAATGTGTTTGTCAAAATATAATCAGAGTCTAAATATTATTCATTTCGACATGCAAGAAACATACTTAAAATGGTAGGTTGCAAGGATTTTAATGGATTATTAACATGCATTAACGACAGTTCCATTCCTGACTTCTGATTGGTCAATACAGTATTCCAAGTGATAAAACATGAAACAATGCAGCTCCCATTGCAGTTAATTATTTTGGTTTCATAGCAATTGTTCTTTTTTTTTAATAATTGTATTATGAAGTAAGGATGTTACAAAACTGCTTGAGGCTGAGTTGATTTGTGAATACAGTCAAAGCTAAAGGCCAGTGCTAATGTTTTTTTTTTCCTGATGCATGATGAACATTAGCAAAAGAGAAGGAGAGATCAAAAGAAAAAAAAAATGGAGCAACAGTTGGAGAATGTTTTTAGAAGACAATACATAAAAAATAAAAATCACCCAGCAGGATGCAGGCAAATGCACATGAAAGTAAGTTGACTTATGCCCACTTGTGTTCTTTTCACAGACAAAATGTCCACATGGTGTTCCAAGTCCTTGTGTATTGTGGGGGTGAGAAGCGGTGAAAAAACTCAGTCACTTCAGGGTAATGCAAATGACTTTAATATGTTAAGAAGATTAAAGTGGATAAATGTCTAGATACATTTTTTTGAAAAGCCACATAAACCTCTAGTGTTTTTATTTGGCGAGGGGAGGGGTGGATATACGTGAGTCAGTTCGGGATGATCAACACAAAAACCCTGCCGAAATGAGACGCCATTGGCTGAGGAAAATTGGGCTTATTCGAGATTTTGCATTTTAAGCTTCTTGGATGTAAGACCGTCCCACTTCTTTCTTATTATTTTTAAACACCAACCCTTAGGACAACAACAAGCTACCGGCAGACATAGGTCACAATCTGCTATCTCCACGCTCTCTCCTGAATTAGGCTTGGTTGTCTTCTTCAGCTTTTGTCAAAGTGCTCTTAAAGATGGTGAGCTCTGAACTACTTTTTTGGTCTTCCTGTGAAAGTAAGTACACATGCAGCCTGTAGAATAAAGCATTAGCTATACTAGTGTATCTGTTTCCTCATGCTATAGTTAGCAAATCAAGTTTTTGTAGGTGAGCTTTATTGGTGATGCAATCATCAAAACTTATTTCTTAAGAAAGAAATCCCAACACAAAATGACAACCGACTGCAGCAATTGGCCGAAGTTTGTGTGGCAGTAAAACACTGCCTAAAACGTACAGATGCCATAGCAAAAATATGTGAGTGTGAAAAATGAAAGAGAAATGGAACAAAATAACATAAAAGGATTAAGAAATGATTTGCATAACATTTCCGTTACTTCCAAAGCGCAGGATCAGAGACATGACAGGGACGTGATGACTGCTGAGTCTTATCGTCAACCACATTCTCTTCAAGGCACAAAGCTAGTCAAGATCAATCACAGTTAATTTCACAATTAAAGATATAACCATCAAGAGATCTCTTCAGCTTGCTTCTGGGAGCCAAAATCTGAAGAATATGAACACGTTTGTTTCATTCACATTCCCTTCACTTTTCTCACGATACTGAGAATTATTGCTGTCCCAGCCACCCGGTAAAATGAACAAGAGATGATATCACAGTAATCTGAAACATAAGCGAGTTATGTTCAAGTTATGTACTACTATGCTTATTTCCTCTGATCAAAAAGACAATATCTAACCAGCTGGGCTGCTGCCAATGAAAATCAGATTCAGCTCGCAATGACCACAAAACAACATTAACAACAACAACATGCCCAGTAGGTACAACTAGACAACAAAAGGAAATATGCAGGAAAAGAAAAAGAGAATATGTTAAGCCTGAAGGAAGGAAGGAAGGAAGGAAGGAAGGAGAAAGGAAGATAAAAGGAAGGAATGAACTAAGTGGAAAGAAAGAAAGAAAGAAAGAAAGAAAGAAAGAAAGAAAGAAAGAAAGAAAGAAAGAAAGAAAGAAAGAAAGAAAGAAAGAAACTGAAGTGGAAGGGAAGATAGAAAGTAGAAAGGAAGTTAAAAGGAAGGAATTTGTGGAATGGAAGTGAAATGGGAGGAAGGAACAAAGTAGAAAGGAAGGGGAAAAGAAGGAAGGAATAAAGTAAGCAAAAAGGAAGGAAGGGAATGAAAAGGAAAGAATACTATAAAAAGTGATCCGTTAACAACTTAAAAAAGTGAGGAAACCCGTTGCCTTAAAATTATTAATTAATAAACTTCATGCGTATAAAAAAAAACTTGACAATTCCACATAACGTTTTTTTCAATTATGCTTGAAGTTTATTTACTTAATAATTTTAAGGCAATGTGTTTCCTCGCTTTTTTTAAGGAAGTGGAAAGGAAGGAAGGAAGTGGAATGGAGGCAGGGAAAGAGAAGGAAGTGAAACGGGAGAAAGTGGAAACTAAGGAACAAGCTCCACTGATACTTTTTTGGTGATAAAAAATTTAAAATATTTTATAATACTGAATCTTAGATTTTAAATGTAATAAATTTGTATGAATTAAATTCATTAATTTAAGTTAACATTTCCTAAACACTTTAAAAAAAAAGGTCCACACTCTGGTCTCATTACTGATGAGGATACTCACTGATTCAAATAATAAAGCTTAACGGTTAGCATTCATGTGACAGACGCATTGAGCTATGGTGCCCATGCCAAAAATGCAGTTTCGAGTTTGGTTCGCATCACACCCCATTGTGCCACTTCTCTTCATTCTAGTTTTACTGAGTAAAATGGGCACACATAGTAAAATAAAGGCAAATGTTTGCTAAATCAAGTTTCAGAAGTTGCAAATGATACTTTCAAGCGACTTTGATATAAAAGCAGTCTCACAGCAAAGAAGATTACACATGGCTCATTAAATACATACTGTCCCTTTTTTATCACAGTTCCCACAGAACTATGGATCTGCCGAGCCTCTCTTGTTCTCTTGTGTTTGTCTGTGGAAACAATATCTTTGCCAAGAGAAAAGGGGACGGCGGGAAGACGGAGACAGTGAAAGTTTGTCAAAGGCCCCAGGGCTCTTTCAGGACCAGGTGAATCAGTGGGCTGGGACAGACTTGCATGGAGGGGGTGGTAGGGAAGAATTATGGCGAATCTTCAGACACACATGCATTTAATTCGTGTAAAATGAATGCAAATCCGAAACTTTTTAAAAACTTAAACTCTTTAGAGAACTGAGGGAAGGGAAGTTTATGAACAGCTCTAAAAGTTGTAAATTTGGTCTCCGATGATCATTAAACAAGGTAACGTGTCGAAGCCGCGGCCCAGCGGGTAGCACACGCAGTCCGACGCTAATGCGAGTGCAAATCCAGCTCACGTCATCTCCCGATCCATCTTCCTTGCATCATTTCCTGTCCTCTCTAAACGAAAGTGACGAGAAGGCCCCAAATCCGAAAAGGCAACATTACTTCAACCTTTTGTAACGGCACAGCATGCAGGGCATCAAATGCACTGTAACCGAATGTCACAGTCTTTGCACCTAAGTGAACGAGACACCCACTCAAACAGACACCCGGCAACATCAGCCTGCAACAATATCTGCTCACAATTCACATTAGAGGTGGCATTACATATTTCTGACAGGCTTGCCTTTACACGCAGAACTCCTCAAATGGGATTGGGCAGATCCCTCTAAACAGCTTGCAGCCGAGTGACATTTTGTCCCCATTTCAGGAACGGTTCTGCCAGATATGATCCAGCATCTAGTTAACGCAAGTGTTAGGCTAATTACTTTAGCTGCTTGAGCCTGGCCTCTGATGCTCCGTGCAGCATCAATTCTCCGGCAAACGCTTGGCGGTTTCCAGGCTTCGTATAAATAGAAATTTAATTTCTGTATGTTTATCCTGGCATCCTCTGCGGCAAAGGCATATTCCCGAGCCTGATGGATTATTGCATCTTTGAACTTTAAAATATCTGTCAATGTAGGAAAAAGGCACAAAGTAGAATCTCAACTTTAATGAGATTTGTAAGTGACAAACGAGAGATTAATGGTGTAAGTCGATGTAATTCCATCTTTCCAAATGTGTCTCCCATACCTTTTCGTCTGACTTTTCTCTGTTTGTCTTTGGCTCATTTTTTTTCTAGGTTTGATGTAAAGCGGAAATTTAAATGAAGGTGAAGTGGCATGCCATTATGAAGAATCTTAATAAAGATGCATTGTTTAAATTAGAAGAGTACGGTAGCAATCTGAAAGCTGATGGAAAAAACTGAAAGATAAATAACTAGTGAGATAATTGCTGGTATTTAAAATAAAGCTGGAGGTGTGGCCTCATATAGTTAGTGCATATGCAACACCACTATGTTTGTTTCACTATATTAGTGAGGACATTGCATAGACTTCCATTGATTTTATTTCTGGTTAATGATATTTTTATATTCAAGTGTTTAATAAACAATAACAATAACTGATTTTTAAAACTTCTGAAAGTAACCAGCTAACTATAAGATACTTAAATTACACTAAATAATAATAAAAAGTCTAGAAAGTTATGCAAGCGACATAACCTTTAGAGTTTATTTGATAAAGTGAAAAAGTGTAAAAGCAAAAAAAAAAAAAAAAAAATTCAAACTGACTATCAACTTTTCTATATCAGCAGTATTACAATTTAAGTGAAAGGTAGATTTGAAAAATGAACTGCAGAATATTTAGTCATTTGTCTCTTTTGCTTTAATGACAGCAGCAGTTGCTTGAACTCCACAAGTTGATGATCTTGTTCTCCAGCATGATTTGAGAATGATCCAAAGTGCATCTTGTGCTTCAATGGAAACAAGAACATCTGACCATCTGTCACATGATCAATGACACAAAATTGCTAAAGTGACCTAGAAATAGTGCAGAATATTAAATTCAGCTTTCATCCAGGCTTTTAATTAATCAATTACAGATTACAGATAAAAGTACAGATTTTAAAGTGGTCTCAGACTTTTAAACTGGACCTATGCCCCTCTTTACAAGATGTAATATAAGTCATGAGGGCCGTTCACACAGAACACGTTACTTGTGTGCTACTTTTCCATTGCTTTTCTATGTAAACACATGCTAGACGGACATGTATGACCGTTGCACTCGCGTCTTGCATCTTTTGCACCGTCTCTCACATGACACATCATTCTCAAAACGTGGCGCTTAAGTTACAATCAGTTCAACTCGAGACCTTGCGTTTCCCCCCCATTCCACTGCCCGCGTCTCGTATTTCTCAAAGAAAAAATGCGTTCTGTGTAAATGCATTCACTGCGCTGCTTTTTCATTATTTTCTATGTAAACGCGCAAGATGGACCTAGCGTTTTTTTTCCACCTCCTATTTGGGGTCATTCACATACAAAGCTAGCCCGGTCCCACCAGACTCTCGTACATTTCATTTGTACATAGAGTCTGGCACCGCTCCATTGACAAGCGTTAACTTCCTTGTAGGCGGGTACTCTATTGAAGTCTAAAACTATTGGATCTGCCCAGTCACTCTGGATCTGCCATAACCAATCGCTAACGTTTGGTCGTGACGTACGCCTAGCGTTCGCCTTATCCAACTCATTCACCACTAACGGAGCGAACTGGAAAATCAAACTTTTCCCGAACCCCGTGGGGAGGAGGGCCACAACATCATGGCCACCAACAAAACTAGGCAAAGGTTGTTCTTGCTCCGGCTTTAACTTCTTGATATTCGGCAGCATTGCCACAAACGGACTGAATGGCTTCGCTCGCATCTTTCTCCGCTGCCATTACTGAAGTACAACTCAAAATAACGCACAACATCAATGTCATCGTTCTCAGCCACTCCCTCTGTTCGCTGATTGGCCCGGTAAAAAATTGATCAGAGAAAACCAAAGACTACAGCACAATTCCAGACCTAGAACTGAAGGAAAATGAAAATTGAGCGGAAGTACGTAGGAGGGCGGAGCCAGGCTAATAAAAAGCACCTTTGCATTTAAAAACGAGACGCGAGCAGTGGAAAATGCAAGACGAGTTTTTTAAAAGTTAAACTTCTTTTAACTTGAGCACTGCACTTTTAGTTTCCTCTGTGAGATGCTGTAAAAGATGCAAGCGAAATGATCAAACACATCTGTCTAACGCGTTTACATGGAAAAGCAATGGAAAAATAACGCCACGGTGGAATCTAAAAACAGTCGAGACAGTCAACAACAGAACGTTTAGATTGTCTCAGCTACGTGATAAACATTCTTGTGTTTTCACTAGCTGCTCTAGCGAGGAGATAAACATGGCGGACTGTGTTCAGTTCACTCAGGGGAGGAGCTAAGCTGATAGGCCAGATTCTGTCACCAGTCGTGGGCGGGGCCTGTTACACTGTGATGTCACAATGCATAGAAAAAGCAAACAACTCATTTTAAGGCTCAGTTTATGATTTATGGGGAATATAAAAAAAAGGAGTGGGTGGATTTTTACCATTATATGGTGGTTGTGTACACACACTGCTGACACACATTTATGTTCAAACACCATGTGAAAGGGAATTTTGTATAATAGGTCCCCCATAAGCAAAATGGAGTAAAAATGAAGCAAGGTAAAACAAGATAGAAATATGGAAAAGACTATAAGGACAAAGAAATTGAGATAATTTATCTAAGAGGTCAAAGTTCACATGCTCCTGGGGCCTCACAGCGGTTCACATCTCATTGCTGACTCTACCCGCGGGCTCCAATTCCTGAACTTCACTATGGAATCTTTACATTCATGATGTATTCCAGTCTGAGAGCGGTGCACAGTCCTTATACAACATGTAAATCATCTGAGAGTGTGGAAACGAGGATTATGTGGCTTACAGCCTCTCTCACCGTTCAACTGAATATTCATATCAATCCTTCGCCTCTAGTAAAGAGTAGCAGCAGATGTTGGCAGTGTCAGATCCCCGGTGTGATTCATCGGCATTGTGTAAGAGTGCCTGATGATGACTGTATAAATGAGGTCCAGTGTCAAAGCAATATGCTTGTTATCATGACAAACAGATCCACAGGGGAGAAAGAGAGAAACCTGGTGTCTATCCTGAATGAGAGCCTGTAATCCTACATGCCCGAGACGCCCACCTGGTTATGGCAGATTTACTATTAAACAGGCAACAGTGACCTTCTTTCTTTCATAGAGTCGATCTCATCTAGTGGCAGGGTTTGACAAAATTTAGAATTTAAGAACTGGCTCCATTTCGATCCATGGCAATTCAGTTTCAGAAAATTGTCCACACCCAGGAGCGCCATGTTCTAGTAAAAAACTGTGGCAGATATCAAACTTTCACAGCTCTAAATTAAGGGTGTCACGATTTCGATTTTAAATCGAGATCGATCGAAATTAATTCACAATCTCAAAAATCGAAATAAAAAATGGAATCGTCGATGCTGCCACGCCCCCATGTCGCGCCCATGATGGAAAGTTCGGATCGTTTTACTGACTCTATTGTTCAATCTCGTTCATCAAAATTAACTAATCTTTAGTCATTTCAGGGGCTTTAAATTTTATACTTTTAACAGGCAAATTCCCCGAAAACATCCACCTACACAATCTTGATCATATTCTGAATTAAGAAATCATTATAATGCAGTCAAAAATAATTTACAGGGAACATTAATAATTACTTGACCTTCCGAGTCTTTTGTTCATTTGTCGCGTGACAGAGGCAATGAACGGATCGTTCATGAACGACTCATCACGGCGCGGAAAAAAAAAACACACGTGTTGAAAGGCTGTGACTAACTTAGATTCTATGCCCGAGCCTGATATTTCCCGTCACTATCCTCGGGCCGGGCTCTTGATCTATAGACGTGCACTCCCAACGCAATAGAGTGCGGCGCGGGACTAGATTTGATGGCCGAGTGCGAGCGCGGGCGGTAATGCACTCACTCTGTGTGTGCGGGAGAATAAAACGATTCGCGGGACTCCCGCAAACTAGAAATATCTATGAATAAAACATATAAAAACTAATACATTTTTATTTATCTGTTGCAGAAAAGCAACAAGAACAACTAAAACAAAATAGAAACGATTTACAGGCCAGAGTTTCTATTTATTACATGTTTGCAGCGTTGAGTGATTTAGCCAATCACAGACATATGTGTTGATTTCTTGAACGCAATGGCCAATCAGAAGCATTTAAGATAGACTCTCCTCACCGCTTAAAACTGACTTTTTGTTCAGTGCTGAATTCTGTAAGCTGGCAAATCTTCTAATTATAACAAACAAAGTGTAGGCTATATATTATGAAAGATTCATTATGCAGTCAGCTTCATTGATAATAACAGAGATGTGTGAGATTGCGATGAACTGATGTCAGCTTTTTAGGAGCAACAGCAACCTGTGCTTAAAAAAAAAAAAAAGTACAAATCGAGAATCGAATCGAACCGTGACCTTAGAATCGAAAATGTAATCGAATCGAGGATTTGGAGAATCGTGACACCCCTACTCTAAATGTTTTCAGTCCAAATGAGTCGCACCTTCAGCAGATAATTTGCTTTAAAATTAGAAATCTGTTATTCATCCTGTCACTCCAAAATAATATGATGATCATATAACAATAAGTTATCTAAATGGCAAAGCTGCTCTGTCTTGTCAAATTTAATTGCAATTTTGCTTAGTGCATTAAAATAAATATTTATTTAAAAAGTATTTTTTATTATGTATTTATTATTTTAATATATTTAATATATTATATTTAATAATTTATAATTATATTTAATATATATAATATATTTGTTTTACTATTTTTACTTTTTCCTTAAAATACACACACACACACACACACACACACACACACACACACACACACACACACACACACACACACACACACACACACACACACACACACACACACACACATAATATATTGGGTGGATTAAGGGATATGTAGAATATGATCATGCAGAACAAGGCATTAATATGTGCTTTTAGTACTAATAAACAGACAATATCCTAGAAATATGCATGCTAATAAGCAAGTTAATAGTGTGAGTGATATGGTAACACTTTAGTCTCCAATATATATTTTACAACTTCTTAGGTTTTCCATTTAAGGTTTCAATCTTGTATGCCTGCTTAATTTAAGGATTTGGAACATTATATGAAATTAAGCAAAGAGTTCATAGTGCATCAAATTAAATTTAAATATACGTCCATTACACATTTCTATAATGTGCATTTGAAACATTTATTATTATCATAATCATAATTTTCTTATTTAGTGTGTATGATAACTAGAGCTGTAGGCCAGTGCAAAATGTATGTTCAATTACATGGAAATAAAACAAACTACAGAGAGCTCTAAAGCTGTTTTTGTACTGTCTATTCATCTGTGAGGATTTTTTTTTTTCTTAAATTATATTTGGGTGCTTTTCACAACCATTATTAATAAATGTCATTAACTGTATTTAAAAAAAAAAATCTAATTTATTTTTTCAAATTTAATTTAACAGCTCTAGTGACAACCTTTTTAAGTGTAATTCATACTAAAACACAATGTATTAATAAAAACTACACTTACTGCAATTATTTGAATTTCTATGAATTATCTCCAGCCCTTCCTCTTAAAGACAGACAAATTAAAGTGATTCGCCCACAGCGAGTATAAAAAGCAAACTCAAAACCCCCTCTCTTCCTCCATATTTCAAGAGGCCCAACAGCGAAAGACCTTTCAGGAATCCTGCATGGGTGGACGAGTGGGTTTTCCCTGGGAAAGACACTCAGGGTCTTCCGGAAAGGAACCCCACCTTCGGATGTCGGATAGCACGCTGCTACGGCGCGCTGGTGCCAAGGCTAGCGTGGGTGAGTGGGCAGCGCTGCACTGAGACGACTAGCAGCCGTGGGCACTGCCAGGCTTAGCGATGAAGATGCCGCCCCTGTCGTCATTACAGGCAGCTCACAGAAAAGAACAGAGAGATTCGCCGAAATAAGCCAAAAAAAGCAGGAAGTAGGGAGGGATGGTTCACATTGAAATCCTCTCTTGACGCCCCCACGCACGGTTTTAAGCACAGCGTACAAAATCACTCTCACAGAGAGAGCGAGAGAAAGAGAGATATTAGCGGCGCAGTAAGCTAGCTCAGGAGATCACATCCAGGCGCTTTCTAATCACTGTAATGGTTTAGAAACCTCATGCTCATCTTTCTTAAGCACCGAATAAAACAGTAGAAGTCCCCATATGAACCACAGGCGCTGCTTTCCTGTGCCAAAGAGACTTTCGACAGCTGCAGGGAGCGACAGCCTAAAAAGTTAACGTGATTTCTTTTTTTTTTGGGGGGGGGGGGTGGGGGGGAGTCACGTCCTAGAATACCACCCGATAAGACCTTAAGGAAATGGATGGAGTTGAGAAGTTCTGAAATATCCTTGTACGCCGATGTGACGCGAAATGCTTCTCGATCAGCAAATAACGTGTGCCAGACCGCACGTTCATCCAGAATACAAGATTATGCACATCTTCAAATAAACATCTACACTCCAGATATCTTTAAGAGCACGCAGCACGTTGCAGATGCCAAACGTATCCTTGCAGATGCTTTTAAGCTAAGAATATGTGATATATCCGTGACCATATTTGTATAGGCCAATGATAGCATTAGGCTACTAGATATTGGAATAGCATCAGGGATTATTTCCAAAATTAAATATTAACTATTTTTTCAATACATCGATGAGAAACTGGACAATTTTTAATCATTTGGCTTCTATTTCTGAGGCTTTGTGCTGGGTAGCCCCACCCACCTCGAAATGTCATTGGTCAAAAATCCTGCTCTTCATACCTTTACATTAAACATCAGGTTTGTTCTGATTGTGTGATTTCAGCAAGTGCTGAGTGAAAACAGATCAGTTGGAAACTTTGTCGTTGCATATGGCGTTAAGTAACTTTTCTTCAGAACCTGATTTGACCTCATATAAAATTATAGATTCATTGGAGCTTTGCAAACAAGGTCAAAAATCTATAAATATATAGAACTAGCCATCCCATAAATTAACTATCACTATAGCAAATTTGGTCACACTTTAGTTTAGGCTCCAATTCTCACTATCAAGTGACTTTCAAATGACTTTTGCCTCAGTAAACTCCTAATTACTGCTTATTTATAGTTAGTAAGGTAGTTGCTAAGTTTAGGTATTGGGTAGATTAAGGGATGTAGAATATGATCATGCAGAATAAGTTCATATGGATGTTATAAAAGTGTACAAAGCCAAGATCTCAAATATCATACATATAAATTGTGGAAAGGAGCGAAAGATAAGATATAATTTTGATGATGTACATGAATCGAGGATATTTGTGGGTCTTGGAAAATGGCACAAGCGTTACAACACAAGTGTTGGTACATAGAATGCTGCCAATGGTCTGTTCTCCAAACTGAGAACATGTGGTATCTTCACAAGAGAAACCAAAGAATATTTCATACATGGCGAATCCCATTTATAAAAGACTTTCCTTTGTGTGTGATAAAACTCTGATAACAATATTCATTCAAATAGGGCCTTGTAACAGTTCTAACAGTTTAACAGGCTATACTGGCAGCTAAAAAATGAATAGAAATGAAAGCACATTGACGTGTAAGGCCTTTCATGAAGATTACTTAACGTTTTAAAGGGGAAATCTGCTGCATTTTTTTGCTCTAGCATTATTGCCTGCTAAACTAGTCCTAATAAGCTCAGGTTTAAAGGGATAGTTCACATGCAAAGTGATCATCACTTTCAGTTACACTTTATTTTAAGGTGTCTGTGTTACAGTGTAATTCTACATTTAAGTACTGAGTGATAATTAACTACCTGGTTTCACAGATAAGGCTTAAGTTAGTCCCAGGCTAAAATGCATGTTTGAGCTGTTTTAACTGAAAGCAACTTACACTCGCATATCTTAAAATATGTCAGTGCCATTGTTTTGCCTTAAGATGCACACCAGTAATGTTTTTTTCTTTTTTTCTAAGGCATGTTTATAAAATATGTTTATATACTTAAATATCCTAATTGAACTAAATGCTAATCCTGGCTTAATCTAAACCCTGTCTGTGAAACCAGGACTTTATGTACTTACTATAGAGTTAGGGTGTAGTTTAGGGTCATCATTTATTGTTATTACTACAGTACCTACATGTTACATGTGTAACAAGGAAACTAAATAATGTGTTCATTCTCTTTTCTTTGACAATCTCTTTATGAACTCCTTGAAGCGTCAACATTTTGATGCAATTAATGCATTATTTAATTTGTTTGCAGCCTAAAGGTATTTTAATGTCAGATTGGCTGCTTTTGTAACAGCTATGCTGGATCATTATAAAATGTGTTGACAAATTTAGCGTAAAAACAAGATGTGCTAAAACAGTCCAAGTTCATCAACCATTACCGTAAACAAACTATTTTTGACATTGCAAAGTGCCAGACAAAGATGCAATTATCTCCATAATGGCCTGAGATTAAAATAATTTGAATTACGAGCACTTCAGACAGTGTTCAAATGACTGTCAACAATGTTCCTGATAGCAACAGAGCTAGACATATTTCTTAGTAAGTGAAGTAAACAATAGTACAATCTCAACAACAAACCATGAGATTTCAAAGGCCGTTATCCCTTCAGACTGTCCTGTATGCAAATGTTAAAGCGTTCACTCAAACGCTTTACTCTGATGAAGCCGTTATGACTTTTGAAGACATTTCGACTGCAATAGCACAAAAGCATTATGGTTGTTCGAGTGGAAATCAAGTTCAAGTCAAGCTGAGGGTTGAGTCATTACTTGAGGACTGACGGAGGGAAATCTGTTGTTTAGTGTGACCCTTTGCTTTTGTTTTGGGTAATGAAAGCCCATTGAGAGGCGGACATGCTGGACCGCTGCCCATTTCGCTCTGTTTCAATTACCCAGCATGCCTTCAGCAGGGTAATGAGGTGGGTGTCACCGCGGGGGTAAAGCGACAACCAGTGACCGCTGCGTCGCCACTTGGCCTCTCATTTCCGTGGTGATGAAGTGTCGATTGGCAGGGTCAAGGGGGCGAGAGAGAGAGAGAGAGAGAGAGAGAGAGACTGCCGAACGAGGACTGACACGTCTCTGAAGCCTTCTCATATTCGTGGCACAGACCTCCAGCTACCATATGTTTTTATCAGAGACCGAACCACAAAAGGGGGAATTACGTTTGAAAGGCCGGTAAATAAAGTTGGTATTGATTTGATCTCATGTGTAATCCGTTTTGCTGTCTGACACCAAGTCCAGCAATAAAAGAGAATCATGTAGGACAGCATAATAGATAATACGACCATACATCAATTGGGGTTTGGGAGACGTGAGGGCGATAGATCATCTTCCAGCCAGACTGCTTAGCTATGGAATTTATAAACTAGCTCCAAAAATTGAAGCGGCTTTCCAATTTACAGATGTGCCATGGTACTTTACTGCTTTTCTCCATTAAAGTTGATTCTATTTCAAGTTTACCAGAACGATTCGCTGTGAGACAGACAAAGTTTGCCTGACATAGCAGCTGTCAAACGGCTCTTTCCTCGTACTGATGGAGTCTTTGTCTCTTTCTTTATCTGAAACAGTTGCGTTTAAAAGACGTCTTTGAGTACATTTAAGTTGTAAAAGGAGGAACATTAAAACATTTTTGATTAAATAATATTTATTCATTTTAAAATAAAGTTTATCATTCATTATATTTTAACAATGTATTTGCATAAAATAGCTGCAAATGTAAACTTCTAAAGATAAAGATCCATATTATTATTATTATTATTATTATTAATATTGGACTAGTTTGATTAAATATGAGCTTGCTTGATTTTATAGGAAAGCTAGTCTAAAGGTTAATTGTGGAGAAGGATGTGGAGAAGTGCAGTCAAATCGATCTGAAATAAAAGTTTGTTTATATAATATGTGTGCATGTACAGTATATGTTTTGTATTTTTATATATATGTGTGTGTGTGTGTGTGTGTGTGTGTGTGTGTGTGTGTGTGTGTGTGTGTGTGTGTGTGTGTGTGTGTTTGTGTAACAGAACAGAATAAGTAACAGAATTGGGCATTTTTAATGGACACAGAAAGTGTTGATGTCTGTGTATGATTTTAAAGCAAGTTCTGGCCAAATACATTTTGTCCGTAAAATGGGCGTCATATGGTGTGACACTGCAATCTATATTTTGAATTATTTGGGAATAATTCGGACATCGTTATGATAATGATGTCTACATTCAACCAGAAAGTTGCAGTGCCATCTCTGGAGTGGTTTGGAAGGTCAAGAGGTGAGTTCTGACTTTTTCATTTTTAATTAAGAAGCTCTGTATCTGATATGCTCACTAGTGGTCAATGTTTTGTGTCTAATGGTGTGTCTATTTTTTTTTTACAAATTGTACTTATTAATTCTCAGAAATAATTGCTGTCATGTGGCAATTTACATGCTAAGTATAAGCTAGATGATTTGTCAATGTAAAGAGAGAAATGTCATTCAGAAAACATTCAGAAATGTCAAGTAAAGAGAGGACACAAAAATTCAGGACCATGCAAGGAGAGAGGAGGTCCTGAGGGAAAAGAGAAAAAGTAAAGAGATCATGCCAGTTCACACAGAACAGACACCTTCTATAGAGATTGGAATTTGATCTAAATTATTATCTGTCCATACTGAGTATCGCAACTGTTCATATCCAGATTTGATATCCGATTGGAGCAAAGATATTGTTTTTCTATCCAGCACCTATCACCAGTGGGGTTCCACAAGGGTCCATTTTGGGCCCTGTCTTGTTTTTATAATATTTGCTTCCCTTGGGAATGATTTTTTTTAATTATTTTTTTTTTATATGGTATTTCTTACCATCTATTTGCCTTTAAGACCTAATTGTAATGTTTCTTGTGCAACACTCCGTAGGTTTCTGTTTTTTTTGTAGGTTGTTTTTGTTTGTTTATATTTTTTATTATTGCTTTATGTACTTGGGATGTACAGCACTTTGGAGTTACTGTGTAGCCTGTAAAGTGTTCTATAAATAAATAAATACAATAGAATGTGTGACCCGTGTCGTCTTTTGTAATATCTGCATTGGTTTCTATGGGTATACGCCAAAAAACAACAGCAGCAACGTGGAGGGGTTTGCAATAGAGATGTTTTTTGTCTTATATACAACTTGAAAGTAGCTGTGTTTCCATTACCCTGCAAATTGAGCTAATTGAAAATACGCCCAAATGGAAACACGCCAATTTTGCAAAAACTCCTATTGCAAAAAATAACTATATTCATAACCTCATAAATTTCAGAAGGTCAAAAACACCCGTTCACACTGTCAGTCCAAATCCGATCACCTCAGTATTGTCTTAATTTACATTCCCTTCGCCCCCTCTTCCCCGATCTCTCCTCTCCACGTTCAAACGACCTGAAACGAACCCAAAAATCTATATGGTTTGATGTGAACAATTATACAACACTATACATATTTGATATCATTTGAAATGTCTCCGACATTTGACTAAATGTAGATTGATAATATGTTTACTGTTTAACAATTATATATTATAATTGTTGTAACAACACACACTCTCTTCTCATTTTAAAATGTTCATGTTGAATGTTCTTGACGTGAGATGGTTGATTTACTCATATTTCGGAGTTTCTTAAATAACATTTAAAACGTTTTAAAACGATGTTAGTATGATTGATGATTTGTATTCTTATTAATGTTAACTGAATTGAAGTAATTGAATGTTAAATGCATATAAAATACACTTTTTTGCTTTGACGAATTGTGGTGTGCTGCAGTTCATCATATAGTGTGACACTATATCATTTGGTGTGACATTCAGAATTGTGACAATGAAAATAATTTTTAGTTATAAATCATGAAAAAAGTCAATGTAACAAGAGAAACAGTATCAGCAAGTGTCACAAGCATTTTGATAGATTTATAACAGGGTTTAACATAATTAATCAAAAATATCTGGAAAGATTGAGGAGAGATGTCTTTGCACGATGATTTAGAAAAAATAATACAAAATCTAACGAATCTGCACAAATTTTTTTTTAAATCTTAAGATCGTAATGATAAAGATTTATGGTTAGTTACTTAGGGAGTAGTTAGTTACTTAGGGAGAGTATATCCCATTTTCATTTTATATAGAACAACATTTATGTCACACCATACAACAATTTTAGGCACGAATGCAACAAATTGGTGAATAAATCCAATTTCCAATACAAAATCTAAAAGACCACATATATTTTTGGAAATTCAAGAGTCAGTACAAAACAATTCAATATTTGTTAAGCCTAATATATATATTTTTTTTTTTCAGGCTTATTGGTCAACCGCCCATTTATATTTAAGGACTTTAATTAATAAACAGATCTCTGAAAACCTTTATTAAAATGAACAACACTTATGTAAACAACATAAATGCCTGAAGACAAACTTTAAGGCATCAAAAGTGATCACATGAGGTCAATAAAGTTGTCCATGTGGTTTCGATAACAGTTTTGTCTCTGTAACATGAATTCATTTCAGCACAGATATGCCTCAGTTATGGAACACTTGTGCCATCTTCTGGAGACATAACATAACGACAACATACCAGTAGGACATGTAGGACACAACGAGCATTTTTAAAGAAACTCTCTAAATATTAAAATAGCAGATAGAGTGGAGAAGAACCATTTGATTAGCACAAGAGGTCTTCAGCCAGAGAAACTTAAAACCAGGATAGGAGAAAGTGTTGTAACATCCAAAAATACTACACGCATTCTAGCCTGGCAGAGGACTTGCACTTTAGCGATTGCTAGTAATCACTGGTCAAAGGCTAAACCAATGAGCACTAACTGACTGGGTGAGTTAAAGCATTAAGGTATGGAGTGAATTTCTCTTACCTCCTCAGCACATGGCAGCTGTACTTGAGGTGATCCCCACTCCTTGCTGATCTTCTCTCTGGTCCTCTGAGGGATGATCCAGCACTTGTCAATAACCAGATCTGGGTAAATCAGCTTTAACTCTCCCCTAAAGAGTAAAAATACAGGTATGAATAATTTAACATGTCTATAACACTCCATCATTATTCAATGAACATGGTTTCCTGGATATATGTCATGGATATATGGTTTCCTATAGGTCAAACCCCTAACATAAGCTGAGAATAGCCCATGATGGCAGTAAAAGTTGAACTAGTGAGTAAGTGGTTAGGTTTGTAAGGCTTGTTGTGTGGGTTTCGAGTGGGACCGGCTGCTTAAACATCCATGACTCAGAGCTCTGAGGGAGTCCTACACATCCCACACCGGCCTACAAGCCAGACTTCTCAAATCAGTTCATCTAAGGAAATGTGGTTTGGAAATTAACCCTAGTTCAAAACTCCTAGAGGAAGACACTGCAAAAGATTCATATCGGAATTTTAATGTGCCAATCCCAGCAGGATAAAAATGCGTATGTAAGACATCAGAAGGAATTTACATAAGTTTTCCTTTTCTTTTTGCTGTTATTTTCCACAGAATTTTAAGCAAACATTCAGGACGTTTTTATCGTATTAACTAACAGAGTGTCTATCTACGCAAAGTGCAAATAACCCGCCAGGCTATTTACACTAACTCCACCCACTGATGTCTGATTGGACATGGTAGAAAGTTTGGATGCAAATCGACACGTGTATTACTAAGAAAATAAAGCTATTTTCACTTGTAGTATAAATAGCATCTATCACTATTTGAACTTAGTAAAACTAGCCACAGAAATTAACTAATTGTTTACTACATTCAGATCGCTATTTTTATATTAAAAGAAGTTTGTATTAACCCTTAGTTTACAGTACATATGGGTCAAAATGTATGTCTTTCATTTTTCCATCTGTTATATTATAGTGCACATAGTACATCCATATAGACCATGTTAAATATAATGCAAAGTTAAACATAATGATTCCTAGATTTATATATGTATTCAGTAAACAACAACTGTCTTTACCCAGATGCTTTTATTCATAACAATTTACAATATAATTATTATAGTAACAGTCCTCTTGGAGCAACGAGGTACACACACATTGACGAATTTTGCTATATTGCTCTTTTCTCAAACCCAAAGCGCTAGTTAGCTAAATGAGAACATTGTTTTGACAGATTTAGCTAACTTCTGAAGACAAATTTGTCTCCAAAGTATAGCTAAGTAAGCCTAATTAATATTATCAGATTATACTTATGATCAGATTAAGTCACTACTACATTTTAGTATTGAGATAAATATAATTCTGATAGAATACAACTTGATAAAAAATACTTGACAATCATTTATTTATTTATATTGCTGAAAATAAGAATGTTTGAGTAGACAATAGCAAGTTGTTATATAATGGAACTGACATTCACTTCTGACTAAGCAAACACAAAAATGATCACAGAATATCTGAACAGAATGACAACATTGTGAAGTCTTACTTGCAGAATTCAGCATCTTCAGAAGTCAAGAGCTCGTCACAGGTGGATGTGATCATGTGAGACGCTGAGAGGACGCACAAAACAAGCGACGTGCAAAATAAATGCATTTCCACCGACCCTTCGATAGAAACGTGGGTGAGAGTTAATAACTTATTTCACTCTCTTTCATGCATGTAAAACATACTTTAAGTGCAATTTTAAGACATTATTTATGTGAGAGGAAATCTATAGCCTAATATATCATATGTTTTGTTTTTTTGACAAAAAACATTAAGTATTTGATAAAGTTCAGAATTTCGGTATCATTTACCTGTAATTTTCGACAAAATTTGAGATGTTCGCAGCTGAGGTTTAACTAGACCTTCAAACAAGTCTAGTCGTCGACTAAAATAGTACGGTCTACGGTAATATTACGTTACAAAGTTAAACTGAGAAACGCATTAGATCCGCCCACTCTTCACTACCATTGGTTTCCACTGCTATAAGCAGACACCTTATTGGTCTATAGATGCGTAATCTTTTTGTTTTATTTGTTGTTGGGGTGGCAGTGCTTATATATTTTTTAGACGGCAGGTTAGTGCCACATGGTAACAGGTGTTTGTTCCTCTAACAACATTTGACATGTCTCTTTAGTGAAAATTATATAGCCTCCTGTAAGCAAAATCTGAAAGCAGAAAAAATGCTTTTCTTACTTAGTGTTTTGTCTTGTATCAAATATCTAAAAATTCTTCAATCAAGATGCATTTACTAGACAAGTAAAATGACATAAGATAGTATATCTTGTTTTTTAGGGGAAAAATCTAAATTGAGTTTTAAATTTTTTCTTACCCCACTGGCAGATAATTTTGATTGTTTTAAGCAAAAACCCACCTAATTTTTATTTGTTTTTTTTCTGAAAACAATATAGGCCTAATATCTAATGCCATTTTACTTATCTAGTAAATGCTTCTTGATTTAATAATTGTTAGATATTTGGACTGGAAACAAGACAAAAACACTAAGTAAGAAAAGCATATATTTTATTATTTTTTTGCAGTGAAATTGTTCACTGCAAAGACTGAATCGATCAGAAAGGTTCCCTTTTGAGAGGTCTCTCGTATTGCGTAAGTAGCTTACGCTATGGGAAAAACTCCTTTTCTCGAGAATATTGAAGCCAAATTTTTAAAACGCAGTGCAGCTGCACAGCAGACACTAAGCTGAGCGTCTAGAGCGGTCATTGACTGTGCTGCGGCAACTGCACGAACCTATGGCAAGGCGGCTCATGCGCGCGTACCAATCAGGCCGCTTTGCGCCCTGTCGCGTCATAGCCCGCCAGAATGGGCGTGGCTTATAGCTATATTAGCCCCCATTTCTGCCATACAATCAGATTTAATCTCCTTCAGCAAGTCTCCACTTTTGCTGACCTCCGGATTAGAAGCCTTTCAGCGGAACAGCGCAAAGCAGTCTGAGGACGCCAGCTCCTGTTTCAACTCGACGTCGCCTTCAGCCCGCTGTTCTGCTGTGCCATCCGGCGCACATATATCCTTTCTAAGCCTCAGTGTGTTCGCCGCTGCAACTCACTTTACGTAAGAAGTACGTTTCACAGCGAGTGTGCTTCGTGCCTGGGACCTGCCATGCAGAAGCTGTACTCTCTACGGGCTGCGGCTCTCACTTGAGAGCATGCCGCTCGTCCCCTCACGCCCGTGGCTAGCTCTCTCTACGTTCAAGAGAGCTACCCCCCCCCCCTCGCTCCCCCGTTTCGCGCGTCATGCAGAGCCCTCTCAAGCTCTCTGCATGACCCAGACGAACACTATGAGTGAGTTTTCATGCCTGGAATCCAGCCATGCTGAAACTGCGTCACTCACGACGAACATGCCTCTCTTATCTGCTAACTGTCTTACTTCATTCCCCCACTGTGGCTCAGTGGTGGAATCTAAGATTTCCGCGCCAGATACCCGTGTTCGAATCCCGGCTCTGACAGCAGGTGAAATCTATTGTAACAAACCCAAATGTGTATTGCACATTTTAACGTCTGTTTTGCGTGTCTACAACTGTCTACATGACTCAGAGGGACACAATGAATGTGTTTTCATGCCTGGGATACAGCCATGCTGAAACTGCATTCACTCACAGTCACAACGGCTGTTCTCACTGCGAGGACATGCTGCTCTCTTCACTGCGCTCGCGATCATCTTCCTTACGTACAGAAAGCGACCCCGCCCCTCGTGTCCTCCCTTTTCACAACGACAGGGTTAAAGTATCAATGAGCGTTAAAAAACAGGTGAGCCCACGTCGGTGTCGGCCCCGGCCCCGCTTGACTCACATTCTACATAGAGAGACTTTTTTCTACTGTGCTTATTCACCAAACGGACAAGCCCACACCGGCCCCGCCCCCGTGTGACTCATTCTCTGCTAAGTGTTATTCACTCCCCCCTGTGGCTCAGTGGTGGAATCCAAGACTTTCGCACTAGAGACCCGAATTCGAATCCCGGCTACGTGTCTCCCAGCTGAATCTTTTCACAAAAGAGGACGAGCCCACGCTGGCCCCGCCCCCTTGTGACTCACTCTCTTTGGCAGTGTCCGAAGACCGGGATTGGTCGGGCTCAACTTTTGACCCCGCCCCCATCTAAGCCCAGCATAAGTGTGATTGGACGAAGCACCAGCTTAGTCATGATAAAGTAACATCTCTGGCTTCCTACAAAAAGGGTAGTGAACACAATCCTCTCTAGCTCAAGCTGGAGGTATTCAAAATGCAGGTTGAGCTCACTGTAATGTACGCTCCCCTGCAAACATGTGCTGTTCCAACAGGAACTCTAATGAAGCATGAAAAGAGCGCTATCTACCAGTTTCCCCCTCTGGCTCACACTGGAAGTGTTCTAAATGTAGGCTGTGTGCCCACTATAAAGTATGCACCCCTGCAGACAAGCACTGTTCCACAGTATTACAAGCAAAGCACCTGGGCGGCCAGGTCCCTATCACAGAGCGGCCCATCCCCAGACATCATTCAACCCCTAGATATGCGGGCCATGGCCTGGGAGGCCATCCCTGGTATATCAGAATGGGTGATGAACATAATAAATAAATAAATAAATAAATAAATAATACAGTTTGCTCGCAAACCTCCGTGCTTTATAGCCGTGGTCGAGATGACAGTGAGAAGCGACGTGGCGCACCGAAGTGTTGAAACTGTTAGAAAAGGGGGCTGTGGAGCCAGTCCCTTTATCAAAAAGCGAGTCAGGCTTTTACAGTCGCTACTTCCTCGTTCCAAAAAAGGATGGCTGTCTCAGGCCCATCCTAGACCTCAGACACCTGAACAAAGCGCTTATGATGCGCCCCGTTCAGGATGCTGACAACCAAACAAAACCTCACGCATTTCGCCCAGGGGATTGTTTTTTCTCAGTGGATCTGAAGGATGCTTATTTTCACATCCATAGAACGCCCCATAACAGGCCATTCCTAAGATACGCCTTCGAGGGGCAGGCTTACCAGTACACAGTACTACCGTTCGGCCTATCTCTAGCACCTCGTACATTTACGAAGTGCATTGAAGCAGCACTCACCCCCCTGAGACAGTGGGGAGTGCGAGTGTTAAACTACCTCGACGATTGGCTGGTTATAGAGGCCCAATTGATTACTCACAGATTCTGGCTCCTCAGCCATCTAAAATGCCTAGGTCTCAGGATCAATGCTTCCAGAAGCAGACTGTCTCCCAGCCAGAGTATTTATTTCCTGGGAACAGTGATAGACTCTATACAAATGAGAGCGTGCCTCACGTCACGCCTAGCAGCTAAAACCCTGTTTACCAACTCACGCGTGGCGATCTGGCCACTAACAAATCAGAGCAAGCCATGGCTGTGTCAAAGCCCAGGCCCCCTGGAAAGCAGCCGACTGGTATCAGTCCGGCGTGAGTATGGGTGTGTTTCAAAGAGAAAAATGATCTCGGCAGATGCCTCCAGCCTAGGTTGGGGGGCACTATTCGAGGGCAGGCCCATCTCCGGCCTATGGTTAAGTCCGGAGAGGTGCCTACATTTAAACTGTCTAGAGATGAGAGCGGTCGCTCTATCACTGAAAGCTTTTCTCCCATGTCTAAAAGGCCACCACGTCCTGGTCTGGACGGACAACATGGCAGTGGTGTCCTACATAAATCGCCAGGGTGGTCTCAGGTCGAACAACCTGCACACCATGGCCAAGAGTCTCATTCTATGGGCTCAGCACAACCTGCGCTCGCTGAGGGCGGTGCACATGCCAGGCATTCTGAACCAGAGTGTGGATATGCTATCCAGAGACAAAGTTCCCCCAGGGGAATGGTCTCTTCACCCACAGACGGTTCAGCTGATATGGAGCATCTTCAGCGAGGCAGAGGTCGGCCTCTTCGTCTCAGAAGACAATGCTCGTTGCCGAACATTTTTCACAAAAAGCAGGGACGTGTTATGGTTATGGTTCTCCGAGCTTGCGCAGCTGCTGGAAACAGCCCCATGGCCAATACCACTGAGGAGAGATCTCCTCACGCAGGCGAACGAGAAAATCTGGCATCCCCGTCCTGACTTGTGGGCCATTCACGTATGGCCCCTCAACGGGTATCCAGGTGTCTCCCAGAAAGGGTGTAAAAAGCAACCTCTGAAGTGAGAGCGCCTTCAACTAGGCATCTCTACGCTCAAAAGTGGGTAGTATTCTCCGGCTGGTGTGCAGCACAGAGTCTGGACCCCTACTCGTGCAGAGTATCAAGTGTACTCGCCTTCTTACAAGAGCTCTTGGACGCGGGTCGTTCCCCCTCCACGCTCATAGTGTATGTGGTGGCCATAACAGCATCTCACGCTCTTGTGGCCGGGCAATCACTAGGAAGAAACGACCTCGTCGTGCGCTTCCTTAAAGGGGCCAGAAGGTTAAACCCTCCTCGACCCCCTTCTGTGCGTATCTCTCCATGGTCCTGGAAGCCATGAAGGGTGCCCCATTCAAGCTGCTTCGGTCTGAGGACCTGAAGCCTCTTTTGCTCAAAACCGCTCTCTTACTGGCACTAGCTTCAGTCAAGCGAGTGGGCGATTTGCAAGCGCTAGCATTAAGCGCTTCCTGCCTTGAGTTTGGGCCTATTGACTCCAGAGTCGTCCTTAAGCCAAGCCATGGTTATGTTCCTAAAGTGCTCTCTACTCCGTTCAGAACACAGGTTATTTTGCTAGCAGCTCTTCCCTCGCCAGAGGACGAAAGAGACGTGAATCTACTCTGCCCTGTCAGGGCTCTCAGAGTTTATCTGGAGCATTCTGCCTCGTTCAGACAGTCAGAACAGCTCTTTGTATGCTTTGGCGGCCGCACCAAGGGGCTCTCTGTCACAAAGCAGAGATTATCGCGCTGGATAGTGGACGCTATCGCGCTGCCTTATGACTCTAAGGGCCTTCATTGCCCCTTGGGCGTTAGAGCTCATTCCACGAGAGCCATGGCCTCGTCAAGGGCTTGGTCAAGTGGAATACTGGAAGTTCCCGCTTTGCAAGCAACAGTTATTTCAATATAATAAATGTTAAGCACATAACTATAAGGCCAATGCATATATCTGGTCCTAGTTCATACATATTATATAAGGACTGGCCCTCTCTAGGTCCATTCCTTGGTTCCCTATAGAAGGCTCAACACGGGTTTGGCCTCTATTAGGACTCCTAACTTTACTCTTATATGGGCCTCGGGACTTCTGCCCTGGGCTATAGTGAGGAGCGAAGTTTTAAGCACGCACGGCATTTCGAAAGGGGTTCCCATAGCGCAAGCTACTTATGCAATACGAGAGACCTCTCGAGAGGGAACGTCTCGGTTACTAACATAACCTCGGTTCCCTGAGAGAAGGGAACGAGTATTGAGTTACCCGCCGTGCTACTGTTCTTAGATCGGGGGATCGCTTCAGTCAATTTAAACCTGATTGTATGGCAGAAATGGGTGCTAATATAGCTATAAGCCACACCCATTCTGGCGGGCTATGACGTGCCAGGGCGCGAAGCGGCCTGATTGGTACGCGCACATGAGGTGACTCGCCATAGGTTCGCGCAGTTGCCACAGCACAGCCAATGACCGCTCTAGACGCTCAGCTTAGTGTCTGCTGTGCAGATGCACTGCGTTTTAAAAATTTGGCTTCAATATTCTCGAGAAAAGGAGTTTTTCCCATAGCGTAAGCTACTTGCGCAATACGAGAGACCTTCTCTCAGGGAACCGAGGTTACGTTAGTAACCGAGTCAAGCATCTCTTTCGAAAATGTCCGATTCATAATGAGTCGATGATTGAGCATCTGTGCCTGAATGAAACGTGGAATATGAGGGAGCATGTTGGCATAAATTAATTAATTATTAATTTATTGTAGGCTGTATTTCATTATATAAATTAACTTTCATTTTATGGACCTTATAGGTTTAGTGGAAGAATTTCCAGACTAATTTACCATGTAGTGAAACAAACAAATAAATAAATACAAAAAGCAAACTGCTAGTTTGTGTTTATTAAACACTATTTACACATTTCATTAACACATGCTGCAGGTTTCCTGAAAATACAAACTTCCCCCTTCCCCAATATCAACTCATGGAAATGTTGCCTGTTTCCCATACAAATACTGATAACATTCAAGTTTTTCGTCCAATCATTTGATTTCAAGGCTTTCGTGGCTTCTTTGCTGCACTGGCCCTACATTGTTGTAACTGTGCAGCAAAAACAACATCTGGTGCTGCCGACACTCTGGTTTGTGCTTCTTTGCAATGGTGGCACTAGAGCTCATTAAAATAGGATTTAAAGCAATTATTTTTAATGATTTCATCTTAAATCAAACACAGTAGCCTATTTTTCTGCTTTAACCCATGATTATGTATCTTATCCGAGATTAAAATAAAAAATACATGCATCAGTGGCAAACACTGATTGGAAGTGCATGATTACTTTAGAGGGCACTATAAAGTACACAGTATATAATGCTGCATAGTGCACAGTTGTCCCCAAGAAAAAAAAAAGGTCATCTTTTTTTCTTTTTTTTACTGTTCATATAGTGGACTAAAACGTTAGCCTATTTTGCACAGAGCATGACAAGGTAGTCAAGTTTAAAAAAATGTCAACCAAACCTATCATTTTTCATTTTAGAACACACATTGTATCGTTGTATTCATTATTCTTCATCTGTAAATGGAAGCAGTTTGATAACACGTTCACATGTATGATAACACAATCACATAACACCAAGACAATACAGAGAAATCACAAGGTAATAATGGACTAGTAAAATAGACGAATAAAACATCTTTACCAAACAAACAACATGACATATTTTACACATTATGCACCTATTTGGTGTACAACACATATAACAAATAAAGGATAGCATTACATTTCAAATACGTCTCTCCTTGTGTACTTTACATTAAGGCATAGGGTATCTGCTCTGCAGCAACAGAACACAAAGTTTAGAGTTTCTTACTTCTTACCTGATGTTCTTACAACGTTATGTTGCTCGCAGAGAGTTTCTACAATCTGAATTGAATGAATCTGGGATGGTGAAAAACCCATAAGTAAGAAAAATCACAAGAAGGATCTCCTTTAATATCTCAGTTGATTCTCTTTGACTTAGACAGAAAGATTAAATGCAGGCTTTTGCTTAAGGTTCTGGCTTCTCAGATTTTTCTTCTGTATTTTCATCTGATATCATTTCTGCTAAGGAACTCTGGAAAAAACATCTGAGATATTTGAGTTGATATTTAAATGCGTCTAGGGCTGGAGAGTTGAAGATCCTCAAGGTTTCTCGACACAATTATTTTTCATCATTCCCTATTTACCCCTAGACTGAAGGGGAAGATGTAACAATGGGGGCTCGTCCAGGATATGAACCTGCTACCTCTCGCACCCAAAGTGAGAATCATACCCCTGGCCTAGACCATCAAAACTATGGTCATAACTCCATAATGTCTGAAAGAGCAACCTCTGAGCAATAAATTCTGGGAAGATGAAAATGTAGCTTATACTGTAGCACACGATACATATCTCATATCTCATATCTCAGTACATGCAAATCATCACTCTCACTTTGATTTATATAATAGTGTTACATAACTGTATATGCTTTATAGTTATAACTCAAATAAAATAAACTCAGTATCATATGCTTACAACAGGCTGTTGTGATTGTCTGTGAATTGTAGCAATGTACACCACACTCACTTGTCTTTTTATAGGATGATTGGTAGACTTCAGACTGATGCATGTATAAATTATCCATACTTAAATTCATCCATTTCCAAAATAACTTTCAAATTCCTTGAATCACTTTCAGATCAAACCTCTTCACACTTTATCTTCGTATGTTAATGACAAGAGTCAGCAAATGTTCCTGAGTGCTATTACAAATACTTAGTAAGATGCTGTAAAGTCTCTGCTTGCCCCCACCAGAGGAATTAACAGTTCATCATGTGTATT
Source organism: Gila orcuttii (assembly GCA_026230005.1). NCBI lineage: Eukaryota > Metazoa > Chordata > Actinopteri > Cypriniformes > Leuciscidae > Gila > Gila orcuttii. Next base: position 6,776,426 of record JAPDVR010000015.1, on the reverse strand, counting down.
ATAATGGAAGGAACTCAATCATTATCATTCTGGATCTACATTCAAAGCATAGCATATAAATATTTTTGGGTGTCTAAATTAAAACAATATTCCTCAACATTCTCTTGATGCCAGCTACAACAGCCTTGCACGTGCAGGTCAGCTCTTATTAAAGCAGAAAAACATTCTCTAATATGAATTGCAGAACTGCAGAAAGTGCATAGCAGATTGCCTTTTACTCTTCGTAGGGTGATTAATTATCCCTTTTTTCACTGTAGAAGTCAATCGAGTGCTATAAAAACTACTGTATTTCCTTATTATAAGTCACTCTATATTTAAGGTGCTTTTCGCTTTATAACTATGGCATGTGCTAGATCAGAAACATTCAAATCGCAAAGGGTTTAAGTATATATGAACCATGCTTGTGAATTTCCTCTCCTATCGGGAGGTAATGCACCATAGTTATGTAAATGTAAACTGTAAAACTGCCTTGCATTGCATTATTCAATTGGAACTTTTCTGTCATTTTTTCCTTAGAATATTATAGTATTAGAATAGTTGTATAAATACCTTTTTTCCTAAGTCACTACTAATTATATTTATATTTTAAAGACCCTAAATTATCCCCTAGAATGGGATGCTGAAATATAGCAGATGTAGGAAACACTCTGCAACTACTTAAACGTAACATGCTGTGATGCATCATGGGATGGTCACGGGCCTGCCCGTTAAACTCATCCAAAAGCTATTTGGAAACATTTAAAACTGTGTTTCTGTGTGTGGATTGATATCATCCACCTTCTGAAGCAAATGTGAGCTTACTTTGGTAAAGACAGCAGCTAGTGCCCACACTTTGAATATTAGTGTTGAGGCACTCTTTAGATTCCCTGTAGAGAAGCCCAGCGTGACTGTTCACCTGGGGTCCTGTTTTGAAGTGTCTGGTTATATATAATATTACAGGTTGTTGCTGTTTTCCAGAATATTATTATCGAGACAAAAATGCAGCTTTCATGAGGCAATCTTGATGTAAACCTGAACTTCATCTTGTGATAGCACAAATACATGACATTACGTCAGTAAATGCTGATTTTGTGTAAGTCCAAAATCATTTGAATCATTTTTCGATTTGCACTTTTGTCAGCTTATAACAAGTGAGGTTACAATTATTAAGAGGAAACAGAGAAGAATATACATCATAGTGTGCAGGAAAAAACAAATAGTCTTAAAGCATTTGTCTGTTGTGCACCAGTAACATTCAGCCTGAACATTCTTGAAGAGCCGGAGTAAAAGCACATAAAGTGGTCAAATGGGTTCAAAGCATGTTAAGCCTAATCAACAGGTATAATGTTTATAACCACAGAAAATACACAACCATCTGTTGTTGTTTTTTATGTTTTTGAAAGAAATCTCTTATGCTCATCAAGGCTGCACTTATTTGATCAAAAAATACAGTGGAAATTGTGCAATATTGTTACAATTTAAAATAAATGTTTTCATATTAATATATTTTGAAATGTAATTTATTCTTGTGATCAAAGCTGAATTTTCAGCGTCATTACTTTTAGTGTCACATGATCCTTCAGAAAACATTCTAAAATGCTGATTTGTTGCTTAAGAAAAATGACTTATCAATGATGAAAACAGTTGTGCTGCTTAATATTTTTGTGGATACCATACTTTTTTTATGAATAAAAAGTTAAAATGAACAGCATTTATTTGAAATAGAAATCTTTTGTAATATTAAAAATGTATTTTACTGTCACTTTTGATCAATTTAATGCATTCTTGCTGAATAAAAGTATTCATTTCTTTCAAAATTTTAGTGCACTTAAACCCGCTGCTTTCTTATAGCGGCATTCATAAGTTCGCATCCGGATCTGCCTCCATCCAATCAACAAACAATGGATAGAACCAAGTCCTCGCTCTGCAGAATAATTTCACTCGGATGTATATCACAATACGGAAAGAAAATATCTGTCTCTACTTCCGTTTCATCGCAACCTTAAAGGGATAGTTCACTTAAAAATGAAAATTCTGTCATCATTTACTCGTCCTCAAGTTGTTACAAACCTGTATGATTTTCTTCTTCTGAACACAAAAGAAGATATTTTGAAGAATGTTGGTAACCAAACAGTTGAACGGTAGCCATTGACTACCATAGTATGGAAACAAAATACTACTGAAGTCAATGGGGCCCATTAACTGTTTGGTTACCAAAATTATTCAAAATATATTTTGTGTTCAGCAGAAGAAAGAAAGGTTTGGAACAACTTACTCACAGGAAGAGTAAATGATGACACATTTTTTGGGTAAACTATCCTTTTAAGTCCTGTGGCTATACATGCCACAAGAGGACATCAAAGCTGATTTGATGAAAATCCAACAAGTAAAATAGAGATACTTTTAGTCAAAGGCTGGTGTTGCTTTGACTTCCGTACGTTCTCCATCCTATTTCATTTTTGCTTATTCTTCAGCAGCTAAAAGCAGGGCTTGGGCATTTTGCTCAACAGAAAACAGGTAATCTTGTAGAGTTGAAAAAGGCTATCATTCCTTGTTGTGTGTTTATATCCCACATTTAGGGCTGTTAGGTTGATTGTGCACCCTGAGAGCCCATCAGATTACTGCAGAGGAACCAGCAGAAGACGGAGAACTAGAAGAAGTTGAAGACGGAAGATGCCAAAAGAGCCACCTGCGTTTACACTGACGCTTCTGGTACAAGTAATCTTCTTTCTCACGCTCCTTACGAGCCCGCTGATAGTGATCTTCTTCCTTTAGATACCACACGGGAGGCCAGCGATGTTTCTCAAAGTGCTCCTGGTTTTCTGCAAAACAGAATGAGACCGCCACACTTGCTTAATGCAGAACAAATGATAATACTGAGATAAGGGATGCCTAACACTTTGCAAAAAAAAAAAATGCTTTGCTTTTTAGAAAAAAATAGCCAGACCTCCGTAAAACAAGATAAATGTAAACTATAAACTACCACTCAATATTTTTAGTTAGATTTTTTCAATGTTTTTAAACAAAGTCTCTTATGCTTACCAAGGCTGCATTTATTTGACAGTAAAAAAACAGTAATATAGTGAAATATTATTACAATTTAAAATAACTGTTTTCTATTTTAATATACTTTAAAATGTAATTTATTCCTGTGATGGCAAAGCTGAATTTTCAGCATTATTACTCAAGTCTTCAGTGTCACATGATCCTACAGAAATCATTCTAATATGCTGATTTGCTGCTCATGTTTAAAACTTTTCGGTTTCTGTTGTAACTGTGAAGAGAACGAGACGCAGTGTCGATGAATGACACTAGGGGTCATACTTGGGAACCACAATCACCTCTGATAATTTGGGAACAGTCTAATGAAAATTGGCAAAGGGAATTTGCGCCACTTCCCCGGCCATACGGGTATAAAAGGAGCCGGCGTGCATCTACTCATTCAGGTTTGTGCTGAGGAGCCAAGACAGTGTCCTGGCCATTTCGGTGGGCAGTTAAGCATTGTGGCAGAAGGAACACCACATCTTGTTCCCTCCATCAGGGAATGGAGGTTACAACAGTAACCTCCATTACCTATCTGTGAGTCACTGCAACGTGGTGCCGATGACTGACACTAGGAGTCCCCTGGGGAAAACGGCACAGCAGTTTAACCCTGTTACAATGTCTGGCGGTGTAGATGTCGGCAAGCCACCGCGTGCCGTAAGAAGTCCACTCGCAACATCGTAACTCTGGGGCAGTTTTCCTTTTCCATGACGAAAAAGAACACTACATAGACCCCATCAGGCCCGAAGAGATGTTAACATGTGAAGAATACATCACATGGACTTACCCACTGGGAAGTAGCACACATGGAAAGAAGTCTCTGCGGTAGGTCCTACCTGAAGAGGGAGGAACTTCTACTAGCACAGTGACTGGCAGCAGAGACAGAGCTCTGCCTTGGGGAAGACACAGGTTTACCGTCAGGGAAAGCGTATCATGGAGGATACCTCATGGAATTATCATCAGGGAATTACTACAGTACATAAGGAACACTTAGCTCCAGTACGCGGGCTGACCCGAAGGGGCATGCATCACGAGTACTGTACCTGGCAATTGAACTCCGGCGAATTTGACTGCCGCAGGGTGCTGAAAAGTAAGATACATCCAGTGTTTGCAGGTCTGGGGAACTTACGTGGACAAAGAAGGGCATGTTATCCCCTCAGGGAGGGGAAAGGCGCTATTATTTATAACTTACCTGATCATCCCCAATAGCACACAGGACCAAACTGTCTCAACCCGGATATTGTAAAATCTTGTGAAGGTATTGGGTGTAGCCCAGCTTGCTGCTCTACAGATGTCTGTTAGAGAGCCGCCGTTTGCTAGAGCCCAGGAAGATACAACATTTATTTTAGAGTGTGCACAAGGGCTGAGAACGAGGAAACTGCTCTTTCTTTGAAAATTTGGGTACCGCTGCCACTTGGACAACCTGTGGAACAAAAAGAAAACAAAAAGTATTCTCCACCTGGCCCACCACCGAAGGAAGGAGTTCACTACCTCCTGGGAAAGAGCAGCTCCCCTCATCTCTGGGTCACCCATCTCGGGGATGCTTCAAATCCTTCTTCGGGTTTCTTGGTTAGGGTTAGGGTTAGGGTTTCTCGCCTGATAGGCTGCGTCGCCTTTCTGCAGGCAGCTCGACGCTGTGGCAGGGCTGTAGGCTCGTTCTGCAGGGGAGCAGGTGTGGCAGCCGCAGGCAGATGCCCTCAGCAAAGAGCACATGGGGTACAGGGCAGCGGCGTCCTGAAGGTGGCAGAGGAATCGGGCCGATGCAAGATGTGTTTAATGGTCTCCGTCTGCTTCTTTACAGCAGAGAACTGTCGCCGAAGGGGCCACCCTGTTAGATGGGGGTGTTGAGAAAGCGAATTTTGTCAGCATCCCGCACCTCAGCAAGGTCCAGCCAGAGATGGCATTCCTGGACCACCATAGTGGACATAGTCTGGCCGAGAGCCTGTCCTGTGACCTTTGTCGCTTGTAGAAGCAAAGAACCCCTGCGAAACGCAGTTCCTGCATCAATCTCAGCTTAGGACTACCCTCGTAGAGATCTTTAAGTGCCTTGGCCTGATGGCTATTGAATGCAAGGCTGAAGCAGCCTGTCCAGTGGTACTGTAAACCTTCTCCGTTAGAGACAATGTAAACTTACCGGCCTTGGACGGGAGTATAGGACGATTCTGCCAGGTGGCGATATGCTCCAATTGTTGCCCTCAGATAACCCTGAGCACTACTTGGCACAGCCTTGTGCATTGCAGAAGGACCGAGACGAGGAGCAGCTGGGGTGACTCCTATTACTAGAAAAGAGTGTTGTGATCGCAGCTTTGCCATGGTTATGTTCTCGTAGTGAAGACATGAACCATCCACGAACGCTGTCTTAGTGTGGGTGCGACCCAAACATGTGAGAAAAAGATTGTTGCCGTCCGAGGACAAGAGAATTGGACCGCACCTAGAAACACCCTGGTGGAAAGACATCTTAAAAAAGATGCTCTCCATCTGTGCTTGCCTTTTTAGAGGAAGCTTGCTCATTTAGATCTCTGAAACACCCAGGGGAAGCTCTCTCTGCACTTATCTGTATGAGGCGTGGAAAGAGACTGGTACCGTAACACCACCAGTCCTTCTCAAACGAGTTGAATGGAATGAGGTATAGATATACACTTCGCCTGGCTCTGAAGAACAAATATTTAGTAGTGGATTCTCACAAAAAGGCACTGTCCTTCACTGACTACCTTTCACAACTGTCTTGATAATTTCGGGTATTTAAAAAATTATGAATTTAGTTTGGTTTTTAGTATTGTGGGATGGATTTTAGATTTCCTTGTGCTGAGAACACAGAGTGTTAAATGACAGTCTTTCTGAATGGTTGGTGTCATCTACCCGGTCACCTCAAGGATGTGTCATATCTCTTTTATTATTTATCTTGTATACGAATGACTGTAAGTGTCACGGTGTGGATGTTTTGTTTTGTTCCTTGTTCTTGTCTTTCATGTGTTTCTCTGTCTTTACATGTTTTGCTGTTCCCCGTTCTGTTGATTAGTCTCCCCAGGTGTTTCTGATTAGCCACGCCCCCTTGTTATCTTGTTAAGCTTGTTTGTCTGTGTATTTATACCCTTGTTCTTCAGTTGGTGTTTGTCGGTCGTTGTTTGATGTTTGATGTTTGCAGTTCCTTGTTCCGTGTGCCTTATTCTGAGTTATTTCCTGGATTACTGTCTATTTCATGATTAAAGTGCTTGCGATTGGATTCACTCTCTGCTTCATCCTTGCTTCTACGTAACAGAACGACTGACCAAAAATATGAATCCAGCAGCACGGATCTCGCCTGATCTACACAGGCTAGACCGGGAGTTCGCTGGACAGATCGCGGCCTTGGCCCTGGAAAGCCTTGATCTGTTCCAATACACCTGGGGGTTTGTTCCCCTCGCTGCCTCTTGCTCTCTGGGTGATGAGGCGATTAAGATGTGTTACTGGCTGGGGGCTAAGGAGGTCGACCCGAGGGAGCTCCCCGACCTCTCCGGTCTGGACTGGAGAGAGGCACTCTCCAGATGTCTGGAGAGCTTCCTCCCGTGGCACGCCAGGTCATCACCTGTTCTTCACGTTCAACCAGAGCTTCACCACGACATGCCTGAGTTTCACCACGACATGCCTGAGTTTCACCACGACATGCCTGAGTTTCACCACGACATGCCTGAGTTTCACCACGACATGCCAGAGCTTCCAGAGCCCAGCCACGTCTCAGCCGAGCTTCCAGAGCCCAGCCACGTCCAGCCAGAGCTTCACGTCAGCCACGTCCAGCCAGAGCTTCACGTCAGCCACGTCCAGCCAGAGCTTCACGTCAGCCACGTCCAGCCAGAGCTTCACGTCAGCCACGTCCAGCCAGAGCTTCACGTCAGCCACGTCCAGCCAGAGCTTCACGTCAGCCACGTCCAGCCAGAGCCAGTCTTCGAGCAAAAGCCAGAGCTTCCTTCGCCGCTGACGCCGTCCTGCCCAGAGCCTTCACCGCTGGTCCCGTCCAGCACAGCGCCCTCATCGCTGGTCCCGTCCAGTACAGCGCCCTCACCGCTGGTTCCGTCCAGCACAGCGCTCTCTCGCTCTTGGAGACGGAGGAGGAGGAGGACTTCCCACGTCCCGCAATGCCTGGAAGTCCTCCCTGTACTTCCTGTCAGCCCAGAGTCCTCGCCGCTGGTCCCGTCCAGTCCAGAGACTGTTCAAGTCACGTCTGCCGATCCAGAGACTGTTCAAGTCACGTCTGCCGATCCAGAGACTGTTCAAGTCACGTCTGCCGATCCAGAGACTGTTCAAGTCACGTCTGCCGATCCAGAGACTGTTCAAGTCACGTCTGCCGATCCAGAGACTGTTCATGTCACTTCCTCCGAGCCAGAGACTGTTCATGTCACTTCCTCCGAGCCAGAGACGCTTCACATCACTTCTACAGAGCCAGTGTCTACAGACAAGATGGCCGATCCAGAGTCGGTTCACGTCACTTCCTCCGACCCAGTGTCTACGGACAAGATGGCCACCTTCGAGCCAGTGTCTACGGACAAGATGGCCGCCTTCGAGCCAGTGTCTACGGACAAGATGGCCGATCCAGAGACTGTTCACGTCACTTCCTCCGAGCCAGTGTCTACGGACAAGATGGCCGAACCAGAGACTGTTCACGTCACTTCTGCTGATCCAGAGACAGTTCACGTCACTTCCTCCGAGCCAGTGTCTATGGACAAGATGGCCAAACCAGAGACTGTTCACGTCACTTGTGCGGATCCAGAGACTGTTCACGTCACTTCCTCCAAGCCAGTGTCTACGGACAAGATGGCCGCCTCCGAGCCAGTGTCTACGGACAAGATGGCCGCCTCCGAGCCAGTGTCTACGGACAAGATGTCCGGCCCAGAGTCTGTTCCTGTTCCCGAGCCAGAGTCTGTTCCTGTTCCCGAGCCAGAGTCTGTTCCTGTTCCCGAGCCAGAGTCTGTTCCTGTTCCCGAGACAGAGTCTGTTCCTGTTCCCGAGACAGAGTCTGTTCCTGTTCCCGAGACAGAGTCTGTTCCTGTTCCCGAGACAGAGTCTGTTCCTGTTCCCGAGACAGAGTCTGTTCCTGTTCCCGAGCCAGAGTCTGTTCCTGTTCCCGAGCCAGAGTCTGTTCCTGTTCCGGAGCCAGAGTCTGTTCCTGTTCCGGAGCCAGTGTGTGTGTTGCCTGTTCCGGATCCAGTGTGTGTGTTGCCTGTTCCACAACCAGTGAGTGTGTTGTCTGTTCCCGAGCCAGAGTCTGTGTGGTCTGTCCCCGAGCCGGAGCCAGTGTGTGTGTTGCCTGTTCCTGAGCCAGTGTGTGTGTTGCCTGTTCCCGAGCCAGTGTGTGTGTTGCCTGTTCCCCAACCAGTGAGTGTGTTGTCTGTCCCCGAGCCAGAGTCTGTGTGGTCTGTCCCCGAGCCGGAGCCAGTGTGTGTCGTCTGTTCCCGAGCCAGTGTGTGTGTCGTCTGTTCCCGAGCCAGTGTGTGTGTCGCCTGTTCCCGAGCCAGTGTGTGTGTCGCCTGTTCCCGAGCCAGTGTGTGTGTCGCCTGTTCCCCAACCAGTGAGTGTGTTGTCTGTTCCCGAGCCAGAGTCTGTGTTGTCTGTTCCCGAGCCAGAGTCTGTGTTGTCTGTTCCCGAGCCAGTGTGTGTGTCTGCTGTTCCCGAGCCAGAGTCTGTGTTGTCTGTTCCCGAGCCAGAGTCTGTGTTGTCTGTTCCCGAGCCAGTGTGTGTGTCTGCTGTTCCCGAGCCAGTGTGTGTGCCTGCTGTTCCCGAGCCGGTGTCTGCGGTTCCCGAGCCGGTGTCTGCGGTTCCCGAACCGGTGTCTGCAGTTCCCGAACCGGTGTCTGCAGTTCCTGAGCCGGGGTCGTCTCCGCCCTGGCCGCCCGAGGGGTCGTCTCCGCCCTGGCCGCCCGAGGGGTCGTCTCCGCCCTGGCCGCCCGAGGGGTCGTCTCCGCCCTGGCCGCCCGAGGGGTCGTCTCCGCCATGGCCGCCCGAGGGGTCGTCTCCGCCCTGGCCGTCCGATGGACTGTCTTCTCCGCCCTGGCCGCCCAAGGGGTCGTCTATGCCCTGGCCGCCCGTCTGGTCATCTCCGTTCTGGTCGCCTGCTCCTTCCTGGCCGCCTGCACGAACCTGGCCCTCCGTCCCTCCCCCAAGACCGCCTCCACTTCACCACCCTCCTGAACTTTAGTGGTTTTTTTTGTTTTGTTTTGTTTTTTGTCTCAAGGGGCGTCGGGAGCCGCCCATGGGGGGGGGGGGGGGGGCTATGTCACGGTGTGGGTGTTTTGTTTTGTTCCTTGTTCTTGTCTGTCATGTGTTTCTCTGTCTTTACATGTTTTGCTGTTCCCCGTTCTGTTGATTAGTCTCCCCAGGTGTTTCTGATTAGCCACGCCCCCTTTTTATCTTGTTAAGCTTGTTTGTCTGTGTATTTATACCCTTGTTCTTCAGTTGGTGTTTGTCGGTCGGTCGTTGTTTGATGTTTGATGTTTGCAGTTCCTTGTTCCGTGTGCCTTATTCTGAGTTATTTCCTGGATTACTGTCTATTTCATGATTAAAGTGCTTGCGATTGGATTCACTCTCTGCTTCATCCTTGCTTCTACGTAACAGTAAGAGTAGTTTTGGAAATAGACATATTATAAAATTTGCAGATGACTCTGTAATTAAGAATTTATTGAGTTAGGGGGGCTCATTTAATTTTGTTACCTGGTTTCAGGATGCTTTTTTAACACTAAATGTATACCCACTCAGTTCCACTCGCCCGAACTGAATTTGGAAAACAAGCTTTTCCGTATGACTAACCCAGTGATTGGAACTTTTTACAAAATGACCTGAAATTGTAGACCCTAGTGTCAATGAACATTTTTAGATCTTTGCTTAGTGAGCTGTTAAAGGAAGAAACATTTTGTAAAAAAATCTAATCTAATCTATTCAGTATAAACAAACAACTATCAATGGTATGGGTGTTGAGAGTGTTGAGCAGTATTTGGGCAACATTTTAGATAACAAGTTGTCTTTTTCTCCAAGTATTGAAGCTTGAGGAAACTAAGGTATTTTAAGGTGAATAAAACATAGAAGTGTATGTTTTACAGATCCTATATTGAGTTGTTTTTATCTTCTTCTTTTTTTTTATTGCTGTGCTGGTTTAATTCCATAATCATGAAAAATAAAAATAGGGAAGTAAAATAATTGGGAATAAGCAGATGAGTATGGCCCAGTTGTATAAAAGGCAGGTGTTGGGAAAAGCACAGAGTATATTGTTGTATGAGTGGTGAGACTCATCCAACAATACACTCTGTGCTTTTCCCAACACCTGCCATTGATAAAACTGGGCCATTCTTATCTGCTTCTTCACAATTATTTTACTTCCCTATTTTTATCTTTTATGTTTATGGAATTAAACCTACACCATGAGTTTTACCTCCTCCCCTCTGGTATTCGTTTTAGAACTCCTATTGGTAAAACAAATAGGTTTAGACATTAATTTATCCTTGCAGGTGTGAGTTTGAGCTGGTTGGAGCTAAACTGTGCAGAGCTGTGGCCCTCCAGGAATTGAGTTTGAGACCACTGCTCTAGAGTGATGTAAAAGTCGCATGAATTCTGTTATGACTGTTCAGACTGCGGTCACATTGCAAAACATCTAATTTAGTACCACATATGGAAGTGGCACAAATAGAAATTTAAAAGATTCCATGTGGTTTGTGCTGTTCACACTGTCATGAGAAAAACTGATCTGAATCACAAATGACAAAAGAAAAAAAAGAACGTAGGCTAAGTCATCAACGCCTCGTCGACGTGACTGACAGATAGTTGTGCTTTTTTATATTTTTTGGAAACTGTGATACGTTTTTTTCAGGATTCTCTGATGAATGGAAAGTTCAAAAGAACAGCATACACAATATAGACAGAAATCTAACAATTTAACAGTGTAAAAAAATAAAATATTTATTTTTAATAAAAGAATGAATTTCTTTCCAAAACAATTTTTAACTGACCCCTTAGTGTATACAATATAAATTAATGTATTAATTAATTTTGTACAATATTAAGAATATGTTCCAAGATTATACCTTGAAATAAACAGTAATCATTATTTACAAAAATCCATTATTCCATTACTTATTTAATGTCATGTCTCAATATTCATTTTGAAGTTAAAATAAATGTAATATTTAAAGATGTGGCAATTATAATGATTTGAAGGCAGTTGAATTACCTGTAGATTTGGCCTTCATGTCACGAGGGAATTTGCGACAGACTCTGTTGTAGTTGGTGCAGATGTGGTGGAGGCACCAATCAGTCATTTGATGAGAACAGTGGAACTAATGGGAACAATCACATATGAAAACACTAGAGAGAAAATGATAGATTTTGAAATGGTTCCTAGCCACTCCAAGATTCTTTATATGTCAATAAAAATTGATCAAATATCACATTTTTATACAATCTCTCTGGAATACTTGATTCTAATTATAAGCAATATTTCATGTTTATTTATTTATTTGGTAAAAAGCCATGCAATAAAGCCAGTAAGTCGAGATATACTCTATCCAGCTGCAGGCCCGCATCAAGCATGACAAGCATGATGGGGAATACGGTGAGTTGTCTATAATATTTCTGTCATGATTTGAACCTAATTTATATATTAAGTGTTTAGCTGCTAAAAAATATAAAATAATACTGTGCACATCTTTCACATTTTATTATCGAAGCTTGAATTTTTTTTGTCATACTTTATTTTATTAAATATTTTTTATGTGGTAATACTTTGTATTACTATTATTCATGTGAATCCTATTCATTTCGTTTTTAGGGATAACATGGAGGTATTTCTGCAGGAATGCCATGATAAAATGTTCTTAAAAGTCAAACAAGTTGATTATTTGTTGTATAAAGTTTGTGTTTTTTTGTTTTATTTTCAATTACAAGCTGTTTATAAGTTTTGTTTAGTTTTAAATAAAAAAATATTTTAGCAATAATTATTTAAATGTCTTGGTTTTCATTTAGAGAAATGCATGTTTCACTTGTTTAAGGCTTTATATTAAATGTTTGTTTTGAATTTCATATGATTAAATACAGTATATTTATATCTTGAACCACTATTTGTAACCACGGGAAGGAAAGTAAGGATTAAGGAAATAATATCGTATAGTAAAATAGGAAACACTTTACAATAGAGTTAGACATTTATTCTGTAACATTTTAGTTTGATGGTCCCTTTTAAACATTTTGTTGAATATAAGTGACTTTGCAACTATATGTCAACTAACTCTGTGTGTGCATGTGTGTTTCCAGTTAGCTTATGCTAAGCAAGCTAGTTAACTATTTAGCCTAACATGCAAGTTGCACAGAATCATAGCAATCCGTAGAGTTTTGTGCTCTCAGTGTTAGTGTAATGGTGTAGCAGTGTTCAGTTTCTTAGAATATAGGTTTAATGCTAAGTTAAAATATCCAGATTAATTCTTAAATATATTTCAAATACACTAAATGCTTGTAAATGTAAATGTAAATGTAAATGTACATCACTGACAAGCTTGTATCAGACTTTACAATCAGCCATCCAATGGGATAGAACTTCACTTGACAGCGATCCATTTTCATTCTCTCAGTCAGATGTAGACTTACTTGGGCCATGTCCAGGTAGAGCAGGACATCTCCATCTATATCAGCTCCCATCATTGCAGCCTCTGTCAGTACCGTCACTGTGTACAGCTCTATGACAGACACACAACACTCATAAAAACAGCAGAATATGTCAAAATTATTTTTTGGTTTGTATTTTTTTTATTTCAGCAGTTAATAAATTACACCCTACCATTTGTTGACCCTACCAACAATATTTAATGTTACATTTGCTAACATTAGTTAATTACAGTAGTTAAAATTAACTAAAAATGAAAAAATAACCCTAGAGCATTAGAGCGGACATATCATGAAAATCTGATTTTTTCCGTGTTTAAGTGCTATACTCGGGTCCCCGGTGGGGTGGGGGGGGGGGGAGCAGCAGCTTGTTTGCATTTAAAGGGACACACATAAAAACGGCGTGTTTTTGCTCACAGCCAAAAAGGGGCAAATTTGACAAGCTATAATAAATCATCTGGGGGGTATTTTGAGCTGAAATTACACAGACACATTCTGGGGACACAATAGATTTATATTACATCTTGTGAAAGGGGGCATAATATGTCACCTTTAAAGCATTCTCAGTTAATGTTAATTTCAGCATTTACTATCACATTATTAAAATCAAAAGTTGTATAATATTGGTAACAGCATCCTTGTTACACGTTACATGTACTTACTGTAGTTTATAACAGTAAATTAGGAATTATAATTACATGCAACTAATCCTAAACCAATCCCTAATTCTAACCTTAACCCATTAGTAAGTGCTGTACATGTTGTTAATTAATATGGTTACACTTTATTTCGATGGTCCACTTACTTTTTATGCTAACTATAGCCACCGAAATTACCTGGAACAATTTGACCCAGAAACTTTTTCCCCAAGACCTGTTGCTTTCTTGCGTTAACAGTGTGGTTTAAAGTACCGTGAAGATTAGGAAAATTAGACTGGTGACATAGGACTGCACACACCGCAACAGATTTTTAAAAATGGTGGTTGAAATGAAATGCTGCGTGGAGTCAACCAATCAAAATGCAGAATGAACACAACCAATTAGCATGTTCAGCACCCAAGTCCCACCTCCGCAAAGTTCCTGAACTTTGAAAAAGTACTACCTCGCAAGCAGGGACTTTCTGAGGGGGACATTTTTATCTGGAACTTCATTTAGATCCTGCGGTCAAAACACACCGAGTACCAGCCCAAAGTTCCTAGTTCCTGGGGAAAGTTCGTGCGGTGGAAACGCGGCTTATAAGTAACTTTGCAACTAGATTTTAACTAAATTCCAATAAAATAAAGCGTAGTGTCAGTTCTGGCAGGTCATGTTAGTCAAGCTCGCATCAGCTGAACCACGTCTACTCATAGGAATACGACGCCTATCACTGTATACATATATAAGCTCCTTAAGTATTATCAGCAGCTATCGCATTTCTCAGGAGCTAATTACCCTCCTCCATCCCCAGCTCCTCCTCTCACCGGTCAGGATTTGGCATTCTGATTACCCCTGAATCATACTAAAATTCTCTAATTATGTTGTACATTAAAATTAATAAATGATATTTGCAATACATTCATGTTGGTTCTGTTCTGTTTACCCTAAGGGGGGTTCCCAGCAAACACAACCTTCTAACAACGTTTTAACAACATGCCAAAAGGTTGCTATAACTACGTTGTGTGGTGTAGGTTGTTACAGCGTTGTCACAATGTTGACATTGAACCACCGTTCAGGGCCATTGCCTAGGGTGTCTGGACAACCACGGGACGACATTATGTACTCGTCTCTTCCCTGAAGCGTGAATCAGCCTTTTAAAATTCGACCGACCTTTGGGCTCATTGTGTCGTCTCATTCTTCATCGAGCAAGAATACGAGAGAATTGCGTTTCATTTACCTCAGCTAAATATGTAATTATTCAAACACAACCTACAACTTCCTTGTCTAACGTGACATTTATTTGTTCTGTCCAACTGAAGGGACAGAATAACGTTGGCTGATAATTCATGGAGTTTGCGATCTTGTGTAAATTACTAGTGTATGCTAACGTTAGCTATATTTATTTTAGTATTCAGACATCCTTTAATCCTTACCGTTAGGAAAATTCTTGATCATCTTGTGGTCAGTTATGACAAATATTGATCTTATAAGCCATAATGAAGTCAAAGTTACTTTAATGATGAGTAATTGACATTTCAGCACTTCTTGAACAGACAGCAACGCACAGAAAAAAAAAAAAATTGTAACCGCTCGCACACCTGTTTAGTTTTTCCTTTGATTTGTCTGCTATTTAGTGTCATTCGTTTCTTTACTCGTCTGGATTTGTGGATGCTTCTTGGACTGATTCCGGTTACGACCTGTATCGACTATTCTGATCTCGACTCTATTATCGACTATGTTCTGATCTGCCTTTGCTTTTTATGTTTTATTTATTATACCTAAAATAAATTTGTACATTCGTTTATTTAGTTTTTTTTCTTTTTTCACAAATGTATGACTTTTGGAAGTGCAATTTGATTACCATATGCAGTTTTAATAAAGTTGAATTAACGTTTTTACTGTTCAAAGTGTACACTTGCAGGTGTTCATTATAATTAATTTACTGTTAGGCCCATTAATTAATAATAAGGATAAACAATATTTAAAAAGTATTTAATTATCTAACATCTGACTAAAAATGAACCTCAAAACTAGGGATGCACCGATACCAGTATCGGTATCGGGCCCGATACCAAGCTCATGTACTTGTACTCGTACTTGTAAAAATACCCCGATACCAAAGACCGATACCTCACGTGACATGTGACCTCACGTATATCCTTAGCTTATATTTCTTAATTCTTATGAACACTCTTCCTGCAGTTATAGTGTTGCTAGATTTAATAGTACAGTCTAATATTTCACTTTACACTTTCGGCCAGGGTCCGAAATTAACACCCGCCAAGCGCCAAATGCGGGTAGATTTTCTGTTTGGCAAGTAAATCTCAAAAGGCTATCCGCCCCACTGGCGGGTGAATGTTCATACCAAAATAGTAATGTAACGACTTAACGTTAACGAGTCCTCTCATCGATGCTCCTGCTCCAAAGCGAATTTTTTGTCCCGCCATAGTCTTATTTGATCTGCGAGTAATGTAGACGACAGTAGTGCGTGTGACAGGGCGCAACTGAAGCACGAGCAGAGAGAGGTCGCGCGCGCACTTTCTCTTAGTGCTGTCTTGCTCTCTCTCGTTGTCACATATTAATCAAAATAAATCGACACGATGGTAAAAGGTCGGAAGACCATAGTTTCATGTGGAGCATTCGGATATATTTTTTCCTAAATTACCGCTGGGTGTGAATTGTGCTAAAATACCTTATCTTCTCTGAAGCGTTCTGCACATTCAGCTGACATAAACCACACTTTAAATAAACGGAAAAACCTATCCAGTGATTAAATGTTTTCTGTGTTGACAGAAATCTTGTGGGATGTCCTAGCTGCCAGGATAATCACACAACGCGAACACATCCGATAATGACATTGACACGTCCGATTCGCGAACTAATGACTCATTTGAACCGATTCATTTTAATTTCATTTTAAAACTGATATTTCCAGTCCTTCAGTTACTGATCGGATCAGTCAGAGTAAATGGAGTAACAAAAAAATAGGCAGAGTAAAACTAAATATTTTTTTGAAATAATTATAATATATTATTATTGCATATATTTTATTAAATATACAATTAATACATTTAATTTGTACAGAACTATGTTCATATAGGCACCACCACAAAAATATTATTTTAATGTGTGTAAATTGTGTAATATGTGTTTAAATAAAAGTAAAAATGGAAAATAATAGACCAGAAATATGACAAAAATGTTTTAATATAGCCTATATATAAATTAATGTATATGTGACACAAAAAGGCTGTTTATTATTTTGGCCGGTAATGCTTGGCTGGTGGATTTTTTCATCTACCAGTCCCCGTGGCAGGTGAGCAAAAAAGTTAATTTCGGACCATGCTTTCGGCTGTGATTACATTGTTACTCAGTGTTATGTTATAAACATTTGTTCTGTGATTTCTTTGGCACTTTAGGACAAATTTGATTGTCTTGTTGTCTGTGATTTCTTTAGCACTTTGACAACTTTGTGACAGGCAGGTAAAAATTACATTCATTATGTCCTTGGTTTTGCCCTTTGGAGATTATTGGACACTGTGAAATTTGGGCTTTGAAAATTTGTGATAAGCACATAAGAATGATTTATTTTTAAACATAAGTTTATTTAAGTTGTTGAAAATAAAGATGCTGATATGTTCATTAGTCTCATTGTGTTGTTCTTAGAAAATTGCCACATAAAACGAGACCCCCCCCCCCCCCCCCCCAGTACAACAGGCATCGGTATCGGCGAGTACCAGGAAAAAAATATCGGTACTCGTACTCGATCCTTAAAAAGTGGTATCGGTGCATCCCTACTCAAAACATAGCATGCTAAATGGGGGATATCCATATCTAGCATAAAAAAATTGTCAGAACGTCATTGCTGAATGTTGCGCAACAACGTTGCTACAGCCCTGTCACGTCTTACAATTTTACGTTGTTACAATGTTGCGAGTACGTAAACAGCGAAGTTGCCACTGCAGAATTGCAACGTTCCACAGACGTTGCCACAACGTAAATGTGTTTGCTGGGTTATTGCTGCTCTCCCTGCTCTTAGGAAGTTCTTGCCTAGAACAGAACCATACCGCCAATCCTAACTGTATGCTAATTGTCAATCATATTTGACGATAGTGGTCCTGACAGAAGTAGCCCATTGGTAGACTGTAGCAGACTTTTTGTAGCCTGTTAGGTTAGGCTTAGTGAAATACGTTGACTTGTAGTTGCAAAGTTATTTATAGTCAGTAGAATGTCTGTTGTGGAGCACCAAAATAAAGTGTTAGCAGATATTAAGCAGACAGTCTACTAATAGTCTAATGAGAGTTAGTTGACATTACTTGTAGTTAGTAGAATTTCTAAGTGGACCATCAAAATAAAGTGTTACCATTATTAATACTCGGCACTTAAATATGTAATTACTCTGTAACAAGGACACCTTAAAATAAAGTGTAACCACATTATTTAATGGGCCAGAGCTGACATTAACTACCAGTGAACAGTGTATTTTTATTAACTACTGTTATCAAATATTAAAAAATACCTTTAACAGATGGTACATTATCACCAAAAACAGTTTGTATGTAGCTTTATTTATGTACCTGTCAGTGCAACCAGGTGAGGCAGACAGAGACGGTTTGCAAGTACAATGAGTTCCATGGCATCCAAATCCGGACGAGAGCAGAAGCGGCCCGAATAGAGATACTCCAGCACAGCATGCATGCAGCTCCGTGTAGTGTTAGGAAACACCACCTGACAAAACACAGCAATAATATCAAAGACTCTTTTTTTGGGGGGGGTAACATGCAAGAGCGATATGATAGGATTCAGCTGTGTTCATCAGTAAAATCCAACTATAAGCATTCTGTAGATAATTTATGTTTGCAAACATTCTGACATACAGTGGGGTCCAAAAGTCTGAGAGTATCACATGAGCACTCCATCTTTTCAATGTCTAAGTATTTGTTTTGTCCTACTTTTGCTCAATAGACAGCAGCAATCAAGCTGCAAGAAATCATCAAGTTTAAAGACCTTCGGCATGATCCAAAGGGCATCTTTAGCTTCAGTAGAAGCAAAAACATCTGTCTGTACAAGAGATACATGATCAATGTCACAAAACTACTTATTTAATTAGTGCTCTAGATATTCTGAAAATCTTAAATATTTCCATACAATATGTAATATTTTACTGTATATTTTTGTTGTATATATTGTTGGATTTTTTAACCCTCTTAAGTAGACACAACTAAAATAAAACGCACAACTAAAGTAGTTCCCGGACAGTTCTTTACCGCATTACAGTTCTAAAATGATAGAATAAGATGTACACCAGCTTCGTGTCGTGACTGCATTACCACCTCGGGTGTGTATTACTTTTTCTAATCCATTAATGGCCTGTCGTCAATTATTCCTAACAAACTACTTACATAAAAGAAAAAAAGAAAAAGAAAATTGTAACCCTATATCTCCTAATAATATGTCTTATACTTAAATGCTTAGTTTTAAATCTCTGTAGTTTTTATAGTGGGGTGCAATGATGTTTGAGAGATGAACGTCTCGGTTATGAAGAAGGGGATCGGAGACGTTATGTCAGAACTGAACTGTCAGAACAATCATCAGAACAATCACCTTTGAGTGTAAACTTAATGAGCCAATGGACATTGGCGTGCGAGATTTGCATCGTGCACCCCAACCCACAAAGCGGGTATGAATGGAAGCGCACTTGCAGAGCACATTCAAGTTTTCCGCAAAGGAGCTGAGACGGTGTGCCCTGACCGTTCACCGTTGGTACAGCAACTGTGGCGACGGGACATAACGTCTCTGTTACCTCCTTCAGGGAATGAGGATTAAATGCGTAACAGAGATGTTCCCTTTCAGTCAGTCACGTTACGTCAGAACTGAACTGACGAATTGGGATCCCTACCGAAGTTATTGCTGCCCCTTACAGCGCTTTGTGTAAGCCACCTGGATTCCCCTGCACCTACTGGGGCAGAGGATAGGACAGGGCTTTACTAAGAGAAGGTCAATCACTGCTGTTCCTTCTGACTCATACCGTGAGACTATTGGATAATAGCACTGGGAAAGCATGCCTTTTCCAAGCGGAAATGAACGATACAGAGGCCACATCCTGCCAGTAGGGAGGTATCATGTGGAGATTACACATATGGACTGGCTGATAGGGTAGTGCAACATATGGTAGGTCTCAGGGGTAGCTCCAGCCTAGTTAGGGGGGAGTCATTACCGGCAGAGACGGTAAGAAGGGCTCTGCCAAAGGAAAGACAGACTCACTGACAGGGAAGCCGTACCATGGAAAAATACACATATGGGATTTATGTAGGAATCACAACATATGGTCACTTAGTCTAGCACAGGGGTCGGCTCATCTTGGGTCTGGTACGTCAAGACGATGGCATCCACTATCCAGTGGACCAACATCTGCTTAGAGACTGCTTCTGCTTGCCTCCATAAAAGACAAAGAGCTGGTCTGATGACCTGAAGCTCTGTGTTAGGTCTACGTACAGGCGCAAAGTGTGGACGGGACAGAGCAAAGCAAGGGCCCCGTCTGCCTCCTCCAGGGGCAGCGCTTGCAGGTTTACTACCTGGCCCCTGAAAGGACTGGTGGGAACCTCGGGCACGCATCCGGTCCAGGGTCTCAGAATAATGTGAGAATGGACCGGTCTGAATCCCAGGCTCTTAGGGAAGCCAGCTCTGCTGACTGCAGTGGTTCGAAGGGCACTCTCTGTAAGGCTGTTAGCATTCAGGAAAGGATTTAACCTTCTCGTGCCTCTTAGGTACCTGATGATCTGACATGCCTTCCCACAGATTTACCATCTACTACCATCTACTATCTTGATGTATATAGCGGCAACATACACTTTCAGGGTGGAGAAAGACAGCCTTTGCTCCATTGTACTTGATCCAGCAGGAAGGGCAGGAAGTAATCTCCGGGGGTCTTCTCATTGAGAAGAGCACAACTCGACAAACAGGTTCCACTTCAAGGCGCAGACATGCCTCGTAGAGGGCGCTCTCGCCGAAGTGATGGTGTCTACCACCGCCTGGGGTAGATCACCGAAGTCCTCCGCGTCCGGTCCAGAGACCCGTGGAGGTTCCAGAGGTCTGGACGCAGGTGCCATTGGTTGCCCTGTCAGGGAGGGGCTGACACGAAAAGCATGAGGTTCAGGAACCAGGTCCGTTTGGGCCAGTAGGGCCTGCCCTTCGTCCTCCCTCACTTTGCACAGTGTCTGTGCGAGTAGGTTCACTGGGGGAAAGGCATACTTGTGTAGGCCCCAGGACCAGCTGTGTGTCAGCACATCCGTGCCGAAGGTTTCTTCCGTCAGGGAATAAAGCGCAAACTGTACTGCTAGCAACTCAAGGCAGTTTATGTGCCAATGCAGTTGGGGTCCCATCCAAACGCCTGAGACTGCATGCACGTTGTTTGTGGCATCCCAGCCGGTGGTGGAGGTATCCGTGAAGACAACAGCATGCCTGGAAACTTGTTCTAGTTGAACTCCTGCCCTTAGAAACGCAAGGTCTGACCACGGGCTGAAGGTTTTGCAACAGGCCGGGTTGATTGTCATCCGGTGCGTGCCACATTGCCACGCCCATCTCAGAACTCGGCCGTGAAGCCAGTGCTGAAGCAGCCTTATATGAAGCAATCCAGGCGGTGTTACTGTGGCTGCGGATCCCATATACCCCAGGAGCCTCTGAAAAAATTTTAGTGGGGCCTGCCCTTGAGCGAGTTCAGACAGTTCAGCGCAGACTGAGCACGTTCCTGCATAAGGCGTGCTGTCAGGTTGACCAAGTCCAACTCCATACCGAGAAAAGATATCCTCTGCACGAGTTTGCTCTTTTCCCAGTTGACCCGAAGCCCCAGATGGCTGAGGTGCCTGAGCACCATGTCCCTTTGTTTGCAGAACTGCTCTCGTGAGTGGGCCAGTATGAGCCAGTCGTCGAGGCTGTTGAGAATGCGAACGCCGTGCTCCCTCAGAGAGACTAGTGCCGCCTCCACCTCCTTTATGAAGATGAACGCACCTCCTTGAACGCAAAGCGTAGGAAGGGTCTGTGTCGAGGGATAATCAAAACATGAATATACGCATCCTTCAGGTCGATAGCTGCATGCCAATCTCGGGGACAGATGCATTAGAAAATGCGATTCTGCATTAGTGTTTTGAACGGGGCCTTGTGAAGGACGCGATTCAAAACTCTCAGATCCAAGATTGGCCATAACCCACTGCCTTTCTTGGGTACAGTGAAGTAGGGGCTGTTGAACCCTGATTTCATATTGGCAGGAGGGACCGGCTCCATCGCGTCTTTCGCTAGTAGAATTGCGATTTCTGCCCATAAGACAGGATCATCCTTGTCCAGCACGGAAGTGAACTGAACCCCTGAACTTGTGGGGACGCCGGGCGAACTGAATCACACAGCCAAGTCTGATGGTCCGAATGAGCCAGGTACCCAGGGACCATACAAGCGGGGTCAGAGGGACCACAGACATACCCGCAGTGGAGCAGCGAGGTGGGGTGCTGGGACCCGACCCGGAAGGCACAGCATCCCGGAGTGTGGTCTGAGTGCGCGGTGCAACACTTACCTTGCTCCAGGGTTGGGCAGGGTGTGTGTGAGAAGGCATTGCGTCCTTGAACCGTACACCGCTGCCCGCTGTCGATAAGAGAGGAGGATGAGAGTGGCAAGGCATAGTGTCATCCGTGCCCTCTCCCGCTTTCTCGACATCTAGCACCCCTACAAGGTTTAGCCAGGGGGCACTTCTGGACCACCAAAGTGGAGATCGTCTGGCCGAGGCCCTGCGCTGTGACTTGATCACGGTCAGTCATCATGCTTAGTTCCTGCATCAACCCCGGCTCAGAACTACCCTCGTGCATATGAGCTCTTTTGCTTTGGCTTAGTAGACTTGCAGGGTACCATCACATGCAGGGCGGAGATGGCCTAACCAGCAGTATTATAAGCCCCAACGGCAAGTGTGGCTGTTTTCTCACAGGTGCTGGACTGGAGCTGTGGATGACCCCACCAGGTGGCAATACATTGCGGGCCTGCACCGCAACTGCACACTCCTCTCCCCATGGAACTGCCCCACCATCAAGGGTAGCGAGAGAGGAATAACTTTTTTACGCAGATTTTGCCATCTTTGGCATTCCATATTGGCACCAATATTCTTCCATACTGCCAAAGTTCTTCATGTACATCCGGGAAGAAAGACACCAGCCAACAAATCTCAATACGAGACCGAGCGCGCAGCAGCCTGGGAAAGCATGGCTCTCAGCTCTGAATCTGATTCAGCATGAGCACACCATTACAATGGGAAGCTCAGCATCATCTTAATTTCCAGAGCACAATAGCCATCTCTCCGATGCAGCAATCGACATCTGATCTTCCGCTGGAGCCCCGAATTAACGCTAGGTCCCCCATTTGAAGGACCAGCAATCCCATCCGGAAAGCTTCACAGCTTGCGATGCACTAGAAGAGTGTGGGGCCCGCGGAGATGTACTCGGCGGGGAAGCCCTCACTGTAATCCTCAGGTCACTCTGGCTATTCGCCAAAGTAGTCCTCCCCTGCGAGGAGGAACTAGATCAGGAATGTCTTTATTATGGATAATAAAGTAAACCTAAGTTGATTCAGTCCAGTAAGTATTCATCTTAAAATATTACTAACAATATAAGTTATTCCTAAGTTTACTTTATACAAATCATTAGAGATCTCACAGCAAAAAGACACGTAAACCACAAGTTTATTATACTATTATTATACTAAAAGGCCTTACTTGCTAAAAAAGTCAATCAATCAGATAATGACAATGTAGTAAACTGTGTACAACAGATTTGTCAGCAATATTTTGATAATGTTGATCACTTAGAGGCCTTGGAGATTTTTGTATCAAATATGATTCAGTAGGCTTCATATGGTTAAAACTAGATCTATCCAAATGTTGAGAAATAATCTGTTTGTCCATCAAAAAATGTTTATTCAAAAGCATATCCATCTGATCTTTCCGATTTAAATACATAAAAATCCCAGATGTTC
The DNA here is from genome assembly GCA_026230005.1 of Gila orcuttii. Taxonomy (NCBI): domain Eukaryota; kingdom Metazoa; phylum Chordata; class Actinopteri; order Cypriniformes; family Leuciscidae; genus Gila; species Gila orcuttii. The sequence goes on along the minus strand of JAPDVR010000015.1, from coordinate 6,753,147 downwards.
ATCGGATTCCTATCAAAAACTACACAAGGTCATGTTAGACAAATTATGAAGTTTTACATGATGTGTCCATTAAAATACAGACCACAAACAGTAGTTCAGTTATACCACTGGTACTGGATATATGCGAATGCACGTTACCTCTTTTGTACAACTCTCCACAAATGGTCCACCAAACATGGCTGACATCCAATCACAGCTTGAGATGAGCAGTGGTTTATGGGCCATAATGGTGCCATCATCCAACCTGAACACCACATCTGTAGCACAAGACAGAAGACCTTCTGTAGCTTTTCAAATCACCATTATAATGTAATATCATCATTTCTATATCATAAACATGCTTCACTCTCTGGTAGAAAAAAAAAACTGTTCAATCTCAAATTCGACCAATAGGCTTTTTGACCATATCATCTTGATAACTTAACAGTGGTTCAATATTACATTCCACTAAAGCTCAATCATCGTGCTACAGTCAAGTATGAATAAATAGAAGTGTTTATGATAAAAACTCAGTCCGCATTACAAGACAGCTTGATGTCCTCCAAACCCTGAGAGTGCTGAAAAACACAATATGTCCACACCGGTTCTCACTACCAGAAGAGCACTGATTATGAAACCGAAAGCCAGCTGACAAAATATGGGGTCTTGTTTTTCTCTATGGGGGTGAAAAATTAAGCTGAAGTAGAGGGGAAAATAGCTTGAAGGGATATTCAGCTTGAGCCCATCTGACAAATTTGCTTTGGTTATATGAAAAAATGCTGTTCGACCTTGCGCTAGAATGGACACTGTACACCCAATGTGTGCAGATACCAAAAACGCAGAAGTTTGCTTTTTTAATATACAGCTGACAGTTTTATTCTACATGACACAGAAGGTAGGGGTGACAAATAGGGACATTTGCATGAAACAGCAGAAGGAATAGCAAAACTAGTCTAAATTCTATGCACAGTTAGTGTAACTGACAAATATAAGAATGCTAATCGCAATCCTCACAAACAAACAGACACCTACAGATTTTTAGGACTAGGTGATACATTGAATATTCATTACATAATTGTGATCATTTAGCTGGTGATATTAAAATCAAGCACTTAATAAATGCGATAGTTTTAATGCACCAATAGGTTTCCTAAAGTGTTATTTATGAATCAGTTCAAACTGTCTATTTAATAACTTAATTTAAAACCCTGAATCAACTATTTGATTGTTACTCAAAATCTCTCAAAAAAAAATTGTGAATTCATGTGGCATTTTTCATATACAGAAGGTTTTAGTGAATATATATGTACAGTTATAAAATAAATAAAAAAAAATTATATAAATTTTTTATAATTTATATAAAAATAAATATTGCAGTTTATTGTCATATCAGAATCAGAATCATTTTTTTATTTTATTAAAAAACACTATCAGGAAAAACACTGTGAAAAGCATGTCATTTAACTAGATTATGGTGTTATAATTATGGTGTTCTGACTGACCTCTGAATTTTTCAGTAATTTTAGAGCAATTACATTTGTAATTGTGTAACTGCCTTGGGAAAAAAAGAATGGCAAACTAAATAAGTGCCCTTGTCCATCTTATTAACAAAATTGTTGCTTTTTGGATGACTAGACAATTTTTCTGGCCCGTCCCTAATAACTGCCAAGCATACATACAGTTCACATGCCTCTCACCAGAGAAGGTCCCTTTGGCCAGACATTCTTTCACTCGATTTGTACGTCTGACGTGAAAGGCCTTGGTGATCTCCTGATTCATGAAGGCCTCATCGTTCAGGATGTTAGCCACCATCATACGCAGGTCAAACACTTCCAGCAGCTCCGCGATGTGAGCCACTTGCATTAGCTCTTTCTCCCGTTCATCTAGTTTACCTGTGTACAGATACCGCAACACGGATCGGAATGGACCGGGTTGCACTGAAGGGTCCATGTGCACAACAGTCATTTTTCTAGGGTTGAAGGTGGCAGGGTCATCCACCAATTCTTCTTGGATGCTAATGAAAGCACGACTCAAGGCAGGGAACAGACGACCACGGCAATCTCCATCGCCTTTTAGAGTTCCATCACTGGTGCAAGAACGCAAGTTTGCTCTATCTCCGTCGTCGCTACTTTCACAAACGTCAAAACTAGCTGCGCGCATCAGCAAATCGCGGCCAGAAAGTGGTGGTCCTCTGGGTCGTTCTAGCTCCTGTTCGGTCCCCTCAGAACCACGTGGTTCGGTCAAGAAGAGATCGTAGAACTTGGACGAGGATGTGGCAAGGTAAATGCGATGGGCGAAGATCCTCTGCCGTTCCTGGATGACTAAGATGATGTCAGCGCACAGCGGGTCCTCCAGCAGGCGGCCAGGGTGCTCTTCTATGTTACTGGGAGGGGCGGGAACGGTGATAATGGGTGGGGGAGGTTTAGGGGGAAGGAAGGGAGCTTGGAGGAGCGGCCTTTGAACGTTTCGTAAATGAGACTTCCAGAACTGCAGATGACGGCGGGAAATGAGGGCTGCACGGATGGCATTGTCGAAAACGTCCTTAACCCCGAACTGAGCAACTATGCTGGTCTCATAATACGGGATGCCTAGTTCTTTAGCCACCTCACGGCCTTTCTCTGGCGCCAATATCTCATTGGATTTGATGGGTCTGAAACAAAAAATAGGATTGTGTCATCATACTAAAGGACTAGCACTCTCCAAAATTAAAATTCTGTCACCATTAACCACCCTCATGTCATTCCAAACCTGTGAGAAAACCAAAAGACTTACTCTTTACTGTACAATGAAAGTGAATGGGCATAGGTCAGGGGTGTTCAAGAAATGCTCCTGGAGGGTCAACATCCTGCATATTTTAGCTCCAACACACCTGCATGAAAGTTTCTAGTGACTCTGTCCAAAAGCTCAAAAATGCTGCCTCCGCAGGCAGCATGCATAGGTAAGAAGGCAACTAGGCACATCAGAATGCAATGATCTTGTCACATCCTGTATAAAGCCATATCACCCTGTAGCCAAAGACTGGTTGCTCACTGAAGCTAAGCAGGGGTTGAGCCTGGTCAGTACCTGGATGGGAGACCTCCTGGCAAAACCAGGTTGCTGCTGGAAGAGGTGTTAATGAGGCCAGTAGGGGATGCTCACCCAGTGGTCTGTGTGGGTCCTAACGCCCCAGTATAGTGACGGGGACATTATACTGTAACAAGCACCGTCCTTCATCTGAGACGTTAAACCGAGGTCCTGACTCTCTGTGGTCATTAAAATCAGTTTCTGAGGTACCTTCATGCGCCAATGCCGCTGCCTGCAAAGTCATTGCCAGATAGGGCAGTGAGGCTATACGTCATCTCCCATAAGCTTTTAGACGTAGCCAGCTTAGGCAGCTGACTTGTTTTCTTACTACCCTATCAGGCAATGACTGTCCAGGCAGCATAATAGTTTAATGATCTACAGTAGATAGAGAGAAATAGAGAGAGCTTTAGTGATAACTTAGCAAATCATTACTACAATACAATATTTCTTGCTAGAAATGACATCAAAATTGGTAAAAGGTGGTGAAAAAAGAACATTTACACAGAAACTGACCACCAACTGCATCTTTCAGACGTCACATTTATTTTTTGCTCAACTGTCACGGAATGGAACACACAGGATTGTGGGATATCAAAGGCAGTGAATGATACATCAATGCTGCCTTCGAAAATCAAACAGGTGAAGGTACAGGATGTGGCACGATCTCTGGATTCGGACGTGCCTGGTTGCCTTTCTAGCTTTGTATCCTGCCCACTGAGGCAGCATTTTTCAGCTTTCTGAGATCTGATTCTTGATCTTGATTAGCTGGTTCAGGTATATTTAATAAGAGTTGGAGCTGAACTCTGCAGGAAAGTGGCCCCTTTAGAAGCAGTATTGGACACACCTGGCAGCCGAGCTTCAAATATTACAAGGTAGCACCATTAAAGTACCTTCAAATTATTCCATACATCTCATACACAATATTATGAAGTTATTCAATAGTGTTTCATTAGGAACAGATTGCAATTTAAGTCATTATTCACTGAAAACTTCCCCTTAACCACTGCTCTCATATTTTCACGTTCATTTGAATACACAGCAATGAGTCAAGACCCATTGCTCAGAACAGAAGTTCAGAATAAAATGAGAGTGAGTATACGATGACAGAATTGTACTGTTTGTAGTGACCAACTTACAGCTCCTGAAAGGCCACAGTCCTACAGAGTTTGCTCCAGCCCTAATTAAAGACACCCAAAGTCCCTTTCAAGGAACTGTTTCAAGGAACCTTTCAAGTCTGTTCACTCGGTGGCCATATTTGCAACACCTCTGGGCAGCTATTTCGGGCATCCAAGACCTATCTATTGGAATGGGGGAATCCTGAAATCTCAAAAACTGCTTGCCGAACTCACAATTAAACAACATATTTCAAATCAGCAACAAAATCATACCTGAATGCTGTTTCTAATGCTTCTAAATTAAAAAAAGCTAATTTTTCAGACTACACAAGCCAATGTGCATGTGCAGTCCTAAGCGCAAGTCTCAGGTTTCTATGGGAATTTGAGCTTCTAACGGCAGGTGCAGTGACGCAATGACTTTACCAATTGGCGATTGGCTCTTTTATTTAGAAGGTCGGGACGTATTCCGCCATATTGCATGTTGCAGTTTCTCCCATTCATAAGTAATAAGAGTGAACCGTCTTTGTATATCTATAGATTTTGACACACCTGAGCCAGCTAATCAAGGTCTTCAGGATCACAAGAAAGCTAAACTCTGCGCAGGTGCAGCATTGACGGCTACCAATAGTTACCTGGCCAGTGGGCGGCGAGCTCTGTTCACTGCCTCCAAGTCAGCGTACCGCAGGTCTAGCTGGCAGCCCACTAGGATAACAGGAGCTCTGGGACAGAAATGCTTGATCTCAGGGTACCACATTGTCCTCACATGGTGGAGGGAGTTTGGGTTTGCAATAGAGAAACACAATACCACCACATCAGACCTGTTAGCAAACCAGAGACAACTCATTAACTTATACCGCGTAAAATTGTTTAGGTAGCTGGGTAAACTTTTTCGGGTCACCTTTGACCTCTGCACAGTATACTATAAGCTTATACAGTTCTGTAGAATGTGACAATTTCACATGTTTGTGGTAAAACACTGTTGTAAAGAGCTTGAAAACAGCTTTTATAATTTTCTTTTTTATATTCCACATAGTCTGTTTGTCCAGTATTCTTGCAAAATATGTATAACATCCAAATAATGACAACAATAAAAAATATCCCTAATAATTTATAAATGAGTATACTTCATTGAGTATGAATGAGAGAGATAATGATCCAAGTTCACCTGCCATACGCAAATCTGCGGTCCTTGTGATGGTCACCAAAAGTGTCCCAGAGACGCAAGGACACGCTGACATCATCCACCACATCCCTGGACCTTTCTAGAACCTGGCCGGAAAGACACATCTATCACATGCATGGAGATTTACCCGAGAAACTGCGTACAGTAGCTTTTTAAAAAAATGCATTAGATAATTTATCAGGGAATTTATAGATTATAGTGGCATCCATCACATGTTTTTCCCTCAAAATTCCTTTTATATACCTTTCTTTGAATGAATGAGAATATGACATTATGCATTCCTCACCTCCTGGCAGACTCTGTACTGATCTATTGCCCAGACGGTGGGCACATGAGTGGCAAGTAGCTGGTACTGTGTAAGCGTCGCATTGCAGGCCCGGGCACAGATTAGCCGGGTCTTTCCAACTGCGTTGTCCCCAACCACCACACACTTGATAGTCTCGACATTTGGTCTCTCATAGTCCATGTCAGAATCCATAAAATGGTGCCTTTCACATACAAAAAAATATATAATGTAATACGACTTACAAACTGTTAAATATTTATTTTTGTGCAAAAAAACATTGCCAAGTTGCTGTGATATTTCTTGCCAAGAAATTACCACAGATGTGAATATTGGTTGATCATTGTATTACTGTTAAATGGGTCAATGATGTGATGTCATGTTTTTGTCCTAATCCATTTAATTTAACATTAAAACAAATTTTCTTAATTCATGACATTTAAAAAAAAAAAAAAAAAAACATTTAAAAACTTTTTTGAAATAATACTCAAATACACATACACTCGTGTGTATTGTAGATGCAAGGACAATATATTTTTACTTTTTACTTGATAAACCACATTAAATAACTAGAGTAAATAAATTTAAACTTTCCTTGAAAAAGGCATGCATTTTTTCCAAAACCAACCAAAACAGGAATACAAAGATTACATTTCTAAGAACTTGGTATACATTTTAGGGTATGTTTACACAACAACGGTGTACTCAAAACGTTTTCGTGTACAGATGACAACGTTGTCAAAATGATTCCCATCCACACATATCCACGAAAATGATTAAAAACGCTGTATTATTCTGCCAGGCCAGTAGTTGGCGATGTCACTTTGTAAAGACGCACTACATGCTATAGACTGAACATGTAATATGTATGCGCAAGACATCACCGTTTTCACAAATTCACATTTTTGTAGTTGTTTGCACAAAGACAATAACAGAATCGGTTTCAGAAATTTGCATTTTCAGGGCCCCAAAACGCCGTAGTCGTGTAAATGAATGGCCAAAATGCATAAAACTTGAAAACAGTGTCGTGTAAACCGCCCCTTAGTTTTTTTACAATCACTAGGACCAATTTATCAGAACTTAGGTCACTTTCTCAAAACTCTCCACAGAGTGACCACAACAGCAGTCTGTGCTCAACTGTGGATCATTTATCATTGCTTTGGCACAAAATGCATTCAATATATCTTTAAATTATTTTCACACTTAGACACACACACCGCCAAAACTCTATATACCTACAGGTCAATCTGCATGTTTACATACTCTTATCAAAACTGTTAAACTTAAGTTTAAAACAATAACATAATAGAAAACTGCATAAGACTCCACTGCTACACTTCTACAGTAATACTATATTGAAAAACATTCTGAATCTAAAAACGACACGCTATCAAAACAGTTAGATGTAGCTGAACACATACATGTGTGCTAGTCTTTCAATTTCATTACTATTTATGCAAAAGGGGATAACTTATATTTGTAGTGTAATGTAAACATGGATCATGTAACATATACTCCAGTCAATTATGACCAGTAGAGAGTGTCATTCTTGTTTTGTCAAGAATTTTTTCAAAAGCGATTGTAAAACTGTAAAATAGATTTTTCTTTTCTTTTAAAAGACATTTTTACTCTTAAATGTGATTGACTCAAATATACAGACGAACAAATGTCATTTCTAAAAAAATGATCACAAATAGCAAATATTACGCAAATAAAAGTATTCCAATCCCTTGACTGTCATCAGCAAATCCTTAGTCATTCACACATCTCGACTTCCTCCAGTCGGCCCTCTGAAAGTGATCTCTCTGAAATCATTGTGTTCCAAACAGACCTGATTCATCATGTTGAGCAATCAGAGAATGCCAACACATAAAATCAATAAAGGAACTACCCCTGCGGCAGGGGTTCTGAACTCTGGCCCTCGAGTTCCACTTTCCTGCAGAGTTTAGCTCCAACCCAGGGGCGGATCTACAAAATTATATGTATGGGGTGGCAAGGGGGTAGCATGAGGATGTGAGAGGTGGCAACACCAAGGCAAACAAGCATTCAATCATCTGTACTATCATCAATAGCAGTGGTTCCCAACCTTTTTTTGTCTGAGACCCCCTTCACCCTTCACATTTAATGATATAATGATATCGCTCTTGTAAGCTTGCAGCAAGGATGACTAAATGTTTTGTTTTTAAACAAATAGTATGTTTATTACCATAACCAGGTATGTTTATGCACAAATAATAGCGTATAATATTGAAAATACTATAACAAAAACTTCAGTAGGCCATTTGTAATTTAAAAACGTAAGCCTGGGAGTAGCCTATTAATTGGCCCTATTTGAAATGCAAACAAAAATATCAGTATTCACACAGGTGTGTAGGAAAAAAAGAATTAATATAGGCTATTACAAAATGACTGGTGTCTGGGACCTCAATACTTGCATGTTATTCATGAGTTTTATCAATCCGTGTGAGGATTGCTGCTGGCCATGAGTTATTTGGTCAATGTGTGCGTGCCATTGCGTGGAGAGATCTTAGACAGGGCAAGACGCATATCATCCTCAAGGGTCAGTCTGGCCCTGTATTTGGTTTTAAGGGCTGTCATGGTTGAAAACCCAGTTTTTGGTCAGCCAGGGGATCGTGAATAAAATTGGCTAATGTAATATGATCGTTCTCCTTAAAGCTGTAGTCGGTAACGTTTGGCGCTCTAGCGATTAATAAACATGCGTTTATTAACAGAATAATGCATCTTGCGGAAGAACATTGTAGCCGGAGCTACTGTTTATGTCTATGATGAGTCACTCAGGCACTGGGCTACACCGCAGCGGTACGACCCGAACCAGTGTAAAATAGTCCCAATATAAACACGTATTATAGGTGTACCATAGTGAATCAGGATAAGACAAGAACACGGTTTGGAAAATGGATTCATGATGTACTCGCTCATTATATAAATTTAGTACATTTTGAACTAAAAAAAAATTACGGACTGCTGCTTTAATGCTCACTGTTCAACACTTTTCAAAATATGGCGCGACCCCCCAAAGAGCTCGCTGAGGCCCCCTTGTGGGCCGAGACCCCCCTGTTGGGAACCGATGATCTATAGTATATATAGTATCTTTAGTATATATCATCTATAGCAAAATATTGCTGCAAGTGGCAATCATCAGGGACCAAGCACCAATGGCCCAAGTACAGAGAACACTTCAACTAAAAAGTCCATAAGACAGAGTAACACAAGACAGGAATCATGACAATAAATGTAGCTTGCAGTTTGTTTATTTTATTATTCATACCACAATAGTAATACGTATCTTTATAGAAATGTTATAATGTATATTACCTTGAAAAACACAAATACAATTTTATTTTTGTTTTAAATAGACAGCAATTTGATCATACCTGGCAACTTGAAAAATATGATTTTTGGGGGGTGTATAAAAGTTAAATAAACATTTAATGATCTATAAGCATTTCAAAGATTATAACTAACTATAACTATATAGATTAAGACTATAGCCTACTGTCACACCATACAAATTAAATAAATAAATGCATTTATTTCCATTCAACAAGATGGAAACTGATAGAAAAACAATAGGCTTAAAAGATTCCTTATCTAACTCTGCTATTGGTTTCAGTGGTCGGGATCTCCTCGGGATCGTCAAATATATAAAATATATGAGATCAAATATATAAAAGTGGAGCCAGAAGTCAGAGAATCCGCGCACCACACAACACAGGTCGAAATAAACTATATTAGAAGTGTTGTGGAAAATAATACTATATAAATAATGGAAAAACAGTCCATTTGTTTCTGAGTTGAGCAACACTGGTTGTGCGGTGTGTTTTTGATTCACCAAAAATAACTGGTTCATAAGAGTCATATAACTCAGGAGGCAGGAAGTAAAGCTAACACTGGATTCAGACACACCTTAATGCCTTCCTAGAATGCATCCTCCGAAAGGCAGGATTTTTAGGCTTTTGGACAAAGCCAAGATCTTTAGGTTGAATATAAAGCTACAGACAGATGAGTTTGATCGGGGTTGGAGCTAAACTCTGCAGGAAAGTGGAACTCGAGGGCTAGAAGCCCTGCCCTACACGGTCTTCACAATCCTTTTCTTTACCGATGCCAATGTTATCTAATTTGGCTTCAGAGTACCTTAAAGCAGGGGTACTGAGAGCTCCTGGTAGGGGTACAGTAGCCGTGTTTCCACTGTCGGGCCAAAAGCAACCATTCATAGTGCGTGCCAGGGTCAGTCGCATTTCCACTGGCTTGATCGTGCTTCGTCGGGGCTTCATCATGGTCCAAAGTGAGCCAAGGGGTGCTTGAGGAGTGGTTATGAACAGAGGCGAAGTTTGAGAGTCAACACCAATGCTTGTCGTTTAAAATGTTTTCATATCAGGCTAACAGCTAGACATTTAACATTAAAGACATTTCAAACAATTTTCAGCTTAAAACTCACTTTCGGACACCAGCAAGTGTGTGAAAAAACGTCTCAGGTTACGACTGTAACCTATGTTCCCTGAGAACAGGGAACGAGACAATACGTCAACGACGTTATGGGGAACGCCTCAGGCGTGACAGGTGTCTGAAATCACTATCAAATCACGTCAATCATATTGACCGGCGACAGCCCGTGAATCATTAGCGTGAATGATTAACGTGCGACCTGGAAGTATAAAGGGGCGCCTTGCACACATGACAAATCACCTTATCGTCTGAAGGGACTGTATGGTAGGCAAGCCCCGAGGCATGGCAGGGAGACGTATTGTCTCGTTCCCTGTTCTCAGGGAACATAGGTTACAGTCGTAACCTGAGACGTTCCCTTTCGAAGGGAACTCAACAATACGTCAACGACGTTATGGGGAACGATATACCAACTCCGCCATGCTAAGGGGAGTGCATGCCAAGTGGCAGTGACAACTGTCAGAACCAGCAACTTCAAATGAAACGCTAGAACCACTCACCCTCAGGTCACACTGGGCTGTCAGTGACAGCATTCCCTACGGTCATAGCCCAAGCTACAGCCTCACAGAAAAACCTTCATAAACATGGTTAAATAAAAAGGTCTACCTGGGCCGGCTCCGGGCCTGGAACCACAGCTTCCGATTAGAAGGGGTCCCTTCTAGGGAATGTGGCTAGGGAACCCGAAGGAACCCCAGCCAGTCACTATTCAGGGGAACGTACTCACCCCGAAATGCCACCAGGACGGCCTGACCTGGCGTCAGTACATAGACACTAGTCTGGCCAAATCCTGTCTGTCTGAAGACAGAGCCTCTGGACAACAAAGCCTTAAGAAAGGCATCCAACCCGAGGGACTGCGAAGCTGGCAGTGAACCACTCGGCCCGGATCTCAGAGACGGGATATCCCGGAGAGTATGACTCAGCATAGTGCTTTCCAACCCTTGCTAGCGAGGGGAGTTTCTCTACTCGATCCACGGATCAACCCAGTGTCTGTGTTTCAAAACACTGAGGAGGCCTGTGAAGGCCTAAGGGCTGATCTAACTGGGAGGCCTCACGAGAGGCCTACGACCGTCTGACCAGACTCAGGAAGCCGCATGCTCATAGAGACCCTCGGTGAGGGGAGCACAGGTCTGCCTGGTAGGCAAACCAGGCTGTAGGCAGAAAAAGTTCCGGGAGGGAACCAATAGCAGAGAATGAACACTTTAGCGAGCCAGGGCGCAAGCTCACCTTCAGCAGCTGCCTATTAAGGCTAGCTGAAACTGATAGCAAGAGACCACTAGCTTCATAAACCCAGCACCACTAGGGAACGTTACAGGGAGGCCCGGAGAGGCCTACTACCTGATAGCCAACGTAAGTGGGAATTCACCTTCAGAGAGGCCCGTGAGGCCTACTACCTGATAACCACAGTAAGTGGGGTGCTCACCTTCAGGGAGGCCCAGAGAGGCCTACTACCTGATAACCACAGTATGTGGGGTGCTCACCTTCAGAGAGGCCAAGAGAGGCCTACTACCTGATAACCACAGTACGTGGGAACTCACCTTCAGGGAGGCCCGGTGAGGCCTGCTACCTTACAACCACAGTATGTGGGGAGCTCACCTTCAGGGAGGCCTGGTGAGGCCAACTACCTGACCGTACTCATTCAAGGAGGCCTGGAGGAGCCTACTACCTGATAATCACAGCATGTGGGAACTCACCTTCAGGGAGGCCTGGTGAGGCCTACTACCTGACACCCAAAATATTTGGGCGCTCACATTCAGGGAGGCCCAGAGCGGCCTACTACCTGACAGCCACAATATTTGGGAGCTCACCTTCAGGGAGGCCCAGAGAGGCCTACTACCTGATAGCCAACTTAAGTGGGAATTCGCCTTCAGGGCGGCCGGCTGAGGCCTACTACCTGATAACCATCTTAAGTGGGAATTCACCTTCAGGGAGGCCTGAGTGGCCTACTACCTGATAACCACTGTTAGCTTTGAGCCCTGAGTCCGGGTGATAGTATAAGGTGGCCTGCTAAGGCCAGCCAGCTGGGGACTCGCCTATCAGGGAGGCCTGGTCGGGCCTACTAGCTAATAGCAAGTCATATTCTGCTATAAAGTACACTGTTGGGAACCATACTACACAAGCATAATTTACTAATGGGCTTCCAGTAGCGCTATAAGGTATGTCCCACAATGTTGGGACTCACCTCCGAGGAGGCCTGTTTAAGGCCTACTACCCATCAGTGAGTCACCTGCCCGAACCACCAAGGCCAACCACGTGAGCTGGCCTACAGTGCCCTCTAGGGGGCTGTCCAATCAAGGAGGCCTGCTGAGGCCTACTACCTAATGGCGCAGCCTTCGTTGGCAGCAAAGCTGTTTACACAGCGCCTACAGCATCCTGGTGCCTAATCACATTGCCCATGGCAGTGTACTCCGCAAAAAAGCTAGCACCCTTAAAACAAGGGGAGTACAACATACGCCACTCTGCCTCAACGGAGGCCCCATTAGTCAGGGGCCTACCATCTATGCATGGGCGTCAGCTCAGGGCAATGCTCTGGCTTCAGGGGAGCGTACTTCGACCAAAGAAGAAGTGAAGCTTACTTCATACTCGACCCGAGCCATAGTGGTGCGAGGTAGGATAAACAGAACTGGGAGTGAAGTGCTCAGACCTACCCTGTATCACAGGGGGATACTCACACCTCACCCTGAGGTTACCAGGGTCCGGGCCTGCCAGCGGCTCTAGGGGTGACAGAAATTTATCTGTGCCCAACCTAGGGGAGTGGGGCTTGAATGAAAGCCATCCACCTACAACCTAGCGCTCGAGCAGTAGCTCAGCGAGGTGAGTGAAGCCTAAACTGGCGGCCTAAATCCGTAGGCCAGTTCTGCATGGCAGGGTCGGGCAGGAAACCCAGTCTTCTTCGTGAAGCGAAAGACGGCCTAACCCTGCTCAATAAAGACATATATACCACGGAGGCCTGTTTGAGGCCTACCATGTCCTTACAAACCATCCTCTGCACCATGCTGCATTACTCTAGTCACCCCAGAATGCAGAGAAGGGGGCGGGCCTTGGCCTAACGTCTCCCATGGGAGGAGGCTGTTTATACAGGGATGCTAGAAACCTACATTCACAAAGTGAAGGTTCAGAGGAAGCAATGCTAAATTTTAGCAGAGCACTTCTATTATCCCTGGCACAGCCTAGGCCAGCTACAGAGGCGGCCCTGGTGAGGGCCAGCCTGCAGGCATAGATCTATCTGAGGGCTCGGAGGAGCCACAGCCTTACTAAAGAATATAGTCTGTATTATTCCATACAAAGGGCTGCATGATCACTCAGCCTAATGAAAACCCAAACAGAGCTCAAGGGGCGAAATACTCAGGAAGAAGTCAAACGGACCCGTGGGCCGGACATAAGATCTATCTGAAGCTCTAGCGTCAGTCAACACTCTAAGTAAAAAATTCTAAGAGAGAGACCAACTACTCTACCCTGAGGTGGCTAACAGCCCGAAGGCTAACATAGTTATCGTTCTGGCCACCTAATGGGGAACTTCAGGGTCCTAATAATCCAGGAAACTTCTCTTACCTTATTACCTGATGACATAGCAAATGACATGACCCCATAGCTCTATACAGGGAACGAGGTCTGTAGAGAGATACATTTCGGAATTTTAATTCACAAAATTGACTCTTGAAAAGACCAGACAGCTCACCTGCGGCGTGCAGAGTGAAGACTCGCCAGATAGTTCTTTATGAACCTGGGGTCCACCACTTTACATGCCTGAAAGAGGCGTTTCTACTAACCAAGCCTAGGCGGGCCATCGGAACATCGTTCTTATCATAGGCCCAGCGCCAGGCCTGATGTAATGCACGTCTGGGGAGTCAGAAGAGAGGAGAGGGCTGGATTTCTCTTTTTAATGAAGCCCTCCGGGGAGATTATCCATCAGCGACGCTGTATGCGCTTGTGCTGGATAACCTCCCTCAGATCCCTCTTCTAGCGGGAGTCACGCCTTTCCTGCGCCCTGTTCCTCCACAGAGGGGGCGCACGAGAGGCGACACTGTCTCTCTGGCCCTGTCTATGGTCCTCAGACCGTGAAGGGCCAGGCCCTCCCGCCTGCCTGGGCGTGGAACCGGATCTCAGCGGTATGCAGGTTTTTTCCTAAAAGCAGCTGAGCGCGCCTTCGCCTCCCTGAACTTCCCAAGCCCCGCCTCCACGGAGGGGCCAAAGAGTTCAGAGGGCGAAACCGACGAATCGAGGAGAAAGGCCTTCTCTTTCTCCTCAACGTCGGCCAGGTTTAACCAAAGCTGTCTCTCCGTGGCCACCATCGCCGCCATCGACCGACTGATCGTGGCAGCAGTCTGTTTGGTGGCCCGGAGCGCAAAAACCGTGGTTCGGCGCGGCTCAGTAACCGCCTCAGGGGACATCCCTGCCCCCTGGTCGAGATCCTGCAGCAGGTCGGCCTGGTATGCCTGCAGCACCGCCATGGTGTGTAGGGAAGCACCAGCCTGAACTGCTGCCGTGTATGCTCTGCCATTCAAACGCGCTGTTGTCTCTAGCGGTTTGGATGGCAGAAATGGAGCTCTCAGTGTCGACGCCTGCCCAGACATGAGATAGTTCGCAAACGACTCGTCAAATGGGGGGCATCGACACATACCCATGCTCTGCGATCCCCTCAACATCAGCGAAATTAACCCGCTGATGTCAGTGAATACTGGCAGAGAATGGGCTCTTCCATGCCCTCTAGATCTCGGTGTGAAGATCAGGAAGGAATGGATTAGGCTCACCTGAGCTGGTGGTGTATGGCCGGGGAGAAACCGATCGCCGAGCCTACCGCGAGCGGTCTCTCCTCTAGTGCGTTGCCATGGCAGCTACAGCCTGTTGGCGGCGCGCTCCACAACATCCACCAGACCTGCATACACGGGGCAGGGTGGCTGAGAGGGTTCAGGATCTACCTGATTATAAACCTCCTCAGCCATCTCCTGCTCGTCCTGAAGAGCAGCAAGAGCACCTGCTTCGCCCTCGTCAGCCGTCGAATCATCTGAGAGGTTTACAGCACTCTCAAGATGATCGACGAGCTCTATCTGGAAGCCCATAATGCAAGTCGCCGCTCTGCCTCGGCACGAGCGGGACCACGAGAACCAGACGTTGAACCCCCTTCACTCGAGAAGAGGGCCAGACGAGAGCGAGCGTTTTAAAAGAAAAACGCTCACAGTTCACACAGAGGATTCCCTCGAGAATCTCCCGTGCGCGCTCTTCTCCCAGGCAGGAAAAGCACACTCGTGTGCTGTACATTTAATTTTCTTACCGTTTCATTGAGTAGCGTTTTCAAACAGACAGTCCCTGAAGACGATGAGATGATTTGTCATGTGTGCAAGGCGCCCCTTTATACTTCCAGGTCGCACGTTAATCATTCACGCTAATGATTCACGGGCTGTCGCCGGTCAATATGATTGACGTGATTTGATAGTGATTTCAGACACCTGTCACGCCTGAGGCGTTCCCCATAACGTCGTTGACGTATTGTTGAGTTCCCTTCGAAAGGGAACTTCCGATTGCAATCCGATGGGGATTCTGATCACAGTATGAGGCAGAATATATTTATGCAGTGCTAAAAAGCTTATCCATTTTATAAATATACATATGATTATAGAAAAAACCTTAGACTGGCCCCATCCGGCGCACTGTTAACCCTGGCTCGCACTGGCCCGACAGTGGAAAGGCAGCTATTGGTCCCTTGAGTGGGCTTTATTTCAGTCCCTAACCCTAACTCCCATGCAAATTAATTAAACACTTGCAGCAATGCAAATAAGTATACCCGAAGGTGTTAAAAAACATTAAAAAAAAACATCACATGACATGAGTTTGGGGGTTAAGGGTGTGTAACATCAAAAGAAAATGTAATTTAATTAAAAAGTACCAGACCTCATTCGTTTTCATTACATATTTCAAAAATGTATGTTATGTTTTCCATGGAATAAAGAAATTCATACAGGTTTGGAATGACATGAAGGTGAGTAAATAATGACAGGAGATTCACTTTTGAGTGGACTATTTCTAAGTCGCAGTGAGTGAAATTATATTTAATTAAGCTCAAAGCTGTTACCAACTGCACCATCACAGAGGCTAGAAGGAAAAAAAATTAAAAATTCTGATGGGGTTACCAGCTAGGTAACCATAAAAACTGAGGAACAGATGCTATTGATCAAATGCAGCTAGAGTGAGATGTTGCCTTTCTTTCTTCTGTCAAACATAAAAGACGATAGTTTGAGAAGGTTTTTTTTTTATATATATATATACAATGGAAGTCAATGGTAACCAAAAATCTAAAACTCTTTGGTTATCAACATGTGCAGTGCTGCAGGATTTAAAACCACTTTCTTCCTGTGTTTAATTCTGATTGAACAACAAGCATAAATGACACATTGCATAATATTAATAATAAAAGTTATTTAGATTAAGATTAAAGATAGAAAATGTTTTAATATAGCCTATCTTATATCGGAGTGTCTATTTACACTAAGGAGGGCTTTGTTGGCAGAAGCTATTTACACTAACTCTGCCCACTGACATCTGATTAGGCCAGACAAAATTACGGAAGACACTGGATTGTCAACAGTAGCAATATGCTGCGTCCCAATTCACCTACTTATACTACGCCCAAAAAGTATGTACTCAATTTGTGAAGAAATAGTAGAAACTTTTGAGTGTGTAGCAAAAGAGTAGACAAGCTTTAGGACATACTATCATGTCATACATTTGCATCTTTAACGGTTGCTCTCTGTCGCTTCCCAATATTAGCTGTTATAGTGAGCGGATCCACACTTCGAAAATCCACTGGAAATAGTAGACCATTCATTACATAGTCTTTTCAACATAAAATGCTTTGGGACACACTTACTCTAATCTCACATACTATTTAGGATGGAAAGTATGGACATTGGGATGCAGAGATAGTGTAGGTGTAGGCCAAGTTTTGACACAAATGTTTGAATCCGCCTTTTGCCGAAATTGCTCTACTCGCTTTTCTCATCACATATCATCGGAAAGGCATTATTTTCAATAAAAAAAATAAACATTCGCAAAGTGGAAATAAAGTGTCTAATGTTTGGTTAAGGTTAGGGAGGGCTTTGTTGTCTCAATAAGAAGGCATCCATTTAATAATTTTAATAAATATAATCAATCTTTTACCTACCTGCATACCATTTGCTGTACAACAACACTGAGGTGCAAATAGTATCTGCCGCTATAAATCTAACTACAAAGAAAATACTGCTACTTTAAACAATTATTTTCATGATTTATCACACCTTTTATCTTTTGTCAAATTAACTTAGAAAATGAATGTGGTTCAGATAACATATTATTTTGAGTTTCTATTTATTAAACCAATCTCCTTCATTGTATTAACTCAACATTTTAAGGCTACCAGGTAACTTACTTTTTAAGTTAAACTACCAATATGTTATTTTACAGTGATTAGTGCAAAGATCGACATATTATATTGTACTGATTCTATTACATATAATCAGTATGGTTATGTATATCAGTACACACACACACACACACACACACACACACACACACACACACACACACACACACACACACATATATATATATATATATATATATCAGTACACTGAAAGTGTAGAAAACGTAACACACATTGAATTAAACATGAAAGTACTCCAATTACGTACTCCAATAATTTGATCCAGTAATAGCCTAATCAGATTCAATAATACACAAAAACCTGTTAATGATCATATTGGGAGATTATATAGCATATAATCAATATAGTCTATCATGTCATTACAGTTAATCATTCCATAACTTGGCGTTAACTGATGTCAACAGTTATCAAGTTACAATGATAGCCTACATAATCATGGCTGAAATATTGATCGCAAGATCACAAGCGCATCAAAGATCCACTATTCTTCATATTACACCATCGCAATAACCGTACATAATGTAGCCTAAAGCAGGCACAAACATTCTCAGCTCTACGTCGCTCGGAAATAAAGCTTATAGGCTACATTCATGTAGAAGTATGCCACTGAATACAAATAATAAGTTATATAAGATACAGTGTATTATTTCCTCGAATTACCTCGTGAAAATGGAGTTGGCTGGTATATAGCAGCAGTCTTTGGTTTCCAGGGAAACGGAATTAAGCCTATAGTACTCCTCCTCTACTGTACCACGAGCCACTCTAACTTAATACAATTTTATTATAGGCTAATCGAATGAACAAAGAATAGTTTACAGCCAACGGCTATCTAAAAAACTATATGCATCATCGACAGCAGATCAATAGCCTAATATTGCATTACAAAAACCGTAAAGTAGCTTGCAAAGCGCATGAGCGAGTTACGCGACTCCTTCTGCTCTGCTATAAACACAACCTACACCAATGATCTGCTATAAACACAACCTACACCAATGATCTGCAATAAACACAACCTACACCAAGGAAAGAGCCTCTCAACGCCGTAGCCCGACCAAAACTATCCATCTCATTCAGAACTAGACCATAGGATACATCTGAAGCGTTATACGCCTTTCAAGACAGTGTAACCTAATGCTTTAAGATATCCTATAGTAAGCTAATAATTGTAAGGTTAAACTCATTCATTCGTTCATTTAAGCTTTTTATAGGCCTATTATTATTATTATTATTATTAGCCAATTATTATTATTATTATTATAAGGCATTAACTATGAAATCTTATTAAAATAACCTAGGCCTACTTAAAAATAAAATAAAAATATGTAGGTCATAGCCTAATAATATTTATTTTTACAAATTAAAATAGTATATATTTTACTTAATAGCTCAATTCCTTTTAAAAAGCGCTCTACGTGTGAGTGAACTTGATACTGACAATAAATGGAAATTTTTTGGACACTCGAATGATAGGCCATACTGAAGGATGATATTGTCTATCACGTTTGCATAATTGCATTATTTCTGATAACTCGTCCTCACAACAATGATTTCGAGATGCATCGATTGGATATTATCCACCGCATTTTCTGAATGAATAGTCTGTTCATTCACCGCCCCTTAGCCTACTACAGGCTATTATGTAGCCTATAGCCTACAGCAGATGTCTTGAGAAATGATACTTTAAGTGTCGTTTTAATAAATTACAGCGACTTAATATCTTCATGCACCAGTAAGTAGTCTAAATAGACTGACACACACACACACACACACACATGCTGCGGCTGCTCTTACCGCATCAAAGGGAAGTGTTGCATCGGCTCGGCCGATATGGGGAAGCGACAGAAGAACAAATGCATCGGATGAGGATGGGAAGCTGGAACTAAACTTCATTTTCGGATCTAGAATACACGGCTTAAAATCCCTGCCGCCAATCAAAACGCGTTCGAGAGAAATAGCTCTATCCTTCTCCTTCTCAAACGCCATCAGATGAAACGTAGACTTTTAGCTCACGCTCGGTGGCGGGCAGCAGGGCTGGACAGACTCTTATGTTTCCTCAATTACCGTACGAACTGTACAACACAGGCACAAAAACACAACAGTACTGCACAAACACACCACACACCGACTCCCTGTTTACTTGCTTTTGCAAGGGCTAAATCCAGTCTCTATATACTTTAGCAATCTGACCCCTGGATAAAGAGGTAATGTTTGTGTTTCCCCTTGATTTTTTTAAGATCAGAGTCCAAGGGCCTAATCTGGGTTTAAGAGTAAGCACTACTTTACAATCCAGATTTGATAGGCTATGTGTGGAGATTTTGAGCAAAATAGGCCCTATCACTATATAGCAGATATTATTAATGTTGGTTGTTTAAACTGATAAACAATAACTCAAAACTAATAAAACATTTACTCTTGATAATCACTGAGATTAAAGGCTGTCTGTGTCAATGCATATTTATAACATGACAAAAGTCCCGATTTAAAGGGTTATTCAAGGTTAATCCTAAATTTAGTTCAACGTGGCTTTGTAACTTTTTACTTCAGAATTTACTTCACTCCTAACTGCTTGCTGCTCGCTCTCTGCAACCCACCACCTCCCCAGCTCCTCCTTGTGTATAACGTGGCATTTGCTATTCTGTCATCGTTGCTGCTCTGGGGTGCGTTTCCCAAAGCCAACTATGGTCGCAAGTTCCGTCGTTACCAATAGAGTTCAATGGACATTGCGATCATAGTTATCCAACGATGCTTTTGGGAAACGCACCCCTGTTCATATGGGGGAATAGTTCTGCTCTCCCAGTGCTAAACTGTGAGCGTTCCCTAATGCTGCTGCTGTCAGAGGACTCCCTGAACAGAGCCATACCGCCAAATTTCAATTATCAACTGAATTGCAATTTATTCAATACAAATGTCCTAATCATTTCTATTGTCTTGTGTGTTCTTGACTTAAATGGACCTGACAGAATTTTACTTTTGATAAAAATGCTACATTTATTACAGTGTGTGTGTAAATGAATAGACTTGGACTTGGTACTGATAACATAATGCACAAGACAATGGTGACACCAGAATAAAAATATTCATGACTCTGAAGCTGAAAATACAGAATTATTTAGACAAACATGCTTTCACTCTGACTAGATATATCTAAAATGATGTAGACCACTTTTTACTAGCAACATAAGACATTTGGCATTATCAGGACCCACAGAAATTCCCCCATTGCACTATTATACATTATATTCAACATTATATAGTAGTTTAATGTAGTACTGACACTAAAACTCTGTAAACTAGATTTTTTTCCTCACACAGTTATTTTTATTTTGGGTGAACTATACACAATACATATTGTCACTATCCACGATACATATTGATGCATTTTTGTATTGCAATATATTGTGACTTGATATATTGTTACACCCCTATCCACAACAATATGAAGCAGTTTCCAACATTGATAATAATAATAAATTGTTCTTGAAAAACAAATTAGCACATTGGAATGATTTCTGGAGGATCATGTGACACTGAAGACTGGAGTAATGACTCAAAGAACACACACATGAGCTTTTAGACCTGGGTCACATTGTGCTTTACCCTGATGGGACCCTGTGCTTGTGTTATTATGTGGGACTCAATGGGCAGATGAAAGCCCACCTACCAGGGGATGGTCCTCAAGGGACCTTGTATGTGGAGTGGATGCTCCTATTATGAGGATCCCTCTTCACAGTGAGTCCAACCCTGAGCCAGTACCCAGGCAGACCCTCAGCCAGAGGTATGGTTCATTGTGTCCGAGTCCCAGTCCATCCATGAGTATAGAATTTGGCTCCACCACAGACTTCCAGGCCTTTTGCTGCGCTTGTTCCCTCCACCCCTTTGGCTCTGCCGAGGTCTTCCATACCTCTGGCTCCACTGTTGTTCTCACTCCCACAGGTTTCCCCTCGGTCTTGCAAAAGCCACCTCAGCTCTACCATAGTCTCCTGTGCCAACAACATCGCCCTTTGGCTCCCCTTGGTCTCGAACTCCTTTGGCTCTGCCTCAGTCTCCCAATCCATCAGCTCTGCCATGGTCAGCGGTCTAGCGAGCCACACTATGGATCTCCATATCACAGTGGCCTCTTCCTCTGCCAACATAATCAAAAGTTCAAGTTGGAGGGGCTTTGAACAAGTAGCAGTAGACCACCACGGAGGATAATGGATCCATGTGGATTTCCAGTTCCGCCATGGTCCCTGACCTCTGCTGGCCTGGCCAGGGTCTTCTCCTCCTCCAGGTCCTCTGTGGTGGTCTCCTGCTACTTCAAAGCCCCCCCCCCCCCCCCCCCCAACTTGGACTTTTGTTTATGTTTTCTTTAGGGTGCCATGTGGTGCCTACTGGGGTGCCTACATTATATTAACCCTTTCACGCATAGAGGTCACTACAGTGGACAGCTATTCAAAAAGCATTTTCTTGTGTATGCATGGGTTTTGATGACATAGTTACACATCAACCTCTACAGTGGACACTAGTGCATCATCCTATACACTGCCACCAAGTGGCAAGCCGTTATATGTTCCCCCCCCCCCCCCCTCTAAACCAAGACGGCCGATGTATAGTCAGAAATGCCAAGTTACTCCGGAATATCAATCTATCCCTGTTATCCTAGGAGACTCTTGCAAACAATCTAAGGAGACATATCATTGTTAAATTTTCCAAGTATTGATTGTAAATTGGGAGAAAATTCTGATTAATCATCTGTCCACTAAATTGAACATCATGCATCACTAGCTATATATCAGCTACAATTCATATTACTGTGACTGTCGTTGTTGAAAATACTTCATCTGCAGTAACTTTTTTGATTGTAAATAAATGTATTTGTGGTATTACAATGTAATTTGCAGCTACATCAAAAAAGTAATGTAATTACGTTATGCATGTTACTTGTAATGCCTGTTTCACACATATTCTGTTTGCAGTGCGTATGCAGTGCATATTTTTTCTTGTACCCATGTTAACAGGTTAGAGCTTTCACACTGCATGCGGATGCGGTCCGTCAATGCGTTCCAGTTGCAGTATACAGCTGTCACAGTGTGGGTTTTGTGTCTTGTTCCTTGTTCTTGTTTGTCATGTGATTCCCTGATTGTCATGTGATCCTGCCATGTGTCTTGTCATTTGTTAATCGTCTGATCATTGTTCACAGGTGTCTAGGGTGACCACCTGGCTATTGCTCTGTTGCAGGTCAGCATACCTGATTTTGCGGGACAATGCGGGACACAAGGGAGAGAACTTAGCCTACTATTATTATACTAGGTGAATAAATATTGATTTTATATTAGATGTCTTTTTGCATGCTTTAAATTGCTAATAGGCTTTATAAAAATGTTAATGACGGCGCTGACCGGCGCTGTGAACGTCACTAATAATATAAAACTAATTTTAACAGCACGGATCTATTCAATCTAAATAATTAAGTGAAAATAATAATCTAATCGCTAAAAAGCACATTTTCAAATAAGCACATAAATTCCATTAGGAAAGACTAGAAAGATTAAATGCGTTCTTACCGGATTCAGTGCATCTTGAATTTATATTTTTTGTCTGATCTGGCAGCTTCGAGTTGGGCTTTCTCATTCATTATGTGTTTGTAGAACTCCTGGTAGGTGTAGCTGTAGTTCACTTTCACCAGGAGTTCTCTTTTTTTATGAGGTCCACAGTTGCGCGGTTCCTTGTCTCTGTCCACGCAGCAGTGTTTGTCTCAGTGCTGGTTTTCCCGCTCTGGCTAGAACCAATAATAATGGCTGTGCTGCGCATGTTCAGTGTTTTCTTATTAACATTTTTTATTGTAGAATTGTAATTTAAATGATGATGAAATAAAATGATGCAGACAAAATTAAAATGTGGGACACTGCTTATGACTTGCGGGACGCGGGACAAAGCTTTAAATTTGGGACTGTCCCACAAAATGCGGGACAGGTGGTCACCCTACAGGTGTCCCTTGTCTAGTAATTAGTCTGTGTATGTAAGCCCTCATGTTTGCCCTGTGTCTTTGTCTAGTATTGAATGTTCCTGTCGTTGTTCTTGTTTTGTTTCATGCCTTGCCATGCCTTTGTTTTGTGTTGATAATTAAAATTGCATTTGGGTTCTCAACCAGCTAGCCTCCAGTGGATTCGTAACAGAATACTAGACCCAACATGGACCCAGCAATCTGTCTGTTCCGTCTCAGCCAAGGTAGCCATCCTATTGAGGATTACGTGAAGGAGTTTTGTGGGCTTTGTCAGGGGATGTACTTTGGTGACGATGTCTTGAAGGACATGTTTCGCCATGGACTGGATCATCGTATTTATTACCGCATGTCTGGCAATACCCCTCACTACACTCTGGCTCAATTCATTGACTATGACCTTCTTTTGAGCGGTTCTCCATTTACTGTGGGTTTTGCGGACGAGGAGCCCCGCAACCCCACAGTACCCGCCAAGCCTGAACCTTTTCACGTCATGCCTGCCAAGTCTTAGTCTCTTCACATCATGCCTGCCAAGTCTGAGTCTCTTCACGTCATGCCTGCCAAGTCTGAGTCTCTTCCTGCCGAGCCAGAGAATGTTCACGTCACGTCTGCCCAGACAGAGACTGTTCACGTCACGTCTGCCCAGCCAGAGACTGTTCACGTCACGTCTGCCCAGCCAGAGACTGTTCACATCATGTCTGCCCAGCCAGAGACTGTTCACGTCACGTCTGCCCAGCCAGAGACTGTTCACGTCATGTCTGCTGTGCCGGTATCTTTGGACAGGATGGCCACCGCGCCTGAGTCAGCTCTGGAGGATGCAGCCCTGGTCAGACCTCTGTCAGGATGGCCGCCGCCATACCAGAGTCACGTCCCAAGATGGCCGCCACCATGCCAGTGTCACGTCCCAAGATGGCCACCCCGGTGTCTGTTCCTGAGCCGGTGTCTGTTCCAGCCCATAACCCCATAGCTGCCCCCAAGAAAATTTTCCGGGGGGGGGGGGCAGCAGGTCCCTTGATGGGACCATGGAGGCCGCGCCGCCATGGCCGCCTGAGGGGTTTTCTCCGCTTTGGCCGCCTGAAGGGTCGTCTCCGCCATGGCCGCCCGAAGGGTCGTCTCCGCCCTGGCCGCCTGAAGGGTCGGCTCGGCCCTGGCCCCCTGAAATGTCTGGCCCGCCATTGCAATGTTCTGATCCCGTTCCCCTGCACGGGCCTGGCCCTCCCCCCTCCCCCAAGACTGCCTCCGCTTCACCACCCTCATGAACTATTGTTGTTTGGTTTTGTTGAGCGTTAGTGTCTTGCCATGTGCCATGTGTCTTGTCATTTGTTAATCGTCTGATCGTTGTTCACAGGTGTCCCTTGTCTAGTAATTAGGCTGTGTATTTAAGCCCTCATGTTTGCCCCGTATCTTTGTCTAGTATTGAATGTTCCTGTCGTTGTTCTTGTTTTGTTTCATGCCTTGCCATGCCTTTGTTTTGTGTTAATAGTTAAAGTTGCATTTGGGTTCTCAACCAGCTTGCCTCCAGTGGATTCGTAACAACAGCAGTGCAGCGATCGTTACCGCACCGACTCTATTTTTGCTGTGCTGCACGCGCTGAATTAAAGTTGACAGCACATGGTTCGTGGTCTAAATGAACACGGACTGACATGAAAATGTAATAATCTCACTATAAATGCATTTAATTAAATTCTACTACTATTTTTCACAGTCACTTAAAAAAAACTTTTAAAAAAAGCCTGGGGTATTGTTGTAGATTTTTCCCTAAACCTAACTGTGTACCTGGAACCTAATTACTTTTGTAAATAAATTTATTTGGGGAGCCCAGTCATCGCCCAAGCATCTACCGTCGACACTCAATCTACAGCGTCTACAATCGACACTTAATCTACAGCATCTACAAACAACACTTAACCTACCGTCTCCAATCGACACATAATAACCTTTTATATTCTAGCTTCTGCGTCTTCCGTCGACACTGGCCGAGTTCCCTAACTCTATCTTACTTACTTCCCTAAACTAACCTGTGGCGCAGCAGTAATATCAGACAGACTCCAGCGATGTACTTTAAATGCTTTAATCACGGCCAGTAGAGTTCTCGAGCAGTTCTCAGAGCATCTCTCCCAAGAAGAAGCAAGGCCGGTGGATCTCAGACAAATTCCATTGAGAATTCCACCAGTAAACATGAATACAACAGTTTTTATAATATGACATGCTACATTACCACATTTTCAAACCCAGACATCTCAAAACAGAATCATCATGACTAACGTCACGCTCTTAATCATCACGATTGGTTACATTGTCAAAGCAAGTCCCCCCCCCCCCCCCTTTCATTACCCTTTGTTAGTAACATCAGCAAAAATATCCTGTATCATCAAAAACATTGTGAGGGGTTAATATTTTGATCAATCATTTCACAATATAACGGTTAGTCCAATTTCAAAGTTCCTTTGACCAAAGTTATATTAAGTCAAAAGTTTAGGAGGTTAGAGTTCGTCTGATGGCTACATCCTACAGAAACAGGAAGTAAGATTGATTTAGATTTATTGTTAGAATCAACAAATGGAAATTTTAGTCATCTTCAGACAGAAAAGGAAGTGTTAAAGTTTATCACGAGATGTTAATATACTTCAGATCTTTATGGTTAGTAACATAATTAATCTATGAAAAAATCCACCACAGTAGTTAAAGCAAGGACTTTGCTACACAGTACCAACACAATGCGACATATTGGATGGCACTCGTCTCTTCGTGGAGGAGGAAAAACAAGTTCCCTTTCATTCAGTCACATCAAGTTACGTCAGTGACTGACAAATGGGGGTTCGCTTAGAAAGCCTATCATCTTCGAGTATTACAAAACAAGCCAATGGCTCCGGGTAACAGTTACTCTGGCCTGCCATCTGACCTTCACCCCCGTGGTCGAACCTCAGCTTTCTACGGGCCGGAATACCCTTTGAACGAGTTTCCAGGCATATTGTTGTGGCAACAGATGCATCTGCCACGGGCTGGGGTGCATGTGCATTGGACATGCTGCCGCGGGCTCCTGGACAGGACCCCAGCGCCTCCTGCATGTCAATTGCCTCGAGTTGCTGGCAGTACGGTTTGCTCTGCACCGCTTCCAGGCGTTGCTCAAGAGCCAACACGTACTAGTCCGTACAGACAACACGGCCACAGTAGCGTACATCAACCGTCATGGTGGTCTACGCTCCCACTGTATGTCGCAACTCGCCCGCCATCTCCTCTTATGGAGTCAGAAGCATCTGAGGTCGCTTTGTGCCGTTCACATTCCGGGAGAACTGAACCGGGCAGCCGACGAGCTCCCATGGTTTCAGCCACTTCCGGGGGAATGGAGATTCCATCCCCAGTCGGTTTAGCTGATTTAGGAACAGTTCAGCGATGCACAGGTAGATCTGTTTGCCTCCCACAACTCTTTTTTTTTTCTGAATCAGAAAGGGGGTTTATTTGCCCTGAATGTTTGTAAAGACAAGGGATTTACTTTGGCAGGAAGGTTCATACATATAACATACAACATATAGGGTACAGGATATAAGAGCACAAAAATACACATGAGATACCTATTAAGGCAATGGTGCAAATATGCTAAAGTGCAAATATAGCAATGAGCTAAGAGTTTATATTTTAAAGTCAGTGCAACTATGGCAATGTTTAAGAGTTTATAGTTTATAATCAGTGTAAAAATGACATGGTTAAGAGTATATAGTTCCAAGTTTAAAGTCAGTGTCAGTGAGAGCTCCAGGCTTGTTAAAGAGGCCAGTAGCAGAAGGGAAGAAACAGTTCTTATGGCGTGAGGTGTTGGTCTTGACGGCCCGTAGCCTTCTGCCAGAGGGGAGTAGCTGGAAAGGGGAGTTACCAGGGTGGGAGGGATCTGCCACAGTCCTCTTTGCTCGCTTCAGTGCCTTTGAGGAGTACAAGTCCTCAAGGGAAGGCAGATTGCAACCGATCACCCTCTCAGCAGTGCGGATGATACGCTGCAGTCTGCTCTTATCCTTGGCTGTGGCATACCAGGTGATGATGGAGGAGGTGAGAATGGACTCTATGATGGCGGTATAAAAGTGCACCATCATTGACTTCGGGAGGTTGAATTTCTACAGCTGCCATAGGAAGTACATCCACTGTAGTGCTTTCTTGGTGAGGGAGCTGGTGTTCAGTTCCCACTTTAGGTTCTGGGAGAGGATAGTGCCCAGGAAGCGGAAGGACTCCACAGTGTTTACTTGGGAGCTGCACAGATTGATGGGGGTAGGTGGGGCTGTGTTCCTTCTGAAGTCCACAACCATCTCCACTGTCTTTAGAGCATTGAGCTCTAAGTTGTTCTGGATACACCAGGACACCAGGTTGTCAGCTTCTCACCTGTAGTCAGACTTCCCACCTGCGTTTCCCCCAGTAAGCCTTCTTGCACAAGTCCTATGCAAGATCAGGGAGGACGAGGAGCAGGTCCTTTTGGTTGCGCCTCATTGGCCCACCCGGAGCTTCTCGTGACAGTCCCTCCCTGGCCAATTCCTCTGAGTAAGGACCTCCTTTCTCAGAGACGGGGCACCCTCTGGCATGGTAGCAGTTTTGAGTTCCCTACCACCTCAAGTGGTGGCGACCATCACTTCAGCTAGAGCCTTGTCCACGAGACACGCCTATGTGGCCTCCATCAAGAGGGTAGGGGACCTGCAGACTTTTTTGGTTGATGAAGCGTGCCTGGAATTCGGGCTGGCCAACTCTCACGTGATCCTGAGACCCTGGCCTGGATACGTACCCAAGGTTCCCACCACTCCTTTCAGGGATCAGGTGGTGAACCAGCAAGCGTTGCCCTCGGAGGAGGCAGACCCAGCCTTGGCACTGCTCTGTCCAGTACGCCCTCCACGTGCTTACGTAGTCAGAACGGAGTGTTTCAGGACCTCAGACCAGCTCTTTGTCTGTTATGGTGGGAAGCTGAAGGGAAAGGCTCTCTCCAAGCAAAGGTTGTCTCACTGGATAGTGGACGCCATTGCTTTGGCATACCAGCAGCAAGGTCGACCATGTCCTTTGGGGTTCAGGCACACTCCACATGGAGTGTGGCTTCCTCTTGGGCTTTAGCGCATGGCGCCTCGCTAACAGACATCTGCCGAGCTGCAGGCTGGGCGACACCCAACACATTCGCGAGATTCTACAATCTCCGAGTGGAGCCAGGGTCCTCTCATGTACTCGCCCCCAGTGGCCGGTAATAGGACCCGCTCGGTGTCATCGCTTGCTGCGCCATTCCACTCCATGGACTGGATACATGCACTATTTCACTCAGATAAGTTCTTCTTCCCAAGACCCTGAGTTCCTCCTACACTGATGCAGTCACCAGAGTGCATGCCCGTTTGGTCAGCCCTCGTGATTGGCTAGGTGTTCCATGTGCATAGTTCCCAGTTGGGCGACCCCCACGTGTGTATTTCTACTGTAAGCCTCTCCGAGCGTGTGTCTTTCCCTTGGCAAGCCACCTTGCCACCCCTGGGGTTGAAAGATTCCACCCTGTGGGCTGGATACCCCAGTGTTCTCTATATGTTACCCGCTCGTGGGTCATATGTGTATTCTTAAGTCCTCCCTTCAGGCAGGCATTGTGTTGCATATTTCCACTGAGATATGCTTCCCAGTGTACCTTGGTATTCCTGTGTTAAGTAGGAGTCCTCCGTCCATGCTAGTCTCACTACAGGGAGCTCAGAATTACGCAGGGCACTGGAAGACAGCCAAGGTGGCGTGATTAGACTGGGAACCCCATTCGTCATTCACTGACGTAACTCGAAGTGACTGAACGTAAATAATATGTATTATTGAATAATACATTTTTTAAATGTATTGAGTTTAAACGTAAATACGTCTGTGAAAGAGTGTAGACCTATTACTACTGTGTACAAATACTGCAGCGGGAGAAAGAGTTGGGAGAGGAGCGGTGAGTATGTAGGTCAAGTGCAAAATGACAAACACCGGTGTCTTGTTGCAGTAATTAACGTGCAGGGACTGATAAAAGCCACGGGGAAACGGGGAGTTGCAGAGAGAGACTGATTTGAGGACTTGTGTGTATTGAGACTGATTGCCCACTGTGAATGGAGATACTGATTGCTTTGATCTAAAATGAACGTTTGTGGAAGTTCATACAGCGCAAGTTTGTTTTTCTTTTGTTGATTGTAAAGAGTAATAACAGCACGAGTCCCAGTCGGATGACCCTGTCTTCTTCATTCCTTATTCTGAACATTTCTACAGTAATCTAATTACATTATGCATGTTACTTGTAATGCTTTATTACCAACACTGGTTATTTCAGATGAGATTGAAAATACCGGAATGCTAGTTTTTCCACAGTCTGAAAACATCAATAAATCAATGTATATTTCAGTCTGAGCTATGGTGGAAATGTGTACATTTTGAACAGAATCAGAATTATCAGCTAATAAGGGTAAATTGACATACTCTATTAGACTGGAGGGAGCATGAGCGTTTTCTACATAGTCTGAGTTGGGTTTCCACTGAGTTGTACCTTCACTGGTTGTAGAGATCTTTGATGGAATCACGTACTCATGTTCTGATGTCAAAGACACATGAAGTTCAACTTGTATGAAGTTCTTCATCTGTTCGTATTACAATTTTCGTATATATTTTATAGTTCTCACATGATTTTATATAATGTTATTCATTGGTTTATTAAATGCACACAGTATTGCTGTTATTACTGTATTATGTTTAATACTGTCCCAGTCATCGTCTGCACCTGTCTGTCTTCGTCTGCACTTCACTTCCCAGAATCCTCCTTGTCTCCACACCTGAACTCACTCCCTCAATTACCCACCTGTTCCTCGTCTTCATCATCCGTGTCACCTGTGATCACCTTATGTTTGATTTGTGCTTGTATTTAGTTTGCTTCAGTTCAGTCAGTCTTCGTCGGTTCTTGTTAATGTTATAGTGTTTTTGTGTGTGTTTACCTTCTTCCCGTCAACCTGCCTGTACCTGTTTGTTGTTTTTGGACATGTAGTAAAAGTTTGAATTGGAGCCTTTTGACTCTGTGTCTTCAACCTGCGCCACAACCGTGACAGAAGAACCGACCAAGATATGGATTTCCCTGCAGTCAAACTTCAGTGTCTTGAGCAGGGAAACGGCTCTCTTGAGGAACACCTAGAGGTTTTCCTGGATCTGGTACCTCAAACCAGTTTCCCAGACGACTGCCTCTGCACGTTTCTATGTGTGGGACTGAACAACACCACTCGAGCGCAGTTGTCTGGGGAACCTCCTCAAGGAAGCTTTGCCCACTTTGTGGAGTGGGTGCTGGTATCCTGCGGGTCATCCTTCACCGTCGAAGAAGTCACCAGCCCCACTCCAACCCCAGTGCCCAGCCTGAACCCAACGGTTGGATTCAAGCAGTTTGAGCTTCCACCGCTGGTCCCGTCCAGCCCAGAGCCCTCGCCGCTGGTCCCGTCCAGCCCAGAGCCCTCGCCAGTCCAGAGCCCTCGCCGCTGGTCCCGTCCAGCCCAGAACCCTCGCCGCTGGTCCCGTCCAGCCCAGAACCCTCGCCGCTGGTCCCGTCCAGCCCAGAACCCTCACCGCTGGTCCCGTCCAGCCCGGTGCCAGAGACTGTTCACGTCCCGTCTGCCCACTCTCCCCAAGAATTTTTTGAAAAATTAATCTCCGCCATGGCCGCCCGAAGGGCCTTCACCGCCATGGCCGCCCAAAGGGTCTTCACCGCCCTAGTCACACCATAATCAGCCTACAGGGCGCCCACCCCCCCACCCCTGTTGATGTTCTACGACACGAGATCGCGCCTTTTTGAAGGGGGGGGGGGCATTATGTCATCGTCTGCACCAGTCTGTCTTCGTCTGCACTTCACTTCCCAGAATCCTCCTTGTCTCCACACCTGAACTCACTCCCTCAATTACCCACCTGTTCCTCGTCTTCATCATCCGTGTGACCTGTGATCACCTTGTTATGTTTGATTTGTGCTTGTATTTAGTTTGCTTCAGTTCAGTCAGTCTTCGTCGGTGTTACAGTGTTTTGTGTTACAGTGTTTTGTGTGTTTACCTTCTGCCCGTCAACCTGCCTGTACCTGTTTGTTGTTTTTAGATATTTAGTTAAAGTTTGAATTGGAGCCTTTTGACTCTGTGTCTTCAACCCGCACCACAACCGTGACAAATACAGTATCTCTTCAGTTAAATCCCAAAACGCATACTGTCCACTCAAGTGGACATCTGATAATCTCTCTGAAAAATTTGTAAAAAAATTCAGTTAAAATCTTTCATGCCCTAAAAGCAATAAAAACACATAAGAAAAAAATCCTGAGGTTGTCAACTCGTGCATGAAAGGGTTAATATTTAATACCTGTTTATTAGCTTCTTGTTTCTCAAAATGATGCATAAAATTGATATAAGGGTACGTTTACACGACAATGATGTACTAATTGTTCGATGTACAATGTTTTTTGTGTATATAGACGATAACGATCCCCGTTACCAAGGATCCGCGAAAACCTTTAAATCTGCTGCCAGGCCAGTAGTTGGCGATGTCACTTTGTAAAGAAAACTATGCGCCTATAGACTGAACACTTAATACACATGCGCATGACATCACTGTTTCAAAGAATTCACACTCAAACTGGCTGGATAGAGGATTGAAGAAGAGTCAGGGCAGGCAAGGGTAAAAATTAGAGAGACATTCCAAACAAAAATGATCAAATCCATATAGGAGCAGGCCGTCAGGGAGTGGAGGGGATATGTGTGTACTGTCACTGATTCACCAGAGTCCACAGTCACTCCATCACTACGATCCCAATCACCAGAAGACATCACACCTCAGTCACATTCATTGTCTGGTCTTGTGGACTACGGACTTTATCTCTATCGCTCCCCGTGATCCTCTCCTCTGCTCCTCTGATGAGCCCTTTCTCATCGTCCCCTGTCTTCATCACGCTTCACTCCCATACTCACCTGGAAACCCCTTACCGTCAGCAACTGAGGTGTGTGCACTCCATCATTAAAGGACATTACAGTCACAACCTCCAATCACCACCTGCAAAAATAAAGAACATTTTTATTTCACTCAGTCAACCTACCAAACTTGCATTATCGTCATTTTTGCTCACCTGTTGTGTCACTGCTTCACTGCTGCAAATACAACCAGTTAACCATTCTCTGTGCTTCTCTTCCTTAAAGGGATAGTTCACTCAAAAATGAAGATTAGCCCATGATTTATTCATCCTGAAGCCATCCTTTGTGTATATGACATTCTTCTTTCAGACAAATACAATTTGACTTATATTAAAAAATGTCCTGTCTCCTCCAAGCTTTATAATGAGAGTGAATGGCTGGAGAAAATTTGAAGACCAAAAACGTGCATCCATCCATGATAAAAGTAATCCATACGGCTCCAGGGGGTTAATAAAGGCCTTCTGAAGCGAAGCCATGCGTTTGTGTAAGAAAATATCGTCTCGGTTACGTATGTAACCCTAGTTTCCTCAAGAGGGAACGAGACTGTGCGTCGAAACGCTGTGAGAACGCCTCTGCGTGATTGCGTCATGAAGCACGTATGAAACCAGTCCAATGGCGTGACGGAACGTCATGTGACGTAATCGACCAGGAAACTATAAAGTACACCTGAACTAAACAGCGTCAGCTTCTGATAGGCCGAAGCAAGTCGATCACGGGCATGCCGGGAGTATGGCAGGGTGACGCAGCGTCTCGCTCCCTCTTCAGGGAACTAGGGTTACATACGTAACCGAGACGTTCCCTTTCAAGGGAACTCGAGCTGCGTCGAAACGCTGTGGGAATGCTAATACCCACGCCGCCATAAGAGCAAGTGTCCGTCTGTGTGAAATCAATGCGCACATCTAGGCGAAAGCACCTGCACCCCTGGATTGGAGCCGAGGTCCAGCTAGTGAAGCCTCACAAATGTATGCGGTGAGGACTAGCCTGCCGCACCACAAACATCTTGGAGGGAAACTCCTGACAGTAATGCTTTGGAAGCAGCCATACTCCTAGTGGAGTGGGCCAGTACAGCCAAAGGTGAAGGCTGACTGGCCGACTCATAAGCAAGTGAGATGGCCTCGACCACCCACTTGCTCATACTCTGCATAGATGCCGGGCATCCCTATGTGGGTACCCCAAAGCAAACGAACAGTGTTAGCATCTAAGGCCCTAATTGGGCAATGCAGATAAAGGCCTGCAGTACTCTAGGTCTTACAGTATTAGTAGGAACCTTA
This sequence comes from Gila orcuttii, assembly GCA_026230005.1. Classification (NCBI taxonomy): domain Eukaryota; kingdom Metazoa; phylum Chordata; class Actinopteri; order Cypriniformes; family Leuciscidae; genus Gila; species Gila orcuttii. The sequence continues at coordinate 6,719,456 of JAPDVR010000015.1, read as the reverse complement.
GGAACGTAACCTGGTCTTAGGGTGAAGAAAACCCTTTACCATACTAGGAGCAAATTCCATGCACGAGGGAGTTACCGAAAGTGCTTGAATGTCTCCAATTCTCTTAAGAGACAAAATAGCGAGGAGAAAAACAGTCTTTAGAGATATTCTCAGAAACTTCCTCAATGGGCTCGAATGGAGCTAGGGAGAGGCCTTCTAGTACAACAGCCAAGTCCCATATCTGCACCCTTGTGCGGACTGCTGACCTCAGCCTCAATGTGCCACAAAGGAAACGAGTTATAAGTGGGTGTCTCCCCAAAGATACTCCACTCAAAGGGACGTGGTAAGCAGCTAGTGCTGCCAGTTACACCTTCAGTGTGAAGGGGGATACCCCTGCGGAGAAGCACTCCTGCAGGAACTGCAGTACTGCACCCACTGGGCAGTTAACCGGCTGCAGCTGGTGCTCTCCACACCAGGAAGTGAAAAGTCTCCACTTCAAGGCATACAGTTTCCTTGTGGATGGAAATCTGGAGTGGAGAATGGTCTCAACAACCTCTGTTGAGAGAAGCCCACAGTTTCCACAGTTCTGGGCGGGGGTGAAGGATCGACCCACTTGCCTGAAAGAGTAGATCCTTCATGAGGGAAGCATCCGTCGTTACCGTGACGTGACGACAAGGAGCTCCCAGCACGGGCCCTTGGGACAGGAACCAAGGTTCTTTCCATATAACTACGGCACGTATGCATCGCCGCGTGACCTTGATAATGCGGAGTGGGTTTCCCCTCGGGGATAATCCCTTGGTCCTGAGCCACCACTGCAACAGTCTCATGTACAACAGTCCGCAAGGTATAACGTTGGACGCTGCTGCCATCAGACCTAACAGTTTTTGAAACTGCTTTACAGTGGTTGGCCTACGAAGGGAAGATCACAATATTGGTACGCTTCGCCCCCGAAAGCGAACCTCAGGAATTTCCTATGTTGTGGAAGGATGGATATGTGGAAGTATGCGTCCTTTAGATCTAACATGACAAATCAGTCCTCGGACCTGATTTATGACACGACTTGCTTAAGAGTAAGCATCTTGATTTTTTAGTTGAGCTTCCCTACAGCGCAAATCTAAAATTGGACGAATCCACCCCATCCTTTCTTGGGACCATGAAGTACCAGCTGTAAAACCCAGACCTTTCAAGTTTCCAATCTGCCAGAAGATCTACTAAGGATACCAGCCTCTGGAGACTGGCCTCTGGTGTATTTCGAACAGCAGGCACAGGGCCCTGAAGCGGCACACCGGCAGGGAACAACTGACCTGACTGCTCTAGACCCCTCCTCGGAGGGAGCGAGCAACCCTCGAGTAAAACTCGTTGTGACCCTCTACGCCCCGGCATGAAGGCGGGGTTGGTAGGCTGGCCCCCAGAGGGCACCGAGGGGAGACGGGGACGTATAATATTTCGAACAGCAGGCACGGTGCCCTGAAGCGGTGCACCAGCAGGGAACAACTGGCCTGACTGCTCTAGAGCCCTCCTCGGAGGAAGTGAGCAACCCTCGAGTAAAAACTCGCTTGGACCCTCTGTGCCCCGGCATGAAGGCGGAGTTGGCAGACCGGCCCCCTGAGGGCACCAAGGGGAGACGGGCACAGTATATTGAGGTGGAAACTGTCTTCCCCACGGAGGGGTGTACCATCAGAAGCCGACACCACTGGCATCAGGGCTTCTTGACCTACTTATGGTAAAACGGATCTGAGGATGGTTATTATCTCTAAGTACGGATATTAGAAAGGGCACGAAGCACTTGGTGCATGCCCTTACCATAAGCATGGATTTTAGAAAGTTCATAGTATTTTATAAAGCTAAAAAGCCAGAAAGATATTTAATTTAATTTCTCAAAATTAAATAAAACCATAAACATAGATTTAGAAAGGGCACGAAGCATTTGGCGCGTGCCCTTACCATAAACATGGATTTTAGGAAGTGCATAGTATTTTATGCAGCTAAAAGGCCAGAAAGATATTTCATTTCATTTCTCAAAATTAAATAAAACCATAAACATAGATTTTAGAAAGGGCACGAAGCACTTGGCGCGTGCCCTTACCATAAACATGGATTTTAGAAAGTGCATTGTATTTTATGCAGCTATTTTAATTTCTCAAATTTAAATGCAGCCAATAACAAAGTATTTCATAGTCTGAATGACAGACTGAATATTCATATTTTAATAGAAAAAGAATCATAGCTTGCAAACACACATTTTAGTTGTGATAATAGGAAAAAGAGAGAAAGGGGTTTAACTCCTTGAGCTCAGTTTCCTCCGCATTATAAATATATTGTGGACCCATAATCTATGCGTTGCCTCTGCAATGCGAGATCCGAGCCGTAGACTCTTTGAGCTAGTTAAGACTCAACAGGGGCGGATCTAAAACTTCCTTTGTAGTGCGTGTGTTTTTCTACACATAGGGAACATTTTTATGAATGAAACTGTCAACCCACACTGATGTGCATGCACCGCCCCCAAACAAACACTTTAACTGTGTGTATACCCGCTCGTAATGTAGTGAGGGCAGGGAGGGACACGATTCAAAAGGCTGTTTGCTTCACATGAAGTGGCGAGTCTGTTTCGATAACTACAACATTCAGCTCCTCAAAACTGGATAATTGCAGTACTGGTGCCTCATTCGGGGTGGAAGTAACCGCAAAGCGTGCTTCCAACCCCGAGATGAGACTCTGGACCTGGCAGGTGAAGGCAGAGAAAGAGCCAAGCCCGTCTCTAACCCTTCTGCCAGATCCATTTGCGAACTCCACAACTCAAGCCGCCGCTCTGCCACGGCAAAGGCGGGACACGAGCTGCGAGGAACGCGCGTCAAGGCGCCCTCCTCAAAGAGCGATCGGCGGGAGCACAATACATGTGTATCCCCACCCGTGATGTAGTTTGGGTAGGGATGAACACACTATTGAAATGTTGTTCGCTCGCCATTGTAAAGTTATTTTATATATATATATATATATATATATATATATATATATGTATATATGTGTATATATATATATATATATATATATATATATATATATATATATATATATATATATATATATATAAATAAAACTTTACAATGGCGAGTGAACAACATTTCAGTTTTTATATATATAAAAAGCAAGCGCTCTATGTGAATCTATGTTCCTGGTGTTTTTTGTCTGTCTTAGAATTTGCTAGGCAGGAGTTTTCACCCATAAATATATATATGTATGGTTCAGGTGTGATTTATAGTTTCCTGGTCGATGACGTCACATGACGTTCCGTCACACCATTGGACTGGATTCATACGTGCTTCATGACGCAATCATGCAGAGGCGTTCCCACAGCGTTTCGACGCAGCTCAAGTTCCCTTGAAAGGGAACCATATTTAAAACTTTATAAACTATAATCACTAGCTTCCGACAGATGGTCGTACGTATCGATTTACGGTGGAAGATTAACCCTTGAACCGACGCACAACATATTGACAAACGCGGAAGCTCAGGGGAAAGAGCAAAACAAAACACTGGTCGCGAATTAGCCTTTTTGAAGAGAAATGTTGGATGATTTATATAATAGAAGAGGAGCTTGAGTTTGTTGCCCAGCCCTGTTTGATTGAACCGCGAGAGGCATCTAAGCTTACACCACTCCTACATCCTACGTCATACATGCGTCACGGGTTACTCTTGTGACGCAAGTCAACTTGCGCAGTAAGCGTACGGTCATCTGACAGAAGCCAGTTATTTACAAAGTTAGAAATATGGTTATATTTCGCTTCAGAAGACATTTATTAGCCCCCTGGAGCCATGTGGAGTATTTTTTTTTATCATGTATGGATTCACTTTTTTGGGCTTCAAATTTTCTCTATCCATTCACTCCCATTTTAAAGCTTTTAAGAGCCAGGACATTTTTTAATATAACTCCGATTATATTCGTCTGAAAAAAGAATGTCATATACACCTACACGTAGGATGACTTCAGGTAAATCATGGGCTAATTTTCATTTTTGGATGAACTAACCCTTTAAGTGTACCAACTCATAACATTAACTCTCAACCTATAAATTTCTGAATTCATTTTTTCTTTTTTTGCTTGAAATGGCATAATGCAATTACAGAATTACCCTTGTATTACAGGTTATGACAACTGACGTTATAGCACTTTAGTGGTTTTGAACACATGCATTATCATATGGTTTCTGAAAAGGGAAGTGTGAAAAGTTCATTGTTAACGGTTGAAGAGAGAGAGAGAGAGAGAGAGAGAGAGAGAGAGAGAGAGAGAGAGAGAGAGAGAGAGAGAGAGAGAGAGAGAGAGAGAGAGAGAGAGAGAGAGAGAGAGAGAGAGAGAGAGAGAGAGAGAACGAACTATAGAGCACAGTAATTGGCATATGACACTTGCTAAACAGAGAGTGAATCACTAGTATTGTAATAAACATTATGGGCACTGAAGTGAAAAATACAGAGACACTACTGTCTTTGAGAAAGTTTCACATCTCTGAGGATTGTGGGTTTATTCTTCCTGAGCCTCTGGTAGGTCATTACACATTTTATTAGCTGTAACTAATCCTTTTTTTGGGGGGATATCGTAACATTGTAGTAAGAATGTACTATATTGGTGTGTTTTATGTTGTATACTATTTAGGGAAATTAACTGCCTAAGAATATGTACATTTATGACAAGGAAACAATTGATTGTTCTCAGGTACAAAGTCACAGTTTGTTTCATTACTTGATATAGTCCAAGTATTGGGAATGTTTTTAACAAACTATTAATTTGCATTCGTATTAAGATACAGTAAGACTGATTACTTATAAAAGCTTTAGACGTCGACACTGTTTGCTTTCGGAGTGACCTTTATCTATTTGCTTTAATGGTAAATAGGTTCATACAAAACTTTGCACATTTCAAAGACAGTGCTCTTACAGAAAACTAAGTAGATCAAATTAGAATGCTGACTTCAATAATTTATTAAAAAGTGCAGATAATTTTTTAGCTGTATCTTTGAATTGTTAACTTTGACACGTTTAGTATCTGGTATTATGTATCTCTTTCAATGATTGGTGTAAAACATAAAAAATCACCTCAAGATACACCTTTGGACTGTGCAATCAGCCATATTCAACACTTTGGCTGAGAAAAAGCATAAATGTATGGTATGTATGGTAAATGTATTTTACGGATATATGTAAGTCATAATAACATGATTTGAATTATACATGAAATATAAGTATGATTTCCAGTAAATGTAATGAAAATGAATCATGAACATATATTATGTTACATACTGTTATGGACATAATCTATACACATCTACACTGTGTTTCAGACAGACCTGCCGCTGTACTTCAAGCCCTGGATGGACATTGCCAGAAATGTGCCAGAACTCATCTCTTCTCATTCTTTGCGCCTCAGAATTCATGATGTATGATATTTCATACGAAGTACACAATAGTGAAAGTGTCTTAACTACAAAAATGAAAAAATGAAAACAAAATTTGCTTTTCAATTCACTATTTTGTGCTTCGGCGACCATATATTAAGTATATAATAGATTGTTTTATAAACGTTTTCCTTTTACTTCCATTTTCCTTTCTGCCTTTCTATCCTTTTATTTTCTTTAGAAGAATTTCATTGGCTATATGGGGATTTCAGTGTTTATCCATTTCAGGCCCAAATTATGTTTCAGTCGCACAAAAAGTTATGATATCCTTTTTTTATTATAAATGATAGGCCTAATTGTCCACAATTAAAATGTAGGCTTATTTATTATATTTACAATCATTTATTTGTTATTTTAACTAATATTATTTCTAATTGTTTCTGAACTGCTGCACCATACAGATAAGTAATTATAGTAATTTTCCAAGAAATTTGATATTATTAATTTTCATTTTCCTTAATGAAGCAGGTAAAGCTCTGTGGTTATAACTGTAACAGGTTAAACTGTGTAAGACTAATGTGTACTTACTAATGCCACCTTTCAGCTTCATTTTAAAACAAACTATTATTTTTTAAACATAGATCACTCTAATAGCTAGAATTCTGCCATATTTTTCTGCCGTGTGTCACTGACAGTGACAGTCACATGCCACCATGCTTCATTTAAACAACAACAATAACAACAGTGTGGTATTTTGCAACCAATCTAATAATCTTTTGTGTATTTAGGATAGCTTTAGGTATCAAGTGAGAGAGAAAAAACTAATGGTGATGTTGAGAAAGGATGTAGGCCTAATAATCTGTGATTTTTTTGTATGCATTATTTCATCTCAGATGCCTCTGTTGGAGACTCATTTGTTGCAGAGCTATCATGAGCTGCGTTTGGCCCATCTGGCTTTGAGCATGATGGCTATGGGTTACGTATGGCAGGAGGGAGAGAGAGAAACAGTAAAAGTACAACAGTGATTTTATGTGCACTTCAGACCACTAATAGGACTGAACCACAGAACAGACCTGTCTGACTATTTACTGTATGTCATCAACTTCCAGGTGCTTCCGCAGAATCTGTCGGTGCCGTTCTGTGAGGTGTCTCGAAGACTGGGCCTGCCCCCAATTCTCATCCACGCGGACTCAGTCCTTGCCAACTGGAAGAAAACAGACCCACATGGGTAAACTCACTGATCCATATGTAAAAATACTGTTACCCTGCACTGTTTTGACAAATATTTTGTTTGCAGTGTATGTGTGTGGTCACGCCACTTTTCACTTTCATTTTATTTAAGTTTAGGTGTAAATAATTATAATTTAATTAGGGTCTTCAGTATAGTTAGCATTCCTATTCATCTCAATTTAAAGGTGGGGTATGTGATTTGGAAAACGACCGCCAGATTTTGAAAATGCACAATTCAAATGGTCCTACCTTCTTTCCTCCAACGCTGGCTCTGACTCCACCCATTCGAAGAACATGGACGCGCAATCATGCACGAGCGAAAACTCAGATGCGCGAGAGATTGTAATGACGATTTACTACTAATCAAGGAACCGGCTTTACTGACGAGATGCGCATGCGTCACGAGCTTTGAGTACGCGCACGAACGGGGTCACGCGCGCTGGGGGAGGGTGTGTGGTACGACCGTTTGATTGACAAACTTACACTGAGGAACAATGATTCCAGGTGGTCTTGGAAATGATTGGCTGGAGTTTTTCGAGTCCTGCCCGTTCCACAGATGATTAAATTGCTTAATTTTCATTTCAGTGCACAATTGTTTTGACCTTATCTCGAGTGATTAAAACTGCAATTAAAACATCTACCATCTACCTCAATAGACTTAAAGGGTTAGTTCACCCTGAAATGAAAATTCTGTCATTAATTTCTCACCCTCGTGCATTTACAAACCCGTAAGACTTTCGTTCATCTTTAGAACACAAATGAAGATCCTTTTGATGAAATTTGAGATATTACTGTCTCTCAATTGACAGTCCACAGAACTAACACTTTGACACTTCAGAAAGTTAATAAAGAGCCTACATGTACTTTGCACTGGTATTGCAAAACCACACAGCTCTCAGTTCCTGAGAGAGGAGGGGTTTGTGTGACGTCCACCTGTGAATGCAGACACGATGGTTGGATTGCGTTTACACTGGCTTTCCGGTACCTCAAACAGTAGAGCATTGGTGCTTGCAATGCCATGGTCATGGGTTCGATTCCCAAGGAAAGGAAGAACTGATAAGAATGTAAATGTGTACCTTGAAATGCAATGTAAGTCGCTTTGGATAAAAGTGTCTGCCAAAAAAAAAGCATAAATACATTACACTGAGGAATTAATTCTCGGGATACCTTGCTGAAATTACTTTTTGCAGGTTGAGATGTCTGTGTCTCATTCATATTCATACAGATTAGTTTTACGATCTCTTTCTGAACTTTTTGAAGCGTCAAAGTGATAGTTGTGTAGACTGGCAATGGAGGGACAGAAATCTACTCGGTTACTATCGTAACCTCAGTTCCCTGAGATAGGGAACGAGTATTGCGTAGCTATACGCAGTGGGGAAACTCCTTTCCTCGATTTACTGAAGGTTTTGTGTAAAACGCATTTGCAGCTGCACAGCTAGCACATTGAGCGTCTAGCTCGCACATAGGCTGTGCTGTGGCAACTGCACATCCAATGGCGCCCAAGGGGGGCGTGGCCATAGCCAATAATATTCCCCCGAATTCGCCATTATAGCAGGTTTAACGACTGAAGCGACAACTCTCCAGGCTACTATAGTGCGGCCGGCTACGCAATACTCGTTACGATAGTAACCGAGTAGTTCCCTTTCGAACGGTCACTTCGTATTGCGTAGCTATACGCAGTGGGGACGCCATGCAAAACGCCACACTATAAGTAACTGGTTGCCACTGAAACTCAGGACCCCTGAGCTCACCGAACAAGCCAGAAAACCAAGAATATATAACAGACCAGACACCGTCGGGTCTAGAATAATAAATGTGTCAGTACAAACCAATATAATACACCAATAAAACCAGACACTGTCGGGATTATTAGCATAGGAAAAACAGCCGGCCATACATATATATATGTATGTGATTGTGCACAGTAACACTTTTAGACAAGACCAGACACTGTCGGGCCTTAATCATACCGAAAGCACCTTCGCTTGCAGGGAAGGCACCTCCATATTATAGAACTTCATGAATGTGGAAGGCGAGGACCAGCCGGCCGCATCACAAATGTCCTGAATGGGAAAGCCAGATGACCAGGCCCATGACGAGGCCATGCCCCTGGTTGAATGGGCCTTGATACAGAGAGGGCAAACCTGACCCACTGAGGTATAAGCCATAGAAATGGCATCCACTATCCATCTAGACAGTCTTTGCTTAGTGACTGGATCACCCTTAGATCGGCCACCAAAGCAGACAAACAGCTGTTCTGATTGTCTGAAAGACGCAGAACGCTCCAGATAGGTTCTCAGCGCTCTGACAGGGCAGAGAAGATTAACCTCCCCATCCTCGGCAGAAGGGGGAAGGGCTAATAATGTAATAACCTGTGCTCTGAACGGCGTTGAGAGCACTTTGGGAACATAACCATGCCTGGGTTTGAGAATGACTCTGGAATCATCTGGTCCAAACTCCAAACACGAAGGGCTCACAGAGAGAGCCTGCAGATCTCCCACTCGCTTGATAGATGCCAATGCCAACAGGAGAGCAGTCTTTAGTGAGAGAGGTTTAAGATCAACCGACTGGAGCGGTTCAAAAGGCGGACCCTTCAGGGCCCCAAGGACCGTGGAAAGGTCCCAAGGTAGCACAGAAGGAGGTCTGGAGGGGTTAATCCTCCTAGCACCCTTTAGAAACTGTACCACCAAGTCGTTTCTTCCTAGTGATTGGCCAGCCACCAGAGCATGATGTGCTGCAATGGCTGCCACATACACTTTGAGCGTGGACGGGGAGCGGCCCGCGTCCAACAGCTCCAGCAGGAAGGAGAGTACCACAGATACCTCACATGACTCTGGGTCAACACGATTTTTCGAGCACCAGCTGGAAAAACCCGACCATTTCAAAGCATAAAGGCGCCGAGTAGACGGGGCCCTTGCTTCAGAGATAGTGCTTAAGACCTTCACAGGAAGGTCCCTGGGTACCCGTTTAGGGGCCATACATGGAGGGTCCATAAATCGGGTCGAGGATGCCATATCATCCCGTTGGCCTGTGTGAGGAGGTCTTTCCTCATTGGAACAGGCCAGGGAATTGTGTCTGATAACTGAACGAGCTCCGGATTTCCAGAGAGGGGCCACAGAAGGACTGGGCATCCGCTCTCCCTGATCCGTTTGATGACTTGAGGAATCATCGACACGGGGGGAAAAAACGTAAAGGGGGCGGTCGGGCCATGGATGGGTCAGCCATGGCCCAAGAAGCCACGGCCCTGCTCTTCAAGAAGAACACTTCGCAGTGGGTGTTGGCTCTCGAGGCGAAAAGGTCGATTTCGGCCTCGCCGAACACACTCCATATCAGACTGACCGTCTGTGAGTTCAGGGACCACTCGCCTAAGGGAGTGTTGCCCCGTGAGAGCATATCCGCACCCAAATTCTGGACACCAGGGATATGCGCTGCTCCCAGGGAGCTCAGTTTTGTCTGTGCCCATAAAAGGAGTTCTCTCGCCATAGCATGCAGGTTGCCTGACCTGATGCTCCTCTGGCGATTTATGTAGGCCGCCACTGACATGTTGTCCGTGCGGACTAAGACGTGGTGACCTCTGAGGTTTCACAGAAATGCTATCAGGGCCAAACCAACTGATTTCATTTCCAGACAGTTGATATGTAAGCTCTGCTCCGTGCTCGACCAGAGGCCGGAGGCAGGCTTGCCCTTGTGCAGCGCTCCCCACCCAGGTTGGATGCGTCTGTAAAAAACACTTTCCTCCTGGAAAGTACTCCCATGGCCACACCCTTGTGGTACCAGTCCTGAGCCCGCCAGGGAATCAGGCTCCTTAAACAACCGTAATTCACCATGATGCGCAGGCTGCCTGACTGCCATGCATGGGTTGGCACACAGCGTTTCAGCCAGTGCTGCAGCGGGCGCATGCGCAGTAATCCCGTCCAGAGTACTGACGATGCTGCTGCCATGAGACCGAGAAGTTTCTAAAGTTTCTTTAGGGGCGCGCGCTCGCACGCTCTGAACGAGGCTGCAAGCGTTTGCACCAAGAGCGCGCGCTCTCGTGTGAGCCGTGCTGTCATCGTCGCGGAGTCTATAACTGTACCCAGAAAGACCACGCTCTGGCTAGGGTTCAGTTTGCTCTTTGTAACATTGATTGTGAGACCCAGGCATTCTAAATGACAGAGAATCAAATCCCTGTGAGCCAGTAGCTCGGCTCTCGACTGTGCCAGCACCAGCCAGTCATCGAGATAGTTTAGCACACGCACTCCCTGAAGTCTCAGGGGAGAGAGCGCTGCATCCATACACTTTGTGAATGTACGGGATGCTAATGACAGACCGAACGGCAGAACGGTGCATTGATAAGCCTGACCCTCAAAGGCAAATCTCAAGAATGGCCTGTGACGAGGGTTTATCTGAATGTGAAAGTATGCATCTTTCAGATCCACTGTAACAAACCAATCCTCCGGGCAAACTTGCGAGAGGATGTGTTTGATAGTTAACATTTTGAAGGGCCGTCTCATGAGAGCCTTGTTCAAATGTCTCAAATCTAGTATGGGTCTGAGACCGCCGGCTTTTTTCGGGATTAGAAAATAGTGGCTCTAGAAACCCGAATTTGTGACCCACGCTGCCTCTCAACGAAATCTCGATGACCGCCTGAAACTTTGGGGGTCTGCGAGCGAATTGGAGCGAGTAGCCTTGCTTTATAGTGTTTATGACCCACTCGACACACCGGGGGTGGCTTGCCAGGCCGGGACCCGTGTGGCTAGAGATTGACACACTGATTGGGACGGGTCGCCTACTATGGGGGGACCTGATACCCTTACATTGTGATTTGTGCACATACTGAGTGTTGGACTGACTGAACAAGCTTTTACCTGGGGGAAAGTCAGTGTTACAACAGGGAAGGGTCCACCTAGTGGAGGGGGACCGCAAACCCGTGTGTTGTGATTGTGAAACTTTGCGCACATACTGAGTGTTTGGACTGCCTGCACAGGGTTTTTCCCTGGGAAAGTCAGTGTAACAACTGGGAGAGGGCAGCCTAGTGAAGGGGGACCGTGAACCCAGGTGTTGTGATAGTGAAGCTTTGCGCACATACTGAGTGTTGGACTGACTGCACAGGCTTTTTCCTGGGAAAGTCAGTGTAACAACTGGGAGAGGGCCGCCTAGTGAAGGGGGACCGTGAACCCGTATGTTGTGATTGTGAACATACTTTTTTTGTGCTTTATGTGGGTCGCCGTGACAACAGCGTTTGTTTGTAGAGGAGCGCGCAGTGCAGCGGGCCTGCTGACAATAATAAAATCTCCAGCCGCCTCAGTAGGCGATTAAAAAAATAAAAAAATAAAATAAATTCAGCGAAGCTGAGATCCGAACTCGGGTCTCTGTAGCGAGAATCTCAGAATCCACCATTGACCACAGGGGGGATTGACAGAGAAGAGCTCTTATAGCTTTTGCAGTGAGAGATAACAGTTTCAGCGTGGTTGATTCCAGACATGAAAACTGCGCTGTTGTGTCTGAATCACGGAGAAGGTTCTGCGTGATGAACAGAATGTAAGTGAGCGGTAGCTCTCTTGTGTCGTAAAGACAGATAGCCGCATGCACATCTGACCGCGCGCTTCTTCCGTCGCTGCACAATGAGGGAAGGAAGCGGGCACGCAAAGGAAAATAACATTTCAGTTCGAAATGCTTTTCCGTGTGATGTGCAAAACAGAGGGCGGGGTAGCTCTCGTGATGTTAAGAGAGCTAGCCGCGCGAACATCCACCCGCGCGCTTCTTCCGTCGAGGCTTGACGAGGGAAGAACACGTGGGAGCGCGAGAGGCGGTTTACCGTCCAAAAGGAGAGCTAGCCGCGAGCGCATGGTGTATCTTTAGGGCGGGGTAGCTCTCTTGTGTTGTAAAGAGAGCTAGCCACGCCAACATCTACCCGCGCGCTTCTTCCGTCGAGGCAACGAGGGAAGAAAGGGGGGGGAAGCGCGAGAGGCGGTTTGCCGTCCCAAAGGAGAGCTAGCCGCAAGCGCATGATGTACTTTAAGGGCGGGGTAGCTCTATTGTGTTGTAAAGAGAACTAGCCGCGTGAGCATCTACCCGCGCACTTCTTCCGTCGAGGTGACGAGGGAAGAAATGGGGGGGGGGGGTTTGGACGGGACGCGAGAGGCGGTTCGCGGGCGGGCTCTGACGTGTAATGACACAGGGCTAGCTCATTGGTCGCACGTCAGAGGCGCCCGCGCCATTGGATGTGCAGTTGCCGCAGCACAGCCTATGAGCGAGCCAGACGCTCAATGTGCTAGCTGTGCAGCTGCAAATGCGTTTTACACAAAAGCTTCAGTAAATCGAGGAAAGGAGTTTCCCCACTGCGTATAGCTACGCAATACGAAGTGACCATTCGAAAGGGAACAATCAGATTTTATTAAAAATATCTTCATTTGTGTTTTGAAGATAAATGAACATCTTACGGGTTTGGAACGACGTGAGGGTGAGTAAATGATGACAGAATCTTCCTTTTTGGGTGAACTAAATGTAGTGTTTTTTGGAATTAATTGCATGATATTTAGGCTAGTTTTAATTTATATTAAATGCAATTAGCTGAACTTGAGTGCTTTTTTTTACGGTGGCCCAGTAGTGCACAACACAACATAAATTGACAACACAACGAAATTAAGCCACAACACAACGAAATTAAGCCACAACACAACGGAAATAAGCCACAACACGACGGAAATTAGCCACAACACAACGGAAATAAGCCACAACACAACGGAAAATGTACAACACAACGAAATAAAGCCGCAACACAACGGAAATGCTCCTGACCACTAGAGGGCTCTCGGAGCGCGGTAAAGTTAGTTTTCCTTGCCATTGTTCTATACAGTCTTAATATATCAATACCACAATTAGTTTTAACAGTACGTAACCATAGGAGAAGTAAAAGATTTATAAAGTAAGATTCTTTCTCAAACTTTTTCTCCATATTAACAAAACCAAATAAAACATACTTCCAATATAAAGAAAAATTAGGGTATACAAAATCAGAGATATACCTACAAAATGTCACGTATCTGGTCCATTCACTTCCGGACATTCAACACCAGAGGTCTCCCACTCACAGCATGGACTCTTGCACTTCACTACAATCCCCATCATTCATTGCACTGACGATTCACACAGCTGATTCCACTAATCACGCTCACACTTGAGAACCATCACTCACCCTCTCACACCCTTTATAACCCTTGGACTTCCTCTCTCTGTTGCCGGATATTGTTTCTTTGTACTGTATTGTCAGCGTTTAACACTCCCCAAGTGTTAGCTACTTACTGAGCCTTCCATTGAACTCTAGTCTTGCCTTGTCCTTCGTGTTTTGATTCCTGCCTGTGTCACTTGGATTCTCCCTCAGCCTAGCCCTTCGGATTCTGTTTGTACCTCGTCGACCCACGCTTGCCCTTAGGGTTTCTCTGTGCTATGCCTCTGCCATACCTGTCTGCTGTTCATTGACCTTGCCTGTGATAAGACTAAGTTTTTGGAATAAAGCCTTGCGAATGGATCTGTACGTCTCTCCTCTGGTTCGTTCTGTTACACAAAAGCTCTTCCAAAATAATTTGGTATAGTTACACTCCCAAAATAAGTGTACGGTAGTTTCATCTTGTTCATTACAAAAAACACATTTTATGTCAATGTCAGGTTTAAACTTTTTTAGGTAACTTTTCACTGGATAGAATCTATGAATTAATTTAAATGAGACTTCTCTGATTTTATTTACAATAAGGTATTTATGAGGCAATAACCAAATTTTTCTCCAGTCCACAATATTCATAAAGTTGCTCCAATAGGTAATTACATAAGATTTGGTAACAATATCTTTCTGAAAGAGAGCACGAATGGCCCTATTACTAGAATATGGAACTAAACATAACTTGCCCACCATTGTTTGAGTGGGATCAAGAATAGGTGGTGTCATTTCTGTTGTGTTGCAGCTTTATTTCGTTGTGTTGTGGCTCATTTCCGTTGTGTTGTGGCTCATTTACGTTGTGTTGTGGATTAATTTCATTGTGTTGTGAACTTGTGTTTGCTTTTTAAATTTCCTTGTGTTGTGCACTACTGGGCCACCGTAATTTTTTGATCAGTAGAACTTAATTAAATTCAATATGATATGAATCAATATGATTACTTCTATTGTCTGGAAATACAAAGTATACTACATTGACAAGCATTTAGTAGAAAATATACTTTAAAATAAAATATACAAATTTCTATTGAAACTTGAATGTCATGTACTAAACATGTACTACATATGTACATGTATTTAAAGTAATTACACACTTGTAATGATGAAGTTGCAATTTTGCATGTTTAAAATATATTAACTTCATACGTATCAAATAATAAACAATTTAAAAATGTAATTAAAATAAGTTTACTTCTTTGAAGCATGACAAAAGATTATTAAACATAATGATTTAAAAGTCCTTTAAAGTAAAACTTTTAAATTGACATAGGCTAATTATAAAGTGCACCTTATTTTTTTATTTATTTAGTGTGGTAAAAAAACATGAAAGTGAAATCTCTTTACGTACAATTAAGTCGCCTTGTATTAATATTATACTGTATATTCATATTTTGTTTCATCGCTCCACAGAACAGAATCCTAAAACTTCTGTGGCTTATTTGATTTTGAGTACTTTTCTTGTTCTTTTGGGTCAGTAGTGGTGTACATCTTGGAGTTCTGGCATAGAAACCTCATGTGTTTAGTACGAGCCTTACTGTGCAATCTGAAACCTCAGTGGCTGTTGCCACCAAGTCTTGCTGCAGGTCTTTTGCAGTCACTCGAGAGTTTTTCTGAACCTGCCTTCTCAGAAATCTGGTTGCAGCCATTGAGAGCTTCCTTTTTCTGCCCCGTCCAGGTTGTGTCTAACATGCAGTCAAATGCGACACTCAGGGTGTTTTCACACGTTTGCTGTGGTCCGAGCACGGCCGCGATTCGCATGACAGCGTTCACATTAGATATTTTTCATGCGAACCGTGCCCCGTTCTGAACTAAACTGCCAGTGTGAAAGCACCCTCAACAAACCCCTAGCCAGTTCAGATTTTTCATGTGTTCTTGCTCAAGCACACCTGGTGAAACTAATGAAGCCCCTGATTAGTTGCATCAGGTGTGCTTGAGACAACACCTGTTTTGCAGATTTGTGCTGTTGTGAGGGGTTCTATTCAGGGGGGTTAATAATTTTAGGACTGCAGAAGACATTAAAGTTGCATTTTCAGTTTAATTTGGGGAAACCACAAAAACATTTGTTTTGATGAGCTTTTTTTTTTTTTAAATGTGTTTGATTTGTTCATTGCAAACAGCTGAAAGTCTGTACATTTTGCCAATGTAACTGTACATACACTTTTAGGGAAATTTATACTTTTAATTTTTCTGCATTATGTGTACTGTGCACAGTGTGGACATTTTCAGTATACATTGAATGACCAAGTGTACTACCAAGGGATCAGTGTTTGGTTTGTTAGCATGAATACTACTGTAAGCTCCTGTTGGTAGGTAACATAACAATAACAATTGGGCTAAAATAGTCTTTATTTTTGCCCCATCATTCGACTGACAAAAGTACCATTGTTTTCTGACAGGATAAAATAAAGTTGTAATCAATTTCATTATAATAAATATTATATTAATGTTTCACCATTTGTAGTTAAAAACTTTCATTCATGGATCTGATATTGTTATTACTGTGATGTGATTCAGGTTCACTTCTGAGTCAACTTGAAATTAAATAGCAATTTCTGAGTGAATGTAAGAAACCTGTTAAATGCTCTTTTGTTGTAAAAGCAAAAGAAAAAAAAGATTTACATACAGCATATATTTAGACAAATCAGCTGTTTAAGATGTGACATATGCATTATAAATTGTACATTTCTTTTTCATGCTCAACTGGACACTGATTGTTCCCAGACCTTTTTCCATGGAGTAAGTATTTTGTTGAATTAACAGAAATGTGTGTTAAATGTTATTGATGTTTAGAACCAGCAGAGGGAGCCATCTTATAATGTACAGTGTGGAGAATGTAAATGTGCTCTGTGTATTCAGATCCTCTTTGTAGCATTTCCCTTACAATACATGTACGTAGAGAATTAGACACAATTAGACACGTAAAAGAAAGACACAAAATAAAATCTTTGCAATACTTTGATGTTGATGTAGTTTATGGCTAGTGCTGTTCTGAAGTGACTGTTCTTGTGTGCTGTAAGGAACCTGGAGTTGTTGTTGACTTTGCCTGGAGGTGAAAGTGTAAGAGGGTTTTTTCTGGTCACACTTCTGGTGGAGCTGGCGGCTGTTCCTGGCCTGAAGGTCTGACACTCTTACAAATGCCACAGAGCACTGAGATACAGAAGCCATGATAGTAAATCATTCATATTGATACACTATGGTAGTATTTGTTGAATAACCTTGGAGTGCAAATACCATGGTATGTGATTATGAACTTTGGAAACAATTTTCACTCAGAAATTGGTATTGCTAGAAAAGTATTCTCTTGTAAAACTTACTCCAATCATCCTTGTTCTATTTACAAATGTAAAAAAATCACGGCACTCATTCTGCATTACCATCTGATAACATTACTGTACCATGGTAATGCTGCTTTTTTTTTTTTTACAGTCTATCCTTGATGTCATCAACGGTGTCCATTATAATGATGTTGCTATGGTCACCAAAGCTCTGGATGTTGTCAGTCAGGCCATAGTCGGCATGAAACATGCTCTTAAACTAATGCATGGTAATACTTTTTTAAGGTGATAAATTACCTCAGTAGGTTCATTCAAGTGGTTGTAATACTTATTTTGACCGTTTCAGAATATGTGGATCCCTCCATATTCTACGGAATTATAAGGATCTTTCTGTCTGGGTAAGTCACACTGTTGGTTTCACAGCTTTTTTTTTTTTTTTCTGAATCTATGAAACTTGACTCTCTTTAATGTGGGTTTTAGATGGAAAGATAACCCATCAATGCCAGAAGGTCTCGTGTACGAGGGAGTTCATGAGAAGCCAATGGAGTTTTCGGGAGGCAGTGCAGCACAAAGTAGTATCTTACACTGCTTTGATGAGCTGCTGGGGGTCCAACATGAAGGCAACAGTGGTAACTCTTACATCATCAGTTATTCCACTCATGGTTAATCATGATAATAGTAATATTGTATTAAATTATTCAAAGGTGACCGTGAAGACATTAAACAATCCAGATTTTTTTTAGCATGGTTTCCACAAAAATATTAAGCAACAACTGTTTTCATCATTGATAATAATAAATGTTTCTCGAGCAGCAAATCAGCATATTACAATGATTTCTGACACAGAAGACTGGAGTAATGATGCTGAAATTTTTAAGTATATTAAAATAGAAAAAATATATATTTTAATTAAAAATAACATTTCACAATATAACAATTTTACTGTATTTTTGGTAAATTAAACACAGCCTAATGTCAAAAAACATTAAACAAACTTACGACCCCAAAATGTTGAACGCTTATATAAATAGGCCTATATAAAATGCAAAGATAATTTATTAAATGTCAGATGAAAATAAAAGACAAATGCAATTTATATAACACTTTTTGCATTTGTAATGAAAATTTAGTTTCGCTCTGTCAATACTGTTCAAACAGGGGCCTTCCTGAGAAGAATGAGGGACTACATGCCGCCCTCCCATAAGCGTTTCATTGAAGACATCTCTAGTCGCCTGTCCCTGCGTGACTTTGTGCTCCAGCGAGCGGATGAGCGCCTAACGCACACATTTGAACAATGTGTGGCCCGGTTGGTGGACTTTCGGAATTGCCACATCAAAATTGTCACCCGTTACATCACAATACCTGCGTCCCGTGCCAAACAGCTCCGTGAAAACAAGCAGGGTTTGGTCAAGGAGCTCGACGCAATCAGGGAAGCGCCAACAGCGCTGGAGGAAAGAGGTACTGGAGGTTCAGGGATTATGGTCTTTCTGAAGACTGTGCGTGATGAAACTAAAGACATCTACATCTCACAGTCTACTAATGGGAACCAAGTCTTGCCAGATGCACCGATGACAGCGATACAGAAGGCTGCATCTGAGCTCAAAATAGAATGAAAATAGCAACAAAGTATCTTTGAATGGTGATTTGACAACCCAGGCTCATTGGAATAAATCACGCCTGTGCAAAATGATATCTACAATGCTTTTTGCATGTTTCGTGACACTTTCAAAATGTGAAATGTCCAGTGAGTATAATAACAGCACTGAACTAAACAAATTAAATTCAGCGGTTTTATTTCCAACATGCACTCATTCATAGCTGTTTTATTTAATTATAAAACTGTTTTAAACTACATATGAAACATATGTCATTTGTGCATTAAGGGCTGTTATGTTAAATAAAGTTTATTATTTTACCTTATTTCAACTTTGAACACTGTTGTTGACTCATTTTACCTCACAATGCTTTAATGGCGGTCTTATGCACAATGCTGAAATCCCCACAAGATGGCACCATTTATTGGTCAATCCGATATTACAAAACCAATTCCCGATTACGGGAAAATGCTTAAATATCGGGGAAAATATCAGTAAAACCGATTATCTAATTATCTGAAAATCTCTACAAAATACCAATAATAACCAGGGGGGAAAAAACATTAAATAAAAAAAAAAAGAGTTTTTAATTATAAACAAGCCCGAAATGCATGATTTCCCCCCCTAAATCAGTTCAGTGCAAATCCCGACCTGCAGCCAATTTCATTGGGTAAGGTTAGGCAGTAGAGTAGTTTATTTGTTGTAGCAATCAGCACTATAATTGACATGTCCAATGGAACCTTAAGAATTGTTTGCAGGGCGAAGTTTGCGCTGAACTGGTTTGGAAAAAAAATCATCCCTGGTGAAAAAAAAAGCTAAGTATACTTGCAGCCAGACTAATTATCAGCATACTTCAAGAGTGTTAATGATTAGTTAACTTGAAGAGTGCTATTTGAAACAACTAATTTTGTACTAAGTATATTTTAGTTGTAATTAAATTGTAGTAAAGCATAACTTGTATTTAGTGTACTTTTGTGTACTTAATTGGACCATATTCATGTATACTTAGTATACTTTAAGTATATGCCTGTTTAGGGACTAATTATACTGAAGTCAAGTCAAGTCACCTTTATTTATATAGCGCTTTTTACAATACAGATTGTTTTAAAGCAGCTTTACAGAGATAACAGGAAAATAATGTTGTAATAGTATTGTTAAATACAAAATTAAATGTCCCCAACTAAGCAAGCCAAAAGCCAATGGCGACAAAGGCGAAGAAAGGCGAAAAGGCAGCAGTGGCAAGGAACCAAAACTCCATCAGTGACAGAATGGAGAAAAAACCTTTGGAGAACCCAGGCTCAGTCAGGGGGCCAGTCCTCCTTTGGCCAATGAACGAACAGTGTATGATTATGATTCAGGCAGCATTACAAGTCAGAAGTCAGATGGGATCAGAACTTTCACAATATTTATCCAGTTCATCTGGTTGGGGTCGGAGTCATCACGCCAGTATGGAGATGAGTTTGTTGAGGTGTCCATGAGGCCTTCACAGGGTTGATGAGGCTGGCACTTCAGGGATGCGTTGTCGTCATGTCCATGCGATGGTCCTTCATTAGATCTGGATATGGCCTGGATCCGGCGGTTTGCGGTAAACCTCGGGATAAACAAAGAGACCAATATTAGCGTAGACGCCATCCTTCTTATGATGTACAAAGTACATCAGGATTTATGGGAAGTGTTCCCGGTTCCGGTTGATCTAAACTATGCAGCCTAACATTGAATTATAGAAGTCTATAATGTGTTATGTGTATGCTAAGCCAAAGAGATGTGTTTTTAGTCTAGATTTGAACTGACAGACTGTGTCTGCTTCCCAGACCATGTTAGGAAGATTGTTCCAAAGTTTTAATGCTAAATTAGAAAAGGATCTACCGCCAGCAGTCGATTTAGATATTCTAGGTATTATCAACTGGCCAGAATTTTGAGATCGCAATAGACGTGAAGGACTATAATGCGTTAAGAGCTCGTTCAAGTACAGGGGAGCTAAACCATTTAGTGCTTTGTAAGTAATCAGCAATATTTTAAAATTTATACGATGTTTAATAGGGAGCCAATGCAGTGTTGACAGAACCGGGCTAATATGGTCATACTTCCTGGTTCTGGTAAGGACTTTAGCGGCTGCATTTTGGATTAACTGTAGTTTATGTATTAAACGTGGAGGGCAACCACCCAGTAGAGCATTACAATAATCTAGCCTTGATGTCATGAACGCATGAACCAATTGTTCTGCATTTTTCATTGAGAGCATATGACGTAATTTAGATATATTTTTAAGATGAGAAAATGTAGTTTTACAGATACTAGACATGTGACTTTCAAATGAAAGATTGGTATCAAAGAGCACACCCAGGTTCCTAACCGACGACGAAGACTTGACAGAGCAGTCATCAAGTGTTAGACAGTATTCTAGGTTATTACGTGAGGAAGTTTTTTGTCCAATAATTAGAATCTCTGTTTTTTCAGAATTTAGTAGTAGGAAATTATTAGTCATCCAGTTTTTTATATCAGCTATGCATTCCACTAATTTTGTGAATTGGTAAGTTTAGTCAGGCTGTGAAGAAATATAGAGCTGAGTATCATCAGCATAACAGTGAAAACTAATGCCATGCTTCCTAATGATATCTCCCAAGGGTAGCATGTACAGAGTGAACAGCAACGGTCCTAGTACTGAGCCTTATGGTACTCCATACTGAACTTGTGATCGATAAGACATCTCTTCATTTACTGCTACAAACTGATAAAGGTCAGATAAGTATGATTTAAACCATGCTAGTGCAATTCCACTAATGCCAACATAATTTTCGAGTCTATTTAAAAGAATGTTGTGGTCTATAGTGTCAAATGCAGCACTAACATCGAGTAGCACTAATAGAGAGATACAGCCACGATCGGATGATAAGAGCAAATCATTTGTGACTCTAATGAGAGCTGTCTCAGTACTATGATACGGTCTAAATCCTAATTGAAAATTCTCACAGATACCATTTCTTTCTAAAAAGGAACATAGTTGTGAAGATACTGCCTTTTCTAGTATCTTTGACAGAAAAGGTAGATTCGAGATTGTAATTGACTAATTCTGTAGGATCAAGTTGCGGTTTTTTAACAAGCGGTTTAATCATAGCCAGCTTAAAAGTTTTGACAAATGACAAAGATGAATTAATAATATTAAGAAGAGGATCTATGACCTCTGGAAGCATCTCTTTCAATAGTTTAGTCGGTATAGGGTCTAACATACATGTTGTCGATTTAGATGATTTAACAAGTTTATAAAATTCACCCACTCCTATAGCAATGAATGAACCGAATTTTTCGTCAGTGAGACTACAATGCACTGTCTGATGTGGTCCTGTAGTAGATGGTTGCATAGTTATAATTTTCTCCCTGATTTTATCAATCTTGTAAGTAAAAAAGTTCATAAAGTCATTACTGCTGTGCTGCTTGGAAACATCTGAGCTTGAAGCTTTATTTTTCGTTAGTTTAGCCACGGTTTCAAATAAATACCTAGGGTTTTGTTTATTTTCTTCTAATAGGGTTGACAAATAAGCAGATCTAGCAGTTTTTAAGGCCTCTCTGTATGCAATCATGCTCTCTTTCCATGAAATGCGAAATACCTCTAGTTTTGTTTTCTTCCAGTTGCGCTCCATTTTTCTGACTGCTCTTTTAAGGGCCTAAGTGTGCTCGTTGTACCACGGCGTTGGAATATTTTCTTTAATCTTCTTTAAACGCAAAGGAGCAACTGTGTCTAAAGTGCTGGAAAAGAGAGAGTTAAAAGTTTCTGTCGCAATATCGAGTTGTTCTAAGGTATCTGGGATGCTGAGATGATGAAACTGATCAGGAAGATTATTAATAAAGCAATCTTTAGTAGCAGAAGTGAGAAGGTGTAACATATTTGTAACACGAAGTCGGCTTTGCAGCCTTGGTTAAATGAAGTTTACACGAGACTAGATAATGATCTGAGATGTCGTCGCTCTGCTGCAGAATTTCAACAGTATCAACATTGATTCCATGTGATAATATTATATCTAGAGTATGATTACAACAATGAGTAGGTCCTGACACGTGTTGTCTAACTCCAATAGAGTTAAGAATGTCTTTAAATGCCAATCCCAATGCATCTTTTTCATTATCTACATGTATATTAAAATCACCAACAATTAGGACTTTATCTGCAGCCAGTACTAACTCTGATAGAAAGTCAGCAAATTCTTTGATAAAGTCTGTATGGTGCCCTGGTGGCCTGTATACAGTAGCTAGCACAAATCTTAAACGTGATTTATCATTTGCACTATATATTGTTACATTAAGCACCAACACTTCAAAGAATTATATTTGAAACTAGACGTCTTAGTAATTTTGAAAATATTACTATAAATTACAGCAACACCTCCCCCTTTGCCTTTCAGACGAGGTTCATGTTTATAGCCGTAATCTTGGGGGGTGGACTCATTTAAAGTAATGTAATCGTTTGGTTTTGGCCAGGTTTCTGTCATACACAGCACATCTAGGTTATAGTCTGTAATCATATCATTAACTATAAGTGCTTTTGAAGTAAGGGATCGAATATTCAGCAACTGGTGTTCAATACATTTGTTCATTTGTATTAAATCTGTTTTTTATTTGTTGAACATCAATTCAATTTTTAACCTTGGATGGGTTTGGAAGTTTTTTGTATTTCCTAATTCGGGGAACAGACACAGTCTCTATATGATGATATCTAGGTGAAAGAGCCTCTATGTGATGGGATTTATCTGACCTTGGTGACGTGAGACAGCTGGCAGACGGTCGGTTCAGCCAGTTTGTCTGCTGAATACAATTATAAACGCAACACTTTTGTTTTTGCCCCCATTTTTCATGAGCTGTACTCAAACATCTAAGACTTTTTCTATGTATACAAAGCCAGCCTAAGGCTCACCTGTGCAATAATCATGCTGTCTAATCAGCATCTTGATATGCGACACCTGTGAGGTTGATGGATTATCTCGGCAAAGGAGAAGTGCTCACTAACACAGATTTAAACAGATTTGTGAACAATATTTGAGAGAAATAGACCTTTTGTGTACTGTGGCGAGCAGGACGAGGCCGAGGGACGTGAGAGAACGGCACGAGGCCGGTGGCGTGAGTGATAATGAACGTCACTTGTGAGACGCAACGGTCTTCTATCTCTCACGGAGGAGCGGAAGCATAAAAGGAGGAGCGACGACAGTGAAGATCGAGAGAGGAACAGGCCTGATTTTATGTTGTGTTTTATTTCTGTTTTGTGGAGCCAGCAGTCGTCTGCGAGGGGCTGCAGGTGGATCCTTTTGTTTTTGTATTTGTTTTGTTTTATTATTAAAGTTGTTTGAATGTACGCCGGTTCTCACCTCCTTCTTCCCATAACATCTGAACCCCATTACATGGAAAAAGTCTTAGATCTTTGAGTTCAGCTCATGAAAAATGGGGGCAAAAACAAAAGTGTTAAAAAAAACGTTTATAATTTTGTTCAGTGTACATGCTTGATTAGTGATATTAAAGTGTAGTTTATTTGTGTTACAAGTACATTACAAATTCATTACAACTGTCTTCGAAACATACAAGAAATATACAACGCGTTCTCACCCCAAGGCGTCATCTAAATGACAATTTTGACCATGCTTCAATATCCGACGCTTTAGGTACCCTTTAGCGTCAGTTACTTGACGCGATCCTAGGGCGTCATGTAACTGACGCTAAAGGGTAGCGTCAGTTAGATGACGCGGGTAGGTTTAGGTCTGGGTAGGAGGGCGTCATCTAACTGACGCTAAGGGTAAAGCGTCAGTTACATGACGCCCTAGGATCGCGTCATCTAACTGACGCTAAAGGGTGCCTAAAGCGTCGGATATTGAAGCATGGTCAAAATGATTCCCAACGCGTCATTTAGATGACGCCTTGGGGTAAGTGTATTTATACATTTTTTTAATACTACAAATCTATTAATACTACAAATTGCATTCTTTGTCTTCAATAACAATTATACATTATTAGACAAATAAAACTTAGCTATACTTTGTACAAAATACTAGTGTATACTATAATGTATTTTGAAAGTATACTTTCAATGCATTGTTACAATGATCATTTCCTGCACACAGTTAAAATATACGTTAAATATATTTTTAATAAAGTGTAAATAAATACACTTTTAAAAATTAAACTGAATTTTCATTTCATTTTTTAGAAAATATACTAAAGTACAATTATTTTAAAGTGTGTTAAAAGTTGTATTGTGAAAATAGGTAAAAGCATGATGCAAGATAGTACAAAAGATAGTACAATTTTTGTAAGTATATTTGCAATGCACTATTGAAAAAGGGAATATATTTCAAATACAATAAAGTAAAATGTTTTTTCACTACGGATGCTCCCGAACTACACCGGGACTCTTATTTTGAAATGTATGTGCTTTATTATTTCCGGCTGCTCATTCAAAAAGATGAGGGAGATAAAATATGCAATTACGGTATACAACCGTCCACAACATATTACAATACAAACAACATAAAGAAAACATTGTCTAAATTCATCAACAGTAAATCATAAGCAATCTATTGGCATAAATCTGCAGTGTTCATTGATTGTGAGAAGTGTTGCTACTTTAAAACATGCAGCGCTCATATTTAATTAAATCATAGACCTTTTAAATTTAATAATCACATTATTAGGCTGTATCTCCATTCCAAATTATTAAGTTTGTTGTACCATTTAAGATACTTAAGACTTTTTCTGACCTTACATAACACTGAGGACCCACCGGGGCTTTTTTTTTTATTTTTTTTATTCGCACACATGTTCCTAAATACATTTTACAGTTTTGCAAATGCAAAAGCAGGATCCACGTGCAGCAGTGATTTTTATTTAAATAAACTAGAAACTAAACAGACACTGACACAGACACAGACACAGACACAGACACAGACACAGTAACCAGACTCGGGAACAGGACAGCCAACATACAACGTTACAACATTAAGAACTCACAAAGACAGAACTAGACACAGGGCTTAAATACACAGGCAAACAAGCTAAACAAGATAACAAGGGGGCATGGCTAATCTAAAACACCTAGGGAGACTAGTTAGACATGACGAGGAACTACCAAACATGGAAAAAGACAGGGGAACATAGACAGGAAACATGACAGAACCCACACCGTGACAGCTTGCACTGTCGAGCCCTGGCTCTGGATCGCAAGCATACCACTGTACCAGCTGAGTTACTGAGCAAGTTTACTGTCAGAAAAGACATACAAATTAAGCTAGTTATATGATGCCGAAGTCAAAATTTATTAATTTGCAAATCAGGCACTTTTGTAAAAGTGTTTTGAGGTCATAACATAACAATAAGTGTTGATTATTCACTCTGCCTCTAATTATAGTTTGTGTGAAAAGGAATAAATGTTGACAGTGTTATACTGCCGCTAGTTGTCATTTCAGCTTGAAACTGCAGTGGATTGTATGTATAAGTTTTGCAAGAATGTCGGTAGGGGCACATTCTTCCAATGATCCTACGTTGCAACGTGATCTGCTACTTAGATATAATACTCTCAAACATTACAGTCTAAGAGGAAAAACTACAATTAATTAGTCTAAAAAAAGAGCTAAAGGCAACATTCCATTATATACAGTCGGATTCAAAGGTCTGAGACTTTTGGACCTCACTGTATGTCTTTGAATATGTTAAATTATCCATAATTGTAGAACAATATATAAATTTCCATTAGAAATGTTGTAATTGTGGCCTCATTAACTCACTTTAATTACCTTATTAACTCATTAGTGGTTTCTTACAGTTACTATAAATATTTTAGAGCCTTTTCTGTTCCTGACTCTAACTTTTGTCTAGGAAAACTAGAAAATGGACATTCCTTGGTCATTTACTTTGATTTGAATCTATAATCCAATCAAAGCCTATATTAAAGCCTTTTACTGAGCCACGCACATTCTGTAGCCTCCCTTCAATGAAAATTAGTGTTATAGACATTTTGTGGCAAAGAATGCCACGATTTCAAGCCAAACCATAATTTGAAACATCAACTTTAGTTTCCATTATATGCAACCACTAATCTTTCCATTCCATTTAAATCAGAATGCAAAATATGTCCCTGTCTCACTCTGGGTAGTTTGATTCAAACCATGAGCCTTGATTCCTAAATGACAATTGACTGCAATGAGACTGCTCTCATGCGAGAAAGCTTTCTATAACGCATGGTTATTTTTAGTAAATAACTAGGAGAATTTCAATAGGCAGCTGTTGCCTTTGCATGTTTGGATGAAAAAAGATCCTACTGTAATTATTTCCATCACCAAGGAAATAATCGGTTTGGTCAGACAGTTCATATAGCTACATAAATGAACCAGATCACAGAGAAACAGTTCACCGATACAACTTTCTGTGTAAAAATCACTACACCTCATTAAAGTCACGTGCACAATTTTGTGGCCTTTTATCATGACAGTTGTATTCATTCATTCAAAAACCATGATTGTTTTTTGAGCCAGAGAAAAACTTATCTGCTTGAATTATCTAAATATCTATAATACGTTAATTTTTTTATTAAATATAATTATATTATGTACAAGTATATAATCATATTAAATATACTGTCCCCTTAAAGGGATAGTTCACCCAAATATTTCATTCTGTCATTCTGGCCCCATTGACTGTGTACCCCCATACAAGGGAAGTCCATGGGGCCCATCAACTCTTTGGTTACCCGTATTCTTCAAAATATCATATTTTGTGTTCAACAGAAGAAATAAATGTATATAGGTTTGGAACAACTTGAGGGTGGGTAAATGATGACAGAAGTTTCATTTTTGGGTGAACTATCCCTTTAAATACCATCAATGCAGCTTTTATCTAGTACCCTGGCTGTGGTTTCTGTTGTGCATGTGCATCTTGGCCAGTTTCAGTTCAAGAGGTTTTGCTGTTGTGACGTTCAGCCTGCTACAGTTACCAATGCTGCAGTTACAGCAGGTAATGGTGTAGTTCTGTTAGCCCAACATAGGAGGAACTACAGCTCACCTAATGACACAGCAGAGATAGCAGGCAGAAAAGGTCATTATCATCATTCTACTGCGTAACTAGAGAGGTTTCACTCTGAATCACGGCTTTGGGTGTGTAGTTCCTTTGGGCATTCATGCACTGATTCATGAATCAGCTTTCTTGGGATGATGTTTTCTGTTGTAGGGTGGTGAGGCGTGTCTAGGCCAGCGACGTCCAGGCCTTGTCTTAAATATGGTCTTGACGCGACCCACACTTTTGAAGCTTGTGATTTATGGTTCATATCTAAGTAATTCACAGATGATTTGAAAAGTCATGTCTTAACGTGTAATGTTATATTGATAAACGTGAAACTAAGGGTGTTGGTTTCAATCAAGCACGACTAAGAATTTCCCACAGCTCATTGCCTAAAGGATGAATAATGACACGGAGGGCGGAGCATGTTACGCCCTTTATGAGATTCTCATTGTTTCCAAAAACGTCACGTGAATACCACAAAGATTCAAAACAACACGTAAATCCAGTGGCTTATTTTAAAGTCTATACAACATCAACCTCAAGATCCGAAGTTAGTTCTATTTCTCTAAATGTATACCCTTGTGAAAAACTATAGTGTAGATAATTGTATTGAATGTGCACTTGTAGTGTACTTCAAATCTTAAAAGTATATTGGGTAACACTTTATTTTACAGTGTCCTTGTTGCACGTTACATGTAGTTACTGTAGTAATAACTACAGTTACTGGTAGTTTGGGAGTTACTGTAGTAATAACTATAAATCATGCATAATTACATGCAACTAACCCTAAATCAAACCCTAATCCTAACCATATTGTAGGTACATGTAGTTAATTAATATTACTCAATATTTAAATGTATACTTACACTCTAACGCGGACACCTTAAAATAAAGTGTAACCATATATTTTTAAATTGTCCTTGCACATAATATATTGCTGAAATTAAAGATCAAACTTGTACTGACTTTCATGACTATGCTTCTTAAATGTGCACTTTGTAATAATATGAAATTAAAAGCTTGGTTACACTTTATTTTAAGGTGTCATTGTTACAGTGTAATTATGTAGCCTATTTCTGTACTGAGTAATATTAATTAATAACATGTACTTACTATAGTGTTAGGGTAGGGTAGGATTAGGGCTTGGTTGAGGGTTAGTTGCATGAAATTATGCATTATTTACTGTTATTACAAGTACATGTAGCTCAGTACATGTAATAACAAGTACATGTAATAACCTTTTGTTGTGCTTTCAATAAACATAAATATCAATAGAACACAAATAAGTTTTTTTTTACATTTTAAATGTGTAATTCTTTATAATCAACATAATCGTGTAGTGTCCACTATCTTTAGGATTTTTTAATTGGCTTTTGGATTTTGCAGTTTTGTCGTCTGCCTCTTTAAATGCTCGAACTTTTTAAAGCAGGATAGACTCTGATTGGCTGCCAATGTTTTTCATATATTCTTCAGCTGAAATAAAATCGTTCTAAAAAATTATTCCAATGACATCGTTTCTCTGTGCCTTTAAAGGGATTGTTCACCCAAAAATGAAAATTCTGTCATCATTTACTCGCCCTAAGGTTGTTCCAAACCTGTATAAATGTATTTGTTCTGTTGAACACAAAGGCCACCGGCGGGGTCTGAATTGTACCGACAGTGTGGAACACAACGTAGACACTGAGAAGACAAACACTTTATGGCCCCGTTCACACCTGGTATTAAGATGTGTTTTGGTCGATCAGATCACATGTAGACGATGGAGACACAAACCATTTATACCTGGTGTTTTAATCCATCTCTTCTGTCCACTTTCAACCACTTCTGTCCTGATTTCTTCGAGGGGAGGGTCTATGGGTGGATAAAAGTATGGGCTTTTTCAGATCTTTTTAAATCTAATGGACAAAATCAGCTCAAGTAATTTTCATATGAACGCACCGGAGACGACAGAAAAACACACAAACTTTAGTTTCTGCTCTGACAGCCGCAAGATCACGCCGAACACTGTGAGTGTGTGTTAGAAATCAGGATTGGTGAGAGAACATTGTGCTTGGTATTTTTTTCATCTTCAAACCAAACTTGGGTCTTCAGCCAAAAAAAGTTTAAATCCCGTCTGGTTAGCGCATATTCCATAATGTTTACCCATTAGGTCAGTAGGTGGGCATTCAACAACATAAGCGTTTACACTATGAAAGCAATCCGGTCGAATGCGTTTAAGCTCAAAATGTTTTAGACCCTGTTTACACCTGTATAGCATCATCCACTTGTGTATATGGTGGAATCTTAATTCCAGGTGTAAACAGGGACAAAGACTTTTTCAGCCTTTATTAAAAAACATTTACCCTAAAAAAGTCTAATTTAGAATACTTTGCAAGAGCGTAATTATAAACACACATGAGGCTGTAAAGGCGAACTAGTGAGTAGATGAGTTTATATGTTCAGCGTGATGAGGTTTAATGACAGTCTCTGTAGTCCCATTTAGCCACTTGTCAGCAACCGCCTTTTTCAAGGCAAAAATAAAAAAATAAATCACAAGGGGGTATTTGTTACGAACTACTCTGAGAAGAGGGTTGAGATCCAAATGCAGCTTTATTTGAGGGCAATCCAGAGGCGTAATCCAATGTACAGGCAAGGGTCATACACAGACAGGCAGTCCAAAACAGATAAACAAAGAAACAAACAAAACAGGCAGGGACCAGAGGCAAGAGAGTAATCCAGGGAACAGGGCAAGATATCCAAAACCAAGAGACAAGAAAACCATAAGAATACTCAGAAATGCAGTGTAACACTTAAACAAGACTTCGCGGTGAGTGAATGAATGAACATGGTATAAATAGACAGACTAACAGGATGAGACACAGGTGAATGCAATCAGTGAATGAGGTACAGGTGAATGTGATCAGTGATAAGTGATGGTGAGTCCGGGCAGTGAGTTATGGGAAATGTAGTTTGTGAGTGAGAATAGTCCTATTTGGAGTGCCCTCTGGTGGCTCTCAAGGGCACTCCAGCTGGTGACCGTTACATAGCCCCCCCTTTAAGGAGCGGATTCCAGACGCTCCTCAACTTCTCCAGGAGGGAGGTGGAGCGGAGGCGGACCTGGGGAAGGGATGGAGGGCCAGGCCCGTGGAGCGGAAGAGGACCTGGAGACTGCGGTGGAGCAGGCTGTGGAGGCGACCAGGGCGGAGCAGGCTGTGCAGGCGACCAGGGCGGAGCAGACGACACATCGGGCGGCCAGGGCGAAGCAGACGACCCATCGGGCGGCCGAAGCGGTGAAGACCCCTCGGGCGGCCAGGGCGGTGAAGACCCCTCGGGCGGCCAGGGCGGTGAAGACCCCTCTGGCGACCAGGGCGGTGAAGACCCCTCTGGCGACCAGGGCGGTGAAGACCCCTCGGGCGACCAGGGCGGTGAAGACCCCTCGGGCGACCAGGGCGGTGAAGACCCCTAGGGCGGCGAAGACCCCTCGGGCGGCCATGGCAGAGGCTCTAGAACAGACACTGGCACTGGCTCTGGCTCAGGAATAGCAGACACCGGCTCTGGAACAGCAGACACTGGCTCTGGAACAGATGGCACCGGCTCTGGCTCTAGAACAGCCACTGGCTCCAGCTCTGGAACAGACACTGGCACTGGCTCAGGAACAGGCATTAGCTCAGGAACAGACACCGGCTCAGGAACAGACACCAAAACTGTAACAGCCACAAGAACAGACACAAACACCGAAACAAACACTGGCTCTGGCGCTGGAACAGGCAACACAGACTCTGGCTCGGGAACAGGAACAGACTCGGGCTCGGAGGCGCCATCTTGTCCGTAGACACTGGCTCGGAGGCGGCCATCTTGTCCGTAGACACTGGCTCGGAGGCGGCCATCTTGTCCGTAGACACTGGCTCGGAGGCGGCCATCTTGTCCGTAGACACTGGCTCTGTAGAAGTGATGTGAAGCGTCTCTGGCTTGGCAGAAGGGTCGTGGACAGTCTCAGGATCGGCAGACGTTACTTGGACAGTCTCTGGATCGGCAGACGTGACTTGGAGCTCAGACATGTCTTGGCTGACGTGAAGCTCAGGCTGGACGTGGCTGACGTGAAGCTCAGGCTGGACGTGGCTGACGTGAAGCTCAGGCTGGACGTGGCTGACGTGAAGCTCAGGCTGGACGTGGCTGACGTGAAGCTCAGGCTGGACGTGGCTGACGTGAAGCTGAGGCTGGACGTGGCTGACGTGAAGCTCAGGCTGGACGTGGCTGACGTGAAGCTCAGGCTGGACGTGGCTGACGTGAAGCTCTGGCTGGACGTGGCTGACGTGAAGCTCTGGCTGGACGTGGCTGACGTGAAGCTCTGGCTGGACGTGGCTGACGTGAAGCTCTGGCTGGACGTGGCTGACGTGAAGCTCAGGCTGGACGTGGCTGACGTGAAGCTCAGGCTGGACGTGGCTGACGTGAAGCTCTGGCTGGACGTGGCTGACGTGAAGCTCTGGCTGGACGTGGCTGACGTGAAGCTCTGGCTGGACGTGGCTGACGTGAAGCTCTGGCTGGACGTGACTGACGTGAAGCTCTGGCTGGACGTGGCTGACATGAAGCTCTGGCTGGACGTGGCTGGCGTGAAGCTCTGGCTGGACGTGGCTGGCGTGAAGCTTTGGCTGGACGTGGCTGGCGTGAAGCTTTGGCTGGACGTGGCTGGCGTGAAGCTCTGGCTGGACGTGGCTGGCGTGAAGCTCTGGCTGGACGTGGCTGGCGTGAAGCTCTGGCTGGACGTAGCTGGCGTGAAGCTCTGGCTGGACGTGGCTGGCATGAAGCTCTGGCTGGACGTGGCTGGCGTGAAGCTCTGGCTGGACGTGGCTGGCGTGAAGCTCTGGCTGGACGTGGCTGGCGTGAAGCTCTGGCTGGACGGTCTCTGGGTCGTCGTGGCTGACGTAAAACTCAGGCTGAGGGGATACTGTGGATTCACGGAGTTCCTCATCTACCACACCCACCGTATACACTGAACCGCTTAACAGAAGGGCCAGTTCAATATAGCTCTCCAATGTCCCGTGAGGCTCATGCAAGGGCATGAATGAACTGAGCGGTTCTGATAGCCCTCCTCGGAAGAAGATCATCAGGCATTCCTCGCTCATAGAGGTGAAAGGTGCCAGCTTGATAAAATCTTCTACGTACTCCTCAATCAAACGATTCCCCTGACGGAGACACAGGATTTGGACTGCTGTGTCCATGGCTGGTATTGCTGCTGGATCTGGGTGTGGCGAAGTCTTCTGTTACGAACTACTCTGAGAAGAGGGTTGAGGTCCAAACGCAGCTTTATTTGAGGGCAATCCAGAGGCGTAATCCAATGTACAGGCAAGGGTCATACACAGACAGGCAGTCCAAAACAGATAAACAAAGAAACAAACAAAACAGGCAGGGACCAGAGGCAAGAGAGTAATCCAGGGAACAGGGCAAGATATCCAAAACCAAGAGACAAGAAAACCATAAGAATGCTCAGAAATGCAGTGTAACACTTAAACAAGACTTCACAGTGAGTGAATGAATGAACATGGTATAAATAGACAGACTAACAGGATGAGACACAGGTGAATGCAATCAGTGAATGAGGTACAGGTGAATGTGATCAGTGATAAGTAATGGTGAGTCCGGGCAGTGAGTTATGGGAAATATAGTTTGTGAGTGATAATAGTCCTATCTGGAGTGCCCTCTGGTGGCTCTCAAGGGCACTCCAGCTGGTGACCGTTACAGTATTACTGATGTATTTTATGTCATAGAATACAACATAAACATATCTTAAGCTTGTGTTAACCACAGACCTTATTTCAGGCATTTAACCAAAAACCCATTGACTTCAGGATTATGGAACCGGAAGTGCTTAAATGCTTGTTTCCAGGTTTCCAGGCCTACAAAAATACATAATTCCTGCAGCACTCTATTTATTCACTTGCCTCATTGCATTGCATTATGGGTTTGCCTTCCCTGTGAATGATACATGTAATGCTGCCTTAGAATTAAAGAAGGTATAGATTGCTCCCTAGATACATAAAATGCTAACTATAAACAAGGCCGTAACTTTTTTGCGTACATCCTTTAGCACAGGGCATAAGGAAACTACTTTCAGCTATACACTTGCATCCGGCTTTCCATACAGCAGCTGTGTGTAGGAAAAGGAAAAGGGAATTAGCCTGCGGGAGCAGTTTTGCTGAAGCGCTTATCTAGGATCAGAATAGCCCTGTGCTGAACCCACGCTTACCCCCAGCGCAGCACAAACCTTAATCTACTGGGCCCGGCCTGAGTTTTACACTATACTCTACTATATGAAATAGATGGAGAGGGAAAGAAAGATAGAGAGATGTGCTGTATTTATCTGAGATTTTCTATGCCGGAGTCCACCCACGTGTTTTCTCTCTTCCTGCTTTACCTCGTCCATTCTCCCTGATTCACTCTTCCTTAAACCCCCTCTTATGGAAAACATAAAGATATGGATATTGCAGGGACAACTAGGTCATACAGTAGGCTATTTGCACACACGCACATAGAGTACAGTGGCACCAAAAATTATTTGGATTCATAAAGCAATGCTGAATCATGTAAGGTAAGGAAAGGAAAGGAAAGG
The DNA here is from genome assembly GCA_026230005.1 of Gila orcuttii. Classification (NCBI taxonomy): domain Eukaryota; kingdom Metazoa; phylum Chordata; class Actinopteri; order Cypriniformes; family Leuciscidae; genus Gila; species Gila orcuttii. Next base: position 6,685,182 of record JAPDVR010000015.1, on the reverse strand, counting down.
TAATTTATTTATAAAGCACAATTAAAAACAAAGGATAGTTGACCAATGTGCTGTACAATTCGGAAAAAATGCAAAGAGCAAATACACCAAAACACTAATATTATACAACACATACATCTAACAACTCACATAAAAACAAACAAGCTACTTGCGTATCAGTAAGTAGAGTTAGACAGAAAAGCCAGAGAAAAAGAGAGTTTTTAAAAGAGATTTAAAAGATACCACTGTGGAGGCAGTTCTAATATGCAAAGGCAGACTGTTCCAGAGCTTTGGAGCCAACACTGAACAACGATCACCCCAAAGTGTACGTCTATAGACCTTGGCACAGTCAGGAGTTTCTAGTCAGAGGACCTAAGTGATCTTGAAGGTGAGTATAACTGTAACAAATCTGAGAGATAGGGTGGTGCCATACCATTTAAAGATTTAAAAGCCAACAACAAAATCTTAAAGTCAATCCTAAAACGGATTGGCAACTAGTGTAAAAAAATAAAACTGAATGAATTTTATTAGATAACAAAATATTGACCCAAAGTGGCATCTGCAAACAAATGCTGCACTCAGACTTTTCTGAGCCATTTTCATAAAGACTTTTAACCAACTAGTCTCAAATTCACTCATTCTCAAAAAAGGGAATATATTTCAAATACAATAAAGTATACTTTTTTTCACTAGGGACTGCTTGCAACATGTAGATGTTTTGATTTGTAAGATATCTGAATACTCTGTATTCATGATAGTAGTTTGGTATAGGTTAGATTTTTTTGACATTTGTACATTTTAAGTATGGATTATGTGCCTACATTCTTATCTGGTCTCTTATCTTTATCGCTCTGATCTGATTATTAACAATTACCAGCATTTTTTTTTAATTTGTGAATTCAAAATTCATTTAAAGCTGTGAAACAGTAAGTGGTTTCATTTATCCTTAAAATCAAAGTCATGTGGTGGAACCAACATGCAGAAATATGCGGAAAAAACATAAATCAGGAAATGATATAAAGGACAATGATATTTTTATGCTAAGGCAATGTTGTACAATGTCATTGGCTCCCCAAAAATGTAAGGATATTTAAATTATGAACCCTATAAATCCTGACATATAATGCCAGTCCAAAAAAATATAATATTTTTGAAATGGAAGAGTTTATAGAACCTTTAGACAAAATATAAAATGAAATCTAAATATAAAATGATATAAGAGAATGTGAAGCTCATAGGGAAAAATTGCATACATTTTATTCACAATACCAAACTGAGCAAAAATATGCAATTTGGTGCAGTTGCTGTTATTTATATGGCCAAAAGGTAAGATTAAATTCTGATAGCTTGTATTGTAAATCAATGAAATTTTTACTACTTCCATAAAATGCATTTACATATAAGTTGTCCCTCTAAACCTCTTAACTTAATAATATGTCTTAATAACATATTTAAACACTTAGTTATATGATCATGTACAAATAAAGTGTCATATGAGATACTCACATTTATATACACAATATAAAAAGTTATGTTTACCTTATTAAGATCAGTAAAGATTTCAAAGCAAAAAGACAAAGGAGACAATTTTATTTTTATACTAAAAGGCTATACTTTTAGTACAGTAAAACTATTAATCACAGAAGGCATAGAGGATTGTGTACAACAGGTTTTTCAGCAAAGTTTTTGATCAGGCTGATCATTTAGAGGCCTTAGAATTTTAGAATCATATATAAATCACATACATAAACTTGGCACGTGTTTTAAACTTAATTTTTAAAAGATTTCTTGTTTTCTCTATAATGGACACTCTTATTAGTCATTGACTCTCTTTCTCTCTCTCACTTCCCATCTATCTCACATCTTATATTATGACAGAATATGCAAATTCTGACTCATGAGTTGGAATGCCCTGACACAATAAAGTAGCCTGGAGAGCAATGATTATCACAGGATGACCAAACAATTCCAAATAAACTGCTATCATTGTGGAAAACCCTTAATGTTTGATGACACATTTTAGGCCTGTTGAGAACGGAGCACAGTGACGACATCCAAACACATACGTGCATTCATACAAATGCGCAATCGATTAACAAGGATATGAGTTTTACAGGCTGAGTGGGTGAAAGTTCAAAATAAGACACTAAAACAATGAGACGGAGGGACAGTGACACTGAGGTAGAACTGGGGAGCAACGCAATACCCCTGCATCTTTTTTGTCTAATTACTTGCTTCCTCTTCAGCCAAGGCAAATAAAGTGCTTTCCGTATTGCCCAAGATCGCTGCACTCCCTGGCAACATACTCACAAACACAGCAGCATCACTAAGGATGTACTCATTGTATGTTGTGAGTAATAGTAGTCAAGGGGGGATGTTGAACACAATGTAAAGACGCATGTACCGCTGTGCGGCACAAACTGAGAAAGACTCTTGGGTGATTGGCCGGCCTCTCCCAAGTTCCCAGGTCAAAACTCTAGAATTTCTTCCATTTCATTCCATTTTGCTTGTTCATTATTCGTCACTTTTTTTTCCAGTCAACATTTGTAGTGAAACCTGCTCCTTTAGGTGTGGCACTCAGAGCTTCTGAGATTGTTTGTTTAGATTGAAATGCTGGGAGCTTTACTTTAAAGAGATGTCCTGACCTCTGGGTGGCACACGATCAACCACACATCTCTGAAGCTGCAAAAAAGGTCACAAAACATTACAAAAGATGCATATGACTCATATTCACAAGTCTTCTGAGGCCATATGGCCCAATTTTGAGTCGTGTCCTTTGTCCTTTTTTGAAGATTGACAGTTGTGGTCACTATCTATGCCCTGTAAAGGTTACAAGCTACACTATACTGGCAAAAGTATTGGGACACCCCTCCAAATCATTGAATTCAGGTGTTCCAATCACTTCCATTGCCACAGTTGTATTAAATAAAGCACCTAGGCATGCAGACTGCTTCTACAAACATTTGTGAAAGAATGGGTCGCTCTCAGGAGCTCAGTGAATTCAAGCATGGTACCTTGATAGGTTGCAACCTGTGCAATAAATCCATTTGTGAAATTTCCTCACTACTAAATATTCCACGGTCAACTGTTAGTGGTTTTATAACAAAGTGGAAGCAATTGGGAACAACAGCATCTCAGCCACGAAGTGGTAGGCCACCTAAAATCACAGAGCAGGGGCAGCGCATGCTGAGGCACACAGTCCACAGAACTCGCCAACTTTCTGCAGTCAATAGCTGCAGACCTCCAAACTTCGTGTGGCCTTCAGATTAGATCAAGAACAGTGCATAGAGAGCTTCAATGAATTGGTTTCCATTAGGGCTGGGTATTGTTAGGAATTTCACAATTCGATTCGATTTCGATTCTTGAGGCTTCGATTCGATTTCGATTCGATTCAATATTGATTTATTAGCTTCGATATCGATTCAATAATAAGTACCTGAGTATATTTTTAAATAATGTGTGCAGTATTACCAATGTTTGAGAACAAATTGACCCCAGCATGTTTCCTGTCATGGTTTATTAAGCAGAACAAACTGTACAATATTGTACATGTGTTGAATACAAACCACAACTGTAACAAACAGGTGCTTTATTAACACCTCTAAAGTGCATGTAACTGTAAGTAGTAGAAAGTATATTTCTTTCTTCCTATTCATTCAAGTTATAAAAGAAATGTAAACAGAAGCACAAAATGTGCATACTCATAAAAAAATGCGCTTCGTGAGGCACACGCGTGCACATTTGCACACTATCTCTCCCTCTTTGCTGTGTGCGCGCTACGCGGTTTGGAGCTCGCGAGCTCTAGATTCCGGGAGATTTTAAATAATTTGCGGACATCAGGGAGCCGCTATCAATATGCGGGAGACTCCCGGAGACTTATTGTTGTTCTTATTATAATTTAGGGGGGCTTAGGAACATTTTGGGGTAGCTTCAGCCCCTCTAAAATAGGCCTAACGACGTCCCTGGTTGGTGGTGCAGGCTTGAACGGAGTGCAGCTGCTGTCCGTCACCTTGCTGTTTTGGTAAAGTACAACGCTGAACGCTCTCACTTGAGTGTTGCCCACAGCGCCGCCACTGGCCGGTGGGTTGAATCGATTCATAGGATTTGATGAATCGATATTGAATTGAGAAACAAATAATTGCAATGCATTGATGAATCGATATTTTTACCCAGCTCTAGTTTCCATGGCTGAGCAGCTGCATCCAAGCCTGACATCACCAAGTGCACTGCAAAGCATCGGATGCAGTGGAGTAAAGCATGCCACCACTGGATTCTAGAGCAGTGCAGATGTGTTCTCTGGAGTGACCAATCATGATTTTCTGTTTGGCAATCCAATGGACGAGTCTGGGTTTGGCGGTTGCCAAACGGTACTTGAACGGTACTTGCCTGATTGCATTGTGCCAAGTGTAAAGTTTTGTGGAGGGGGCATTATGGTGTGGGGTTGTTTTTTAGGGGTTGGGCTTGGCCCCTTAGTTCCAGTGAAAGGAACTCTTAATGCATCAGCATACCAAGACATTTTGGACAATTTCATGCTCCCAACTTTGTGGGAACAGTTTGGGAATGGCCCCTTCCTGTTCCAAAATGACTGCGCACCAGTGCACAAAGCAAGGTCCATAAAGACATGGATGAGCAAGTTTTGTGTGGAGGAACTTGACTGGCCTGCACAGAGTCCTGACCTCAACCCAGTTTACCTCAGTGGCGAACAAGGATACTTATGTCCTGCGTCCAGAGATCACAATCCTATTGGCGAAGGATGCGATAGAGCCGGTCCCTCCAGCCGACATGAAGTCAGGGTTTTACAGCCCAAACTTCATAGTGCCCAGGAAAGGCGGTGGGTTACGACCGATCTTAGATCTGCGCATCTTGAACTGGGCCCTTCCCAAACTCCCGTTCAAAACACCGTGCATTCACAGCGGCATTCGTAGCAGTGGCTGCCCTTACGCCACTGAAGGAAGTGGGCATTTGCATCCACAATTATCTCATTGACTGGCTCTTACTGGCTCAGTCGCGAGATCAGTTATGTGGAACAACGACCGATCTTAGATCTGCGCATCTTGAACTGAGCCCTTCCCAAACTCCCGTTCAAAACTCCTGTGCTTTCACAGCGGCATTCGTACCTGAGCCAGTAAGAGCCATTGACTGGCTCTTACTGGCTCAGTCGCGAGATCAGTTATGTGGAACAACGACCGATCTTAGATCTGCGCATCTTGAACTGGGCCCTTCCCAAACTCCCGTTCAAAACTCCCGTGCATTCACAGCGGCATTCGTAGCAGTGGCTGCCCTTACGCCACTGAAGGAAGTGGGCATTTGCATCCACAATTATCTCATTGACTGGCTCTTACTGGCTCAGTCGCGAGATCAGTTATGTGAACACGGACATGGTGCTCTCCCACCTCAGCCATTTGGGGCTTTGGGTCAACTGGGAAAAGAGCAAACTCTCCCCGTGCAGAGAATCTCTTTTCTCTGTCTCATGACTGCGCGTCTCATGGACGTACACACTCAGTCAATGCTGAACTGCTAATATATGTTCAGGGGCAGGACAGCGGTTCCACTGAAAATATTTCAGAGGCTCCTGGGGCATATGGCATTCACAGCTGTGGTCACGCCATCCAGATTGCTTCATATGAGACTGCTTCAGAGCTGGCTTCGTGATCGAGTCCCGAGATGGGTATGACACCGTGGCACACACTGAGTGAAAATCCCTCCAGTCTGTCACCGAACATTCAGCCCTTGGTCGGACCTTGCTTTTCTACGGTCAGACGTTCCCCTAGAACAAGTGTCCAGGCATGTTGTTGTCTCAACAGATGCCTCCAACATGGGCTGGTGTGCTGTGTGCGACGGACAACCAGCTTCAGACCCCTGGACTGGACCCCACCTGTAATTGGCATATCAATTGCCTAGAGTTGCAGGCAGTACACCTTGCTCTGCGCCGGTTTCTGTCATCGACTCAGGTCACTTCGTGCAGTTCACATCCCTTGCAAGCTCAATCTTGCAGCCGATGAGCTCTCGTGACAGCATACGTCCAGGGAAAAGTAGCGACTTCACTCTGGACAGTCCAGCTGATATGGGACCACTTTGGACTCGCTCAGGTAGACCTGTTCGTGACTTCAGAGTTAACCCTTGGCACAGATGCACTGGCACACAGCTGTGCAAATATGTTTTTCCCCCAGTGTGCCTACTTGCACAGACCCTGTCCAAGGTCAGGGAGGACCATGAGTAGGTCTTGATGGTTGTGCCTTACTGGCCTACCCGGACCTGGTTTTCAAAACTCATGCTCCTCTCGACAGCCCCTGCCTAGCGGATTCCCCTTTGGAAGGACCTGCTTTCTCAGGAACGGGTAGCCATCTGTCGAGACCTCTGGAACCTCCATGTGCGGTCTCTGGATGTGACGCAGAGGATTTAAGTGACCTACCCCCAGTGGTAGCTGACACTATCACTTCAGCAAAAGCTCCCTCTACGAGGAAAGCCTACGCTTTGAAGTGGAACCTCTTCGTTGATTGGTGTTCTTCTTGCAGAGAGGACCCCCTTAGATACACCATCAATGTTGTGCTTTCTTTCCTGCAAGATGGGTTGCAGGGAAGGCTGTCTCCCTCCACCCTGAAAGTGTATGTAGCTGCTATTGCCGCACATCACAATGCAGTAAACGTAAGTCTCTAGGGAAACATGACTTGGTGGTCAAGTTCCTGTGAGGTGCCAAGAGAATTTCCCTCAGCCATGCCTCATCCCCTCTTGGGACATATCTGTGGTCTTGACGGCCTTACACCCTTTGAGCCTTTTTAGTGGAGATTAAAATCCTGTCCCTCAAGACTGCTCTCCTGGCTGCGCTCACTTTTATTAAGAGAGTGGGGAACCTGCAGGCATTTTCGGTCGACGAAGCGTGCCTGGAATTCGGGCCGGCCGACTCTCACGTCATCCTGAGACCCCGGCCATGATACATGCCCAAAGTTACCACCACTCCTTTCAAGGACCAGATGGGGAACTTGCAAGTGCTGCCCCCAGAGGAAGCATTCCCAGCCCTTGCGTTGCTGTGTCCCATTTGTGCCCTGCATTTGTACATGGACAGCAAACAGAGTTTCAGGACTTCGCAACAGCTCTTTGTCTGCTATGGAGGACAGGAGAAGGGAAAGGCTGTCTCCAAACAAAGGTTAGCCCACTGGATAGTGGATGCCATCCTCTTGGTGTACCAAGCCCAAGACCAGCCTTGCCCCCTGGGAGTGAAAGCCCACTCAACACGTAGTGTTGATTCATCTTGGGTGTTGGCGCACAATGCCTCTTTGGCAGACACATGCAGAGCTGTGTGCTGGTCTACATCCAACACATTCACCACATTTTATAATCTCAGAGTGGAACCGGTGTCTTCCCGTGTGCTGTCTACAAGTAGATGGAGGACAGGAGAAGGGAAAGGCTGTCTCCAAACAGAGGTTAGCCCAGTGGATAGTGGATGCCATCCTCTTGGCGTACCAAGCCCAAGATCAGCCGTGCCCCCTGGGAGTGAGAGCCCACTCAACACATAGTGTTGATTCCTCTTGGGCATTGGCACACAGCGCCTCTTTGGCAGACACATGCAGAGCTGCGTGCTGGGCTACATCCAACACATTCGCCAGATTTTATAATCTCAGAGTGGAACTGGTGTCTTCCCGTGTGCTGTCTACAAGTAGATAGCCACGGGTCCCGCTTGCAGTGCCATTCCCCTCCAAGGATGGGATACGTGTGCTTATTCTGCTCCTCAGTTGAGTTCCCCAGATGGCGAACCCTGTTGGAGTTCTTTCTGCATCCTGGGCAGTCATATGTTAGATAAATCAGACGCCAGGTGTAGTACTCGTGTGTATGCCCAGTTGGTCAGCCCCTGTACTAGACTAGATGCCCATATGTTGTGATTCCCCTCCTTAGGTGATGTTATTTGTGGGACACATTTCCTTCCTTGGAACATTACAAGTGGCGCAATGAATCTTGGGATAGGTGGCCAGTGCCCAAGGAGGAATGAACTTTTCTCATCAGAGGGATGCATTGAGTTCTCTTACGAGAGTATCTCTCGTACTGCGTAATAGCTTACGCTAGGGGAAAAACTCTTTTCCGCGAGATATTGAAGCCAAAAATTATCCTTAATTTTTTATTAATGTAAAACGCTTTGCAGCAGCAAGCAAACATAGGCGAAACAGCTCGCGCGCCTATTGGTTGCTCTGCAGCAAATGCAGCAGCCTATCGAGAGAGACTCTGCGTGACGTAATGACCAATGGGGGCAATTCGCGCCCATATCGTCACGTCCCGCCAGAAGGGGCGTGGTCTCGCCCTATAAATATGCTAGTTAGGCTGATACAAGCTGATTTTTACCTCTTCAGCGAAGCACACGCATCGCTGGATCCGGAGTGAGAAGCCGCGCCGTCGAAGCAAGCTTTCAGCGGGACGAGCTCTGGAGTCGCTGGCCTCGCCGCCTTCAACTGCCGTACCTGCTGCGCTTTCCGGCGTTATATATCCTTTCAACACTCTGTGTATTTCTCTGTTGAGAAGTGTTTGTTCGCTTACTTGACGCGACTTACACTTCTCTCTCAAAAGAGCAGCGTCTTTTTAAAGATGCCTTCCTGTGGCTCGTGCCGCGCCCCGCTCAGCGATGGAGACCGACACGTCATCTGTGTTTCCTGCCTGGGTGAGGATCACGCGGCTATCGCGCTCGCTGACGGCGGATGCCCTCATTGCGAGCTTTTGTCCATGGTGACTCTGAGGATGCGCCTGGCATCATTCTCCGAGCCTTCACCGCAGCCCGCCGTGGTGCCGCTCCGCAAGAAGCGCCGCGCCCAGCGCGCTCCCGAGCTTTCTCCAGCCCGCCAAAGCTCGCCGGTTCGCCCGCCAGCTTCGCCGGCTTCGCTCGAGTCGCTCACTGACGGACAACGGCCGCCGCCTGCCGCCGCGTCCATCCACGAGCTTGACGAACCCTCCGAGGCGTGTTCTCTTCTGGCGTCCGATAGTGAGGATTGGGCGAGCTCTGTGGATCTCCCCTCCGCTAGCGTTTCCCGCCAGACCACTGGTAAGAGAGCCGGCATTGAGACTGAGCTGATGCGTCTGCTCTCTCAGGCCGTTGAAAGCATCGGCCTCGATTGGGAGGCGCCCGCGCAGCCGCCGCGCAACAGAATGGACGGACGCTTTCTCGGAAATGACGAGGCTCCGACGAAATCGCGGCCCGCGCCCTTCTCCGCCAGGCTGCGTACCTCTGCTTCTGCTGCCTTCTCCTCTGTGGATGGCGCGAAGGAAAGAGGATACCTTTCTGTTCCTCCTGTGGAACCAGCTGTAGTGTCTCATCTCTGCCCGCCCTCCGCTGGACGGCGTGCGCACACGACGCTTCCTTCTAAAGCCTGCCGAGTGACGTCATCCATGCACGGTCGCGCTTACACCGCCGCTGGGCAAGCAGTTTCAGCGCTGCACACTATGGCTATCCTGCAGATTTTCCAGGCCGACCTTCTCCTTAAACTGGACGAGGAAGGACCCGGAGCGATCTGCGTGGCGGACCTGAGAAGCGCTACAGACCTCGCTCTTCGCGCTACTAAAGCCGCTGCACAGGCCATAGGACGAAACATGGCCTCTCTCACCGTGGCTGAGAGACACTTATGGTTGACGCTGTCCGAGATGACGGAAGCCGAGCGCTCTGTGTTCCTCGACGCGCCCATTTCCCAAGCGGGCCTTTTCGGATCTGCCGTCACAGACTTCGCGGACAGATTCATGGAGGTACAAAAAACTTCGCAGGCCATGAAGCACTTCCTTCCGAAGCGCTCGAGCTCCGCTGCAGGTCGCTCTAAACCGCCGCCTGCTCGCAGCTCTCAGCCGCAGCCTGCACCGCCCGCCGCCGCCGCTTCACAGCGCCGCCACGCCCGAGACCAAAGACCTCGCTCTGCTGGACGCCGCCCCCCTCAGCGCGGGCCCCGGCCGAGGATTGAGATCAAGCCCGAGGCCTCAAAATCTTCCTAGCCATTCTAGGAAAACGACGGTGTTCAAATCCCGCTGCGGCCGGATTTTCACTGAAACTTCTCGCTCGGTCAGTTCCAAACATCGCGACTGTCGCAGGGCTAGCACAAATAAAATCGACTCCGGTCGATTGTGCAAACAATGTAGTGCAAGCGCCCATGTCACCATGCCCGCTCACACTACATGCTGCGTGTCCCATGGTTTCTGTAAAAACGAAACCAACACACATTCAGTCGGCCATGAACGACAGTGTTTTCAGTGTATTAAATGTGCCCGCAGCCCCGCGCCCACATTTTCTCACAGACACGCCGATTCCCACGGGATCTTCCCCGCTCGCTTTTTATGCACAATCTGCCATAAAGAAGCTGAGCGCGGCCAGGTCGCCCGCTGTGATCAGCGCGCCCCCCGCCTCGAACGCTGTAAACACGGTGTTGTGTTCCCAGTATGCACGGGCTCTCAAGCTGCCGTTTTGTCGCGGCCAGAGCCCGGATTTCATTCTGCCTCTAGCTATTCACGCAGATGCGTGGTCAAAGCTTCCCGGGGTATCAGAATGGGTGCTGAACACTATAAAGAGAGGCTACTCGCTACAATTCGCACGACGCCCGCGCCGTTATACGGCGCGCGTCGAAACTACGGTGAAAAACGAAGTATCTCATCTACTTCGTGCCGAAATAGCGAAACTACTGAGCAAAGGGGCTATAGAACCTTTATCTCAGGCTCAGAGCGAAGGGGGCCTATACAGCAGATATTTTCTGGTACCGAAAAAGGATGGGGGTCTCAGACCCATTTTAGATCTGCGACAGCTGAACAGAGTGCTTGTGAAACGCCAGTTCAGAATGCTTACGACCAGGAAAATCCTCGCGCAGGTGCGCTACGGGGACTGGTTTGTGTCGATAGATCTGAAAGACGCCTATTTCCAAATACAAATAGCGTCCCATCACAGGCGATTCTTGAGATTTGCCTTCGAGGGCCAGGCATATCAATACACAGTCCTGCCGTTCGGCCTGTCCCTAGCACCTCGTACATTTACGAAGTGCCTGGACGCGGCGCTCGCACCCCTGAGACTTCAGGGCATGCGAGTCCTGAACTACTTGGACGATTGGCTGATTCTAGCTCGATCGCGATCGGAGCTCATAGAACACAGGGCCGCATTACTCGAGCACCTCGAGAAGCTGGGCCTCACAGTCAATTGGGCGAAGAGCTCACTGTCTCCCAGTCAGAAAATTTCCTTTCTGGGAACCGTGTTGGACTCGCTGTCCATGACAGCACGCCTGTCACCAGAGCGCGTACTAAATATTCAGCGCGGCGTGAAATCCTTCCGCCACGGCGCGATAGTCCCGCTCAAAAGGTTTCAGAAAATGCTGGGGCTGATGGCCTCAGCAGCCTCTGTACTCCAGTTGGGCCTGCTCCGCATGCGCCCACTGCAGATGTGGCTGAAAGCGCGGGTTCCACCCAGGGCATGGACAGCGGGTCTGTTTCGCCTCAGGGTCGACCTTCAGTGTGTGTCAGCTCTGGAACCTTGGAGAAAAACCGACTGGTATCAGTCAGGTGTGAGCCTGGGGACCGCTTCGAGTGTAAAGGTGGTGTCTACGGACGCCTCCACCTCGGGGTGGGGAGCGCTGCTCGAGGGCAGACCGCTAGCTGGCCTGTGGTCAGAACGGGAAAAGCTCCTTCACATAAACTGCTTGGAGATGATAGCAGTCGACAAAGCGCTACGGCGTTTTTGTCCCCAGATAACAGGCCACCACGTCTTGGTCCGGTCGGACAACATGTCGGTGGTGGCATACATAAATCGCCAGGGTGGCGTCAGGTCACGAAACCTTTACAGGTTGACGGAACGCCTCCTGGTTTGGGCTCAGCACAACCTGCTCTCACTGAGAGCAGCGCACGTGCCTGGTCACCTGAATGTGGGACCAGACAGACTGTCCAGGAACAATGTTCCAGCAGGGGAATGGTCGCTGCACCCGCAGACGGTCCAGCTGCTGTGGAAAACGTTCGGCAGAGCTCAGGTGGACCTATTCGCGTCCCACGAAAACGCTCATTGCCCGGAGTTTTTTTCGAAAAGCAAGGACGCGCTGGCTCATGTTTGGCCCCGCTGCCCCCTATATGCTTTTCCTCCTGTCTCGCTCCTGCCTCAGGTGTTGGAACGAATCAGGGAGAACGGATGCCCAGTGCTGCTTGTAGCCCCGCTCTGGACGAACCAGACGTGGTTCCCTGCCCTGATGCAGCTGGCCAGCACTGCCCCATGGCCTGTACCATTGAGGAGAGACCTCCTCTCTCAGGCGGAGGGCTCGATTTGGCACCCTCGCCCGGAGTTATGGTCCCTGCACGCATGGGCCATCAACGGGTACCCGCTAGCCTCCCAGAGGGAGTGTTAAACACGATCGCGCAGGCTAGAGCTCCGTCTACCAGGCGGCTCTACTCCTCGAAATGGTCTGTTTTCTCTGCATGGTGTCAGGCCCAGAGCCTTTCACCTGTGGAGTGCGGGGTTTTGGAAGTGCTTTCCTTCCTTCAAGAGCTACTGGATAAGGGCAGGACCCCATCCACGCTCAAAGTATATGTGGCGGCCATAGCAACGTTTGCAAAACCGGTGTCTGGCCAGTCGCTGGGGAAAAACGACTTAGTCGTGCGTTTCCTTAGGGGAGCTCGGAGGCTGAACCCTCCAAGGCCCCCTTCAGTCCCGACGTGGGACCTTTCCACGGTCCTGGAGGCCATGAAAGGCGCCCCGTTCGAGCCAATCCAGCTGGTGGACATGAAACACCTAACGTTCAAGACAGTGTTTCTCATGGCTCTCGCTTCAGTGAAGCGCATAGGGGACTTACAGGCGCTTTCAGTGAGCGCGTCGTGTATGGAGTTTGGGCCTAATGACTCGAAGGTCATTCTCAAACCAAAGCACGGGTATGTCCCGAAATCCCTCAATACGCCGTTCAGGGCCCAGGTAATTTCCCTGTCTGCCCTTCCGGTTCTCAGTGAGGAGGAGGATGCAAGTCTCCTTTGCCCCGTCAGGGCATTAAGAGCTTATGTGTCACGCTCGTCTGTTTTCAGACAGACGGAGCAGCTTTTTGTTTTGTTCGGCGGGCGTTCCAAGGGACTCGCCGCCTCAAAACAGAGCCTATCCAGATGGATAGTGGATGCCATTGCGCTCGCTTACTCTGCGAAGGGCTTACAGTGCCCCTTGGGTGTCAGGGCGCACTCCACGAGAGGCGTGGCCTCTTCGTGGGCATGGTCTAGCGGGGTTTCCCTGCAAGATATCTGTACGGCCGCGGGCTGGGCCCCGCCGTCTACATTTATAAAATACTATAACCTGGAGGTACCCGCCTTACAAGCTAAGCTTTTGGCGGTCTAAATTCGGTGTTATCTGCCCCGCTGTGCGGCCCAGATGCTGAGTTTACTGCAGCCCCATGAGTATTGACTCACGTATGGCCACCCAGATCAGGCTGAATTCTTTCACCCTGGCTGCGCGTTTGATTGTCATATAATAGCCCCGCTCGGTGCTTTTTTATAGGGAATGACGCTTCCAGCCTCTCTTCCTCTACTCTATGTGAGTTTATGGTGATTATGCACTACATGAGCCCTGGGCTTCGGCCCCTGGGACTTTGGTGTTGGATCCCTGTACGCACGGCGTGTTGCATTGTGTTCCCCTAGCGTAAGCTATTACGCAGTACGAGAGATACTCTCGTAAGAGAACGTACTCGGTTACTAACGTAATCTCGGTTCTCTCTAGAGAGGGAACGAGTACTGCGTATCTTGCCGTGCGTGGAATACGCTCTGGTTCGCTTCAGCGATAAAAACCAGCTTGTATCAGCCTAACTAGCATATTTATAGGGCGAGACCACGCCCCTTCTGGCGGGACGTGACGATATGGGCGCGAATTGCCCCCATTGGTCATTACGTCACGCAGAGTCTCTCTCGATAGGCTGCTGCATTTGCTGCAGAGCAACCAATAGGCGCGCGAGCTGTTTCGCCTATGTTTGCTTGCTGCTGCAAAGCGTTTTACATTAATAAAAAATTAAGGATAATTTTTGGCTTCAATATCTCGCGGAAAAGAGTTTTTCCCCTAGCGTAAGCTATTACGCAGTACTTGTTCCCTCTCTAGAGAGAACCGAGGTTACGTTAGTAACCGAGTACGTTCTTGGAACATAGGTTTGACCTGGCAGGCACACAGGCGGATTGGGCTTGATGGCATTGGCTTCAGATATCCTTTTATCCAGGGACGGCTGGATCAGGCTGTCTATAAGACTGGAGGGGATCACAGGCTTAGTATTCTGAGGAGCTTTGGATGGAGTGTGGAGACAAGAGAGGGCATCAGCTTTCATATTCTTGGTCCCTGGATAATACGAAATGGAAAAATCAAAACAGGTGAAGAAAAGGGTCAGGTTCCTGTGAGGCGCCAAGAGGTTGAATTCCCCTCAGCCATGCCTCATCCCCTCTTGCTCAACCTTTGAGCCTTTCCAGTCAGTGGAGATTAAAATCCTGTCCCTTAAGACAGCTCTCCTGGCTGGGCTCACTGTTGTTAAGAGGGTGGGGGACCTGTAGGCATTTTCGGTTGACAAAGCATGCCTGGAATTCGGGCCGGCCGACTCTCATGTCATCCTGAGACCCCGGCCTCTATACGTGCCAAAAGTTCTCACCACTCCTTTCAGGGACCAGGTGGGGAACTTGCAAGTGCTGCCCCCAGAGGAGGCATACCCAGCATGATTTTATTTTATTTTATTAACATTAATGACACAGACAACAGCAGGACTATTAGGCTGCTGTCACTTTAAGACCGAATGCATGGACCGAATATACTGACAGACATCCGGTTTCTCTCTCAACTGTTCAATTATGACATAACTGAGAGAATATGACTGAGAGACAGGGATTTTTACATAATTTTGTGTGTGTGTGTGTCAGTATATTCGGTCCGTACATTCGGTCTTAAAGTGACAGCAGCCTAATAGTCCTGCTGTTGTCTGTGTCATTAATGTTAATAAAATAAAATAAAAATACAGCTTTAACAAAGATTAACCTATATTTAATTTCTACAGTGAACAAATAATGTTATTTTACATTTAGGCAGCTTGTAGGATAAGTGTGCCGCGCATAATGTGAGTACCAATCAGCATCTCCAGGTGCTCCCTTGAGAACCAGACCAAAAAAGTTATGTGCACCCCTGATTATAAATAAAGTTCCAAGTGCACAACCAAATGGAACACTAATCATCATAATGGTGACAACATTTTAGGAAATCATGATAAATTTATGAAGTCAATTTATGTGATTTTCTCTTAAAATTGTCAGTTGTATTGACAATTCAACATTCAAGATGACTTTGGAAAATTAGCGAATGCAACTAAGAAGAAAGATAACTCCCTTTTGCTTGACAAAATGCTACTCAAACCAATCAAGCAATCTTAACAAAGGTAAATCTGTGTTGGCCTGGATGTGTGCAAAGCCACCAGATAGCAGTCAAAAAGCCATTGCTCATTTTTACCACATCCCTGACAAGTCTTATTTGGATCAAAAAAGCATACTTTAAAAGAAGCAAATATCTTAACTCTGGCTAAGGGGCACTAAAAGTAACTCTACAGTTCATAGGTCACACCTTCCTCTGACTGAATGTGCTAAAAGTACTCATTTGATTTGAAATGTAAAATAATTACTTATTTTTCCAATATTGTCCCTTCTTTTGTGTTCCATGAGAAATAATAAACTGTACTTATTAGACATAAAATGACATGAAATTAGACATTTTAGGCCCTATTTTAACAATCTAAGCGCATGGTCTAAAGCGCATGGTGCAAGTGCACTTAGGACGTGTCTGGATCCACTTTTGCTAGTTTAACGATAGGAAAAATGATCGGCGCACCCGGTGCATGGTCTAAAAGGGTTGTCCCTATTCTCTGAATGAGTAATGGGTGTTTTTTTGGGTGTAACATGCAATAAACCAATCAGAGTCTCATCTCCCATTCCCGCTTGGCCATGGCGGATTCTCTATATTTACATGGCAGAATTTGCAAGCGGAAAGAATGAACGCTTCTCCAGAGAGGAAACGGATCTGCTCATGCGTGAGGTTAAAGTGTGCGAGCAAACCATCTACGGGACAAGCCTGATTCTTTATGTACACAATAATAATCTTTTACATTGTAATCCTTTTATTTTTTATATTTGGCATGTTTGTGTGGTGCTGCACGTCTCTGTGTGTGTAATAAGCAGAGTGTACGCAAGTTGTGCACATGCCTATAAGCTCTTATTACTAATGCGCCCTTTAAATGACAAAAAAAAATAAAAATACTGCGCCATTGACTTTAGACCAGGTTTCAGTTGGTCAATGGTGCAGTCTATTTCAGTTGCCTCAAAAATAGCAATGCGCCAACAATGCGTCTGAACACACCTCGTTTTCAGACCAGCGCGCCCATGGACGCACAAATGGGCGCAAATACATTTGCTATTTGCGCAGGATGTGAAAATGATAACTGCGTTGGGCTGAAACTAGCAAAAAACACTTGCATCGCGCCTGGTGCCGCATTGCGCCGGGTGTATGATTTGAAATTTATATTGATTTTGTATAAAAATTTCTTAACAGATCAAATAATTCGCTGTTACCTTAATTCAGATCATCATCAATTAGATCATCAAATGATGAGTTGAGAGAATATGTTTAAAAGTGATTTGTATTATGATTATTTAGTATATTGCACATATAGGCAAATGTCAAAGGTCAGGGCAAAATGTACATTTTGGGGGAACTATTCCTTGATATTAGTGGTCAGAGAAACACGCTTAAATGTGGAAAAGAGGATATGAGGATTTTTTCTTATCATGTTTATTGTTTGTGTCATGACATTCAGTTATCACAGAAGTTTATTAAAGCAAAACAAAAGAGGTGAAATGGAAACTAGTGATGAATGTCAAAAGGACAGAGTAAAGTAGTGGAACAGATAAAAAGAAACAGATTTTCACCCTTTGACACAATCAGTGTCCATAAGAGAGAAGGAGGAAAGATGTCGGTGATGTCATGGTTTCAGGCAACGAATGGTACTATGATGTTACTGATTATACATTTGCTGCAAATATCAAAGCAATTCTTTAGGGAGCATCTGTTGATTTAAAATAATAACAAAAACATTTTCATAGAAAACAAAAGATGACTCTCAGAAGTAATTTTTATTTATTTATTATTTTTTCTAATATAAAAGTGATAATGTCAAACGGGAGTTTACACCTTATTTTACACCATAATTATATACGAGTGTGTGTTTTTTTCTTTGTTAAAATAGGTTCTGCTTTCTTAGCTTGTGATAGCAGACCTAGGTAAACATCCGTTTTTCCAGAAACATGCAACAGTGTGATTCTAAAGCACTCTTAAAACATTGCTCTGTTTGTTTGAGCATCCCGGCCGCCCGACACAGCAACATTGTCATGGGACTGTTTGTTTGACCAATGGCAGATAGTGGGAGTTTTTGGGAAAAACTTTTCAACAAAATACTTACTTTTGCAATTTGATTTAGTGACGCAAGTTGAAGAAGCAGAGATCTGTACAGTGTTTTTTTAGGGCTGAGGATTACCGTTGTACATGTTGTGCTACATGCCAAACCCAATAGGCTGAGCTGTTGGCTCAAAAAGCTGCTGTTTATCAGACAGTTTTTGCAAAATAGATTTTTTTATGTTTTGTACTTTTCAATATCCATCCATCCATCTTCTTCCGCTTATACGGGGCCGGGTCGCGGGGGCAGCAGTCTGAGCAGAGATGCCCAGACTTCCCTCTCCCTGGACACTTCATCCAGCTCTTCCGGAGGGACACCGAGGCGTTCCCAGGCCAGCCGGGAGACATAGTCTCTCCAGCGTGTCCTAGGTCTTCCCCGGGGTCTCCTCCCAGTGGGACGTGCCCGGAACACCTCCCCGGGAAGGCGTCCAGGAGGCATCCGGAACAGATGCCCGAGCCACCTCAGTTGACCCCTCTCGATGTGGAGGAGCAGCGGCTCTACTCTGAGCTCCTCCCGAGTGACCGAGCTTCTCACCCTATCTCTAAGGGATCGGCCAGCCACCCTGCGGAGAAAGCTCATTTCGGCCGCCTGTATCCGGCATCTTGTCCTTTCGGTCATGACCCAAAGTTCATGACCATAGGTGAGAGTAGGAACGTAGATTGACCGGTAAATCGAGAGCTTTGCCTTACGGCTCAGCTCCTTCTTCACCACAACAGACCGGCACATCGACCGCATTACTGCAGAAGCTGCACCGATCCGTCTGTCAATCTCCCGTTCCATCCTTCCCTCACTCGTGAACAAAACCCCAAGATACTTAAACTCCTCCACTTGAGGAAGGATCTCTCCACCAACCTGAAGTGAGCAAGCCACCCTTTTCCGACTGAGGACCATGGCCTCGGATTTGGAGGTGCTGATTTTCATCCCAGCCGCTTCAGACTCGGCTGCAAACCGTCCCAGTGCATGCTGAAGGTCCTGGTGTGAAGGGGCCAACACGACAACATCATCCGCAAAAAGCAGAGACAAAATCGCGTGGTCCCCACACCTGACACCCTCCGGCCCCTGGCTGCGCCTAGAAATTCTGTCCATAAAAACTATGAACAGAACTGGCGACAAAGGGCAGCCCTGCCGGAGTCCAACATGCATCGGGAAGAAGTCTGACTTACTACCGGCAATGCGAACCAAGCTCCTGCTTCGGTCATACAGGGACCGGACAGCCCTTAGCAAAGGACCCCGGACCCCATACTCCCGGAGCACCCTCCACAGGCCGCCGCGAGGGACACAGTCGAATGCCTTCTCCAAATCCACAAAGCACATGTGGACTGGTTGGGCAAACCCCATGAACCCTCCAGCACCCTGTAGAGAGTATAGAGCTGGTCCAGTGTTCCACGGCCTGGACGAAAACCGCACTGTTCCTCCTGAATCCGAGGTTCCATTATCGGCCGTATTCTCCTCTCCAGAACCCTGGCATAGACTTTCCCAGGGAGGCTGAGAAGTGTGATCCCCCTGTAGTTGGAACACACCCTCCGGTCCCCCTTCTTAAAAAGAGGGACCACCAACCCGGTCTGCCATCCCAGAGGCACTGTCCCCGACCGCCACGCGATGCTGCAGAGGCGTGTCAGCCAAGACAGCCCCACAACATCCAGAGACTTGAGGTACTCAGGGCGGATCTCATCCACCCCCGGTGCCTTGCCACCGAGGAGTTTCTTGACTACCTCGGTGACCTCAGCTAGGGTGATGGACGAGTCCACCTCTGAGCCCTCAGCCTCTGCTTCCTCAATAGAAGACGTGACGGCGGGATTGAGGAGATCCTCGAAGTATTCCTTCCACCGTCCGACGACATCCCCAGTTGAGGTCAACAGCCGCCCACCTCCACTGTAAACAGCATTGGTAGGGCATTGTTTCCCTCTCCTGAGGCGACGGACAGTTTGCCAGAATCTCTTCGAGGCCAGCCGATAGTCCTTCTCCATGGCCTCACCGAACTCCTCCCAGGCCCGAGTTTTTGCCTCCACAACCACCCGGGCTGCAGTCCGCTTGGCCTGCCGGTACCTGTCAGCTGCCTCAGGAGTCCCACAAGCCAACCAGGCCCGATAGGACTCCTTCTTCAGCTTGACGGCATCCTTTACTTCCGGTGTCCACCACCGGGTTCGGGGATTGCTGCCTCGACAGGCACCGGAGACCTTACGGCCACAGCTCCGAGCAGCCGCTTCGACAATGGAGGTGGAGAACATGGTCCACTCAGACTCAATATCTCCAGCCTCCCTCGGGATCCGGTCGTGGCTCCGCCGGAGGTGGGAGTTGAAGATCTCTCTGACAGGAGACTCGGTCAAACGTTCCCAGCAAACCCTTACAATACGCTTGGGTCTGCCGAGTCTGTCCAGCCTCCTCCCCTGCCATCGGATCCAACTCACCACCAGGTGGTGATCAGTTGACAGCTCCGCTCCTCTCTTCACCCGAGTGTCCAAGACATACGGCCGCAGGTCAGATGAAACGACCACAAAGTCGATCATCGACCTGCGACCTAGGGCGTCCTGGTGCCACGTAGACTGGTGGACACCCTTATGCTTGAACATGGTGTTCGTTATGGACAAACTGTAACTAGCACAGAAGTCCAATAACTGAACACCGCTCGGGTTCAGGTCGGGGGGGGCGTTCCTCCCAATCACGCCCCTCCAGGTGTCACTGTCGCTGCCCACGTGAGCGTTGAAGTCCCCCAGTAGAACGACGGAGTCCCCAGTCGAAGCACTTTCCAGCACTCCTCCCAGAGACCCCAAGAAGGCCAGGTACTCTGCACTGCCGTTTCGCCCGTAGGCACACACGTCAGTGAGAGACCTATCCCCGACCCTTAGGCGCAGGGAAACGACCCTCTCGTTCACCGGGGTAAACTCCAACACATGGGGGCTGAGCTGGGGGGCTATAAGCAAACCCACACCAGCCCGTCGCCTCTCACCATGGGCAACTCCAGAGTGGTGAAGAGTCCATCCTCTCTCAAGGAGTGTGGTTCCAGAGCCCAAGCCATGCGTAGAGGTGATCCCGACTATCTCTAGTCGGAACCTCTCAACCTCACGCACCATCTCAGGCTCCTTCCCCGCCAGCGAGGTGATGTTCCACGTCCCTAAGGCTAGTTTCTGTGTCCAGGGATCGGGTCGTCGAGGTCCCCGCCTTCGACTGCCACCCGATCCTCTCTGCACCGGCCCCTTACGGCTCTTCCTGCAGGTGGTGAGCCCACGGGAAGGCGGTCCCACGTCACTCCTTCGGGCTGAGCCCGGCCGGACCCCGTGGGGAGAGGCCCGGCCACCAGGCGCTCCCATACGAGCCCCAACCCCGGGCCTGGCTCCAGGGTGGGGCCCCGGCTGCGCCATACCGGGCGACGTCACGGTCCTTGGATGTTTGTCCATCATAAGGGGATTTTGAACCGCTCTTAGTCAGACCCGTCGCCTAGGACCTGTTTGCCTTGGGAGACCCTACCAGGGGCATATAGCCCCAGACAACATAGCTCCTAGGGTCATTCGGGTACTCAAACCCCTCCACCACGTTAAGGTGGCAGTTCAAGGAGGGGCGACCTCCCCTTTCTACTGGGGGACTTTTCAATATTGAAATGCATAATAATTATGGTAACACTTTACAATAAGGTTCCATAAGGTTAGTTAATACATTAATTATTATTAACTAACAATGAGAAATACATTAGTTACAGTACTTATTAATCTTTGTTAACATTAATTAATAAAAATACAACTGTTCATTGTTAGTTCATGTTAGTTCAGGTTCATAAACTAATGTTAAGATACTACTTTTGATTTTAATCATGTATTAGTAAATGTTTAGATTAACTGAGATTAATGAATGCTTTAGAAATATGTTTCATTGTTATTTCATGTTAAGTGATGTAGTTGACAAATTTTAGTAAATGAAACCTTGTAGTGTTACCATAATAATAATTTTTCTAAGATAGATGTGTTTCAGAATCCATATGTGTAACTATGTTGGCTTGACAACTTCTGACAGCTGCTTCTTCTTCTGAGACGAAATTTTAAACAGTGTCTCCTCCAAGCTACAACCACCAAATTTGGGTCAGACCTTTAGACTTGTTCCGACCTGGTATGCTATATCGTTTTTAACTGATCTGACTTACAGTTTTTCATAAACTACTAGATAATCAAAACTATGAAAAATCCCATAAACTTTCAATGAGGGGGTCAAAACTTTTGCACTATAAGACTTAAAGGCCTGGTTTCACAAACAAGGCTTAGATTAAGCCAGGATTAGACCTTCAAACCTAGGGCATTTAAGTAGCTTTTATAAACGTGCCTTTGGAAAAAAAACATTACTGGTGTGCATCTTAAGACAAAAAAAAATGGCACTGACACATTTTAAGATATGTCAGTGCAAGTTGCTTTCAGTTAAAACAGCTCAAACATGCATTTGAGATTAGGTTTAAGCCTTGTCTGTGAAACTGAGGGATAGTGTATTTAAGCAATCACTAGCAAAGCTTGACGACTATCCTAGGACAACATGCTATGACATATTGCCCACATGATAAAACATGCTAGCAACATGTCAATTCATGCTAGTGTAGCAGTATGCATTCACGCTCCCTATTAACACTCGGCTGGATGGTGATTTAGCTCTAGTTATGAGGACTTTAAATGCGGGTGGTGCTCGCACCTGTGAGGGCATCACACGTGACGTCATGTCATTGTTGTCATTCCGGTGCGGTGTGCAAGAGCTGGAGAGGTAGGAGCTGCAGTTTGGTGACTCTTTTTCAAGTGATTCCTGTGGCACTGGGTGATACAAACTTCTTTGTTGTAGTGGACAGGGGGATTAATCGGCGTACACTCGGCGGCGTTCGTTGTTGTACGAGCTTCCGGTAAAGTGGATGAGTTTCGCGGTGCTTTAATAACGTGCTATTTCAGGCTTTAAACCTATTATATTTAATGCCTCATTTCGACCTCAAGTCCGCCTGGTGAGTTTCCTCTTTGTCTTGTTTTGATGCAGGTGTGTTTCCTATGCCTGTGTAAAGTTATGGTGGGTTTTTCGTCATTGTCATTTACTGGACACTTGAATTAGAGATCCACAAACTACTACGTGACTGCTGTTTGACTTGCTTTCACGGATATACGACCGCGACTGTACAATTCTGTGTGCTGCTGGGCTATGTAGCCTTGAGTGACTAACGTCACCACGACGTCTCCGATTTCAACTACACCATTAACGCCAGTTGCCGGGATTTGATATTGGGTACCCAGAATGTAACGAGCTGTATTTAATGTGGCTTTTGATGCTCCTTACTCTTAGTCACCACTGTTCATTATAGTTTTGATTTAAGTTTTATTCCTTTTGTTTATGTACTTATTATGTGAATCTTGTTTTGTTTGTTAATCTGTTTCTTTCTTTGGGCTCAAGTGCTCTTCAAGGTCCCAGTACATGTAAACAAACATCTGGTTTGTATGTTTCTGATGCTGTCAAGGATATCTGGTTATCCAACTGTTTCTCTAAGAGTACCCTGAATATAAGTGGTGAATGGGGAGTATAGAACAAGGTTGTGAGGTGATCATCTGGAATGTACCTTCCTACATGTGATGAGAATATGTTTGTTATCGTACTGTGGAGATGAACACTGTGTGTTTGGGCCTAATCAGTGGTTTTGTGTAGTTCTGTTTCTTTTTCTTTTGTGGAGGGTTTCCTCCTTGTGTACATTATTGTTTAAGTTTTCTATTGTGGTGTGAGTCTTACGTGTGTGTTCTCTATTGTAGGCCTGGGCCGCAAGGAAATTAAGGGTGGCAGCCCTCCTCATCTTGGTGGTGGTATTTTGGAGTGTTTGCTGTGCCACACAGAGGTGTTCGATCGAGTGCGGTGTGAGTGCACGTGTGTTTGTGGTTTTCTTTGTTTCTTTTCTTTAGGAGAAAATAGAGAGGCCCTTCTGGGTTGAGTGACTTCGTCTGCCGACCCCAGTTTCCGCCGCCAGGGGTGTCCAATTTTGAATATCCTTGTTGATGGTGTTTTCTTTTTTTGTGATTGCTTGGATCATTTTAATCAATAAAAGTGATTTTATTGTTTGTACACTTCACCCATGTCTCATGCCTGAATCCAACCGACACGAGCCTGTGAGCCTTGTGTGCTCCTAGTTGTCTAGGGCGATTCCCTGGTAGTAAGCCCCCAGGGTGGCGTAGTTGGTTTATTTATTCCGAGTCCTGATCGCCACTCTAGCAATGTGTTAATCCATGTTAGCAAAATGCTAAACATGCTAGAAATGTTTTATGTTATGTAGGATCATGGTAACAACATGAAAAATCATGATAGCTGTAGTATGACCCTCGGGATGCCCCTTACCTGGGGCCGTAGAAATGTATCGTGTGTTGTCATGGAAACAGTTCAGTTCAGTAAATATGCCAGCAGGCTAAAGACATGCCGTTGTCTGTGTTCATTTATAGTACAAATTATGACATGGTGTCAGAAGTGTTTAATGTTAAAACTAACTCAGCCTTCGACATGAAAGTATAGTCGACAGTATAAGTAACTTTTCAGGGAAATCTCCGCTATTTGGAGGTAAATCAATGCGCCAGCTCAAGTAACATGTCCAGAGAAGAGAGAGAGCGCGCGGGACCACCCTCTGCAGCTTACGCCGTTGGAGATGCATTTCGCATTAGCCCTCCAGAGAAGTTTGACTGCAGAGACATCTAAAATTGGCCCAAATGGATTAGACGATTCGAAAGGTAGAGAGTAGCGTCGGGTTTGGATAAAAAGGATGAAGCTTTCCAGGTGAATACATTGATATATTCCATGGGAGATGAAGCAGAGAATATCTTACATGTGTCGACGATACAAGAAACAGACAAAGTAATCTACGATAAAGTAAAAGACTGTTTCGATAAACATTTCATTGGAGAACACAACGTCATTTTCGAGAGGGTCAGGTTTAACATGCGAAAACAAGAGCCAGGGGAAACAGCTGAGTGCTTTGTTACTGCAGTTCACAAATTGGCGGAATATTGCAAGTTCGGGACTCTCAAAGATGAACTGATACGTGATCGCATAGTAGTGGGCATAAGAGACATCAGACTTTCCGAAAAGCTACAGTTAGATTCAAATCTGACTCTGTCTAAAGCTACGAACCTAGTAAGACAAAGTGAAACTGTAAAACAGCAGCAAGTGGTGCTGCGCGGCGCGGGAAATCACGCACACAGCGGGCCCAGTGATGAAGTGCACGCGCTTTCGCCTGCTCGAACGAAAGAGTGGAATTCCGAACGAAGAGCAAAACATAATGCTACTGGAACATCAGGGATGTGCCATAAATGTGGGAGAGTGCCATTTCATAGTTGGAAAGATTGCCTGGCCAAGGAGGCTGAATGCAGGAAATGTCACAGAAGAGGACACTCTTCTGTGCATTACATTACATTGTGGCAATGAAGAAAATCTGTGCCGCGAGTCACATAATTGATTGTTTACTTTCACTGTCACGTTACGCAAAATGGGAGGAGTATGTCAAACAAATTAACGTTAATCACGGAAGGAAATTGAATATAAGGAAGTGTTTCGTACCTGGGAAAGGCGTCACCCGTTTGTGCATTGAGAAGTTTAGTGAAATCGTGACGGATCGTTGGGGAGAGACGGCCGCTTGTCGATCTGTTGTTTCCTGTGGTTGAAGTTTGGTGCGTCGCGAAAGTCGGTGCATTCCCAGACAAACAATGATGGAGCTGTTTTAAAGACAAGCCAAAGCTGCTGTATCCGCCTATCCTAGTGTCGAAGAGGACACTCGATACTCACTACACCTGTTTCTTGCCTGCAAATGTGTGACGCGTTGTGACACGTGGATGTTGCGTTGATGTTGCGTTGAAGTGAAGACGTGGGAAGTTTTGCACGGATTTAAAGAAACGTCAGAGATGAGATATACCGTGGAACTTTTTGTGTGTTATTAGTATTATTATGAATAAATATCCTTTGTGAAATGATTTTTCTTTTTTTGATTATTACTATAATTTTTTTTTGTGTGTAACAGGTGGTTATTTTTTGGCTATCCTGGGTTCATTTAAATTTTGACAGGTTTTATCCTGTCTGGCGCCCGAACTTTTCTTTAAAGTCATTTATTTGTATTAGGGCGGCCACCACCGTTACAGAGTGGCGCCCGAACAGGGACCTGAACATGAACACTTGAACATTTGAATTTGAGCACTGTGGAACCAAGTGAAATTGAACTTTGGACATTTTCATTTTGAACATTTTGGAACTGTTTGTGAACTGTGAACAATTTACTTGGAGAAAAAAACAAAAAAAACACTCTGAGACCCTGTGACTGTAAACTTTATATGTGATGGAAAATATTTTTTGGGTTGTGTAAACTGTGAACGCTAATTAGAGTGCTATCTCTTAGGTGTCACAGAAATTGAGATAAGTGAAGGTGACTTACTTTGAATGCTTTTTGTTACTGACTTAATGTTTTTTTTTTTTTAAATATTGATTGAACATTTGTGAAAAGTTGTATTTTGTTGTTTTGGAAAAATTTGGGGGAACAAACAAACTGACACACATCTCATTTACTGATACATTTATTTATTTTCACACCCAACATTCTTACACTCCAACACTCATGGCAAATACCCCTCCTTCCCAATCTACTTTTGTGGAAATAGAGCCTCCACCAGACATCTCAACTCCAGTATGGCCGCCCGTACTGCGACCTCGGATGCCTCTGGTGCCACCTTCAAGTGCTCCTGCCTTTTACCATACCCCTATTCCATTCAGCCCTGGTCATCCTGGAACCCATGTGCACACGTCTTTTCCTGCTCTGGCTGGCAGCACGCCAGTGCAAACCCTCACCTGGGCACCACAAGTGGATAACATGCAACTTTGTACTTCATCTGAAGGTGGAACTCCTTCTTCAGTGGCACAACATGATCTACCCAGCATTTTACCGACTCCTGGAAGGGAAATACAAGAAGTCACTGCTCGGGTTCAAGGGAACTGGGATACCTTGTTTGATTTAATGACAAGACAAGAAAAAAGAGTGAATGAACTTACCAAGGAAGTGAAAGAAACTTCTTCTTATCACAAGAGTCAGATTGCTGATCTTGCTGCAAAAGTGGAGGATAACAAAAGTCAAGTTTTCACTCTGTTTACTACCACTAAGCAACAAGAGGAGTCTGAAGCAGACAAACTGATTAAAACAATGAAGCTAATGATCACTGGAGAACTCCAAAAGGTGGAAACTACCTTGGTGTCTGAACTACGCTTCATGGTTGATCAGCTCCAGTCAGAGGTTCAGCAGGACATAAAAGCTGTTCAAAACGTATTTCAAACAAGCCAGGATAAGATGAATTCACAACTCCAACAATGTGTTACACAGACTGATCAATGTCTCACCAGTTTTAAAGAATTGAAAATTGAAGTGGAAAAAGGATTTCAAAGTGTCAAAGAAAGTGCGGATCAACGAAAGTTAAGTGTGTTGACACCATCAGATCCTAGCACCACCACTTCATCTCTGCCATCTGTTTCTGCTCCAGTGACATCTTCTTCAACCCCTCTTTCAACATCTGTGGTTAAGAGTGACCATATAAGATTAACTTTCCCCACTTTTGGAAGGCCTTCAGACGATGCAGACCCCCTACTGTACTTAACCAAATGTCAGGATTTCATGGCTTTACATCCCCTGACAGATGCAGACATCTTGGCTACCTTCCGTACTGTCCTATACGGAACAGCACGTGACTGGTGGGAAGTCAGACGGTCCAACATAACCACCTGGAATGAGTTTGAGGCTGCATTCTTATCTGCTTTCCTTTCTGAGGATTATGAGGACGAACTGGCAGAACGTATCCGTACTAGAATTCAGAAAGAGACAGAAACTATTAGAGACTTTGCGTTTTCTTACAGAGCTC
The DNA here is from genome assembly GCA_026230005.1 of Gila orcuttii. Taxonomy (NCBI): domain Eukaryota; kingdom Metazoa; phylum Chordata; class Actinopteri; order Cypriniformes; family Leuciscidae; genus Gila; species Gila orcuttii. The sequence goes on along the minus strand of JAPDVR010000015.1, from coordinate 6,657,908 downwards.
TCTGTAAAAGATGGAAGGCCGATCTTACAGAAGGTGAGATTGTGAAGATGATACTAAAGAATATAAAGCCATACCTTGCAAGCCAATTACGTAGCCGAGTGAACACTGTGGAGGAGATGGTAAAACTAGGACATCAACTGGAGAAAGATTATGAACAACAGCTTCGTTATGACTGTGGTTGAATGGGCCCAAAGCATCTACCCACATCACCACGATCTTCCTCAAACCAACCTGCTGAGAAAATCCCAGTTCAATGTTGGAGATGTAGAGGACAGCATCCACCAGGAAAATGTCCACACTATACCTCTCCACAGTCACCTCAGACATCTGGTCCACAGTATTCCACCAGCGGCAAACATCCTTATCACCCGAAGTCAAGTGGTCACCCTTCCAACAACTCTGTTGCTGCAACTAGGATGCATAAGTCACCATCCGCAAGTAAGAAAATCTCATCCTCAACTGCAAGCTCTAATGAACATGTAGCGGTACCTCAACAATTAGTTGTTCCCCTTTGTATTGATGCCTGGTCAGGTAAGGCCATTTTGGACACTGGTGCAAGCTTCACACTCATCCATGAGAATCTAATGAGGCAGCTTACCTCACCAGACCAGCTCCAACCATGGTCTCGTGGTCCTCTTTATCTGGCAAATGGAAAAGCAGAGACACCATTAGGATGGCTGTACACCACAATTCATTTACATGACCAAGCATTTACCTTACCTACTGCTGTACTTTCCTCCCAAGCTCTAGCCTATGCTGTGGTCTTGGGGTTGGACTTTATTTTCTTCAGTGGCCTGCAACTCAATGTCATTGATCAGAAATACTCCTTCAAGCTTGATCCTTCAAAAGAGTACCCCTTTCAACCAGGAAATCCAAGTGTGCCAAATCTAAGTCCCAAAAACGAGAGGAGTCAACTTAGAACAACCACACAAAACCTTTCCTTGTTAACTTCTGTTCCCCCTCTATCATCGCCATTGCAAATTCAACCATTTGACAGTATTGATGAAAATGCATTGATAAAAAAAACTGTGGACGCTGCTCATTTACCCTTGGAAGGTAAGCTACAGTTACTCCAAATCCTGGAAGGCCGCCCTCAGGTATGCACACTCCGTACTGGACGTACTGAGGTTCTCCAACACCGCATCTATGCCACCAGCCAAGTACCGATCAAACAACGACCATACCGTTTGTCTACCATCAAGCAACTTGCACTGGATGAGCAACTTGACGAAATGTTGAGACAAGGAATAGTTGAACCCTCCCACTCTGGTTGGGCATCACCAGTGGTCTTAGTACCTAAAAAAGACGGCAAACTGAGATTCTGTGTGGATTACAGAAAAGTCAATTCTGTAACTGAAAGTGACGCTTACCCTCTTCCCAATATCACAGAAATTCTGGAATCCCTCTCTGGGGCAGCCATCTTTTCTACTATTGATCTCAACAGTGGATATTGGCAGGTGACCATGGACCCCAATAGCAAAACCCAGACAGCCTTCATCACTCCTTCAGGTCTCTATCAATTTAATGTTATGCCGTTTGGGCTCAAAAATGCTCCTGCAACTTTTCAGAGGCTCATGGAGACAGTCCTGGGAGAACTAAGGAGGAAAATATGCTTTGTGTACATCGATGACATCATTGTGTACTCGCCTTCAATAACACAACATTTCCATGACCTCCAGGCTGTCCTCCATAGACTAGAGACAGCTGGTCTCACCATAAACTTGAAAAAAAGTAAATTCTGTCTTCAAGAACTCAACTTCCTAGGACATGTTGTAAGTGTCAAGGGCATTTCAGCAGACCCTTGTAAGACTGAAGCCATTTATGCCTACCCTGTGCCTACAAACTTGAAGGAAGTTCAGCGTTTCCTCGGGTTAGCGGGGTGGTATCACAGGTTTGTTCCAAATTTTTCTAAGATTTCTGAACCCCTTAACGCACTGAAAAAAAAGGGACATAGTTACAAATGGACAACCCAGTGTCAACAAGCGTTTGACCAACTCAAGACTTGCCTCACCTCACCACCTATTCTTGGCCATCCCGATCTTCAGCGTCCATTCATCGTGTACACCGATGCCAGTGACACCGGTCTGGGTGCCATATTAGCACAACGGAAGGATGCTGGCAGAGAGGAGGTTATCGCCTATGCAAGTCGAACCCTAACTGGGGCTGAACTCAATTACACTGCAACAGAGAAAGAATGTCTGGCAGTCATCTGGGCCCTGGAAAAGTGGCAACATTACTTGGAGCACAAGCTTTTTACAGTTGTTACCGACCATGCTGCACTGCAATGGGTCATGAACTCCACCAAAACCACCAGCCGCCTCATTCGTTGGGTTCTGCGATTGCAGAAATTCGATTTTGTTATTGAGTATCGAAAAGGGAAGCTAAATGTAGCTCCGGATGCTCTATCCAGGTCTTCATATACCCCAGGATGTAACCTATACACCAGCGGAAAAGACCCAGCACTGCCTGTGTCAGATGTTGTCCTATGGGAAGAACAGCACAAAGACCCTGAAGTTTCAAAATTATTTCAAGCAGTTGCAGATAATTGTGCCAGTCTGATTGACCAGTATGAAATTATTGAGGAAAAATTGTATCATAAAACATACCTGTCAAATAACCAACTGCATTACAGAATCTACGTTCCCAGCACTCTGAGATCCACCCTTCTCCAGCATTATCACTCCACTCCCATGAGTGGCCATGGCGGAATCTACAAGACCTATAATCGACTTCAGGAAGTAGCATTCTGGCCTGGCATGTGGACAGCCGTAAAACAGCATGTGAGAACCTGTGTAAAATGTCAGACTCTGAAAAGTGATAACCGAAAACCTGCTGGAAAGTTACAGCAATTCACTACCAGCCGCCCAAACCAAATGCTGGGAGTCGACCTCATGGGACCATTACCCCGTAGCACAAATCAAAATGAATACCTGTTGGTTTTTGTCGATTACTATTCCCGATGGGTTGAGTTGTTTCCCATTCGCAATGCCACAGCCAAGAATATCGCCACCATCTTCAGGAAAGACATCCTAACACGGTGGGGCGTACCGGATTTCATTCTCTCAGATAGAGGCGCTCAGTTTGTTTCATCTGTTTTTAGAGAACTATGTGAGAACTGGAGTGTTACTCCTAAATTAACTACAGCCTATCACCCACAGACCAACATGACCGAAAGAGTAAATCGAACTCTCAAGAGCATGATGGCAGCCTATGTGGATGACAATCACCAGAAATGGGACCAATTCTTACCAGAATTCAGATTCGCCCTTAATTCAGCTGTTCAAGAAACCACTGGACTAACCCCAGCAGAACTCTAGCTTGGTAGAAAACTCCAAAGTCCAATGGACAAAATACTCTGTGGGCCTAATGTAACTCCAGACGCTGCCTCCTATGATGTAGTTCATCATCTCCATCACCTGCAAGCTCAAGCCAAAGAGAATAGCAAGAAAGCCAAAATGAGACAATTGCGAAATTATAACAAGAATAGAAGAGATGAACTATTCAAAAACAAAGACAGAGTGTGGTTGCGCAACTTTCCTCAGTCTAATGCACAGCGTAAATTTAGTGCAAAACTAGCACAAAAATGGAAAGGTCCTTACCGTATTCTCCAGCAGCTGGGTCCTGTGAACTACCAAATAGCCCTTGAAGACACAGGAGAAGATGTACGCACAGCTCACGTTTGCAATTTGAAAATGTGTTATCCAACGGCTGCGGAAATTGAATTACAGGAAAAAGCGAAACTCCTGGATCTATTCCAAGAAACCTCAGATGACGAAGATTTTCTAGGATTTTAATTGTTGGTTTCTCTCTCTTTTAAACAACCATGGGTTGTTTTCTTCTAGGGGGGGAGAGTGTGGCAATGAAGAAAATCTGTGCCGCGAGTCACATAATTGATTGTTTACTTTCACTGTCACGTTACGCAAAATGGGAGGAGTATGTCAAACAAATTAACGTTAATCACGGAAGGAAATTGAATATAAGGAAGTGTTTCGTACCTGGGAAAGGCGTCACCCGTTTGTGCATTGAGAAGTTTAGTGAAATCGTGACGGATCGTTGGGGAGAGACGGCCGCTTGTCGATCTGTTGTTTCCTGTGGTTGAAGTTTGGTGCGTCGCGAAAGTCGGTGCATTCCCAGACAAACAATGATGGAGCTGTTTTAAAGACAAGCCAAAGCTGCTGTATCCGCCTATCCTAGTGTCGAAGAGGACACTCGATACTCACTACACCTGTTTCTTGCCTGCAAATGTGTGACGCGTTGTGACACGTGGATGTTGCGTTGATGTTGCGTTGAAGTGAAGACGTGGGAAGTTTTGCACGGATTTAAAGAAACGTCAGAGATGAGATATACCGTGGAACTTTTTGTGTGTTATTAGTATTATTATGAATAAATATCCTTTGTGAAATGATTTTTCTTTTTTTGATTATTACTATAATTTTTTTTTGTGTGTAACAGGTGGTTATTTTTTGGCTATCCTGGGTTCATTTAAATTTTGACAGGTTTTATCCTGTCTGGCGCCCGAACTTTTCTTTAAAGTCATTTATTTGTATTAGGGCGGCCACCACCGTTACAACATTACAGAAGCAGCCTGTGCATGAGATGGCAGATGAGGAGGAGCAACTCTACCAGGACAGCCTTTTCCTGGGTGAGGTGAAGGCAGACTGTGCTGGTTGGTACTCAGACATCAAAATTAATGGGGAAGTTGTTTCTTTTAAATTAGACACAGGAGCAGCAGTGACCGCGATACCCACAAAATTATATAAGTGTAGTAGAGATGGTCCTCTACTTCACACCTCAAAAAGACTGTATGGCCCAAATAACAAGATACTGCCCGTGGTAGGTCAGATACAGAGTAGACTAGAAAGTAAAGATAAAAAGGCCACTCAGTCTGTATTTGTCATTGATAACCTAGCCAGGCCACTGCTGTGCTTACCAGCACTTACAGAACTGCACCTCATTGAGCGATTGGATGCAGTTGAAGAACAGGGAGAGAAAGCAGATTCAGGGGAGGTCTTCAAAAAGAGGTTTCCAAAGGTGTGTTAGGGAGACTTGAAGGTGATTACCAAATCCGCCTGAATGAGGACGCCATTCCTTATGCTCTGACCACCCCTCGCCGCGTACCAATCCCCTTAACTGACAAAGTCAAGGAAGAGTGGGGGCCATCTCAAAGATAGAGAAACCCACTAATTGGTGTGCAGGAATAGTAGTGGTCCCAAAACCCAATGGTAAGATAAGATTCTGTGTTGACCTGACCAAACTCAATGAGGAAGTGTGCAGAGAAAGACACACATTACCCTCAGTGGACCAATCATTAGCCCAGCTGAATGGTGCACTGGTGTTCACAAAGCTGGATGCACGTTGTGGGTTTTGGCAGATACCCTTAGCACAGGAGAGCAGGGAGCTCACAACATTTATCACGCCCTTTGGCCGATTTTGTTTTAATGTTCTGCCTTTCGGAATTAACTCAGGGCCAGAACACTTCCAGAGACGCATGTCCCAGCTCTTAGACGGGCTAAGTGGAGTGATATGCCATGCAGATGATATCCTCATATGTGGAGAGAATAGGGCCCAACACGATGAACGGCTCACAGCTGTTTTGACACGTCTCCAGGCGGCTCTAACACTAAATGAAAAGTGCACTTTTTGCACAGCCTGAAGTCCTGTTTGTTGGGCACAAAAACAGGGCGGGAGCCATTGAACCTGACCCAGGGAAAATCAGAGCTATAACAGACATGCCCATCCCACAGAATACAGCAGATGTTAGGCGTTTTTTGGGGATGGTCACATACATAGCAAAGTTTATCCCTCAGTTTGCAGACACCACCAAACCACTCAGAGATTTGCTGTCAAAGAACAATGAGTGGTCTTGGGGCCACATACAACAGACATCATTTGAAAACCTCAAAAAGGAGCTGGCATCACAGAGAGTGTTGGCTCAGTACAGACCACACGCCAAAACAAAAGTTCAATTCAATTCAATTCAATTCAAATTTATTTGTATAGTGCTTTTCACAATACATATTGTTTCAAAGCAGCTTTACAGAAAGTACATTTCAGAAATTTACATAGAAAAAATACAGTTAGTTAATCATGTATTAAATTAGGGAATAACGTATCGCTGGCGTTGAGTCGTCTCTTCACAGGCGTCGAGTCGTCTCTTCACAGGCGTTTAGTCATCTCATCGCAGGTGTTGGGGCATCAGAAGTCTCCGTGAGAGGCTGGATACAAACTGGAGCTGACGAACGCCATTTACCTCGGGACTATAATTAGGGAAAAAATTAGCATAGCTGCTGTTCATAATATTAATGCATTCGATCTGATTCAACAGTGGTATAAAAGGTAAGCATTATGTGAATGCTTGGCTAAAGAGATGCGTCTTTAATCTAGTTTTAAACTGGGACAGCGAGTCTGAGCCTCGAACAATATCAGGAAGGCTATTCCAGAGTTTAGGAGCTAAATGTGAGAACACCCTCCCTCCTTTAGTGGACTTAGATATCCTAGGAATGACCAGAAGCCTCAAATTTAGTGATCTTAAAGAACGCGATGGATTGTAGGGCGATAGAAGGTCCATTAAATAAACAGGAGCTAAACCATTTAGGGCTTTATAGGTCAGTAGTAGTACTTTGTAATTGATACAGAACTTAATAGGTAACCAGTGTAGAGATGATAAAATTGGTGTTATATGATCATATTTCCTTGACCTAGTAAGAACTCTAGCAGCTGCATTTTGCACTAACTGTTGCTTGTTTATTGAGGATGCAGAACAACCAGCTAATAAAGCATTACAGTAATCTAGTCTTGAGGTCATAAATGCATGAACTTACTTTTCTGCATCAGAAACAGATGGCATGTTACGTAGCTTAGCAATGTTTCTAAGGTGGAAAAAGGCTGTTCTTGTAACATATGAAATATGATTTTCGAAAGACAAGTTGTGGTCTAGTATAACACCCAGGTCTTTTACTGTAGTGGATAAAGTAACAGGACATCCTTCTAAATTAAAGCTGTATTGTACGATATTTTGTGGGTAGTTTTTTGGACCAATAAGTAATACCTCCGTTTTATCTGAATTTAATAGCAGGAAATTACACGTCATCCAGCATTTTATATCTTTAAGACACTCTGTCAATTTAGATAAGTTAGTGTTTTCATCTGGTCGGGATGAAATATATAATTGAGTGTCATCAGCATAACAGTGGAAATTAATTCCATGTTTTCTTATAATATTACCAAGTGCCAGCATATATATTGAGAATAGCAGAGGGCCTAACACCGATCCTTGCGGCACTCCATAGTCTACTGACGTTATCTTCGATTTTTCCCCATTTAAACAGACAAAATGATAACGGTCTGATAAGTACGATCTAAACCAGCTTAATGCCTGTCCCTGAACACCAGTGTAGTTTTGTAGTCGATCCAAGAGTATTTTATGATCTATAGTGTCGAACGCAGCGCTAAGATCGAGTAGAACTAGTATTGAGATACAGACGTGGTCAGAAGCTAAAAGTAAATCATTTGTAATTTTAACTAGCGCAGTTTCTGTGCTATGATGCGGTCTGAATCCTGACTGAAATTTTTCATAGATATCATTTTCTTGCAAGAAAGAGCACAATTGAGCGGACACAACTTTTTCTAGTATTTTAGACATAAATGGAAGATTTTAAATGGGTCTGTAATTTGCTAGGTTATTTGGATCTAATTGCGGTTTCTTAATGAGAGGTTTTATTTCTGCCAGCTTGAATATTCTTGGAACATGACCTAAAGATAAAGACGAGTTAATAATATTGAGAAGAGGCTCTTCCACTACAGGTAACACTTCTTTCAGTAATTTAGTGGGTATTGGATCTAATAAACATGTTGTTGGTTTAGATGCAATGATAAGTTTATTTAGCTCTTCCTGTCCTATAGTTGTAAAGCGGTGTAGTTGTTCTTGAGGGGCGATAATTGAGGCTGAATCATAAGACACCATAAAAGATTGTACATTTACAATTTTGTTTCTGATGCTTTCTATTTTCTCAGTGAAGAAATTCATAAAATCGTTACTACTATACTGTAACGGAATATTTTGCTCTGGTGATGTCTGTTTATTTGTTAGTCTAGCCACGGTGTTAAATAAAAACCTTGGATTATTTTGGTTATTTTCTATTAGTTTGCGGAGATGCTCAGCCCTGGCTGCTTTTAGAGCCTTTTTATAACGTGACATACTGTCTTTCCACGCGATTCTAAAGACCTCTAAATTAGTTTGTTTCCATTTACGCTCTAAGTTACGAGTTTCTCTCTTGATAACATGCGTAGCACTGTTGTACCATGGTGCTTTAGTTTTCTCTCTAACCTTTTTTAATCTAATTGGTGCAACAATTTCTAATGTACTAGAGAAAATGCTGCTCAAACTGCTAGTCATTTCCTCTAGTTCCATCCTTTGGCCTGGGGGCTGTCCTTATGTAGAGACAGGATAACATGGAGTGGCGCCCACTCGCTTACATCTCTCGAAGCCTTTCTGAAACAGAGCAACGTTATGCCCAGGTTGAAAAGGAGGCATTGGCCGTCACCTGGGCATGTGAAAGGTTGAGTTCATACCTCATAGGCCTACCATTCACGATAGAGACAGACCATAAACCACTACTGGCCTTGTTGGGGACAAAAGCGTTGGATGACTTACCTCCCAGAATTCAGCGATTCCGTCTCAGACTGCTGAGGTTCACGTACAAGATAATTTACGTGCCAGGGAAGGCTCTCATCACAGCAGACGCACTCTCCAGGGCCCCGGTGAGATGGCCACTGACCGAAGAAGAGGCACAACTGGAAGGGGAAGTGCAGGTCTTCATCAATATGATACCTGAAAACTTACCTGCATCCCAGTCTAAACTTAAACAGATAGCTGAGCACCAACAGCGGGATTCTATCTGTAGCCAGCTGATGTCACAGTGCAAGAGAGGGTGGCCACGGCAAGAAGAGCTGTCCCAGCAACTGAAACCCTATTTGGTCCACCACAGTGAGCTACACATGAATGGTGACCTTCTGATGAAAGGGCAACGGATTGTTATACCAGAGATATTACAGAAGGAAATGCTGTCCAGACTACACAAGGGACATAAGGGGACAACCAAATGCAGGCTGAGGGCCCAGCAGTCAGTGTGGTGGCTGGGACTGGGTGCCCAAATCACAAGAATGGTGGCCCAGTGTGAGGTGTGTGCTAAAAACCAACCACTTCACCCAGAACCAATGATACCCTCAGAGCTGCTACAGCCACCCTGGCAAAAAGTAGGCGCTGATATGTTTTATTGGGAAAATGACTCTTACTTATTGTTAGTAGACTACTATTCTCAATACATTGAAGTAATTAAAACCCCAATAACCACATCAGCAGGAGTTATCAATGGCTTTAAATCCATTTTTGCTAGACATGGGGTTCCTGAAGTACTAATAACTGATAATGGCCCTCAGTTTTCTTCAGGCACTTTCTCCTCATTTGCCATGGACTATGATTTCAGACATGTGACCAGCAGCCCATACTTTGCACAGAGCAATGGAGAGGCAGAGAGGGCTGTGAAGACTGTCAAGGGCCTATTGAAGAAAAATGCTGACCCATACAGGGCTCTGTTGGCCTACAGAGTCACACCGCTGCGTCACGGAGCATCACCAGCAGAACTCCTGATGGGCAGGAGACTGCGCTCTCCATTGCCAGTCTCACCTGTTCAACTCAAACCTTAATGGCCAAACAGGAAGGCTTTTGCAGACAAGGACAAACAACTGAAACACACACAGACAGTTGACTTTAATCACAGACACAAAGTTACTGTGAGACCGGAGCTAAAAGCAGGTCAGTGAGTCTGGATCACAAATACAAAAGAATCGGCCACAGTGATTAGAAAAGCAGACACTCCCCGCTCATATGTAGTGGAAACGGACTCAGAAGAGGTGAGGAGAAACAAAGCACACCTCAGACCCCTCCCAGCGATACAAGCCCCACCACCAGCTGTGGAGGACACGGAACAGGCAGCAGGGTCAGAAGAAGGGGAAGGGGAGGGGGGGAGGATACAGAGGGCCCACCTAAGGAGAGAGGTGAAAGCCCAAGAGTGGCTTAAAGACTTTGTAACATAGTATTCAGCACCTAGAATTAAGCATAATAGACAGTGCTATGTTTAGGTTTAATCTCTCTGATATCTTTGGTTCAGGTTTAATATTTCCAACAGACTAGGTGACCTACAGTTAAGGCAGTTCTGCCAATGTGAACATTTATTTAAGGTTTTATCACTACTTTGGGGGAAGGGGAGATGTAGTATGACCCTCGGGATGCCCCGTACCTGGGGCCGTAGAAATGTATTGGTGTGTTGTCATGGAAACAGTTCAGTTCAGTAAATATGCCAGCAGGCTAAATACGTGCCGTTGTCTGTGTTCATTTGTAGTACAAATTACGACAATAGCAACATGCTAATTCTTGCTCATGCTAGCAACCTTCTAAAACATTTTAGCAATGTGCTAGAACATGTTAATAACATTTGTTCACTTCAAGTAAAATCTTTATGACCATGCTTTGTCAAGCCAACGTTATTTTCCCTTCACCAAACTAACTGCACTCTATTATCAGTTTATTTTTACACTTAATAGACAGTATTAGCAAAACAGCAAAAGGTTTCTGAAGGTGACTGACTCCATAAATCATTTTGATACTGTAGGTCATCCTTGAACTAATTATCAACCATGAACTGAGTGGTTTAAGAACGTAAGATGTAATTGTAATCCAAATATATATTTAAATTAAATTGGGACACACGTAATTCCAAAAATATTAGTCATCAACTAATATCAACTAATAAAAAATGAACAACTTATTTGTGAGAAAAACACCTGCTTGTCTTGTTGAATGCAGACAGACAGACAGACAGACATACGGTCAGATAGATAGACATACAGACAGACAGACTGATTGATTGATTGATTAATTGATTGACAGATAGACATACAGACAAACAGAGAAAGTCAGATAGACAGACATATATAGTTTGTTTACGTGAGAAAGGAAGAGCCATCCATCCATCCATCCATCCATCTTCTTCCGCTTATCCGGGGCCGGGTCGCGGGGGCAGCAGTCTAAGCAGAGATGCCCAGACTTCCCTCTCTCCAGACACTTCCTCCAGCTCCTCCGGGGGGACACAGAGGCGTTCCCAGGCCAGCCGGGAGACATAAATCCTTCAGCGTGTCCTAGGTCTTCCCCAGGGTCTCCTCCCGGTGGGACGCGCCCGGAACACCTTCCCGAGAAGGCGTCCAGGAGGCATCCGGAACAGATGCCCGCGCCATCTCAGCTGGCCCCTCTTGATGTGGAGGAGCAGTGGGTCTACTCTGAGCTCCTCTCGAGTGACTGAGCTCCTCACCCTATCTCTAGGGGTCGCCCAGCCACCCTGCGGAGAAAGCTAATTTCGGCCACCTGTATCCGGGATCTTGTCCTTTCGGCCATGACCCACAGCTCAAGACCATAAGTGGGAGTAGGAACGTAGATTGACCGGTAAATCGAGAGCTTCGCCTTGCAGCTCAGCTCCTTCTTCACCACGACAGACCGGTACATCGACCGCATTACTGCAGAAGCTGCACCGATCCGTCTGGCAATCTCCTGATCCATCCTTCCCTCACTCGTGAACAAGACCCCAAGATACTTGAACTCCTCCACTTGAGGCAGGAACTCTCTACCAACTTGAAGTGGGCATGCCACCCTTTTCCAACTGAGAACCATGGCCTCGGAATTGGAGGTGCTGATTCTCATCCCAGCCGCTTCACACTCGGCTGCAAACTGTCCCAGCGCATGCTGAAGGTCCTGGTCTTATGGGGCCAGCACGACAACATCATCCGCAAAAGCAGAGACGAAATAGTGTGATTCCCAAACCGGACACCCTCCGGCCCCTGGCTGCGCCTAGAAATTCTGTCCATAAAAATTATGAACAGAACCGGTGACAAAGGGCAGCCCTGCCGGAGTCCAACATGCACCGGAAACAAGTCTGTCGTACAGGGACCGGATAGAGCAAAGGGTCCCGGACCCCATACTCCCAGAGCACCCTCCACACCCTGTGAGCAGTGAAAATCAGTGTTTTTGTTTTTTTTAGCTAGCTAGATTTCTCACTCGCGTGCAGCGGACCCTTGAACCCCTGATCGGTCTTTGTCTTTTCCTTCCTATTGTCTCCTTTTTCACTGGAGGAGCTGTTGTTAAGACTGAGAGTGTAACTGTTTGAACTTCTGGCCGACGCCGAACACCGTGAGGATCGCGGCGCGAAAATGGTGAGTGCAATAATTTAACGACCACATTTTATTTTGACACGGCTATTGATTGAAAGAGTAAGTTAAAGTTAATTAATGGGTTGAAAAAACGTATGGATGTATTACTGTTTTATCTAAGTTCATAGCCCTCTTAAGGACAGACTATCTTGTTTTGTGTTGCAGGTCAAGAAGAGATGCTTTGGACCAGCAAGTAGCCTATTGCCCTCATAACTGTGAAACGAGAGCACATCTATTTAAAAATTACAGGCTCAAATATGTAAGTTATACATGAACAGAACAATTTCCTTGTTTACATCTGAAATGCATGTACATTTAAATCACTTTATTCACATGTTCAACTTATCCTGCCATTCACACCAAAACTCCAGATTAGCAGTATGTCATGTGGGTTTACTGAGACCTGTTCTGAGTCTAATTAGTGTATTCATCTGCATACTGCACAGTGCACAATTACATGTAAACCACAAAGTCAAGTGCCATTATAAAGACAGTAACTTTAATTTTTGCTCCTCACTGAAAAGTTGTCAACGACAAGCTTTGACATCAGCCTGATGGTAGTTTAATGGCCAGCTCTTTCTACAGTAAACCAGGTATGTATAGGTGCATTCACGCCATGTTGTAATTACCATAATTATGAAATTCCAGCTTGCAAAAAAGGGCTCCCGTTCTCAAAGAACTCGTAATCGCAACCTGTAAACTGGAAATTTTTAGAGAGCTCCTACGTTTACCACATGACCAATGCTGCTGCTGCTGATTCATTTAGTCATGGATAGTGTTGCCTATCTCATAATTCCCAGTCAAAGAACATAAATGGCTCAGAGTACAACATCACATTTTGTCATCTTGGAATTACAGTAATACGACATGGCGTGAATGCAGCATTGTGGCTTTGAGTATTTGGCAACAGAATCATCTGACATGATAATGTATTTGTCTATCTTTTTCTTCTATCTTTTCCTTCCTTTGTTAGGATGCAGCTGACAAGGACTCATACAGACACACTCCAGTGAGAATCCTCTGCGTTGATCAAGAAATTCCTCAGCTAAACCCATCTAGAGTGAGGATCGATTTGGAAGGATGTTTGGTGATGGATGAACTGACCAACCTCAGGCCTTCTGTGTCCTTTTTTCAGACTGATTTACGCCCTGCCCTGGAGTACCCTAGCTGTATGAAAAACAATTTACATTTTATTCAGCAGGTAATGTTTAGCCTGGGAAAAGGTGAGCTGACACCTAAAATTAAATACTGACAATATTGTTGTTAGGTAACGTGGTTTACCAGGAATCATGTGGAAGACGATGAGGAACTGGAAACAGGAATTTATTTAAACAAAAACTCAGGAGTCACAACACACGTTATAATACAAACAAGAATGGTAAAAGACTGAAAGAACTGAGGGAAACTAAATACAGAGACTGATGAGTATAATGAATAGGAGACAGGTGACACGGATGAAGATAATTAACTCAACACAGGTGAAACAACTGGAGACAAACGAGGAGCGGGAAAACTGAACAGGACTAAACCAAAATACTGGAAAAAAGGGGAAAACACTGAGTCACACTGTTACAATTGTAAACTCATAACTGTAAACAAACTATATAGTTTTGGTGCAATTTGTTGTGATTCTGAGATAGACTGTTCATATGCTTAACAATAGGCTAATTTGTTAAAACAAACTAGTTTTTCTTTTCATGTTTTATGAGGAAAATGTTTTTAGGGCATGGAAAATTCCTGTTTTTTTGTATTTCAAATGAAAATTTGAATTGAAATAAAACAGAAAATTTAATGAATGTACATTTATTTGCTTTTTTCTTAATTTTCTAGTTTAACAAATTAAAAATAAATCAATTGACATAAATTTAACTTAGTAGACTGAACTTAAATATACTATGTGTAATAATAATATAGTAATTGATATTACAAAACATTTTAAGTTAAATTGACTCGAATTTTTAAGTTACCATTACTTATTTTTTTTAGGGCAACCAGTTTGCTCCAATTTTTTAAGTATATTCAACTTGTCCAGGCTAACAGTGAAGGAAACAACAGCTTGAACACATTGTACTTTTTATGTTATGTTTGTACTGACGTTCCATGGCGCCCCTCAAGGATAAAACTCATTAATCCATACTGATCACAGGCTTATATCCCAGAATTCACTGTAGTACAGCTGCTCTTGTGGGAAGTTAGGGCTTGTTCTGAGCATTACAGGCAGGATACAGGTGGGAGGTATTACAGCAGGAGCTGGGAAGTGGCGTTAAACTTGGGAACTACAATGTCGTGTAAGGAATGTGTGGAGTTTGTAGGTCTTAATGTCTCCATGTCATGTGTGAGAAGGGTGAATGTGATTTTGCCAAGTATGACAACATCATTGACGTTCTAGAACAATATTTTGTCATCATATTTTAGGACTAGGGAACCATTGGGTATGTTTAGGGATGGGGTTGAGGCTTCAACAACATTCTTATCAACCTATCATTTCCCTTTGATTTTAGTCATAATTGATGGTTTGGGTTGGGGTTAGGAATGTTTCTCTGACAGGAATGTGGATGGTGACTGTGTGAGTAGATCAGTATAAACGGCAATGTTTTTTTTTAAGTACAAAAGATAAAAATCTAATATTGCAAGAGCTGTTTCTGATATGCTCTAGCTTTGCTCTAACACTTTAACCAACAAGTTCAGCCTTTTTGGTTTCTATATATGATGACAATTTTCCTCAGGGTTACAAAAATATTTATTTACTCAGATTAGTAATATTTCAAACTGTCCTGCCAAAGAATGTACTCCTTTAAAGCCAAAGACATCTAAATTAATGCTATCAAATATTGTGCCATTCAGTTGAGGCATTAGTTCTGGCCAGCGGGACTAAAAGAATCAGTCAGGAAAGTATTGACTATATTGATGTTTTAGCACTGATATACAGCCTTTCTTGTAGCTCAAACAGTAGTGTGGTGTTAGTAAAACCAAGGTCTGGGTTCCATTCCCATGAAGTGAAAAAAGGAAATATAGCTTCATTACAGTTAAATATATTTGGATAAAATTGTCTGACAAAAGCATAATAAATATAAAGTTTTACAACTACATCATGTATGGCAAAATCTATCTCAAGTGCTGGTGTTCATCATGCTGTGGATAGTCCCTTACATATTATTTGGAATTTTAAGATGCCATTTTAGCATTTAAATGCCAGTTCCATAAAAATTCCCCCAGTTCTTCTTCAATGTAATCAGACACTGTCCTACGGTCTGGATTGAAAATCTTGGCCACACAGCAAAGAAATGCCTGTTATGTAAGAAATTAAATTATTAGCCTACTCAAAAAGTCACTTCAGTGAAATACATTCTGTGCAACCAAGAACATGGTGAATGTTTCTGTTCGTTAATTTGGTGGGAAATAACAGCAGGCAGTGAAAAAGCTCTAATTTATAATTGAGTCGTGTTGTACAGCTGTTGATCGAGTTTGTTAATAGCACCCAAACATCTGGCCTCAACAAATGAAAGAATGTCCCACAGCTTAGCACATAATGAGAAAACAAAATGACTGACATATAAATTGACAAAACAAACATCATGAGAAGCTGCATCTTGTCACTGACTGCATTCCTCATGATCCGAAGTCAGTTGCTTGTTTCGCCTTCTTGATGACATCACGCATTTAGGAGTCAAAATCGCATAATCAGACACAGTGACTATTGTAATAGACAAAAAATATTGTGCAGTCTGAACCTGGCATTACCTCACTCCAAGTCATCTTCTAGTCATCTCCTCTGTCATAGTTACTGACGACAGGAAGCAAACGCGAGTTAACAATTTATTTAGAGAAAGTACAAAGTCCAGAACAGTAAGTCGGATGGTGAACAGGTGACGCAGGGACTTCGACGGTCAAATCCGGTGAAGTGCAGACAGACGGTGAGACGACAAAATCCACAAGGAAGACGACGAACAGGAACACCAGGCAGGAACACGAACCAGACGACCAGACAGGGAAACATCAAACAACGATCTGACAAAGATGAGAGAAGGTGGTGAGTATAAGTAGCATGGTGAGATCGACTGCAGCTGGTGAAGTGTTGATGGGCAGCTGGAGCAGATCAGGTAATGACATACAGACACGCCTCTTACACACGCCTCTAGCACACGTGCACTCATACAACAACATAAACACAAGACAAGAAGGAACCAGTGAATATGTCTACCGTGACAGTACCCCTCCTCCTAAGAACGCCTCCTGGCGTTCCCAGGCCCCCTTACCTGTCGATTGTAATCATCGATAAGGGAGTGATCCAGGATGTCTCTAGCAGGAACCCAACTTCTCTCCTCCGGACCTTAACCTTCCCAGTCCACCAAGTACTGAAATCCGCGTCCCCTCCGCCTAGAGTCCAGAATACGGTTGACCGAATATGTGGTTTCCCCATCTACGAGTCGCGGTGGGGGAGGAACCGGGACCGGCGGATTAATGTGGGAATGAAATACGGGTTTGACTTTGGATACATGGAACACGGAATGAACCCTCCTGTACGCGGGAGGTAATTTGAGGCGGACTGCCACCGGACTAATGATCTTGGTGACAGTAAACGGGCCAATAAATTTGGGTGCAAGTTTATTAGAGACGTTGCGAAGAGGAATGTTCTTAGTTGAAAGCCACACTTTTTGACCAACGACGTATATGGGACGCCTTGACCTGTGGCGATCGGCCTGGCCTTGGTGCGTGCCCCCACCTGGAGTAGAGTCTCACGGGCTCTAGTCCAGGTGCGGTGACACCTCTGGACAAAGGCGTGAGCGGAGGGAACCGCAACCTCGGATTCCAGACTGGGAAAGATGGGTGGCTGGTAACCTAAACTACACTCAAACGGAGATAGACCCGTAGCTGACACTGGCAACGTGTTGTGTGCGTACTCCACCATAGACAGTTGTTGGCTCCATGAGGAAGGATTCTTGGAAACCAAACATCGCAATGTTCTCTCCAAATCTTGGTTGGCTCTCTCAGTTTGACCATTGCTCTGGGGATGAAACCCAGAAGACAGACTCACCGTCGCCCCCAGTAATCTACAAAATTCTCGCCAAAATTTGGATACAAATTGAGGTCCCCTGTCGGGAACCACGTCTAGCGGGAGGCCATGTAACCGAAAGACGTGATCTACGATCGTAACCGCTGTCTCCTTAGCTGAGGGTAATTTGGGTAAGGGATTGAAATGGGCCGCCTTCGAGAATCGGTCCACCACAGTCAAAACTACTGTGTTACCCTGGGAGGGTGGGAGGGCGGTAAAAAAATCTAGAGCGATATGGGACCAGGGTCTCGAAGGTACCGACAGCGGTTGGAGTAACCCGTCTGGGGGTCAATTGGAAGACTTACCAGTGGCGCAAACTGAGCAAGCCAAAACAAAATCGTGAATGTCACGAGCCATAAGTGGCCACCAGAACCGTTGCTTGACTAAGAACCCAGTGCGATTAACTCCTGGATTACAAGCTATGATGGAACTGTGACCCCACTGGATAACATCTGACCGTAATCCCTCCGGCACAAATAACCGATTCGGTGGGCACCCGGGCGGAGGCGTTACCCCTTCTAAGGCTTTCCTGACCTTCGCTTCGATCTCCCATGTGAGTGTTGAAACAAATAGGGTTTCAGGTAAAATACACTCGGGAGTGGACGGGCATTCGGAAAAATCAAATATACGAGATAGAGAGTCGGGTTTGATGTTCTTGGACCCCGGACGGTATGATAGGGAAAAATCAAAACGACCGAAAAAAAGTGCCCACCGAGCCTGCCTGGAGTTCAATCTTTTAGCAGTTCTGATATATTTGAGGTTCTTATGATCAGTCCAGACGATAAAAGGTACCCCCGACCCTTCTAACCAGTGGCGCCACTCCTCCAACGCCAACTTGACTGCCAACAACTCTCTATTACCAATGTCGTAATTTCTTTCGGCTGGGGACAAACGATGGGATAAAAACGCGCAAGGGTGCATCTTGTCATCTACAGGTGAATGCTGGGATAACACTGCCCCTACTCCCACCTCTGATGCGTCGACCTCCACCACGAACTGACGTGATGAATCAGGGGTGATGAGAATGGGGGCTGAAACAAAGCGGCCTTTAAGTTTCGTAAACACAGCCTCGGCTGTGTCAGACCACCTGAACGCAGTTCTGGGGGAGGTCAAGGCAGTCAGAGGCGCGACTAGCTGGCTGAAGTTGCGAATGAACCGCCGGTAAAAATTGGCAAACCCCAGAAACCTTTGCAGGGCCTTGCGGGAATCTGGGCTTGGCCAATCTACCACAGCCTTAATCTTCTCAGGGTCCATCCGCATTCCCTCAGACAACACGATGTACCCTAGAAAAGGAACAGACTGTGCATGAAATTCGCATTTCTCCGCCTTGACAAAAGCCCATTCTCTAGCAACCTCTGAAGCACTCGCCGAACGTGTTGCACATGTTCCTGGAGAGACGAAGAAAAAATCAATATGTCATCCAGGTAGACATAAATGAACATCATATCTCGCAACACGTCATTGACCAGTGCCTGGAAAACTGCTGGGGAGTTGGACAGCCCGAAAGGCATGACCAAGTATTCAAAGTGCCCCCTGGGGGTGTTAAAGGCAGTTTTCCACTCATCCCCCTCCCTAATTCGGACCAAATGATAAGCATTACGTAAGTCCAATTTCGTGAAGATGGATGCTCCCTGCAACCTCTCGAAGGCTGAAGACATCAGCGGCAAAGGATAAGTATTCTTTACCGTGATGTTATTCAACCCTCGGTAATCAATGCAAGGTCGCAGAGAACCATCCTTCTTCCCCACAAAAAAGAACCCCGCCCCCGCTGGAGAAGAGTAAGGGCGAATGAACTTGGTTGCTAGAGAATCAGAAATATATTTCTCCATGGCCTCTCTTTCGGGAATCGAAAGTGAATATAACTTGCCCTTAGGCGGAGACGTACCTGGCAGTAAGTCTATAGCACAGTCGTAGGGACGATGCGGAGGAAGAGAAGCAGCGCGAGACTTACTGAACACTTCCTTCAGGAAATGTCCTTTTCCTGTGAATCCATTCTTCGGATACTGTGATGAATGAATTCTTCTAATGAAGAGTGAGAGACGCTCGCTGCTTCCATTCCATGGTCAGATCGTTCTGTCATAGTTACTGACGACAGGAAGCAAACGCGAGTTAACAATTTATTTAGAGAAAGTACAAAGTCCAGAACAGTAAGTCGGATGGTGAACAGGTGACGCAGGGACTTCGACGGTCAAATCCGGTGAAGTGCAGACAGACGGTGAGACGACAAAATCCACAAGGAAGACGACGAACAGGAACACCAGGCAGGAACACGAACCAGACGACCAGATAGGGAAACATCAAACAACGATCTGACAAAGATGAGAGAAGGTGGTGAGTATAAGTAGCATGGTGAGATCGACTGCAGCTGGTGAAGTGTTGATGGGCAGCTGGAGCGGATCAGGTAATGACATACAGACACGCCTCTTACACACGCCTCTAGCACACGTGCACTCATACAACAACATAAACACAAGACAAGAAGGAACCAGTGAATACGTCTACCGTGACATCCTCGTCATTCAAGTCATCTCCTTGTCACCTCTGCTCCCTTGTGTGTGTGTGTGTGTGTGTGTGTGTGTGTGTGTGTGTGTGTGTCCGTCCGTCCGTCCGTCCGTGTCATCTATAAGACAGAACTAGTTATTATCATCAAAGACTCCATTGTTGTTTATTTGTGATCGCTGCACTTCTTACCTGCATTGGATTGTGTTCCTTCTGCTTTTATGATAAAACTTACCAGTTTGTTATTCCTCTACATCTGCTATCGTTATTGTGTTTAAGACTATTGTGATACATCTAAACTGAACTGGCTTGAATACAAGGGCAAAATCAGAACATAACATTTTTCACAAATTCTTTTATAATAATATATAGAACCTTAAAATCAATTAGTTGATTTTTATTTTATTTAACAATGTGATTAATTAAATATGTTAAATGGGATGACATTTATTTAAAGAATTTACTTTATTTATCTTTATGACCATTTGTATGTATATATCATGTATATAATAGCATATTTTGACTAAAAGTATTGTCACCCTAGTGAAAAAGTACGCTAGTGCACCTGTAGTTTACTTCAAATCTTAAAAGTATATATTGAAAGAACAAAACTGTACTTGCAGATAATATAATTAAGTGTACTCAAAGAGTCCACTTTTATGCTTCTTAACACAAAAGACTTTTACACTTTTAAAAAGTTCAAATTGTAATGTCAAAATAAAAACTTTACTTTAAAGTACATTTTAATTAATTATATTTTAATAATATCTTGTCAATGTTTAAAGAAGCATACTTATTTTGATGTATTGGCTAATGTACTTCATTATAACTTGTATAACAAGTTTTTTCAATATTACATTTAAAGGTAATATAATAAAGGTACTAAAATGCAATTATGAATATATTTAAATCATGGCATACAAGTTCAATAGAAGTGATAAGTAAAGATTTGTACATTTCTAAAGCTGTGCATATACAAACTTCTACATGTGAGATATTGTTTGGATTAACAGGGTGAATAACTAATCACATAATGGTAAACTAAGCTTATTAAATTGCATTTATTAGTGGAAAGTGCAAAGAATCATACGCATTTTAAATGTCACATTAATCTCCACATTCCTCTGTTACTGAATGAACATTTCCTGTAATTCCAATGCCGTCCACTCCTACATCCCTCCACACATATTCATATTAAACCCTTTTTATACTGTCACCTGCCTAAAATAAATCTCTGCAATAATAATATCCCATCCAGGAACATCAAGACATGGTGTTTGGCCAATCCTAACACAATGAATTCCAGCAGTCTGAGAATTATACGAGAATTACGCCAACAATTTATGGCTTCTGCCCACTCCTCTTTGCACTATTTAAGAGTCAGTGATGACACGTGTCTTTAAAACAACATGCCCTCTCTCTGTAAGACTCGTGTAATGTTAGGTCAGTGTTGTTTATCAATCAAAACCCCTGTCATTTTCACATCAGTCCCTCTCTGTTTCACACGCTAAAGAAAAGCATGTTGCTGCGTCATCAGAGGGTTTGAATCTGGGCCTCAGTGCTTTGGAGCTCTGGGAGTCTGGTCTATAAAACCTAATTGGCCTGAACAAAATCTTGTAACAACGTGGTGCGCTGCGACCTGAATGGCACATTTATAATTTTTGTTACTTAATAAATTCTGCTCTCATCAACGTCACTTACTCAAACTCTAAATTCCCCCTTTATAAGAATTCAAACATTCTTTCTCTCCTTGTGTCCCTCTGTCTTTCTCCTCTCTCATTAAGGCCAGTGGAAAATTCTTTCTCCAGATTTATCAGCATGTTAACGAAGAGAACAGAATAAAGAGGGTGGGAATCAAAAAAGCAACTTCATGCCAAACATTTCCAGATATTCCTTTGCAGCAGTGGTTCTCAGCTGGTGGGTTGTGACCCAAAATGGTACCAAGGTCTGTTATAAATGCAAATAATACAATATAATCGTGCATATTATGATTTTATTAACTTTTTTTATTAGCTTATTAAGTTTGTGTGTTTTCCTATTTTTTTTCTATCTATTAAAGAATCCTGAAAAAAGCACTTCGCATATAGGGTGAAAAGCAACGGCCCTAGTACTGAGCCTTGCGGCATTCGATATTGAAGTTGTAAACTATATGACACCTCTTAATTTCCTGCTACAAATTGAGAATGGTAAGATAAATACAATTTAAACCATGCAATTCCACTTATGCCAACATAGTTTTGAGCCTATCCAACCGAATGTAGTCGTCGATATCAAAGGCAGCACTAAGGTCCTGTAATACTAATAGAGAGATGCATCCACGATCAGCAATTCATTTGTTACTCTGAGCAGTCTATGTACTATGACACTGTCTAAATCCTAACTGGAATTCCTTGCAGATACCATTTCTTTCCAGGAAGGAACATAGTTCAGAGGATACAGCTTTTAAAGTGTTTTTTTTACATTTTAGTTAGTTACTTCTTACCTCACGCTCTTTTGCCCGCTAAAACTGAAGTGTTGAGCTGGAATTCATGTTCGATATCTGTGAACAGTAAAGCCTGCCTTCTTTGATTTGATTGCCCCACATTTCTATGGTGTCTATTGTAGTCCTGACCTAAAGTCACTCCATTGGTTGAGTCAGTGTTGCTGAATGGGGCTGGATAAGATACTCAAACAAACATTTTTGGGCTTACTCTTTTTGAGGAGTCAACCTACCAATAAATTCTAGTTGTCTCTGCATTTTAAGATGAAGTACGAGAAAGTATTTTAACACCTCTATCAATTTCTGGGCCAATCAAGTCTCCGTACTGCTTTACTAAATACTCAAGATCTTCAAATAATCCAAGCCATTTTATTTGTTTTTTCCCTTGATTTTTCAATTGACAAAAATCTTAATAACAATGATCCAGATAACAACAAAGATCAAGGCAACACTCTCTCAACAAACACTCCAATTATGTTTATGTTCAGTTTCAGATTCAACTTGCATCTGGAACACTGTCACTCTCTTCCATGGTCATCGTGAATGAGTGAGTGGGAAGATAATGTACCGTTATTACAATTGACAGGAATGAATGGCGATAAAGAGCATATTGTTCAGTTGTCCTGGTCTTTGATCAAGCTCTGTTAACAGGATGAAGTCTGTCAAGTGAAATCTGAACAGTTCACAAAATGTGCAGCAATTTTTTGAAGACGACAATAACTTGAAATGTTTATTGTGATTAGACATGTTTCGGTAGCCTGACTACGTCAGACTTCCTACTTCCGCTAATTTCATTTCGCTCCTGTAGTCAGTCTGAGACAGCAGCCTATCTTTCAGTTTTCCACCGGCCTGAAAACAGCCAGGCCAATCAACAAACAGAGGGCGGGCTGAGAGCCGTGACGTAGACGCTAAGCGCCGAGTTTAAGATTAGGTCAGGGAAATCGAAAAGCGCCGAGTTTAAGATTAGGTCAGGGAAATCGAAAACGACCGAGGATATGGAGACGCGAATGCAATTCGCTCTGTTGTGGAGAATATTCCCGGCATTAGCAAACTGAAGCCCGAACAAGAAGAGTGTGTATTAAACATTTTGAACGGAGGTGATGTTGTGGCCCTACTCCCTTTGGGAAAAGTTTAATTTATCAGCTATTACCGATCGTCAGCGAGAGACTGGGGAGCCTTTTGACAGGTCAGTGTCTCCTTTCTTTTCCAGGTCTTAAATACCGTAAAACTTCAAATAATAGCCCGGGCTTTTATTTCCCCAAATCGTCGAACTGCACCGGCTTGTACTTGAGACAGGCGTCTATATGAGACAGGCCTTTAGAATTTAGTGTTGTTCATTGAGATGTTGTTCCTAGAGTCTCTAATCTCTAAAAATCTCCAAATGCTCCATGTGAAACCGCGGTCTTCCGACCTTTTACTATCTTGTCGATTGATTTTGATGAATATGCGCGAGGGAGAGAGAGCAAGACAGCGCTCGTGTTGTTTAAAGACGTGAGAGTGCGCGCGCGCGGCCGGGGCTCTCTCTCTCTGCTCGTTTGTGCCGTCAAGCGCAGCAGTCATTTCTATTACATCACTCACCGATCAAAAAAGTCGTTTACAGCCATGTTCACTCCGGTATTTCGCTTGCATCATCAAGTGTTTACAGTGGAAGTTCGATCATAGATTTGAGTTCGATGCATGATGTCTGTGGTTCGATGCGGCTGTGTCGGCGCATAACATACGTCATGAATAAACTTATCTGATTGGCTTACGGGTAACCAATGATTTTAAACGTCAGTATGCGCCCCCTAGCGAGAGAGAAAACACTTCTCTATTATGCTATTCCAGACTCTGTGTACGAAGCAAAGTGAAGTAGCAGAGTCTGGTAGGCTAATGTTTCGGCACATTTTAACAAGAATGTGTCAGCACTGTGGAAGTCCTTGAAGTTAAAGGAATTGTTCACCAAAAAATAAAGGGTTGAGGTTTTGCTGGTTAGTTGCCCTGTTACTGTCAGGGTTCCCTGACAGTCTTATCAGTCTTGTCTCTGTTCAATGTTTCTTTGTTTGTCTTCTGCCTGGGCACATGGCTTTTTCTTTGTTTGTGTTGGCCATTTGCTCCTCTTGTCCCACCTCCTCATTTTCAATTAACAAGCCCCTTTGTTTAGTCAACGTCTAGTCCTCGTTTCACTGATTGTGCTCACCTGATCCTCATGTGTTCTGGTCTCTTTATATTGTGCCTATTTCCCTCATGTCTTTGCTGGTTTGTTTTGTGTCCTATGGTGTGTTCCTGTTCGCTTGCCTGTGTCTGCAGTTTATCTTTGCTCTTGTTCCAGTAAAGTGTTTGATTAGTTTTAGTGTATCCTTGTTGCTATTTTGTTTTTATCTTTTGATTTTTACTTCATTTTTACTTAAGACTTGCCTCTCCAGTATCTAGATGCCTGCAAGTTTGTTCTTTGTTTAATTTTATTTGTTTGTAAGTTCCAGTTGTTTCTTCAGTTTTCTTTTTTTTATCTAGCCATAGTTATTTACATCAGGTTTTATTTTGCCTCTTGTTTCATTTTATTATCTTCTCTCATGTCTTGCTTTGTTATCTTGTTGTGTCTATGACTACATTGTGAGTCTTGTGTTTGTCCCTGCCCTGCATCCTGAGATTTCCTGACCACTGAAATTCACTGCCTGGCAGCTAGACTGGTGCTACAGCTAAGAGATCATCAAGCCTCTGGTTCCTTGTGTTCCTGTCTGGTCTTCACCATCATTCCACCTGGTGCTGCCTCTTCTGCATTCATCAAGCCCGTTGTCACCCAGGACTGGTTTCGGTGGTCATCCTCACCTGTTGTCGTGTCGTCAGCCCTGCTGTTCAAACTGTTTCACACCTCACTCTCCTTGGTGTGCCCTGTCTACAGTCTTGTTAATAAAAAAAACCTTCACAGCTATTCTGTGCCTGGGTCCTCTTTCACATCGTTGACAGTTACAGCTTCTACTGGTACAGTAGATGCCATAACTACACCATGGAGACCCAAAAATCATCTTTCTCTGCTGACAGCAATATTATAATATACAGTGCATCTGGAAAGTATTCACAGCACTTCAGTTTTTCCACATTTTGTTATGTTACAGCCTAATTCAAAAATGGATTAAATTCATTATTTTCCTCAATTCTACAAACAATACCCCATAATGACAATGTGAAAGAAGTTTGTTTGAAATTTTGCAATTTTATAAAAAAAAAAAAGTGATTATTGCATGGTAATTGAATTATAATAGCCTATAAATTTAATCATGAAAGTAGGCCTTCCCAAATAATACTACATCGCAGATTGCTTAGAAGATGTGGGTAATATGGTTTATCCATTTTGCAACACGAACTGGAGGTAAGCAACAGTAATTTGTAGCTAGTTTGATATCTACAGAACTTAAAGATCTCCCTCTTTTCGTTTTTTTTTCTTGCTGCATTAAAGATGAAATGGTTAAACATATGTTTTTGCGCAGGCACAGTGAGGGAAAAAACACTGAGTTTAGGGCAATCAGTTCGTAGCTTTGCTTCAACTGTGTGATATAGTCACAAGGAGCGACCAAAGTTTCTGACATGCCAAAAATTTATCTGACCATTCGATCGCCTCTCGTTTCCCCCTGTACACTTCACAAAATCTGTATGACAAAACTGAAAATCACCCCAACCAGAAAAAGAGTCGCACGAGTCAGAATTCGGCTCAAAATCGGACAACATATGCCCGCCTTAAGCTTGTAGCATCATACTCAAAAAGACTTGAGGCTGTAATCGGTGCCAAAGTTGCTTCAACAAAGTATTGAGCAAAGGCTGTGAATACTTATGTATATGTGATTTTTGCATTTTCAAACAAACTTCTTTCACGTTGTGATTATGGGGTATTGTTTGTAGAATTTTGAGGAAAATAATGAATTTTGTCCATTTTAGAATAAGGCTGTAACATAAAATGTGGAAAATGTGAACCGCTGTGAAATCTTTCCGGATGAACTTTATACGTAATATTTACTTGATCTAAAGGTCTTAGTACTGCCAATTTTGTTTTGGAGGCTTCTAAAACTAAAATGGGTTGATATTTCCCATGTCACCTGTCTTTATTGTCACAGCTAAGGACAGTTACTAGTATGACTTTATTTCATCAGTGGAACACAAAAGCAGTTGTTTAACTGAACGTTGATGCTATTGTTGTTGTTAATATGAAAGTGAATGGTGACCGAAAATTATGAAAAGCTCCATAAAAGTAGTCTGTCTGGCTATGTAGAGTCATATTATAGCTTTGTGGAAAAAAAATATGACACAATTGTAATTAGTATGAACTGTTCCTTTAAAACATCTCATGTTATGTATGTAACTGGGTTCCCTGAGAAGGGAACGAGACTCTGCGTTTTGGGACTGCTACTGCATGACCGGTGTCTGAAGCATGTGTGAAGTCTGGATTGGCTGATGTGAGGTCAGGTGACGTAGAGCATTAGCACGACCATAAAAGGGTACCTACATCACAGAATCCCCAGATTCTAACTGTCTGAACGAATCCGCAGAACCATGCCCGAAGTGTGGCAACGCGACGCAGCATCTCGTTCCCTCCTCTGGAAACCGGGTTACATGGGTAACCTGAGACGTTCCCTTTCAAATTGAACTCTGCATCATGCCTCCACACTGAGGGAAGATGCCTGCCTATCAAGGCTGTGGCACATTAGCACAGAGATTGTTGAGCAGAAAGACTGGATCAACACAGAAGGACCTGTGATCCTGTGGTTGAATCCATGTCCAGATCTTAAAGGGGTGGTAAAACACGATTTCACTTTTCTAACTTTAGCTAGTGTGTAA
Source organism: Gila orcuttii (assembly GCA_026230005.1). Taxonomy (NCBI): domain Eukaryota; kingdom Metazoa; phylum Chordata; class Actinopteri; order Cypriniformes; family Leuciscidae; genus Gila; species Gila orcuttii. Next base: position 6,630,810 of record JAPDVR010000015.1, on the reverse strand, counting down.
TTTTGCTGTTTGAGCATAAACAACATCTGCAAAGTTGCAGCGCTCAAAGTTCAAAGCAAAGGGAGATATTTGCTTTTAAAAAATTCAATTTCTAAGGAATATAGCAAATGACCGGTTTTGGACTACACAACATTCATCCGGGTTTGCTGACGTCAGCAAATCCCATTATTTACATAAACCCCTCCTCCGAGAATACTTAATAAGTGGGGCGAGGCCATTTTATATTGCTGTTTTGGAGATGAGTTGTCGCAATGCAGTCGAAACGCTGCTGTTATTTTTATCCCGGTTGCAGGTCCACTTTGTTCAGCCTTCCTAGGGACGAGGGAGTTAGGGATCAATGGTTAAAATTTATAATTATGACCCAAATCTCGCTCTCTGTGCTGCACATGTTACGGAGGAAAGCTTTCACAATCTTTGCGAGTTCAATGCAGGATTCGCACATCGTCTTGTTCTGAAAGATGGAGCAGTTCCAACTTTAAGAACTGAAGCTGATGTTGTTTACAGGCCACAACCTGTAAGTATGATTTATTTTTCGTCGATGTGTTTTCCTGTAATAGTTTGTATTGTTAATTGTACGTTGTAGCAAGGAAGTAAACAAATGACAACACTGTTTGGCTCTCATTCATACTTAACGTTATCCGACAAACACCTACCGTTACAAACTTTTTTTTAATCTCAACAGCGAACTTGGAATTAGTGTAAATTATTCTTTGATTAGAGCTTTTATGTTTATTTACATGCTTGTTTGTCTATAGGCATGCTAAACATGGTTCTGTGTTTGATTTGGCTACTGTAGTAAATCCGGTTTAGTGTTCGTTTTGGGTTAATAGTTCTGTCGACAGATATTTGTCTACAATCGTTCTAAAAATACAAAAGTAACGGTGGCATACAGTCAGAAATAATCACTATAGATCTGCAGTCTTTACTCAAAAAAATCCCTTTGAGGACTGTGGTATAATTTGTTAGAACGATTATATGAAATTCTTGTTTATGAAGCTTATTTTTTTGTAATTCTATAAGTACAATTAAATAACAGCATATCTAAAAAGTAATGAGAGAACAACAAAAAACAAACCTTTCTGAAATGTCGTTTCACAGCCGTTCTTGAACAGGTTCTGCTCGATCATCTTCACTAACGTTTCCCCGGGTCCGATTGGTTTTATTGACGCCATTGTTTATAATACACCAAAGCACAAAGTACTGGTAAAGGTACGGGGCGTGACGTTTTCGGAAAACGTGCACTAGACGGTTAGCGAATCACAACACACTGGGCCAGCTAACCAATCTGAGCCCATTGCGTAGTTTTGAGGGACTGGCTTCATAGAACCAGGAAACCATCAGACCGTTTTTACAAGGAGGGACAGAGCAGTGTAGAATAAAGGTAAAATATATGAAAAATAATGCAATTTTTAAAAAACGAAGCATGAACACGTTACAGTGCACTCCACAAACACAATCAAGCCTTCGAAAATATGGTGTTTTACCACCTCTTTAAGAGTGTGTGTGGAGAGAGCCTGCCTGCCGGCCTGCCGCAGGACAAACATCTTCCAAGGACGCACCCTTTCAGGACCCACTGAGTGACATTGGGCAGAAGTCGCCACGCTGCCACTAAGTCTGACAGAGGAGGAATCATTTTTTCAATAGTATTGATCAGTTCAAGTCCCTGAAGCAGCGAACTAGCAGGAACCCCTCAAACTAACCAAAGGGAGGATTCACTTGTGAGTGGAGATAGGGCGAATTAACTGTCAGACACCTCCACCTCCCGAATCACCAAGGGTAGCAGGATAAGTAGAGATGCCCCCTGAGAGCACCAAAGAAGAGTCCCATCCCTCAAGAAGAGAGCAAGGAGAAATGCTCACAATGAACACACTCAGTCCACTCAAGGGACTGGCCAAGCATTTTGAATGAAGCATGTTAGCCTGAATCCAGTCTGGGGTGCAAATTCCAAGCAGAAGGAGGCAATGAAATGGCCTGCAGATCTCCTGCTCTTCTACAAAATTAATGCTAAAAGAAAAACCACTTAAAAGAGTCAGTAACTCATCTGAGGATGACTCTTAGTGTTCAAGTAGAACCTCTGATGAACCTCTGATGAAGTTCAGGACTACAGAAAGATCCCAAGAAGCCTCCCTCACAGAAGGTATGTGGCTAGGGGAAATAGCTGCCATGTATACTTTAAGGGCAGAAGGTGCTAACACTGCTGATAGATGCTCTTGGAGGAACTCCAGCACTTTAACTACTGAGCAGCTGGGTTCTGGGGACTCGGTTCGGTTTCACTTTGTTTTGATGGTCCATTTAACACATTCTGTTGTCTATAAGTAACATTGCACCTTCTACTAACTCTCATTAGAGTATTAGTAGAATATTAGTAGACTGGTAGGGTTAGGGTTAGAATAAGTTGACGTGTAGTTGCATAGTTACTTATAGTCAGTAGAGTGTCTGTTGGAGGACCATCACAATAAAGAGTTTGCAGATATTCAAACTAATACTCTACTGAGAGTTAGTTGACATGTAGTTGCAAAGTTACTTATAGTTAACAGAATGTTCAAAAGGGACCATCAAAATAAAGTGTTACCCTGGGTTCAAGTGACGTTTTTCACACCATGACTTGACAAGCAGTCAATTTAGGGCATACAATTTCTTTATGGGTGGAGTTCTGGAACTCAGAATCATCTCAACAACCTCAGTTTAGAGACTGGTAAATATGAGCTGGTGCTCCTTTAGAGCCAGACATAAAAAAAGTTTCCAGAAATCTGGCCGGGGGTGAAAGATCGACCCCTGCACTTGAAAAAAAAGGTCTCCACTCTTTTGGAGATTCCCATTCAGGGGAGACAGTAGATCCTAAAACCAGACTCGGGCTGGCCAAAATGGACCCAATAAAAATAGGTGGATTCGGTCTAGGCAAACCATCATTAGAACTCCCAGGAGTGGAGCTATCAAAGGAAAGGTATACCGATGAAGCCTCTGCCATGTCTGTAACATGGCATCCAGCCCCAAAGGTTTTGGAAGTGTGAGGGTGAACTAGTGAACTAGGGTGAACTAAAAAGACCACTTCCTCTTGCGCCTTACCTCTACCATATGGACTCAACTACCTGTGGGTAGAGTCACCATTCTCCGGGCCTCATCCCCTGTCTCAACAGGATGCCTGCTCCCAGATTTGCATGCCTCATAATATAGACTGCCATCCTTTTTTGATCTGCTGGAGGTAATTCATGTACGCTATATTGTACAGCAGCAGCATGTCTTAAATGCTCACAGCAGCCTGTCATGTATGTATTGTCAGAAGCAATTCCCGTACTTGCTCTGCAGCAGCAGCAGCAGCAATAACCTACAGTAGCAGCAGCAATAACCTATAGTAGCAGCAGCAGCATAGCAGATCTATTCCGCCAAGACCAAATATATCAACATTGCCAAACTCATCATTACCATGCCAAACATTCGGAGAGTTGTCACGAAATAAATACAGTTCATAAAGCCTTTGCACTACAAGCATAAGTGTGTTCTGAAAGCAGACACTTGGCAGTTTGTTGTCATCAAATCAGAAATAATTATTGCCATAATTAAAAAAATATTCGGGGCATTAATGTATTGTGAAGTTATTAAAAATGTATTTGTATGAAATGTCATAATGGAAAAATATTAAATTGGCCTTGCTGCAATCTAGAAATGCACTGCAGCTAAAGCACCAGGACTGATCATGTTTTACTTCAAATATGAAGATGATAACTCTAAAACTCAGAGTTTTATGAAATACTTTTAAAAACATATCATTTCCTTTTATTTAGAGAAGACTCTAAAATGCTAACCAATGTTTATTCACATCTTTTAAGCATCCATTCAGTCTACTGTTTTGTGGTGCAATCTAGCCCATTCAGTTTCTAACCCTGCACACGTTCACACCTCTCTAGCTGGGATGTGGCTCTTATTATTATTCTTTTGTCTTTATTATATTTACTGATGATTTTCTATTCACACTGTTCTAATGCCTCATTTCATTGATTAAAGTTCTCACTTCACGTTCTTTGGCTTTGTATCAAATGCCGATCTTAAAAAAAGGAAGCATTCCAATGATCTTTACTTTTCAAAATTAGTCATAAAATATAATCACTCCTGGTAACAGGTGCTTGAGGACTAGCTAGCATGTTAAAGAAGTCTTTAAAATAATAAAACAGACCTTAAACAATAGAAGTGATGTTTTTGACTAGTTTATTTTAGGACCAGTAACTTCTTTGTCTCATTTTAGCAACCACCATGAAACAGGGTCGATGGCTCCGGCTGCAAACGTAGATGTACACTGAATGGACGGTTGTGTTCTAAATTCAGCAGTGCTAGGTTTCTGCTTTTAAGATGTTTAATGGATTTTAGTTATAAAATAGTGCTGTCATTAACCTATCTCCCTGTGTTAACACTATTAGGCAGTCCAAATGGCTCTGGTGGCTCTTGAATGTGCCTTCCCTAAGCTCCAGAAAACACCTGATTGTGTTGAAGAATACTGTCAAAGATTTCATAATGGGAAATGAGCGGTTACCAGTGTGCACGAGGTGATTTCTCAAAGATCCTCTTTGGCCAAACAGAGGGAAACCTAAGGCAGGGGGTCATTGCCGCCACCGGGCATCTCCTGAAGGAGGTGTTTTATGTGAGATGGGTATGAGAGTGGAGCGGATGACTGTGAGGCCAGCAGCATCATTACATCATTACATCACTAAGGGGGGATGAACTGTGAGTTCCTCCATACCACTCACCAGAAATCGTGAAACTTGTTTTTCATTGTGACAAGTGTCTGCAACTATGCCAGGGGACAACACCCTGAAGAAAATGAGAATATAGATAAAGAGCTATAATGGGAATGGGCTTTCAAGAACCAGCTGAGATCATGAGGTGATTGTCATTATTTGTTGTGGAGACAGTAACAAAACTTCTTAATTTATATGAGAGACATGTTGTTTCCTTATGGGCAAGACAAATTTATAAAAGTGTTGATATTGAACTAGTATGTTTCTATTATAGTTTTAACTCCTGTAGGTCATTACACATGGCATAGGATAATTCCAAGTCATGGTGGTGGCTAAAGATGAAGACCGCTTTTGTAGATTCAAGAGAAAGTCTGGATAACAAAAGTGAATGGTCATAGGTTAAGGAATTTAATATTACATTTTGTCTAAATTACAGTTTTAGGAGGCTGTTGAAAAGATTTTTTGTGTGTATAGTGAGAGAGACTGCTTGAGTGGAGGCAGGGATGGTACTATGTCTGTATCTTATCAGCCTGCTAAAGCAAGCTCAAACAAAATAATGATGAACCAAAACAACCCAGCTGACTTTTCTAAAAGCAAATGAATAATGAACAGACATGCTTTGAATCTGGTTTAGAGAAACTATGTAAAATTATGTAAACCATAAAGACAAATGGGAAGTAAATATTTTTAGAGCTAACTGCTATAAAGAAAACCTTGACTATGAGCAGCAGTTTATAGTCATTTGTTTAGTATGAGTGTGTGTGATGGTGACTGCACTTTATGTCTTGTATGTTTTAGTTTGGGGTACTATTATTTCCTGATTTTGTGGATATTGTGTCATTAACCTCCGTAATGAGTGTTTTATCATTACAGATGGGTTAAGAGAAACGACAAATCTTTACAGAAGCTGATAATTCTGAGTGATTCTGATGAAAGGATGATCAAAACATGAGACAAGCTTTAATTGGATTAGTTTCCAGCTCTGTCTGCTAGTGGTAATTATGACTAATTTTGTCATTTGTGATGTTGATTTGAATTACTCTCTGGATTAATATGTTTAAGAGTATTTTTGTAAATTGGAATTATGAAGTTGAAGATTGATGTCTGTGGCGAGCAGGACCAGGACGAGGCCGAGAGCTGTTCTCTCACGGCTCTGGGCCTCGTCCTTCTCGCCACAATGTCCATTATGGGTTAAAAACCACTGGTTTAAAAACCATGGGTTAAAAACCATGTCCATTATGGGTATAAATTTAGGGTCTAAATGTAAATAGTCAACTATGTGTGATCAGAATAATGGTTAACGTAAAAATAATAGACTTGACGGCAGAGTGACAAAGTGACACATTGGCTAAGTCACAATCAAATTATCAAGAGAGCCCAGTCAAATTTATGAAAGGCCGGTGGATGAACAAAGGAGGAGGATGGGAACATCACTGTTGTTTGTCTGTCATTGACTATGTCTGTACACCACGCCCTGACCGGATAAACACAAGATTCGAAAACTGTGAGAATGTGTTGTTTGTAGTTGGCTGTGCCTTGAGAGACAACAGGCCTGAGTTGAGCAAGATAGGCAGTGATCACTGAATTTGCCTCATTTGAAGTTAGCCTCAGGACTGTTGCCCTCAAACTACTCTGCTCAAGCAGCTGAGTGTGTGGCTTTAACTGAAGCCTGGAAATTAATGACAGGAAAATGTGTGACGATTTATACAGATTATCGTAATTCGTTTGTGGTTGATCATGATTTTGGAGCTGTGGAAACATCGAAAAATATTAAAGTCAGATGGTTGATCTTTTTTTCATGCTGAGTTAGTATCAAATTTGCTGGATGCTATATTTGCTATATTGTTGCCTGATCGAATTAATATCTGTTAATGCGCAGCGCATACTAACAAAAACAATTTTATTTTTTATAGGAAATGGCATGGCAGACGCTGAAATAGACAGGCAATAGACACTGGCGTCGACGTCAGCAGTGCTGGAGGAACTCAGGGCTTGTGGGGAAGCTCACCTGAGGATATATCGCACGTATTCAGTCCGTGGAGTGGAATGGTGAGCAAGCGAAGACACCTGAGCGGGTCCTAGTACTGGCTGGTTGAAGCGAGTACATGAGAGGACACTGGCTCCACTCGGAGCCAGTGTCCTAGGCCGGCGTCTTAGGATCACAGATCCTGTCCAGGAGCTGGCGGCAGCGTGTCCATTGCGCATGGTGCCCCAGCCCGTGGTGGAGGCATGTGTTGAGACAACAACATGCCCGGAAGCTCGTTCCAGGGGCATTAGCCCGTAGAAAACTGAGGTTCGACCACGGGGTGAAGGTCTGACGGCAGGTCGGAGTAGCTGGTACTCGGAGTGTGCCGTGTTGCCATGCCCACCTCGGGACTCGGTCTCATATGAGCAATCCGAGCGGCGATGTAACCACCAGATGTCTCTGGGACAATGAGGTAGGGGCTGTAAAACCTGGACCTCATTTCGGCTGGAGGGACAATCTCGATCGTACCCTTCACCAGTAGGGTAGCAACCTCCGCTCTCATGATAGGGGCATAGCCACCAACCATAGTGGAGCGGACTCCCCTGAAGCGGGGAGGAGACCGTGCAAACTGAATCGCATAGCCGAGCCCGATGGTTCGCGCGACCCAGCAGGACAGATTGGGAAGCTCTAGCCAGGCTCCCAAGAACTGTGCCAGCGGAGTCATGCGAACCACAGACGTCCCCTCGGTGGTGCAGCGAAGCGGAATGACCGGCCCGGACGTGGACGGCATAGCGGCTCGGTGTGGGGGCACGGTCATGACAGAGGAGGCCAGGGAAGGACCAGCGTTCCGCGAGGGCCTGCTCTGCCAGGGGTCTGGCGACAGAGGAGGATGAGAGTGGCGTCCTCCTGCGGCTCCCAGAGCCAGCCCGGGTGAACGGGCGGGGTGGGAGCCGCGGGAGGGCGCCCTCAGCGGTGGACAGACTGAGGGATCTGAGCCGATGGCTGGGCTTTTTTAGAGCGGGCCGTCGGGCAGAATATGCCTCAGTCTGCTCATGGGCGGTTGAGAGCTGTTGGGCAAAGCCCTCAACCGCACCGCCGAAGAGGCCCACCTGGGATATGGGGGTGTCGAGCAGACGGGTCCGCCCGACATCCTGCACATCGGACAGGTTCAGCCACAGGTGAATGGTGGACATCACCTGATCCAGGGAGCATGCGGCCACTTTCGTCGCTCGGAGAGCAAGGTCAGTGGCGGCGCGCAGCTCATTAAAGAGCCCTGGGTCAGTCCTGCCCTCGTGCATGTCCCTGAGCATCTGGGTCTGGTAGACCAGCAGAATGGCCATGGCATGCAGAGAGGTGGCTGCCTGTCCTGTGGCTCTATAGGATTTCGACACAAGCGTAGACGAAAAAGTACAGGCTTCGGACGGGTGCTTAGGATCGCGCCGAGAAGAAGCACTCTGAGGACACAGTAGCATCGCAACAGAGCGTTCAACCGGGGGGGGGGGGGGGTGGGCAGTGTACCCATGTGCAGCGGCCCCATCGAGGGGAGGAAAGGCGGAGTAGATCAACGAGGGATCGTGGGAAAACAAGGGGGTCTTCGAGGATTTCGAGATCTCCTGATGCACATCCGGGAAGAAAGGTATTGGGGTGGACGCCGACAGGTGTCAGCGGCCGCACCCAAAAACCAATCGTCCAGCAGCGAGCACTCAGGACAGGGTGGAAGGTTCCACTCTAGTTCGATGCTCGCAGGGGCCCGGGAAAGCATGGCCGTCATCTCAGGATCCGACTCGTCAAATGCCATATGCACACCCGAAAGTGGCAGCACTGTCGAATCTTCACTTCACCTCCAATTCTGTGATGCTGCGATGGACAACAGATCCGATTCTGGAACATCAAAGGAAACCCACGGAGGGTCCGAAGACGGGCCCGCGGGCGTCCCGTGATCGCTCACGGGTTGCGTCAATGAAGAGGGGGGCGTGGGCCGAGGACGAATCGTCTGCGTTTTTGTACCACACCATCACCCTCAGGTCACCCTGGCCACCAGCCGAAGTACCACCTCACGTGGAGAGTGTTAGATTGGGGTGTGGATGAGGGGACTCTCTCTCTAACGAGATCATTGAGTCTCGACCGTAATGACGCGATGGTCACGTTCCCGCGGGGAGAACATGAGTCATCCACAAACGCTGCTCTAGCGTGATCAAGCCCAAACACGCAGAGCAGAGAATGTGCCCATCAAAGTCAGAAATGAGTTGACCGCAACCAGAAGTGCACAGGCAAACCGTCTTTAAAAAGACGTGCTGCATTCAAGCTCTTTTGTGAGAGAAAAAACTCTGCGGATGTTGAAGCGAGCAGGGAGAACACACTCACTGGCAGATACTGCACAGATCAGCAGGCAGTGTGAACTCGCTGGAGATCGCCGTCACACCAACACCGGAGAGTCGCTCATCTCGTAGAGTGAAGTCAGAAATGGCTGTGGAGTGAAGAGATACTCTTGGCTCCGAAGCGAAAACATATCTGCATGTTGCCGGCGTCCTCCTTTTATACCTACGAGGTGGGGCGGAGTTGCGCCATGCAAATTCCGCAGACCCATGGCATTTCTTTGCCATTGGCTCGTTTTGTAATACTCGAAGTTGATAGGCTTTCTAAGCGAAACCCCATTCGTTGTCACGACGGAACTCGTAGTGACAACGAAAGGGAACCTTGTTTACTGAAACTTTTCTTCAACTACTATGATAAATTGATGCACGGGTTGGACCATGCATCAAAATGGGGGATGATAACTTTTGTTTAAAAAAAAAGAAAAGAAAAAAATTCTTTGGATATTGTTATAAATTATAAATTATATTATTATAAAACCCAGTTATGGGAACGGAAGGGGTTAAACAACCAGTGCCATCAACCGAGTTGTGTGAACATGACATGTTGTAAAGAAATGTATTCTTTCCTATCTAACATTTATGTTTAGGTGAAAGCAGCTCAAAGAAAGGCAGCTGATACCCCAACTGCATGACATCAAACCAGGAGATTTATGAAGTTATTAGGGGATTGTGAATTTTTATTTTTTTTGTGTAGTAACAAGGCTAATGAGTATTTTACAAAGTTTAGGTTTATGTTCATTTATGTTCTATTGTTTTTATTTTTTTTGTGGGATATAATGGGTTGGCATGGACTGTGTTGGCAATAGCAAACAGTACTGAGAATGCTTTGATAATGATTAATGCTGAAATGAAACAAATCAGAGATGCTGTTGTAAAGAATAGATTTGTGATGTTAACTGCTGAGAAGGAGTGAAGGAGTGTGTAAAATGTTATCAACATTATGTTGTTTTTACATTTCAGACTATGGTTAAAAGTCTCATATCAAATGCTTCAAATGTCTGATTATGAGGATCAATCCAAAGATGTATGTCCAAAAACACAGAGATTAGATTATGACACGACTAGCGGAAGTTACATTGAAATGTATTTTTTTTATTCTGAACATCTGAACTATTTCTTGTTTTTACTGAGGTGACTGAGGGTCTGGCCTAGTGTCAGGAGTGCAATAACATTGTTAATTTATTCAGCCCGGCTTCAGATAAAAATCGTTACTTGCTTGCTTATACTAAAGGGACTATCCCCACGAAAGCAGCCTAAACTTTCTTCTTTTTAAAATTCTTTCACAAATTTAAGAGAGTGTTCCTTTTTATGAAAATCAGGAATAAAGAGTATAAACGTGATGATGTGACTTAAATTTGCTGTATTATAGTTATCAATTAATGATAAAAAGGGGGGAATTGTGGATGAAATTTTATCTTTAAGATGTGTGTGACCATCATATGACAGTAAAAGAGCACACACAAACCTTATTCTAATATGAAATTGGAATGGTAAAGAGTGTTGGTACGTGACAGGAGGACCTCCACTCAAGGATACAATATGATGAACAAGTCTAAGAATGTTCCACGTATGGCTGAAAATACCATCATTGTTCTAGAAAGATAACATTCTGGGATTCAAGACTATAAAGGAGGAAGGATGGTATCCCTTCACTGTCACACTCTGCTGGCCTTTTCTTGCAAGAAATGTTTGTCTCTTATTCAGTGATAGAATTTTAGTTTGCCACCACACTACCTACTCTCCACAATGGTAAAAGGGTGATCCATTGTGGACAAGTACCCATTCCACAAAGTCCTGGAAGCTCCCCTGAGGCCCATCTCCGGGCAGGTGTGCTCTTGTCTCAGCGTTGAGACCTGCCCTGAAAAATTGAGTTTACAGTAATGGACGAAAGGGACCAGTTCCAATTACCTCTTTGTGGGCCGCGAGGGACAGATCCCCCTAGGAGAGGAGGAGAATCTTCACTGCTACTAGATCCATATCTAAGGTCAGTTCTACTGTCACAGTTGGTTGCAATGAAGGATGAATGCAGGATCTAAACGCAAGCAGTATTTATTTACACAGAACTCAGGAACAATACACATGAACAGAACAGCCTAACCAAACACAACGTAGACCTGACAAAAAAATTAAAAAAACAACACAGGGCTTAAGTACACAGGAAACAAGAGGGAGCTATTTAACTGGAAACACCTGAACAGAACAAAATCAATCAGTAACCATGGAGACAAACAGCCAGGGGATGAAAGAATGGACAACTAATTAACAACTTTGGTGCTGTTTACACTTCACCGTTTTCAACTAAATACGAAAGACGTTTTATGCGTTTTGGCCATTCATTTACACGACATTTGGGTGCCTGAAAACGGGTTACAAAGTGCACGTTTTTGAAAACGGTCTCAGTGTAAACAACAAAAACGTGAATCTTTGAAGACGATGTCGTCTTGCACATGCGTATGTGTTCAGTCTATTGTGTCTCCTCGCCATCTAATGGTCTGGCAGCAGAATACAGAGTTTTTAGTTGTTTTCACAGATCCGTGTAAATGGGAATCGTTTTGAAAATTATGTTGTTTGTACACGGAAAACGTCTCGGGTTACGTATGTAACCCTTGTTCCCTGAGAAAGGGAACGAGACACTGCGTCGGTGACGACACTAGGGGAACGCCCTTCAGCGTAGCGCGTCTGAATTTATGAATGAAATGAACCCTTATTATGAATGAACCCTTGTTCCCTTTCTCAGGGAACAAGGGTTACATACGTAACCCGAGACGTTCCCTTTCGAGGGAACTCGAACTGCGTCGGTGACGACACTAGGGGAACGAGATACCCACTATACCACAACGAACCCCGCTCATCCTAGTGTGAAGCTGTCTTCAGGCACAACTTAGGACGAAAGCACTCGTGCACCGGGTGTAGAGGGAAGGTCCAGACTGTAAAACCACATGAATGTGTGCGGAGTGGCTCAGCCAGCCGCCTCATATATGTCATGTATAGAAACCCCTGAAAGGAGGGCTCTAGAGGCGCCATGCCTCTGGTGGAGTGAGCCCTCACAGCCATAGGTGAAGGCAAATTGCGCACCTGATAGGCCAGGGAAATAGTCTGAACGATCCAGTTGCTGATGGTCTGCTTAGAGGCGGGAAGCCCCTTCTTGGGCGACCCAAAACACACCAGCAACTGGTCCAACTTCCACCATGAGGAGGACTTCTGGATGTAATACCGAAGTGCTCTGACAGGGCAGAGCAGATGAAGTCTCTCCTCATCCGCCGTCACATGAGGTGGAGGATGAAATGCCTGCAGAACCATAGGCGGTGCCACATTAGATGACACCTTGGGCAAATAGCCGGGCCTGGGATGTAAGGTGGCCATAATGTTGCCTAGAGCAAACTCCAAGCACCCAAGGAAATAGAAAGCGCCTGGAGATCTCCTACCCTCCTCAGATAAGTAATGGCCAACAAAAAGACCACCTTAAACGAAAGGTTCTTGGCCTCGGCCGACTCCAATGGTTTGAAGGGGGCCTCGGCCGGCCCTTCGAGAACCACTGCTAGGTCCCAAGAGGGAACCCTGGTGCGAGTCGCAGGTCTCCATTCCCCGGGCCTCAGCCCCTGCCTCAACAGTACGTCTGCTCCCTGATTCTGGTCCCTCGGGACATACATCGCCCTGAGAGACGATAGTCTCCGCTGGGACCACAGGAGGATCTGATGCGCCAGTCTGCACAGAGGGCGCAACCTCAGACCCCCCTGGCGGTTCAAATAAGACACCACCAACATGTTGTCGGTTCTCACGAGGACATGGCCACCATGGAGGTCTGGCAGGAAGCTCCTCAGAGCCCGGAACACCGCCAACATTTCTAGGCAATTATGTGCCAAGAGGAATGATGGTCCTGCCAGAGACCTCTCGTAAAGCGGCCGTCCATGACCGCGCCCCAGCCCGTGAGGGAGGCGTCTGTCGAAATAGATACTCGGCGACATAAAGCTCCCAAATTGGGACCCTGGGACAGGAACCAAGGCTTCTTCCAAATTGATAGGGAACGAAGGCATCTGCGCGTAACCCTTATCAAGCGGAATGGATTTCCCCTCGGGGAAAACCCCTTGGTTCTCAACCACCACTGTAAAGCTCTCATGTGTAGCAGGCCAGAAGGTATCACGCTGGACGCTGCTGCCATGAGACACAACACTCTCTGAAAGTGTTTGACAGTGACGGCCTGGCCTAGCTTTATCCTGGACACTGTGGTCAGGATAGACTCGATCCGAGCAGGAGACAACTGTGCTCGCATCGTGACCGAGTCCCACACCACTCCCAGGAACGTGGTTCTCTGGGCTGGTGTCAACACGCTCTTCTTCGTGTTGAGTCTCAACCCCAGGCTCTGGATGTGGGCGAGGACGACATCCCGATGCCGAATCGCCAGCTCTCTCGGCTGGGCCAATATAAGCCAGTCGTCGATATAATTGAGCACCCTGACACCCTCGAGCCTCAGGGGTGCTAGAGCTGCATCCATACACTTGGTAAAAGTGCAAGGGGAGAGTGCTAGGCCGAACGGAAGAACCAGATATTGGTAAGCTTCGCCCCCGAAAGCAAACCTCAGGAACTTCCTGTGAGATGGAAGGATGGAGATGTGGAAGTAGGCGTCTTTTAGATCAATCGAGACAAACCAATCCTCGGATTGAATTTGACTCACGATGATGGGAATAGTGAGCATCTTGAACCTGAATCTCCTGAGAGACCGATTCAGATGCCTCAGATCTAAAATTGTACGCAACCCTCCATCCTTCTTTGGAACTATGAAGTACCGGCTGTAGAACCCGGACTCCCTGACTGGTGGGGGAACACGCTCTATGGCCCCTTTTTCCAGCAGCGAGTGAACTTCCTGTTCTAACACTTGACCCTGCTGTGGGTCTACTGCAGCCCAAACCACCCCGTTGATACTTACCTCGGTGGGCGGACCCGGAACTGCAGCCTGTATCCAATTTCAACAGTGCGCAGGACCCATGGAGAAATACTGGGGAGACATTGCCATGCCTCCACAAAGTTCAGCAAGGGAACCAGCCCCTCAGGGCTGGTGTCAAGTGTCTTGTGAGAGCCCTTCACGATACCCTGAAGTGGAAGACCGGCAGGGAATAATCGAAAACGACTCTCGGTGTGCGGACGCCAGCGCTGCCTGGCCGCAAGCTCTTGGGGCAGACAGAGCAGCGTTCATTCGCTGGAAACTGATGTGTCCCGAAGCGCAAATAGCAGCGGGATGCTGACACCAGTTTCCTGAGGGCCCGGTGAGAGAGGGGATCTTGATCGCTCTCTTTCGGGGGGGACAGCCCTCCAAGGTCTCACACAAGTTAGGACCTTTCTCCCGATGCCTTCCTGGCCTGAAAGGCTTTTGGCGAGAGCGCCGCCTAGAGTCCCAAGCTCAGCTTTTTTTTTTTTTTTTTTTTGAGGGGGACCTCTAGAAGCAATATTCTCCTTCAGATGGTAGGCTGAATTAAAATATCTAACCAAGTTCTAAGTCAGATACAATTTTTAATTACTTTAACTCCTCGGAAATAAATGCAGCCATAACACTGGAATACTGTTTTATATTTAATTATACGATCTCGTAACCTACACGCTGCCTCGGCAAACGCGATATTCGAGCCGTTATAATTTGGCTTTCATCCCTGGAGAAGAAAGTCAACAAGCGCGAGACTGAAGCGCACGGCTGTACACGTCAAGATATTTCTCAATGAACACAGCCAGCACCCTCAGGAGCTGACTGTGAATGCCTCGCACCTAAACAGTATTATTTATCAAATCGCGTGTGTCCCTTTTATTGCAGACCCGTAACACGTTGCCTTAACAAACGCGAGATTCGAGTAGTACACAATATATTTGGCTTTCATCTCTCGAGAAGAAAGTCAACAGGCGCGAGGCTGAGATACCCGAAACGCACGTGTGCGGCGAGTTATTTCTCAATGAACACAGCCAGCACCCTCAGGAGCTGACTGTTCATGCCTCGTACTCACACAGCAAACTGCAAAGTAGACTCGTAACCTACATGCTGCCTCGGCAAACACGAGATCCGAGCTACTAGATTCTGTATTGCAACTGCAAGGCAACCTTAAATCTACGCACTGCCTCGGCAAACGCGAGATCCGAGCTACTAGATTCTGTATTGCAACTGCAAGGCAAACCTTAAACCTACGCGCTGCCTCGGCAAACGCGAGATTCCAGCCACAGAATCTTATTGCAAAATACACTCGTAATCTAAGCGCTGCCTCGGCAAACGCGAGATCCGAGCTACTAGATTTTGTATTGCAACTGCAAGGCAAACCTTAAACCTACGCGCTGCCTCGGCAAACGCGAGATTCCAGCCACAGAATCTTATTGCAAAATACACTCGTAATCTAAGCGCTGCCTCGGCAAACGCGAGATCCGATTTACTAGATTCTGTATTGCAACTGCAAGGCAAACCTTAAACCTACGCGCTGCCTCGGCAAACGCGAGATCCCAGCCACAGAATCTTATTGCAAGATACTTTAACAGGACATACAACACCAAATAGGACAGACTTGTTCACACATACACAGAGCGCTTGCTGAATAGCAAAAAGCTGAAATTTCTGTGTGCCGGCATGCTTTTGTATACATCCGCTTATGCCGTCACACGCTACGTCATCACGCAACGCCAATAGGATTGGATTCGGTTTCCTTCATAAATTCATAACACGTTTATGCAGGTATATCTTCTCACAGAGTGAGAAATGATATGCCTGTAATTATAAGAATCATCACAAATATAAAGATCAATGACAGATTTCAATCTACATTAGACTGAATTGTGGATACTTCCATTTTTAAAATGAAGCATCTATACTTCAAGTACATTTATTCCTTCGTCCTAAATCCCTGTTGCATTATAATAGAACAATATATCTGTTCTCTTGTGAAACCCTCAGTGGAAACAATTCACAGCATTTACTGACACCAGTTAATGACCTTCATACATCTTGATGTATGAAAAACATCTCTGATGGAGCTTTTATTGCTTTGATGGATGCAGCCAGCTTTTCCCGCCACATGTGGAAGTGAAGTTTGTCCACAGGAAGTTTCCATTACCTTAGCTCCCCCCGGCCAGTGTTCCATCCACACCCTCACTATACCCCTTACAGACTGCTGTAATGGACTCTGCATCATTTACAGTCTCAAGAGTTACTTAATCAATTAATTACAGAGAAATAAGCTGTTTTGAAAAGCATATTTCTGCAGTATGAAGTACATGTGTTTTACTATATGCATCGGACTCCACGTTTCGGACTTTTCTCAAGGCCGCGTAAGCATGTTAGTGGGCTTGTGTTTTGTTACGCACTTCATTGCACCAAGTGTTGTTTGTTTTCTTCTTATTTATTTAAATCCAAATAATTGATTTACAAAACATTGATTGAAATTAAGGTACAAATCATACAAAACGAAAAATCTTCAAACAAATTTATGAAGTGGTCAAGAATCGTTTGCGACCTACTCCATATCTCCCGACATATTGTATTCAATCCATTTCCACGCCCTTTATGACATATCATTAGACATGACTTAATCAACAGATTAAATTAAAACAAAACAAACAAATAATATCATAAAATTGTAACAAAAATATTAAACCAAATAAATTTACTTAAATGGCTACAACATTTGTAGAACAACCGGATGAGCTTATTTTTGCTGATGGCATTAGGTTTTATATGTATTATATACAATTTCATTTTAAGTATTTTTTATCACACAATGCGTTGTACTTGACCTGACCTACCATTTTCAGTGTCATGAATGCATTAAAGTATTAGTTCACCCAAAAATGAAAATTCTGTCATTAATTACTCGACCTCATATCGTTCCAAACACTAAGACAGAACACAAATGAAGATCTTTTTGATGAAATCTGAGACATTTCTGAAGAGACAAGGTCACTTTTAATTACATTTAAACATTGATCAGCGAACATAAACAGAAGCTCGACCGAACCTTGACGTGCAAGAATGAACCTCATTGGTTCTTACGGAAGATCAAACGTGCTGCGTAACATCTGAATGAACCTCATTGGTTCTTACAGAAGATCAAACGTGCTGCTCTGGCTCGCTCATAGGCTGTGCTGCGGCAACTGCACATCCAATGGCGCGGGCGCCTCTGACGTGCGACCAATGAGATCACCCTGCGTCATACACGTCAGAGCCCGCCAAGGGGACGTGACCTCAGTCTATAATAGTCCCCGAATTCGCCATTATAGCAGGTTTAACGACTGAAGCGACAACTTGCCATGTTACTATAGTGCGGCTGGCTACACAATACTCGTTCCCTAACTCAGGGAACTGAGGTTACGTGAGTAACCGAGTAGTTCCCTTTCGAATGATCACTTCGTATTGCGTAGCTATACGCAGTGGGGACGTCATGCAAAACGCCGCACTGAGTAACTGGCTGCCACTGCAACTCAGGACCCCTGAGCATACAGAACAAGCCATAACCGCATAATTATGTATAAATAGACCAGACACCGTCAGGTCTAAAATAGTATACATCAATTAGAAATAACTCAACATACTACACCAATGAACCCAGACACTGTCGGGGTTATCAGTATATGAACATATAACCAGTCAAGTGGGTTTATATATGAAATTATAACCGGCCAAAGCGGGTTTATATATGTATGGAATATAACCGGCCAAAGCGGGTTTTATATATGTATGGAATATAACCGGCAAAGCGGGTTTTATATATGTCATATAACCAGCCAAAAGCGGGTTTTATATATGTCATATAACCGTCCAAAAGCGGGTTTTATATATATATGTAAATATAACCGGCAACAGCGGGTTTATGCATGAAATACAACCGGCCAGCAGCAGGTTTTATATATATATGTGAATGTGATTGTGCACAGTAATATATGACAAGACCGGCCACCGACGGGTCTTAATCATACCGAAAGCACCTTCGCCTGCAGGGAAGGCACTTCCATATTATAGAAACTCATAAATGTGGAAGGCGAGGACCAGCCGGCCGCATCACAAATATCACTAATGGGAATGCCAGAAGACCAAGCCCATGACGAGGCCATACCTCTGGTCGAATGGGCCTTGATGCCTATAGGGCAAACTTGACCCGCTGCGGTATAAGCCATAGAAATAGCATCCACTATCCATCTAGACAGTCTTTGCTTAGTGACTGGATCCCCCTTGGATCTACCACCAAAGCAGACAAAAAGCTGTTCTGATTGTCTAAAAGACGCAGAACGCTCCAGATAGATTCTCAGCGCTCTGACAGGGCAGAGAAGATTAACCTCTCCATCCTCTGCAGAAGGAGGGAGGGCTGATAATGTCACCACCTGTGCTCTGAATGGTGTTGAGAGCACTTTAGGAACGTAACCATGTCTGGGCTTGAGGATGACTCTGGAGTCATCTGGACCCAACTCCAAACATGCAGGGCTCACAGAGAGCGCCTGCAGATCTCCCACTCGCTTGATAGACGCCAACGCCATAAGGAGAGCGGTCTTCAGTGAGAGGGGTTTTAGATCAACCGATTGGAGCGGTTCGAAAGGCGGACCTTTCAGAGCCCCCAGGACCGTGGAGAGGTCCCAAGATGGCTGATTTTTCGAGCACCAGCTGGAAAAACCTGACCATTTTGAAGCATAAAGGCGCCGAGTCGACGGGGCCCTGGCTTCAGATATAGTGCTTAAGACCTTCTCAGGAAGGTCCTTGGGTACCCGTTGAGGGGCCAAACATGGAGGGCCCATAAATCGGGTCACGGATGCCACAATGTCGCCTGTGTGAGGAGGTCTTTCCTCAGTGGGACAGGCCATGGGATTGTGTCCGATAACTGAATCAGTTCCGGGAACCACGGTCTGGTTTTCCAGAGAGGGGCCAACAGAAGGACTGGGCACCCGCTCTTTCTGACCCGTTTGATGACTTGTGGAATCATCGAGACGGGGGGAAAGGCATAAAGGGGACCGTTGGGCCAGACATGGGCCAGCGCGTCCCTGTTCTTCGAGAAGAACAATTTGCAGTGGGTGTTGATTCTCGAGGCGAAAAGGTCGAGGCCTCGCCAAACACCTTCCATATCAGACTGACCGTCTGTGGGTTCAGGGACCACTCGCTGAGGGGAGTGTTGCCCCGTGAGAGCATATCCGCGCCCACATTCTGGACGCCCGGGATATGCGCTGCTCTCAGAGAGCTCAGGTTGGTCTGTGCCCATAAGAGGAGGTCTCTCGCCATCGCATGCAGGTTCCCTGACCTGATGCCCCCCAGGCGATTTATGTAGGCCACCACTGACATATTGTCTGTGCGGACTAAAACGTGGTGACCTCCGAGGTTCGACAGAAATGCCTTCAGGGCCAATCCGACTGCTTTCATCTCCAGACAGTTGATATGTAAGCACTGCTCCGTGCTCAACCAGAGGCCGCATGCAGGCATGCCCTCGTGCAGCGCTCCCCAACCCAGGTTGGACGCATCTGTAAGAACCACTTTCCTCCTGGAAATTGTTCACATTGTCACCCCCTCGTGGTACCAGTTCTGAGCCCGCCAGGGAATCAGGGTTCTTAAACAACCGTGATTTACCATAACGCGCAAGTTGCCTGACTGCCATGCGTGAGTTGGCACACGGCGTTTCAGCCAATGCTGCAGCAGGCGCATGCGCAGTAATCCCAAGCGGAGTACTGGCGATGCTGCTGCCATGAGACCAAGCAGTTTCTGAAATTTCTTCAGTGGCGCGCGCTCTGAAAGTGCCTGCAAGCGCTTGCACTGAGAGCGCGCGCTCTGGTGTGAGTCGCGCTGTCATAGCTCTCGAGTCTAAAACTGTGCCCAGAAAGATCACGCTCTGGCTGGGGGTTAGTTTGCTTTTTGAAACATTGATTGTGAAACCCAGGCATTTTAGATGGCCGAGAATCAAATCCCTGTGAGCTAATAGCTCGATTCTCGACTGTGCCAGCACCAGCCAGTCGTCGAGATAATTTAACACACGCACTCCCTGATGTCTCAGAGGAGAAAGCGCTGCATCCACACACTTCGTGAATGTACGGGGTGCCAACGATAGACCGAACGGCAGAACGGTGTATTGATAAGCCTGGCCCTCAAAGGCGAATCTCAAGAATGGCCTGTGACGAGGATTTTTTTTAATGTGAAAGTAAGCGTCTTTCAGATCCATTGTGACAAACCAATCCCCCGGGAGCACTTGCGCGAGGATATGTTTGATAGTTAACATTTTGAACGGCCGTCTCATGAGAGCTTTGTTCAAATGTCTCAAATCTAGAATGGGTCTGAGACCGCCGTCTTTTTCGGAATCAGAAAATAGCGGCTGTAAAAACCCATATGTTTTAGCGCGGGGGGGGACTAATTCTATCGCCCCTTTTGCTAATAGATTCTGTACTTCGGTGCGAAGCACGTGACCCATGTTGCTTCTCACTGAAGTCTCGAGAACCGCCTGAAATTTCGGGGGTCTGCGAGCGAATTGGAGCGAGTAACCTCACTTTATAGTGTTTATGACCCAACTCGACACACCGGGGATAGCTTGTGGGGCGCGGCGCTTGGTCTCGGGCCTTGGCGTCGGGGAAGCGGGAAGCGCTTGGTTGCTCTTGGCTGGCACTGGGCATCAGCCGCAGGGTGGGGCTGAGAGGCCTGTTTCGCAGGCTTTGTTGGCCGAGGCGTCGACGGGGCTGGCTTGTGAGCACTCGACGCCGAGCTAGAGCGCTTAGGCAGGAAGTGACGCATGGCCTGGGACGCTTTCTGTGCCTCCGTGTATCTTTCCGAGAACCCCTTCACCGCCGGGCAGAAGAGGCCGGTGCTGGATACTGGGGGGTCGAGGAACCTCGTTCTCTCCGCGTCCTTAATGTCAGTGAGGGTAAGCCAGAGGTGGCGCTCGAGCACGACCAAACTCGCCATATTCCTCCCGATAGCCTGCGCTGTGGCCTTGGTAGCTCTCAAGGCCAGCTCCGTGGTGCTTCGAAGGTCCCGAAAGGCCTCAGGGTCCGGGCCAGCCTCGTCCATAGACCGGAGGAGTTTGGCCTGGTAAACCTGCAGCACGGCCATCGTGTGCAGGGCTGATGCAGCCTGACCGGAGGCGGAATACGCGCGTCCAGCGAGGGATGAAGTGCTACGGCATGGCTTGTTAGGATGAACAGCTCTAGTTCGCCAGCTAGCAGCTGTGTTCGGGCAAAGATGAGCGGCCAACGCCTCTTCGAGGGGCGGCAATGACTCATAGTCTTTTTCCGCTGCTCCGTCCACGGAGGAGAGGGTCGCGAAAACTGCGGGGCCTCGTGTAGAATAAGGACTGCGCCAGGCTTTGGTAAGCTCCTCGTGTACTTCGGGAAAAAATGGCGCTGGCTTGTGACGAGGGGCCTGTTGGTGGCCTGGCAGAAACCAGCTATCCAGCCGACTTTGAGGGGGTTCAGCGGCGCTGCCCACTCAAGCTCGAGGTCCGCTATGGCCTGCGTCAGGATTAGGGTTGTAACGGTATACCGGTACGGCGGTTTATCACGATGTTAACATGTACGATTATCATATCGTGAACATTTGCTTATCCACAGTTTTGGGGAAAAAAACAACATATCTCACCACCTGCGCATATGCAACTTTTTCCCATTTGACTGATAAGACTCCACCCATACATGTACAGCGGAGAAAATGTCTGAGACAGATGCTGCGAATTCTAATCTCTATCCCCTGCCGGAAAAAAAAAAATGAAAATCTGCAGTGTGGGAATACTTTGGGTATCCGTAAAACGAACGCGGGGTTGTCCTTGAAGATGGATATCCAGTTGTGTCCAGAAATGTGGACGAAGAGTGACTGCAAAAGGAGGAAATACGTCGAACATGTTCTCCCATATTCACTAACACCATCCCTCCCTGCAGATAAAGTTCCATTTATAACTTAAGGCTGTTGCTGAGGGAATATACAATATAACGCAGATGTCACGTAAAATGTGCGATTTGATAGATGGATGAATAAATCTAAAATATAGCTGTGCAATAAATCAAATCGCTATATGAGTGTATCGATTAATATACAACACAAAAAAATGCTATTACTGTAGGCTAAACCTATTCTGCTTGTTCTGCGTGTCTGTGTGAATGAGCAGTGCCGTTTCGCCTAGTACATACTCAAGTATGTGTGACGCTCATGGTTTTTAAAGCATCTGCTGTCTCACTCACTATATGAGGATGTGAACACATGAACATATCCAGAGCTGCTCTGAGAAAACTAAATGAGCATTTCATCATTTTATTTAAAAGAATCATCGTCAAATAGTTTAGTACAACCTGTCAAAATAAAAAAGTTCGGTTTAGCTTAAAGAAATATATTACTATTGTACAATAGAATGTAGCCAACTTAAAGTTATTACAACTACAATAATAATAGTTATTTAAACATTATTTAAGAAATAATGTAGTTTTTTGTCTGTGTTTTAATTCTGTTGTGCAGATCTACAGACAAACAAAAGTTGTTACATTTCATTTGACTGCATTTTCAATAATATATTTGTATTAAATAATAGATAAGACTCTATTATCTTATAATAATTCTTAATAAATTAAGAATAAAAATAAGTTAAGGTTTTCAGAATTCAATTGATTAGACATGTTTGGTCAAATGGGAAATGCGCAGCTTTATTTTTTATTAGTTTTATTTTTTCATTTTTTCAAAAGGCAGACTCATACTTCCAAAAGTTTTTTTTTTCATTAAAAAAGTTTGTTTTAATAAACCATATGTTCAACCAAAAAAACATATCTTTTTTCAATAATTTTTAAGGGTCATTGTAGCTGATGATTATAATAATAATGATTGTTTAATACCGTATACCGTGAAACCGTGATATTTTCGGAGGCAATTATCATAGCGTGAAAATCTCATACCGTTACAACCCTAGTCAGGATCTGAAGCATTTCCGCGTCGGAGTTAGTCCTGGTAGCTGAGGTGATGGGCGTCGGCTGGGAAGCCATGACGGGGTCGAAAGAGCCCGGCCATTCTTCCTCAGACGCAGCGATAGACAGGCTGTCGTCGTGCTCGCTGGGCCCGCCGAAGGAGACAAGGCCCGCCTCGTGGGGGGGGGGGGGGGGGATGGTTGATCTCCCTCGAACAGGACCGGAGATGAACGAGCTGGAGAGAGTGAGGCACGCTGGGACGTGGCCGGCGTGCGTTCACTAACATCCATGCTCTCCGGTTGCCGTTGGCTGCGGCGCTTCTTCTTCCTCCTCGGCTGAAGTAGGGCCGGAGAGGGAAGCGCGGGAGAGGAGGCGTCGCC
The DNA here is from genome assembly GCA_026230005.1 of Gila orcuttii. NCBI lineage: Eukaryota > Metazoa > Chordata > Actinopteri > Cypriniformes > Leuciscidae > Gila > Gila orcuttii. The sequence goes on along the minus strand of JAPDVR010000015.1, from coordinate 6,607,493 downwards.
GTCACGGGAGAGGGCTAGCCGAGTTCGCAGCACAGAGATAGGCATGCTCTCCCAGGCCGCACATCTGCCGGCAGACAGTGCATTCTCCGCGTGGTGAAGTCCCAGGCATGGAATGCAGTTAGCGTGTTCGTCCGCCTCGTGCAGCTGGCATCCGCACGTGGCGCAGGTCTTGACACGAGGCATTTGAAACAACGCTCGTACAGATAAAACACACAGAAATACAATGAATAATGAAAAGGATATCGCCGGATAGCCACAGGAGAGACGGCGTCAGGAGAAACACGGTTGAAATGTGTCGTCTGCTGAACTGTAGCTCGCTCAGGCTGAAGACGTTCGACGGCGAAGGCTCAATAAATGGTCAGAGACGTGAAGTTTGTCGCTGAAGGAGTAGAATCTGCTATAATGGCGAATTCGGGGACTATTATAGACTGAGGTCACGCCTCCTTGGCGGGCTCTGACGTGTATGACGCAGGGTGATCTCATTGGTCGCACGTCAGAGGCGCCCGCGCCATTGGATGTGCAGTTGCCGCAGCACAGCCTAGCGAGCCAGATGCTCATGTTCTAGCTGTGCAGCTGCAAATGCGCTTTACATAAAGGCTTCAGTAAATCAAGGAAAAGGAGTTTCCCCCACTGCGTATAGCTACGCAATACGAAGTGACCGTTCGAAGGGGAACTTTTCATTTTTGGGTGAACTATCCTTTTAAGATTCAAAACGCATTTTCTATTATTTTGATTATGTCATGTGACAACAGTATGGCTTACCTGGACAACTGTTTGAGATATTTATCTGTGTGCTTTCAGGTTTGGCTTCAAATCTGTGACATGCACTTTCAGTAAACTACAGCAGTCTATTATTGTGCTAAAACTCATTTCAGGTAAAGCCTCTCCCTAAATGAGGTTAATCAGTGTACATGTCCTAAAGCTGAATAAGCTGCAATGTGGATCAGACCTTTTGTCATTTAGTCTACATTTTGACTAGTCATCAGACTAAATGTTTCATGATGCATATTGTTTCATTTATTATTATTTTTCAATATGGAATGCAATGTAGAGTGTATACTGTACAGGATGTAGTAAGCAGTATGCTAGCTTTCCATTCCAAACACAGCGCGCCTAGACCCTCACAATGCTCGAGTGTATGTAGTGTGCATAGGGCATTCTGCAATGTATCAGAATATAAAACGTGAAATAGTTTAACATATGAAGGATAATGAAAAGCATTTGTCAGAGCTGGTATCTCTGAGAACCCAAGTCACAAATAAAAGAGGTAGTGGAACTATTCCCTGAAAGCTGCACATTCATGTGGGGTTTTCACAACATTTGTCCAAGAAATGGTAATCACTATAAATCTGTAAAATTATATGTTTCATAGAAAAGAGAGTTATGTATCCTAAGGTTCACATAGATCAGTTTGCACCTACAAATTAAGAATTCATAATTTATGCACCCTCACTTTTCAGTTAACTAAAAATTTCATTTGTCAATGTAACACAAATGCACAAATTTTGTAGAATTTTCATGCTGCTCAGTCTTCATCCAATTTCAGTGTATAGAAAAAAAGCAACACACTTTCTCACGTCTCCTTTTGTGTTCCAAAGTAGAAATAAGTCATACGGGTTTGGAACGATATGAGGGTGGGTAAATTAATCATTTTGTGACATATTTCCCCATAACAAATTGATTTGTTTACTTCATAATCTTTTTCAAGATATCTGTTGCAAACGCTGCCAGGTCTCATTTATGATTCTAAGATGAGAGACATGTGGCAAAAATAACATTTCAATATCATTCAAGTTCCATCAAATCCTTCATCTCCTCTGCTGTGTACTCTTTTCACGTGCTTTCCTCTTATCTCCATTTTGCTTTTCAAAATCATATCATCTAATATCCGGACTAAACAAAGCAAATGGGAACCTGCCTTTGTGTTTTGTTTTTTCACCAGATATAGATGGAGCTTTGATGGATTGGTGGAAAAAGCATGCCAACCTCTCTCTCTCTCTCTCTCTCTCTCTCTCTCTAAGTGGAAGTTGTAAAAGGCATTGCTGTCAGTGATGTGGGCAGTAATAAATAGCTCTGAGGACCTCCACCTATTTCCCTCTGGAACTGAAGAGTCACCATAGGGATTAGCTGTAAGTCTTATGTGATGTAAATGTCTTTCATTAGCATCTGCTTGAGAAAAAAAAATCTAAAAATAATTCTGTGATGAGCATGTTTTTAATTTATGAATGAAACTGCCCTGATATCATAATGAAGAAAAAATGCCTCAATATAAAATAATAATGAAGAAAGAAAACCTTACAGTATTTTGGCAAAAAAAAAAATTTGTTTTTTGTTAGAAAAAATACAAAACATTTAGAAATATTATTCAGTATACACATATATAAATATAAAATATAGAAATAGACAAATGAAAGAAAAACAACTTTGTCTATCAAAAGTCAGTTAATGTGACTAACAAAGTCATGTGGTGCAACCAACGGACAGAAACATGAAAAAAAAAAACGAAACAGGCAGTGATTGTCACGGGTGGTTGCAGGAAGGCAGACGGAAGCGAGGATATAATTCCAAGATGAAGGTTTAATGATAATATACCATTGGACAGCAGAACAGGCAGCAACACACACTAAATACATCAGAGATCGGAAAAAGACTGACTGAACAGACGAAACTTAATTACAAACATAGATGACACTGATTAACAGAACACAGGTGATACAGATGATGATGATTAACTAAACACAAGTAATACAGATGAACTGATAATGACAGAGAAGACGACATGTAACGTGATGACAGACAGACAAGTCCAATGAAAATAAACTAAACAAACCTCTTTTGTGACAGTGATATTATACAGAGAAGATTTGCACTGTAACATGTATGTATTTTGTAAGAAAAATGTTTTTACTCAATGGTCATACAACATAACATTTTTGTTTTAAAGTCATTTAATTTAATTTTATTTAAATATAAAATTACCCTCCCTCTTCTAGCGACATCTCTTCTCTTCTGTAATGACACCACCAGACCTTTTATTTCTGAACTACTGCAATGCGTAGAAGAACTAAAGCAATAAAAAGTTGTCACATTCATGTCCATTGTACTTTGAAAGAGCTGTGAAATGTTCAAGAGAAAATGCAATATCATTTTACAAAAGTAAACATGAGAAAAATTATTTTCTGTAGTATGTAAATTTTAGCTGAGCTTTTGAGCTGGCAAGACATTTATAATGGTATTTGAACTTTCTAAGCATCAACAAATCTTGACAATTACCAATATATATATACCTGTTAGGCACTTTATTCTTTATTTCCACTTTTTTTTTTTTAAATATATTTTTCAAATTTAAATTTAAAATAAACTCCTCTCTGAGCTGATATGCGATGGAAAAAGGGAGAAGAATGAGTTTGGAAAAAGGATCCGAACATGGGTTGCTCACATCAAAGGCTAAAGCCACCCGCTTTATTTTCCACACCACTGACAATTGGTGGGCGGAGTTAGTGTAAATAGCCTCTGCCAACTAGGCGGGCTATTTGTACTTGGTCTTGGTGTAAATAGCCACTCTGATCTTTACCTATAGTTTTTTAATGACAACTCTCTGAAAGATTAGCATGGTAATCTTGGCAGAATAGATCTGCAACGCTGCTGCTGCTGCTGCTGCTTCTGCTGCAGAGCAAGTACAGAGACTTGCTACTGCCAATACATTCACAGACATGGCTGTGAGCATGTAAGACATGCAGCTGCACATACATGAATTAACCCCCGTAAGCACATCTATACAGGTGGAGCTGGGGAAGGTGGAGGGTTTCTGATAGTGCACTGCAGACTGCTACAGCAAACACCACCAGTATTTGAATGTTGAGCCGCAGCTCATTGGCCGCTGATGCAACAGCATCCAATCAGCTGCGCTATGCAGATAACGATGTGATCACTACCAAATGAGTTAAAGACCAATCAGCCTGCGCCATCTAGAGTTTCATGCAAGGTATTTGTAGTTTTTTTGTAGTTGTAGATTGTTTATTGTAAAAGACAGACCTTCATTTGTGTAATAATATGTTTTATATTTGCCTAAAGGCCTGTTCACACAAATAATAATAACTACAACAATAAATACATGGTAGTGTCAGCACCAAATGGACAGTAGCATTCTGTTTAGTAAAATCTGGATTCTGTACTTGCACATGTGGACATGCATCACTGATCAGGGATGCTACAAGAGAGCCACACTAGGATATTTCTAGATCAATAAACTGTACAATCAATAAAGTGCAGTCAATAGTACATTAAAGTATTTTTTTTTCACTAATTATGTGATCAACCTTTAACCATGTTCAGAAACAAAAAAACACAGTCAATCTTTATTTTGGGTGCCATCCAGATTGCTTGTAGTATTACAGAGAGCATCTGCGGATTGTTGAGTGTATCCTGTATGCAAGATCAGCAGGAGTCTGTCAGAATGAGCCATTACAAACGCAACACTTTATCAAACTGATGCTTTCCTGGATTTGGTGATTATGACTAACACTTTTCTGCAACATTAAGGCACATGTCTGGCTGAGGCTGGCCGCTGGGAATATGAGAGCCGCCCACACTTTCATACTGTATGATGGCTGGCAAGCATTTTGAGCTTTTCACATCCCTACTGCTGTGAGACAATAACTCTTAGTGACTCTGTAAAGTTGCCAAAATAATTTTAATGACAATTATTTACCCTGAGACCAAAAGCAAATTATACTTTCTTGGCAGACACTTTCTTGCCAGATGAATTTTCTGTACCAAATTGTCAAGCCTCAATTGATACAGTCCTCCACAATGTAACTCTCATTACAAAATGTGCCAAGGCCATTTGAATAAAACTTATCATTAACTGAGCTGTCGTAGAGCTGGAACGCTTTTGAACTCTTAAACCGCAATTGTTTTAGCTGGAATGCCTCCAGTGACAGAGTTTGATGGGAAGTTAATTTTTTTTTGGCATAAGAAGTCTCGTAATAGCGTAATCAAATGAACAATTTACCTTCATTTATCTAGTAAAGTTTACAGTACACTGTGCCAGACAGCACTGAATTTATTTCAGTCTGGCAGGATTGTTATCATTTAGGTTTTATTTCTATTTTTATAGAAGTTTAGTTTTTATTTGTATGTATTTTCACTCAGAATTTGCTGGTAAATTTCTATAATTATTACAATTAAAGGGCAAGTATCACACTGAATTAAATGTGAAATTTAAATAAAACAAAGTAGAACAAGTGAAATAGTATTTTCGGTAGAATTTTATTTTTACAGTCCTGTTCCCCATGTATATTGTACTTATTGTAGTATTGCAATAACTAGGTAATAACTAGGTACTAACCCTGGACCTACCCCTAAACCTAACCCATGTAGTTACTATATGTTAACAGTACTTTTCTTAGGTAAGTACACTGTAAGTGCACATACTGTAAAATAAAGTGCAACCATATTTTCTTGTAAAACATACTCTAATAATCTTTGCTTTAGTTACAACTTTGAAAAATGTTTTTCACTCGATCATTGTAAGCTTTTTCAAATTTCAGTTAATTTAGTCTTCATTTTAGTTTTAGCATTTTAGGGCTACCAAAGTATTGCCCAAAATACATTTCAGTTTTTACGTGTACGCTAGTGTATGTGTATTCTACAAGTGGCGTAAATTTCGTCATCAGCATAGTACATGCTCAACTCACACTTGCACCTCGAATTTTTGTCACTAATAAATTCATTGGTTGCTTCTTTGTCAGTTTTTTTTTTTTTTGTGAGAGGTTTAAGAAATAAACTCAACTTAGATTTTAACAAGTACAAAGCCATTTTTATTTCTCAAAACTTCTGGACAGAAATAGTGCAGACACTGGATAAAAATGAACGTTTTTTTCATAACCGTTCGTTAAAGTCTTCATGAAATCAAAATTCAAATAACCTTCACTCCAGTCTATTATCTGATGACGTGTTTAATGGTGCAAGGGCAAGACAACCTATTGTAACGCTGACAGGAACAAGCGAGATGGCCGGCGTCAAGCAGAGCTATGTGCAGGGTTTATTAATGATTTAAATTAATCAACATCAAACAATAACATCAAGGAACATGGGGAGCATGGCGACCAGGTATCCACATAAACAGGAAACAGTGACTGACAAGGAACAAGGGAAACACAAGGGCTATATTCAAACAAGTGCTATATACACACAAGCGGTAACAAGCTAACAACACACACCTCGGAACAATCAGACTAATCAAAAAAGAAAACTACATAGAACTACAAGCATGACACTCAGGACAGGAAATAATGTAAAAGTCAAAACACAACACAGGGAACATGGAAGGTGGTGAAGGTGGGCCTGGAAACCAAGTCAGAGCAGGGGGCCAGGGTGGAGCCAGCTAGGTGGGAAGCCATGTAGGAGCTGGAGGCCACCAAGGCAAAGTAGGTGAAGCTGGAGACCCACAAGTCTGGAGCAGGCAGAGCTGGAGACCACCAAGCAGGACCTAGAGACCCCCACGACAAAGCAGGTGAAGCTGGAGACCCCCAAAGTGGAGCAAGCAGAGCTGGAGACCACCAACCCGGAGCTGGAGACCCCCAAGGCAAACCAGGCAAAACTTGAGTCCCCCCAAGTTGGAGCAAGCAGAGCTGGAGACCCCCAAGGCTGGAGCAGGCAGAGCTGGAGGCCCCCAAGGCAAAGTAGGTGAAGCTTGAGAACCCCAAGGCTGGAGCAAGCAGAGCTGGAGACCCCCAAACAAAGCAGGTGAAGCTTGAGAACCCCAAGGCTGGAGCAAGCAGAGCTGGAGACCACTAAGACTAGAGCAGGTGAAGCTTGAGAACCCCAAGGCTGGAGCAAGCAGAGCTGGAGACCCCCAAACAAAGCAGGTGAAGCTTGAGAACCCCAAGGCTGGAGCAAGCAGAGCTGGAGACCACTAAGACTAGAGCAGGTGAAGCTTGAGACCCCCAAGGCTGGATCATGCAGAGCTGGAGACCCCCAAGGCAAAGCAGGTGAAGCTTGAGAACCCCAAGGCTAGAGCAAGCAGAACTGGAGACCACCAAGACTAGAGCAGGTGAAGCTTGAGACCCCCAAGGCTGGAGCAGACAGAGCTGGAGACCCCCAAAGCTGGAGCAGGCAGAGCTGGAGACCCCCCAAGTTGGAGCAAGCAGAGCTGGAGAATCCCAAGGCTGGAGCAGGCAGAGCTGGAGACCCCCAAGGCAAAGTAGGTGAAGTTTGAGAACCCCAAGGCTGGAGCAAGCAGAGCTGGAGACCCCCAAGGCAAAGCAGTTGAAGCTTGAGAACCCCAAGGCTGGAGCAAGCAGAACTGGAGACCACCAAGACTAGAGCAGGTGAAGCTTGAGACCCCCAAGGCTGGAGCAAGCAAAGCTGGAGACCCCCAAGGCAAAGCAGGGGAAGCTTGAGAACCCCAAGGCTGGAGCAAGCAGAACTGGAGACCCCCAAAGCAAAGCAGGTGAAGCTTGAGACCCCCAAGGCTGGAGCAAGCAAAGCTGGAGACCCCCAAGGCAAAGCAGGTGAAGCTTGAGAACCCTAAGGCTGGAGCAAGCAGAACTGGAGACCCCCAAAGCAAAGCAGGTGAAGCTTGAGACCCCCAAGGCTGGAGCAAGCAGAGCTGGAGACCACCAAGACTAGAGCAGGTGAAGCTTGAGACCCCCAAGGCTGGAGCAAGCAGAGCTGGAGACCCCCAAAGCAAAGCAGGTGAAGCTTGAGACCCCCAAGGCTGGAGCAGGCAGAGCTGGAGACCCCCAAAGCAAAGCAGGTGAAGCTTGAGACCCCCAAGGCTGGAGCAGGCAGAGCTGGAGACCACCAAGACTGGAGAAGGTAAAGCTTGATACCCCCAAGGCTGGAGCAAGCAGAGAGCACAGAGTTCAGATACAGTCTCAGTGGGTTTAACAGAACAGACAGAGGGTTCAGAAATGGCCTCCTTGGCCGGGACAGGGAGCCCAGAGAGTTCATAATCTGTCTTTTTGGCTGTAACAGAGTTAATAGAAAGCTCAGAGAGTTCAGAAAGATGCACTAGTCTTCAACACATAAGAGACACCATGCTAAAATGTAACGAGTAATTGCATTGCTCATCACAAATATATTGTAGTAAATAGTACATATACTTATTCAAAAATACTAACTAAATATATTTACTCAAATACTATATATCATTCCCCCCATGGCTGTGGTGGGTGCCACCACCTCAGGAGACGTGTGTGCAGCCCAGACACATAAAATGACAGTAGCCATCACTGGGAACACCTAGGACAAAGGGAAGAGCTCCCAGACCACCGGGGGCACTGACTACGAGCTTGAGCTTGAGGGCCCTGAGACCACTCGCACCGACATCTGTGGAGGATCCACCACACTGGGTGACAGTCTCATCCACCATCCAGTGGGTGGGATTGTGCTGGCCGGTTAAGACTGTGGTGGACAAAGCAACGCTGCAAACTACATTTGAAGATTAGTAAGCTTACAAATCATTCGTAATTTTTAAAAAGAAATCAATAAATTTTACGTCATGATATTTTTGAGGTTATTACATGAATGAGTTACTTAGTGTCATGTTTGTTGAGAAATTGTCTAAATGAACACCTGTCCAAGAATGTACAGTATGTGCATGTGCATATTTGCATGTTTGTGTTTATGAGTGTTTAAGTGTATGTTTTAGCATTAGAGTCATCAGCACTAATCATCCACCGCTTTGCCAGGAAGTTGCTGGACTTCCTCTTCATTTGACCTCATTTCCTGTCCAGGTTATTACTATAGCATTGTTTTCCACCCTGTCCTCCTCATGCTTATTCTCTGTTCACACGCATATTGATTCATACTTAAATAAGCTGTTGACGCAAAAATGAAAGAGCTGTCATCATTTACTCACCCTCAGGTCATTGACTTTCTTCTGTGGAACACAAAAGGAGTTTTAAAAAAAGATGCAAAAAATACCATAAAAGTCTCATTAAAATGGTTCAAAAGTCTTCTGAAGCAATACAATGACTGAGTCCTCTATAGGCCTATTATCTTAAAGCTTCCTCTACAAAAAAAAATAAAAAAAAAAAAATAGTCCACTACAATTTATGAAACAATTGGCCTAGCAACAAGACACAAAACATTCCAATAATATTGCAGTATGCATTTGTATGAAAGGAGAAAGCAAGTCCACTGTGTGTTATGAGAGACATGAAAGTGGCGCCAGATTCAGGTACCTGGATGAGTGATAAACAACTAATAGACAGCAAAGCCATGGATGCTGACAAATATTTGGAAATGTCTGATCACTGAATGCAGAGACTGACCAATCAGAATCAGGAATTCCAGAGAGCTGTGTAATTGGAATCAGTTGGATCAATGTGTTGAACTTGATAACTGAATCAGTCCTCTGTTTTTAAGAAGAATCAAATCAAAAGAGAGATTCATTTACAACTTCTTTCATGAACACACCAGGAGATCTCGGATGAATGACAGGATTTTGAGTGAATAACAAATGATCGAGTCAAATGGACAACATTTATAATATTTTTTTGTCTTGTTTTATACCTTTGTGTTCCACAGAAGAAGGAAAGTCATACAGATTTGGAACAACAGGAGGGTGAGTAAATGATGACAGAACTTAATTTTTTTGGTGGGTGAACTGTACCTTTAAGCATGAGCTACCTGTTGGTTATTGCAAGTCTCAACATACTCATCTACCCCCTCATCTACTGTTTTTTTTTTCTGTTTTTGGTCCTCTAATGTTCACACTTTCCTAAATGTGTTCCTGTGTGCTGAAAACAACTCTCTCCTCACTTACTCATATGGTTGCTCATTTAGAAGATTCAGCGTTCCTCTGCTATTCTGGTTGACTGCAGCTAGTCCTTCCTCTCAACTCGCACTGGAAGTGTAATCAGTAAATTTAGCCCTCCTGTTTACGGAGTGTTGAAAACTGGGCCATTATTCAAGGATCTCGTCTTGTGTGCAGCCGACAGAGAAATAAGTGTTGACATACAGCAGTATCATACAGACATACAGTTAGTATCAAAGAGATTAGCAGCATTGGGATTCCCTTGGCCAATCAATGAAGAGAGGAGAAATGTTTGTGTGTTTTCTGTTTCTTGGACGAGTTACTGTATTTGTGCACTTAAAGGCATAGTTCACCTAGAAATTCTAATTCTGCCATCATTTACTTAACCTTGTGTCATTCCAAACCTGTATGTCTTTCTTCGACTCTTGACTTAATTTTAAAGATCTCTTTATGCCAAAAAGATTCTATAATATATAAGGAGAAGTGTCTTCAATGACTGGATAATACTTTCGTTTAATGGGTTACTTCAAAAAAAATTCTAGTGATAAATTATGTAAATGAGCTGTTAATTTCACAATTCAGTCTAAATAAATGAATTAAAAATATATATTATTAATAATTGGTCCTATGATGGGAACCCCTAAAAGGTTCTATATATGAAGCGTGTGACAGAACCCCTTTAAGGTACAGTACAGTACAGTACAGCTTATGATCTGTAATGCCCAGACACTTTTAAGGCAGAAAAAAATAAGCAGTAAATGAGTACAAATAGGGGTCCAGCACCCTCAGTTTGGAGCCCTTAAAAAAAAAAAAAAAAAAAAAAAAAAAAAAAACACCTGGAGGCATTCCAGAAAGAAGGTTATTTGACATACCTGGTTAAGTTTACTCAGAGTAAACGGATCTTTCAGGTATCTTTTAGGGTAGCCAAAGCAACTTACTATCTGAACATAACCAGCTCCGGAGCAGGTTATATTCCAGGGTTAGTTTGTTTCAGAGGTATTCATCGCAGTTCTGGGTATACGTGTGGTAAGCAGGACAAGGCAGAGGGCCGTGAGAACAGGGCGAGGCCGGTGGCATGATGGATAATGACCGATCTTGAGTTTCTCATGGAGGAGCTTCGGAAGCATAAAAGAAGGAGCAATGACAGTGAAGGATGAGAGAGAACCAGTCCTGGACATTTAAGTTATGTTTTGTTTATGTGTGTGCGGCAGTCGTCTGAGAGGGGCTGCCGCTTTTATTTTCATTTTGTGTTTGTTTATTTTGTGATTATTAAAGTTGTTGAATGTTGGCCGGTTCCTGTCTCCTACTTCCCTTATCAACAAATCGTGTTACATTGGTGCTGAAACCCGGGAGGATGGAGGCACATGCTGTCGGAGAGCCCTCGCTGCTGAGGGGAAGGTCGGTCAGCACGAAGGAGCAGGGATCGCCAGTGGCTGCCCGAGGTGGTGGTGGTGGAGCGATGGAAAAACAGGTAGGACGGATAGATCGCTGCCATTCTCCTGGGTCAAGGAGGGGTAGCTGATGTCCCAGAGGTAGCGGATGAGTCGGCGCCGTTTGCCAGGAGGCCAGAGCCTGCTGCCGTCCGGCATGTTTGGGGACTCGCAGGGAACGGGTGCACAGTCTTGTGGGTACCCCCCGGCCTGTGAGGGGTCAAGTCAAGTCAAGTCAAATATATTTATATAGCGATTTTCACAATACAGATTGTATCAAAGCTGCTTCACAGTATCAATCAAAACAACTTAACAATATTTGTTTATTACTGGAAAAAAGACATCCAAGTTTGGTAGAGCTGATCAATGGTATGATTGGTTAATTAATTTGAATATCCCCAACTGAGCAAGCCAAAGGCAACAGTGGCAAGGAACCGAAAAACTCCATCCAGTGACCTAATGGTGTCCTAACACCCCATCAGATGACCCAATGGAGAAAAAAAACCTTGGGAGAACCCAGGCTCAGTCGGGGGCCAGTTCTCCTCTGGCGTTTATGAACTAGAGGCCGAATTTACAGTAACTGTAAGATAAAAAATTTATATGAATGCCTGGCTAAATAGATGCGTCTTCAGTCTAGTTTTAAACTGGGAGAGCGAGTCTGAGCTACGAACAATATCAGGAAGGCTATTCCAGAGCTTCGGAGCTATTACCGGAGTAATATTACCAAGTGGCAGCATATATATTGAGAATAATAAAGGGCCTAACACAGATCCCTGCGGCACTCCATAGTTTGCCGAAGTTATAATCGATTTTTCTCCATTTAAGTAGATGAAATGGTAGCGGTCAGATAAGTATGACCTGAACCAGCTTAATGCTTGTCCTTGAACACCAGTGTAATTTTGTAGTCGATCTAAGAGTATTGTGTGATCTATAGTATCAAACGCAGCACTAAGATCAAGTAAAACTAGTACTGAGATACAGCCTTGGTCCGAAGCTAAAAGTAAATCATTTGTGATTCTAACAAGCGCAGTTTCAGTGCTATGATGTGGCCTGAATCCAGACTGAAACTTTTCATAGATGTCGTTTTCTTGCAAGAAAGAGCCGAGTTGAGCGGACACAACTTTTTCTAATATTTTTGACATAAATGGAAGATTCGAAATGGGTCTGTAATTTGCTAGGTTATTTGGATCTAATTGTGGTTTCTTAATAAGAGGTTTTATAACTGCCAGCTTGAACGTTCTTGGAACATGACCTAAAGATAAAGATGAGTTAATAATATTGAGAAGAGGCTCTTCCACTATAGGTAACACTTCTTTCAGTAGTTCAGTTGGTATAGGATCTAATAAACATGTTGTTGTTTTGGATGAAGTGATAAGTTTATTTAACTCTTTTTGTTCTATGGTTGTAAAGCATTGTAATTGTTCTTGCGGGGTGATAATTGCGGCCGAATAATAAGGCGCGAGCAAAGATCGAACGTTTACGATTTTGATTCTGATGCTTTCAATTTTCTCGGTGAAGAAGTTCATGAAATCATTACTACTAAACTGTAACGAGGTATTTTGTTCAGACGACGTCCGTTTATTTGTTAGTCTAGCCACGGTATTAAATAAAAACCTTGGATTATTTCGGTTGTTTTCTATTAATTTGCTGAGGTGCTCAGCCCTGGCCGTTATAAGTGCCTTTTTATAAAGTGACATACTGTCTTTCCACGTGATTCTAAAGACCTCTAAATTAGTTTTTTTCCATTTACACTCTAAATTACGGGTTTCTCTCTTTAAAATATACATAGTATTATTGTACCATGGTGCTATACTTTTTTCTCTGACCTTTTTTAATCTAATGGGTGCAACAATATCCAATGTTCTAGAGAGAATGGTGCTCATAGTGCTAGTTAGTTCGTCTAGTTCATCTGTTTGATTAGGTTCAGGCAGCAGCTGAGACAGATCAGATAAGCTATTTGAGAAATGATCTATGGTGGATGGACGAATTGTTCTACCTGGTCGATAACGTGGCGCAGCATGACATATTACAGCAGTGCGTAATATGCAAGTTACCAAGTAGTGGTCAGTGACATCATCACTTTGTGGAATGATATCTATATCGGTTGGATCGGTTCCATATGATATAATTAATTCGAGTGTATGATTAAGACGATGAGTTGGTCCGGTGATGTTTTGCTTGACCCCAAAGGAGTTTAATAAATCTGTAAACGCAGCCCCTAACGCATCATTTAAATTATCTACGTGTATGTTAAAATCTCCAACAATTAATGCTTTATCGACGTTGACCAAAAGATCTGATAGAAAGTCAGCAAACTCTTTTAGGAAATTGGTGTAAGGCCCTGGAGGTCTATATACGGTAGCCAATGCTAGAGATAATAGGGATTTTTTTCTTACATCTAAGAGCGTAACATTTAGCACAAGCACTTCAAACGAATTAAACCTATGACGAGTTTTCTGAGTAACATTTAGGATATCTCTGTAGATTGTTGCAACACCGTCGCCACGACCGATCAGACGGGGCTCATGCTTATAACAGTATCCTGGCGGAGTAGACTCATTTAGACCGAAATAATCATTTGGTTTAAGCCAGGTTTCAGTAAGGCACAGAACATCGAAATTATTATCTGTGACCATTTCATTTACAATAACCGCCTTAGGTGTGAGCGATCTTATGTTTAGAAGACCTAGCTTTAGAAATTGTTTTTGTTCACTAATAGCGAGATTTTTTGTTTTAATAACAATTAGATTTTTTCTAGATCCCGCAGTAGATTTATTATTTGATCTTAGTGAATGAGGAATAGACACAGTTTCTATGCAATGTTCTACACTAGTATTAATATCAATTAAATTGGTGCAGTAGAGACTGTGATTTGGATTTTTGGTTACTAGTCAAATGGTATTTAACATCTTGGAGATGTTATCCAACAGAAGATCTGCCCCGATTCTACTTGGGTGTAAGCCATCAGCGCGGAAGAGCCTTGGTCGCTCCCAAAACAGATTCCAATTATTTACAAAAATTAGTTTCTGCTCATTGCACCATGATAATAACCATTCATTTAGCGCAAATAATCTACTGAACTTTTCATGCCCTCGTCGGTACGTAGGAAGCGCTCCAGACACAATAATCGATGTTTCAGGCGATGTGCTGCGTACCGTATCGATAAGGCTCCTGAAGTCTTTCTTCAGAACCTCCGTCTGTTGCAGCTTAATGTTGTTAGCTCCCGCGTGCAGCACAACAGCTCCGACGCGCTCATCACCGTTCAAGATCTCAGTTACCCGCACAGTGATATCGAGAACACGAGCACCAGGAAAGCAGTGACTGTGCACCTTACTTTTACCTAAAGTAGCGTGGACGTGTCGGACGGTGGAATCGCCGATGATCACAGCATCGCGTTCCGTTTCGCGAAGAGGGGAGAAGCGGTTCTGAGTGGAGATCTCGAAAACCGGGAGGGGCGAAAAGATTCTTGTCCTGGCTCGCGGCTTCCGCGGAACCACCCAGGCTTCGTGGTGGTGTGTTGGAGCCGGAGTGAATGAAATCATGGCTGATCGTGACCTGGACGCTCGGGACCAATGCTGAGAAATGCACGGAGTAGACGAGGTCAGCATCAGTTACTAACGTTAATCACTGATCCGTGTGCATCAGCGCGTGATGTTTCAAGAGCTAAACGCCGGTCTCTCAGCTCAGCTTGTCTCTCTAGAAGGTCACGCATCTGCTTTTCTACAGCTTCTAATTCAGACTGCACCGCGAGCAATTCAGATTTGTTCTCATCTGCACCAAAAGGTAGATAACATACACCTGATATATTCGCCATTTTAACAGATGGACAGTAAGTTAGCAATGATGCAACCAGTGATGCTATTAATATTTATACTAATTTATGACTCAAGTCTTGGGTAAAAAATGTCTTTTTAGTGGTATGGGTGTAATGTAGACGCACGATAGACGGGAAAACAAACAAACTCACAGCAGGCAACGAGGCTGACAAAAGCAGTCGATCGCAGGGCGAACAGCAGTGAAGCGGTGTCTCGCTCTACGACCAACAACCAATGTTCAAACCGTATTTGCGCAAACAAACAAACGCAAACAAACAAACTCACAGCGGGCAACGAGGCTGACAAAAGCAGTCGATCGCAGGGCGAACAGCAGTGAAGCGGTGTCTCGCTCTACGACCAACAACCAATGTTCAATCCGTATTTGCGCAAACAAACAAACGCAAACAAACAAACTCACAGCGGGCAACGAGGCTGACAAAAGCAGTCGATCGCAGGGCGAACAGCAGTGAAGCGGTGTCTCGCTCTATGACCAACAACCAATGTTCAAACTGTATTTGCGCAAACAAACAAACGCAAACAAACAAACTCACAGCGGGCAACGAGGCTGACAAAAGCAGTCGATCGCAGGGCGAGCAGCAGTGAAGCGGTGTCTCGCTCTATGACCAACAACCAATGTTCCAACCGTATTTGCGGTTCCAGCCGTATAATGGCTTGAGACGCGTCTGGCCAACAGTCCGAGTTGTAATTATGAGTTAAATGATGGTTCAGAACAGAATAAAGAGAGAAATACGGAAAAACAGAAGGAAATACGAAGCTAATACGAGGCTTAGACAGCCACGACGCAAACAAACTCAAAGCTCACAGCAGGCAGCGAGGCGAACAAAAGCAATGGTGATGGTGGGTATGTGGCGAGCAGGACGAGGCCGGGGGCGTGATTGATAATGAGCGTCACCTGTGCACCTCACCAGTCTCGAGTTTCTCACGGAGGAGCTTTGGAAGCATAAAAGGAGGAGTGACGACAGTGAAGGACGAGAGGACCAGGCCTGGACAATTTTACATTATGTTTTGTTTATGTGTGTGCAGCAGTCGTCCTTGAGGGGCTGCCGCTTTTATTTTTGTTTCGGGTTTTGTCATTATTAAAGTGTTGAAACGTTCGCTGGTTCCTGCCTCCTTCCCTTATCAACAAGACGTGTTACAGTTAGTTAACCTTGCTTTCTGGAATACACCTCTGGATGGATGATCAATGGAAACAGCAACACAATGCATTCCATTGTACCTTAAACATGAATTACAATTACAAGTGTAAGCACCAACAGATCTTGGTAACACTTTATTTTGATGCTCCCCAACAGACATTCTACGGACTATAAGTAACTTTGTACATTAACAAGTACATGTCAACTTGTTCCACTTACCCGGACTCTAACCTAAGAGTCTACTAATACTCTATGAGTGTTAGCTGACATGTAGTTGCAAATCATTTATAGTTAGTATGACTAAAGTGGACCATCAAAATTAAGTGTAACTCTTTTCTTGCATATTATGATCCGAGTAATATGGATTATACATATATATATTTTTAACTTTGCTCTATCCATCAGTTATTGATTGTATGAAGGCAGATCTAAATGTGAGCTTACAGTCAATTGAAAGAAAGGGGCAGGGTAAAAGACTGGAGAAGGTCGACATGCCACATTTTGATTAAGAATTACGAGGTTAGAACAAATTTTAAAAAGTGAAACATACATATGGATGAATCGTTCACAATAAGATAAATAGCATGCATTTCAAAAATTGATAAAGTAAATTTCGATATTAATCCGCCTTTAACCAGCACCTTGAATAACTATTTACATTTATTCGTTTGGGTAGACGCTTTTATTTAAAGTGCCTTACAAATGAGGTATTCAACATGTGATTCATCTTAAGGAGGCAATAAAATGAGAAGTGCTCGCAATACAAGTTTCAGAATAGTACAAGTTAGTAATTATATTAATAGCATCCTTTGAGTAGGTAACAGGCCCATGTTTGTGTTCTATAAACATCAATGACTGTCTCAGCTCACCATCTGCACTTGCATTGTGTAACTATCTGGTGTTTGTGAACTGTTGTGATTCATGAGAAAATTCAAACTTTGAGATCTGGCTAGGCAGTGTCAGAATTCCTCTCAAAGAGTTCCTTGCAAATGTGCTGTGAAGCCATTACCATCGCCACAAAACACACAATTCCCACACACTTGTAGGTTGACTCCTGGATGGAAACAGGAAAGGACAGAGTCTCTCTTTATCTTGGCGAAACATGGCTTCCGAGAGAAGGGTAAGGAGTAATTTGTGAATGGGACTCCAGCCAGTAATCCTCCGCCACTCCTTTCATCCATTCCCACAACACGGAGGCACAAGCATCCACAAGTGTGGATGTGGTTGGAGCGCAACATGGATGTTCAACTTCCCACAGGTCACATGATCAGGATACAAGATGTGAGGAGGTGTGCGCTACAGTAACCCTTTACTAATTTGGAGGGGTTGTGCAAAGTTACACATATTTCTCAAGAAATAAAGTTAATAGTCATTTATTTCAAGGGAAATTTTTTATGTTCCAGGAAACATTAGGTTGTTTATCTTTCTGTAAATAACAGTATGGTTTTAATAAACACACATTGGATCACTTAACCTGTGGCGTAAATCTGTTGTTTTATTTATGCTGCTTTTTGTATTGTTAATGCACTTGTTTTCCTGTCTAATTTTCCCAGACTTGGAATGCTCACAAGAATTCCTGTATACCTTTGAGCTAAATTTAATTAATATGAGTACTAAAAATAGAAAAACACAAATAATGATCTAAGATTGCAGCTATTGTTGTGCTGTTTGTTTCTAGATTATAGTAAATTGACAAATCACACACACACACACACACAGTGATATTTGGGTATACATTTCTTCTATTTAAACATTTATGATTAAATATTTGAAAATTATTTTGTATACATTTAAATTCTGCTTACTGAACATATTAATCTTTGTGAAGCTTTACAAAAACTCTTTCAACACTGCTTAAAAGAGCAAAAGGCACTTCATGTAGTTGGTTAGTGGATGTTTAACGTGTGCAGAACTGGAATTTAGACAAAAAAGCTCCATTTGTCACGTTTTAGTTCCAAGGATGACAAAGAAGTTTCAAGTCTTTATTAAAATAAAGCAAACATAGGTAGATCCAAAAGGTAACAAGCCGCAAGCGAAACAGTCAGACACAAACAAAACCAGACCCTGTAAGAAAGCAAACTGAGGGACTTAAATACACAATGATAATGATAATGAAATGAATGCAGACAGCTGTGTTAAATGAATCACCAAGACAACAGATAGTGGCGGGAAAGATAAACAAACTAAAAGTCTATGAAAATGAAACTAAACATAACTTTGACACTATTATTATTTTTATTATTATTGATGATGATGATGATGATGATAGTAGCACCATTATTATTATTACAAATAATAATAATAAAATCAAATAATTGTAAAATAATATAATCTAAAATAATATTTATAATTATTATTAAATATAATTTTAGATAATTGTATTATTGTTATTATTTGTAATAATATTAATACTTTTACTAATGGTGCTATTATTATTATTATAAATATTATTTGTTTTGAAGTGTATAGTAAACTTAATCATCATCATCATCATAATAATACACATTGTCACTGTAATTCCCAAACTTCCATTTGTGTTGTTTTAGTGCTTTATTACTAGTTTTCCAATTTTAGAATAATATTAAAGAAAATGTGTGTATAGACCTTGTATAATAGTAAATGCTTGTCTAAACCATTGGCGTGTTATGCATATTTTCCCACCACCAGAATACCTTTAATAACCTAATGTAATGATATTGCAACTGAAGGCATCCAAGTAAAATGAACTACTTGATTGAATGAATGTTGTATGGATATTTTTAGTTTGAAATGCCCGAGTGTCAGGGCAGATCTTTCTCTGTAGAGCGATTGCAGATGTACCTGATTTGCAGTGTTGCCATTGTTGCTCATAATAAAGGCCAGATTTTGGGAAAATGCTGAAACAGACACATATGAGTCATGGACTGATATTTCCACTGAGCATGTCTTTGCATGAGTGTGTGTGTGTGTGTGTGTGTGTGTGTGTGTGTGTGTGTGTGTGTGTGTGTGTGTGTGTGTGTGTGTGTGTGTGTGTGTGTGTGTGTGTGTGTGTGTGTGTGTGTGTGTGTGTGTGTGTGTGTGTGTGTGTGTGTGTGTGCGCCAATATATGCAACACATGTTTGAATTTGTACAGGTATGTAAGCAATCCTGAGATGCTTTGCATTGAATTATTATTTTTTTATTTATTTATTTAGCTAGAGGAAGCAGCCCTGTTCACTTCATAAAAGTTTTGTGTGGGCATCCATAAGCAGGAATGTTGCTCTGTCTCTGTTACCATGTTCCCTCACTCCATCCATATTTTCATCATGAGGCAACACTTTTTTTTTTGGACAAAAAAGGTAATTGTCTATTGTCAATAGTGTAGTGATGAATGAAGCACAGCTCACACATAGTATTCTTATGTTTTGCTATGAACCAATCACATGTCAGAGACAATGTATGCTTTGTTCCTATTGGCTATAGCACTTGTCAATACAGTTTATGTAAATTAGCCCTAGAAGGTTCAGTTGTGTACTTGCTGCTGAAGAGTTAACCAATCACATGTTCAATTGAATTGAATTCTTCAGTTGAATTCTTCAATTGAATTCTGCATGCACCCAGAGCCTCCTTGTTCACCTCATTATCTTAATGCAAATATAGAAACACAAAGATCACTTTCAAACCAAGAAGCTTTCTGATGGTCAATGTGGCAAAACCGTGTGACCAACAAGTGAAATCTGCATGGGGAAATCTTTTGCCCTCAAGCTAAACTCAAATCTGGTCATTGAAATCCTTTTGGAATGACTGGATTTTGACCTCGAAAACTCACCGGACATAGGTAAATGTGACCCCAATGTCATTGTTACTAGTAATACAATTATGATAATTGTGGTAACATGCTATCAGTAAATATTGTCACCAAAAATATGTTTGTATCACGTGTAAAATATTTTATTTTTTAAAACAAACCAACTTTTTAATATTAATAGATGCAAGATCTGTGTGTTTGGGAGTGAGGCACGATCGGTCAGCCCTCGAAACGCCCGACTGTCCTCTTTGTGAGCGTTTCCTATTAGAGGAAGCTCCACTTCTGCCTGGCCCTTTTCTCAAACAATCAGAGTCAAGTGTTTGCGTCTCGTGGTTCTGGTCCCGAGTTTGCTGTGGCGATATGGTAGCTTCAATCAAGGGGATTTGTTTTATACATATTCTCTGTTCTATAAAGATAAACAGCTGAAACTAACTTGACTATTTTTAATGAACTTATGAGCCCCTACACACATCTCACATGTGCTTAACCCCAAGTGTGTTACCTTTTTTGTCCCCACTACAACAAAATATACAAAAATTGTTTCTATCTTCACAGGGATCACAAATTGAGTTGGCAGAGGCAGAACTTGAGATGGGAAAGCAACCTCGCGGCTCAGATCCAGCATTTGCAGAGGTGGTGTGTGGATTATGCTTACAGTTTAAGGCTAGAGCAGCCAGGTGTCCCCCTTTCTTTCTCTAGCTACGTGCAATGAGTCCTGAGTTGTTTTTGTAAAAAGAAAAACACACATATTCAGTTATTCCAAACAGACTGTGTAAAAAACAACTTGTCTGCTCCTCCGTGCCACCAAGCAGAAGGCTTATAAACGCTCTCGCCATCTCTCTTAGCTAATATGATAAGTGGCATCTGCGGTTAAATATTCGTGGTGACACTGAAAAAAAGCAAGGGGCTGTTTTGGTAACCCTCCACATTTGTGTTTGGAAAGCAGCAGTCTTTAACAGGGGTCTGCCCAGCTTTACTCCCAGAGTGTGGCACCTGCCCCTTTCCCCTCTTCGGTGGGTATTGGGACACAAATGGTTAAGGCAGTTTGCACCATGGATAAAGCCGGGCTTTGTCATTTTCAATCAGTCCCTTGGTTGCGAAGATCAGACTGTTCCTAGTCAGTGAGCTGTTTCAGGGTGCAGAACAGAGCAATTCACCATGATCTACAAGTCCTAATGCTACGGTATTCAGTGGCCTGCCGGCAAGCCGTCTCGGGGGGAAGTGTGTCACACCACAATGAAATGGGTACTCACTCTTCTTCAGTGCCCACTCTTCACACTCTTCCACAGTGCCCACTCTTCAGTCTTGCTATCCCACCACGTTCCCCATTTTGTGAAGAAACAGTCTCCAGCAGGATTCTGCATTGAGTATGTGGCAGCTGCCCACTTTGAACACAAGTAGGCTGTTAGGGCTGTCTGCCCCTCTAAAAAATAATGGGCATCTGCTTTCAACAAGTCCCCTCTTTATTACATTCAGTTGTTCCTGCCAGCAAGTGGGACAGGGTGTTGCGTCTAGTTTTGTATTTAGCTCGGGAAGTATCTTAGTCTTGAACCCTTTCAGAACCCTCCCCCTTCCCCAGCTGCACCTGTATAGATCTGCTACGGGGTTAATTCATGTATGTTACATGTGCAGCAGCAGCAGTATGACTTACATATTCACAGCAATGTCTGTGAATGTATTCGCAGCAGCAGCAGCTTAGCAGATCTATTACGACAAGACCAAATACATTAATATTGTCATATCCATTACCATGCCAATCTTTATTACCATACCAATCTCATAAAAGAGTTTGTCATGACAGAATTAGCATGACAAACTATACATCATTAAAAAGGTCTAAGACTTAAGCTTCAATTTCTGACCTCTGCTTTACTCTGCTTAAAGTCATTCAGTTTTACTTTTAAAACATTTACGAATTGCCCTCTAAATGTACAAAATCCTGTAACATTATTTATTTTAACATCTCTGTGTCTATGATTTTTTTACTGGAACACTGTGCTTTACTATAAATAGCTTATTATCACTTATGACACAGACTCAGATAGCAGCTTTCAGCTGACATTGAATGAGAGAGACTCTGAGGGATTCAGGACTGGTACACTGCATTTTCAAAAACTTCTAACATCAGACTTTATCTACCCAGCTTAATGGCCCAACTTAAGGTATCTTTGCCAGAAATGACATGCATTTTCCAAATAATCACAATTTTTATATATTTTTTCAACTCGCATGTTGGAGTCATTGTCTGTAATTTTACATCAACCTGTATTCCATTACCTTTCCTTCAAAAGTATTTCCTTAAGACTTTAATCTTTTGACCTTATTTCTATCTCTTGTTCTTTCTCAGACGAAAACTTTAATTTCTTTATATTAAACACTGATCTACTTTCAAACTCACATTAACACCAGACATTTCTGTCACTTTACCAGTTTTCTGAGTGGGCATTTAAAATTACCACAATTAAAACACATTAAAACATTAAAACTACGGCAGCAGACACCTGACCTACAGATTGATCATTGAGCTTGCAAACAGCTCCAACTTACTGCACACCCTTGAAGCAGTGTGTCCCAAAAAGGAATGTAAACAGAGCCACTGATGAGCAGTTCTCTGTATTATTTTGACAGTCCACCAGTGGTGGATTCCATCACAATAGCCAAATCATAATCTTCATCATTATCATTGGCAGCACATTAATCTTCACAAGCTGCACGGAAAATCCCTCAACATATTCTAAGAGGTTTTCACAAAGTTTCTGTTTAACTTTAGTCACACTTGTCCAGGGAAATGATCCCCGACCCAGAATTTCCTTTACTTGCTTTCTGTAAAGCACAGGTATTCATAAATAGTTCCATAAATTCTATCATTCTATCAACTTTATTTTCATAAAAAAAAAAATTCTACTATTTTTCTTTTAATCTATCAAATGGTTAGCCTGCAGATTCAACAAGTATTATCATTATAGTCTCAGTCCCACTTATCTCTACTGTTTTGCAGAAACCAAAATATTATATTAATCATATCTCAATCCCCAAGTCGCACAGACAGCCTTAAATCTGCTTGCTCTTTCAACCCTTTTCATATAGATGAAAGTTGCCTAGACATCTAATGTCATGCATCCATTTACTGGATCAAAAAGTAACAACTTTATTTCTCCTTTGCGCTCTGCCTCCTCTAACCAGCGCAATATTGTTGGTTTATAATCCACACACACACACGTTTAACAACAGCCCTTCTGTTATTCACTTCCCTCTACAACAGGGTATGTAACTACTGTCAGCCTATTGACACTTAAAGTTCCTTCTCTAGGGGATACTTTAATACCTCTCAAACATTTGAACCCATACACTCTCCTCATCAGACAAAACACCGGTGTATCATATTGATAATGTTTACTCTTTTTACTCTGGGACTTCCCTATGATGGCCAGTTACTCTCTGTGGTCGTTTTCGGCGCACCTATATAACTCTAGACATCTCTAGAGAGATCCAATTTTCACCTCAATTGGGAAAGGAGAGCTCTTGCTCGGTTTGGTCAATCAGACCCTCGGGGTCTCCCCCACTACAGTATAGTCCTGGACTACCGTGGATTAACTAAACCCACCTGACTAGTACTAGTCACCACAGTGTTCCCTCGACCATCATGAGTCAATCCCTCTGGTACCTTTTATAATTAATTTTTTTTCTCTTATCAGTCTGAGCCATTTCAGTTCTTTTTATTATTCCAGTGGTGTCTCTCCTGGACCCTGGCGGTCGGTCCCTCACTGTCAAGTTTGCAATGTAGGGATGGAACTGGTCAATCCAGGTGGCCTAACACTGTCCGCTCTCGGGTCCAAGAGGCACATCCAAGGAATCCTGCCGAAAACACTAAATTGTGGCGGCAAACAAAAATTCTATCACTGAATAAGAGACAAACATTTCCAATTGTCTTTGATCAGGTTTATTTTCTTGCAAGAATAGGCCAGCAGTCATACAGTCACACAGAGTGGCTGCAGAGTGTGACAGTGAAGGGAGGGCATCCTTCCTCCTTTATAGTCTTGACTCCCAGAATTTTATCTTTCTAGGCCAATGATGGTATTTTCAACCATACTTGGAACATTTTTAGACTTGTTCATCATATTGTATCCTTGAGTGGAGGCCCTCCTGTCACGTACCAACACTCTTTACCATTCCAATACATTTCCATATTAGAATAAGGTTTTTGTGTGCTCTTTTACTGTCATATGATGGTCACACAAATCTTAAACATAACATTTCTTCCACAGTAGAAAGACAGTGTGCCAGCCCCAAGTCAAGTGGTGGAAATTCTCGAGTCCGTTCCAAAGATTGAAATTCCTGAGTCCATTCCAGTGATTGATATCCATGAGTCTGTTCCAGAGATTGATAGCCCCTTATCTGCTCCAGACAGTGAAATCCCCGAATCCGCTTCAGAGAGTGTCACCCCCGAATCCGCTCCAGAGCTTAAGACCCCAGAGTTTGTTCCAGTGAGAGAAGTTCCCGAGTCCGTTCCAGAGTCTGTTCTAGTGATAGAAATTCCCGGTTCTATACATCTCCAGCCAAGCTACCGGGTCCTCCCTGGCTCCCCTCTTATTTGCTGTGTACTTAAGCCCTTGCAACCAACCGTGAGAGTATCAGATTTGACATGGTAATTCGCTTTCAAGAGCTGAGAATATAGCTGTCTTTGCATAGTCACATGGATCTTGTGGCTTTGCTCATATTCCCACAGGTGCCAAAACAATCAGACTCTTTCATCAGCAAATGATAGAGAATCATCTCAGAGAAAGCCCTCCTTAAAATGTCAGTATTATGCTTTTTCGGTTATTATCTTCTATGCAAGATATTATCTTCTATCTTCTATAGCCGTGAATTGTGAATGTAAAAGGTCTGTAAAGTTTTAAAGATCCAAGTGCACGACAAATGGAGTTTCTCCTAAAAGAATGAATCGATTCGGAACTGCCTGAAACGAGTCGTCAGTAATTCCAGTCTTACTCCCTGCTCAAATCTACATATTTATGTAACAAATTTGCATAATGCCAGTCTATGGTCTTCATTGGCTGCCCGTGAGCAGTGTCTATTTTGACCCGCCCTCAAACACTGTAGTTGTAGCTGAGACTGGGTCCATTCTTCGAACCTTGTTTAGTACATCTGAAATGATTTGACAAATGCCAGATCTTCTAATCCTTCTAATACATGTTGGTTTTTTATGAAACCAGGGTTAATGTCGTAACCTGAGACGTTCCCTTTCAAGGGAATTCGAGCTGCGTTGAGACGCTGTGTGAACACTATACCCACAACGCCATAGTAACAAGTGCCTGTCCGTGTGAAATCTCTGCGCACACCAAGAGAAAGCACCTGCGCCCCTGGAGTGGAGCCGAGGTCAAGGTCAAAATCCTCACTAATGTGTGCGGCGAGGCAACATCCTGCCACATCACAAACATATTGGAGGGAAACTCCTGACAATAATGTTTAAGAAGCAACCATACTCCTAGTATCTTGGTCTGACGCCTCACGGTGCCATGAAGGAAACGTTACTAGAGGGTGTCTCCCCAAGGATACACCACTTAAAGGGATGTGGTAAGCGGCTAAGGCCACCATGTACAACTTTAGTGTGGAGGGGGATAGACCTGCGGTGAAACGCTCCTGCAGGAACTCCAGCACTGCAACCACAAGGCAGATAACTGGGTCCAGCTGGTGCTCTCCGCACCAGGAAGTGAACAATATCCACTTCAAGTAGTAGAGTTTCCTCGTGGAGGGAGCTCTGGAGTGGAGGATGGTCTCAACAAACTCAGTAGAGAGACCCGAACTTATGAGCTGGGCCCCCTCAGAGGACAAGCCCAAAGTTTTCACAATTCTGGGCGGTGGTGAATGATCAACTCGCTCGACTGAGAGAAAAAGTCCCCCCAAGCGGAATCTCCATAGGAGAGCCGTCAAGGAGAGACTCTAGGTCCGAGAACCGTTCTCGGGCCTGCCAAAACGGGGCTATTAACAGAAGACAGGCATGTCCCGGCAAACTCTTTCCAGAACTCCCTGGAGCAGAGAGATCGGGGGAAATGCATACAGATGTGACCTCGGCCACGTCTGCATCATAGCGTCCAGCCTCAGAGGAGCTGGCTGACTGAGTGAGAACCATAGTGGACAGTGTGTCGTCTCTTAAGATGCAAACAGGTCTACTTCCGCTCGACCAAAGATTTATATAGGAGCTTTACCACCTTTCCTCCATTCCCTGGGCCTCGACCCCTGCCCCGACAGGATGTCTGCTTCTGGATTTAAAAACCCAGGGATGTAAATTGCCTTTAGAGAGAGCAAATTCCCTTGGGCCCACAGGAGGATTTGGTGCCAGTTTGCGGAAGTGACGTGACCTCAGACCCCCCTGAAGTGTTTGAGAGCTCGAAACACCACCATAATTTCTAGCCAATTTATGTGCTAAGAAAGTAGATGGTCCTGCCACAGACCTTGCGCCGAGCGACCACTCATGATCGCCCCCCAACCTGTGAAGGAAGCATCTGTCATTAACATTACGCAACGACAAGAAGCCCCCAACACTGGGTTTGGGTGAGGAACCAAGGTTTCTTCCACATGACTAAGGCACGTAGGCAACGCCGAGTGACCTTGATCATGCGAAAAAGATTTCCCCTCAGATAAAACCCCTTGGTTCTGCGCCGCCACAGCAGGGGTCTCATGTACAGGAGACCAAAAGTTATTACGTTGGACGCAGCTGCCATGAGACCCAACAGTCAGTGACAGTGACCTAGTTTTACCTAGGCCGAAGGGAAGAACCCGATATCGGTACACTTCGCCCCTGAAAGGGAACCTCAGGGACTTCCTGTGATGAGGATAGCTGGCTACATGGAAGGACGCGTCCTTCAAATCTATCGTGAAAAACCAGTCCTCGAACTGAATCTGTGACACAATCTGTTTGAATGTAAGCCTCCATCCTTCTTTGGAACAATGAATTAACGGCTGTAAACCCCTGACTCAGGAGGAGGAACCCTTTCTATAGCCTCCTTTCGCAGAAGAGTCTGTACTTCTTGCTTCATAACCAGAGCCTGCTCGGGGTCCACCACCGTAGGGAGGACCCATAGAAATCTGGGCGGAAGAAACGAACGGAATTCTGTAACCCTTTCTATAGTGAGCAGGTCCCAATGAGATATCTTTGGCAGTAGCTTACATGCTGCCAGAAAATCTACTAAGGGGACCAGTCTCTCGAGACTGGCCTCTGGTATTGGTCGAACAGCCACTTCGTTGCCCTGTAACAGCAAACCGGCAGGAAACAACCGAACTGACTGTTCTATGACCCTCCTCGGAGGATCGTTGGGAAATGCAGGCACCTCTGCGCGCTGAATTGGTGAACCGGCAGGGGACAACCGAACTGACTGCTTTACGACCCTCCTCGGAGGATCATTCGGGAACGCTGACACCTTGGTGCCCTGAAGCGGCGAACCGGCAGGCAGCGCTGTGACCCTCCTCAAAGAGTCGCTTCCCAGGAATGAACACTGTCATAACATAACCAGAGCCTGCTCGGGGTCCACCACCATAGGGAGGACCCCTAGAAATATGGGTGAATGAGAACCGAACTGAATTCTGTAACCCTTTTATATAGTGAGCAGGACCCAACTAGATTTATTTGGCAGTAGCTTCCACGCTGCCAGAAAATCTACTAAGGGGACCAGTCTCTCGAGACTGGCCTCTGGTATTGGTCGAACAGCCACTTCGGTGCCCTGTAATGGCGAACCGGCAGGGAACAACCGAACTGGCAGTGCTGCGACCCTCCTCAGAGAGTCGCTTCCCAGAGGACGCCGAGGAGAAACGGGCACCGTATTTTGATGAGGTGGAAACCGTTTCTCCCCGGAGGGGACTGCCCTCAGAAGTCTGACGGCCTCAGCATCAGGACTTTTTCTTAGTTGAAGCCTTCTTCGAGATGACGACTGTCCTCAGATATGTCTTATCCCAAGACAACTACGGCTGAGACTACTAAAGGAACCAGCCTCTCGAGACTGGTCTCTAGTATATCTTGAGAAGCCAATCCAGCTTCCTAAAACGGATGACCGGCAGGAGATAACCGAACTGACCCCTCTTAAACCCTCCTTCTGCGAGTCAGACACTGAGACTAGAACTTGCTAGAGGGCACCAAAGGGAGATGGGCACCATATAATGAGGTGTTATCCATTTCCCCCCGGGAATTCACCATTTATTTCCTCAGAATTAAATGACTCCTCAAAGATCGTGCATATTTAATTTCCTCAAAAATTAAATTCAGCCAAATATCAACCAGACAAGTAAACACGGTCTGGATGAAAAAGCTGAATAGTATATTAATACAGACATCTAAATATTCAAAGATAAGATTAGAACATATTTAATTTTATCAAAAATTAAATGCAGCCAAATATCAACCAGACAAGTAGAAACGGTCTAGGTCAGAGGTCTTAATTCCTGGTCCTGGAGGGCTGCTATGCTGCAGAGTTTAGTTCCAACCCTAATCAAACACACCTGAATCAGATCATCAAGCTCTTCAGGATCGCTTGAAAATACAAAAGCAGGTGTGCTGAAGCAGGTTGGAACTAAACTCTGCAGGACAGTGGCCCTCCAGGAGCAGGATTGAAGACCTCTGGTCTAGGTGAAAGGCTGAATATAGTGTTATTTATATAGACTTAATAGTATAATGTCAAACAATAAAGAATACATAATTGGTTTGCACACAATCATAAGAGAACAAGAGAAAGGGAAATTCCTGTCTGCTCAGTTCACTGCACATATTATAGATTGTGGACCCATTATCTACATGTTGCCTCGGCAAACGCGAGATGAGCGACTAGAATTTCATTGCAGATATGCAGACCCATAATCTACGTGCTCCCTCGGCAAGCGCGCGATCTGAGCCAATAGATTCTTATTGTAGAGATGAAGACCCAAAATCTTCCCTCGAGAAGAAAGCCAACCGGAGCAGAGCTAAAACTCTCGATAGTCCATATGTTACACGTTGGGAATTTATGAATGAACACTGTCAGCTCCCCTTTACTGGAGCTGACCGTGCATGCTCTACTCCCAAATAAACAACACATGAATCGCGTGTGTCCCCACTCATAATGAAGCGAGGGCAGGGACGAACACACAATCCAAAACTGTTTGCTCGACATACTCCTGTCTAAATATATAATGTATGCTTGTGGACAAACAACAATAAATAGACAGAGACAGACTCGTCTCTCCATTAGACTGATGATACACGTGCTTCACGGCGCAATCACGTAGGGGCGTTCCCACAGCGTCTCGACGCAACTCGAACATTTTTTTTTTGTTTGTTTGTTTAAGCAGAGCCTCTGTTCTTTATTTTGATATATACTGCATATATATCAAAATATTCTGGGGGCCAATAAAGTTTTGTGAAAAAAAAACCCAAAAGTTTTGGGGGTGGCTAGCATCTTTTTAAAAATATGTTGGTAGGGAAAGATTTAATATGGGCACTTTAAAAATGATATATGAAATCCTTACACAAAATTTAAGTACCTGCAGCAGTGTATTTATTGGGTAAGTTCTCACAATGAGAACCTGATGTTCTAAATTAAGACACAGATATTAAAACAATTATGTTACAACAATTCATGTTACCAAACCCTTGTTTTGCCAAATTAGAAATCTTATAGTTTTAAATGTGGAAACCTGCCTGTTTTGTGAAAACATGACATTTTTAAAAAAAAAATATCCTTGTCCTGAGAACACAGCTTTAACTGATCGGTTAATGGAAAAAAATCATGAGATTAATTACGTTTAATTCATCTGAATCTTCTGAAAGCCCTATGTGAATGTATAAAACACTGTGAGGTCCACACTTCAGGGAATGTAACACCTCAAACAGGACTAGCATTTTGCTGTAATCACCTCTCTTGGACTGCAATGAGTCTGCATTGTTAGTCATTAACCTTAGTGTGATGGCATAAAGGAATTGCCTTTTTGGTTCAACGTGATAAGCCATATTTGGTCACTGACCTCAGAGTATCTTTGATCCTCATATACATGTGTAAACAGATTGAATCTAGAGCCCACACCTGTTCCCAGATCACGGCCTGATGAAAGTCGACCCCCCGCAGATGTTTTCAAGCTTGACGGCATGGTTAAACCGTAGCGTGCGGGAAGCCGTTTTCTCATGAAGATGAATGGTCGCTCTGCTGCTGTACCTGATGAATAGTCAGAATCTCTTTAAGATCAAAAGCAATGGTCTCGCTCTGTTCATTTATTAAGTGATAAACACAACCAGCTCTGAATTTAATATCTCAAAAGACTATTAACTTTATACAAGCTAAATCATTTTATGCTGTTACGAACAAATAAGCAAACAAATAAATAAATTAAGCATTAAACAATGGTGAGTATTTGTTGTTGTTGGCCTGATGTATACTAACTAACTAACTAACTAACTAAATAAATAAATAAATAAAAAGAATAGAAAGCCAGCTTGCAATGAAATACAATATCTGTAGGATCTGAGCACAAACTCTGCTATTAACAAATACGCAAACACCCACACACTGCTGATGTTTGTTAACAGAACTGTTTGCATTCCTGTGTACAATGACAGACTTCATTGTAGTTTGTGTCCTCAGTGAACCTATTGTATGTAAAGCAGATGTGGATCAGTCACAGCTATGGTCACTTAACTTTACACAATCATCATCACAGTTTGATCCAAACAGATGCTGTGTTTTCAGGACTAAATAAATTAAAAAAAGTAAATAAATGAATAAACAGTATGTGCATACAAATAAATAATTGGTTAATTATTTGGTAAAGTTAGCATCAGTTTTGCTATTGCTTATACAATTACATTTCAGCTCCTCACACTATTTGTGCTACTGAAATAATTTTAAAAATCATGGTGCTTACAGAGGAAAGATAACTGTTACCTTTACTGTCACTAAGCAATTTCAAGTGTCATTTTCAATCTGCGGGTGATAAAATGGTAAATAAACCCCTTAAGACATGCATTGATATAGAGATCCAAGACATATAGAGATATCAGAGACTTGAGGGTGGGCTCTGACTTCAGTCATTAACTTTTTCCCTGCTACCGTTTTTTTTTTTTTTTTTTTGCCAGCCAGCGCCAGCATTTTTGAACATTTTCATAAAAATGTCATGAATATCTGAAAATGCAATATATCAAAGGAAAGAACAGAGCCTCTGCTTTGAAACAATCAAACAAATAAAAATGATTCTAGTTTCATGCTTTATTTTTTATAAGTTATAGTTTCATAAAAAAGCAACATTTTGAACACAAAGCTGAGAAAATCACTTTTGTCAAAGACTACATCCAGATGGGATTCAGAATGATGAACATAGATGGAGTACATTGAGTCCATCAACACCCCCAAAGCTTCAAAGTCGTGTAGTTTGTCCTGGGTCGACATTTCATTCAATAACATTAGGCAGTTTTGATTTATATGCTGTTTAATGTTGATAATCGCGTTATTTTACATATGCATCTGCTTACACATGTTCCCTTTCGAGGGAACTCAAGCTGTGTCGATGAACGCCCCTGCGTGATTGCGTCTGAAGCACTTGTGTCAACTAGTCCAATGGCGAGAGTGAGCGTCACGGGCGGGTGACGTCATGACCAGGAAAGGATAAAAGCACATCTGGTCACTATATCAGTCACAAGTATAGATATTATGGTGAACAAACAAACCTTAGATCGATAGACGATTTATGTGTTGTTTGTTTGGAACGGAGCATGATCGCTCAAGGGCGCTGACTGTGAGCATTGTGAGTAACTATCGCTTTGCACGCTCCGTTCCCGCCTGTCACTCTTTGAGGAGGGTGTTCAGGCTCACATTTTTCGCAGTACCGGCCCCGTTGTTGCCGAGGCAGCACGGAAGCTGATATTGTGGGGTTCGCAAATGGATCTCGCGGAGGGGTTAGAGACGGGCTTTGCCTTTTCTCTGCCTTCATCCGGGGGATCCAGGTCTCTGGGATCGGAAGCCCGCGCCGCGGCTTCTCCCGCCCTGGTAGAGAGCCGGTGTTTTAGCAGTCTATCTCTGAGGAGGTAGAGGTGCTGAGCATTGATGCAGGGGAATAAAAACTCACATTCGTAAGGTTTTAGAACTTCGATCTGGGCGCAACCCAGGTTCACAGGTGCTCTTGTCTTAGTTGTGCTCTCAGTATTCACACAGACAAGCTCTGGTTCATATGGCGTTCGGGCATTCTCGTTCCCAAAGCGTCATCGACGCAGCTTGAGTTCCCTCGAAAGGGAACGTCTCAGATTATGACAGTAACCCTAGTTCCCTGAGAAGGGAACGAGAAGCTGCATCACTTTGCCATACTCCCTGCATTCCTGTGATCCACTTGCTTCGGGAAAATCGAAGCTAACGCCGGTCAGACCGGATGTGCTTTTATCCACTCTCGCCATTGGACTAGTTGACACAAGTGCTTCAGACGCAATCACGCAGGGACGTTCGCTTTTTTCTGCATCTTCTTCACATACTGAATCAGGAGATTCAGTACTCTTTCAGAAGATGCCTAATTGCGCCCCCCTACCGTATAACAGTGAAAACATGGAAAGCTGGAAAATTCTATCAATGGTGGGGAAGCGTTGTCTCCCATTGTCTGTAAAGAAATATTTAAAAAAAAAAGAAATGTATTTTCGTTGCCACATGATGACAATTATGGAAGCTTTTTTCCGCCACGGAATAAAAAATACAAAAGGTAATTGCTACTTTTTATCTCACAATTCTGACTTTTTTCTCAGATTCGCAATATATAAACTCACAACTGCGAGTTATAAAGTCCTAATTGCGAGATATAAACTTGCAATTCTGAGAAAAAAAGTCACAATTGCAAAAAAAAAAACTCAGAATTGTGATATCTAGGATTGTTATATCTCGCAATATCTCAGCGAAGGATATAATTCAAAAAGGTGGCCGCCTGCATTCTCACCTCTCTAAACCTGCCCACCACTGCCTTGATGGCAGTGCCAAAAAGTCGAGACAGGCATCAAGGAGGACAGTTTTATCACATTCCTTGATGCCTGACAAATTAAGCCATAAATGCCACTCTGTTGCCACCATAGACCGGCCAATGGAGCATGCCGCCTGCTTGATTGGTGGCTATACGCAGTTCAGAGACTGCCTCAGGGGATAAACCCTCCCTCTGATCCAGGTCTTTGAGCAGATCTGCCTGGTAAGCTTGCAGTACTGCCTTTGTTTGCAAAGCTCCACCAGTTTGACCGGCTTAAGCATATGCTCTGCCCACTAGCCTGGATGTTGCCTGCCATGGTTTAGAGGGCAGAACAGGAGACTTCGTGATGATGATGACCCCAGGGAAAGGTAATTCACTAAATTCCTTTCCACCCGAGGTATACTCCCATAACCCTTCTTGAACAACTCAAAGCCAAGTGAACCAAGCGAACGCAGGGCTCAGCGGCTTGACTTGTGAAGAGAGTCCGCCAGGAGCTGAGCTTTCTGAGTGAAAAACTGAATGCAATGAGTGTATGAGGGCTGAACGTGAGTGATCTGCTCCCAGACAAATAACACACAGCTTGTGACCATCACAAGGCGTTATAAAACGAGAGCATGGAGGAAC
This sequence comes from Gila orcuttii, assembly GCA_026230005.1. Lineage (NCBI taxonomy): Eukaryota > Metazoa > Chordata > Actinopteri > Cypriniformes > Leuciscidae > Gila > Gila orcuttii. The sequence continues at coordinate 6,573,984 of JAPDVR010000015.1, read as the reverse complement.
ACACTGTTTGAACTGTCTGCTCTCCATTATTCTCTTACCTTTCTTCCTTTCTTTCTCTTTACACACACATCTTCACACCGCACACAAACAGATGGCTTCCTGAAGACAAAGACGCTAACGGCATGTTCTCAGGTGCCCTTCTTATAAGCACCTTGTGATGTCCTTGCACTGCATCGGCCAATGAATGGCATGATGTTACACGTGCCTCAGACACCGGGTTTCACGAGGACGTGTCCCCATAGCATCAGCAACTGATTCAGTGTAGAATTTCCCCAAAAGGTAACCTAGAATTGACCGTGCTGTATGCTTTTGATTTACTAAAATTAACCGGCTCAAAGAGTCATTCATTCTAGAATAATAGGCTACACTGGTCGAGTTGTGTGTTTCGTAGATTTAGTGGTGCTAAATAGTAGGCTAATGCTGGAAACTCTCTCCGAGTTTTTTTGTAGTCTACCATGTTCGCGTTCCATCCGCATCATCGGAAGAATGCATGCATGTGCGAAAACCATTAATGAGCTAAATGTTATTTGGTTCAAGATTTTTTTTTTTTTTAAACGGAACCTGCTGTGAATAAGAACCGGTTCCCAGTCTTGCTTCACAAACACATAGCAATGCCCTGGTAAATTTGAAAGTAGTGTTGTCAAAAGTACTGGCTTCGTTACCAAGTCGGTACTGAAAATTTAATTATGTGACAATACAAGCATTTTCCTTTAGCATTTTGAGCGCTGTTGAACGGATTCTTAGACACCTCTGGTTAGCCATTGCATTCACACGCTCAACATATATGTCTGTGATTGGCTACAATGATCAACGCTTCAAAAAAATGTTGTCTTCGACAAGCATTTGAAAGCAGGCGTCTATCAGCAGATCTTTAATATATCCACTGATAGACGGATCTGCTGATAAACGCCTGCTTTCAAACGCTCCCGTGTGTATGTGTAAGCGCTCGGTGAAGACAACATGTTTCTGAAGCGTTGATCACTGTAGCCAATCACAGACATACAGTATATGTTGAGCGTGTGAACACAATGGCCAATCAGAGATATATATGTTGAGCGCGTGAACACAATGGCCAATCTGAGGTGTTTAAGAATCCATTCAACAGCTAGAGGGAAATGCTGGTATCGTCACATTTTTAAAATTTTAGTACTGACTTGGTACCGAAGTCTGCACTTTTGACAACATTATCTGAAAGAATCATGGCTGTGAGTTTACTTGGGCAAGTGCCACAGACATTTATAACAAAATTACTAAATTGACAAAATGTATAGCTAATCATGAGAAGTAAAATTAAATTAATTACAAGCCTACTGTAGGATATACAACAGACATTTATTTACCACTACGAAATAAAGCAAAATATGTAAATATGAAAAACACAGCCTATTCATTGGAAATCTGGCTGTCAAAGAAATTTAAATGGCACTTCATTGACCACACAAATGGATCCACACCTGGCCTACACTTATCTTCCTCTATTCATTGTTGTTGTCTTTGGGTTTTGTGGGTGAGTAAGTGTGTTACTAACACACACCATTAGACTTTTGTGAGTCACTTTTTAGCCCAGCTAGCTACAGGTGCAACGGAAACTCTCTTATTTGGACAGTTCAGCCTTTACGAAGTGTTTCCACCCAGTAGGAAAAACACTAATAAATCCCGTAGAGATCTGGGATTGCTTGCACTAGCCATTCGTAAATTACAACTTGGCATTGCTAGTGTAAATGCGCTCTATGTTACTCCTTAAACACTACAAAATGTTATTGTGTTGAACTATTAAACATAACTGGAACTACAGTACTTGTACTACTTGTGTATGCCAGGTTTCAACACATTTAAAATAAATAAATAAATAAATATCTTTAATTACAAAAGAAATTAGTATCTTCAAATGTAACAGCATAAACATAAAAGATCGGCTACTCAGAAACACTACTTTATTTTTGCAAATCTGAAGGCAGATGATTGATTAAATAAATGTCATTACCAAAATACACACGATTTACAGAGAGCTTACGAACTTAGTATTACCTTAAAGAAACTGATGGCCCAAAAATGTCCTCATCGAATATAGCCTCCCTGTAGTTAGGAGAATGAGAAGCACTCTTTCATAACTGTTTCTCCTTCTGGGTGCAGTATTATAAAATCACATGCCTCTAAAATTGAAGATATGTAAGGAATGATGTCTGGATTACAAATTAAACATCCTCAAGTACTGCACTTAATGAGGGCAATTTGCTTCTGTCCTTACAACAAGACTCTCCAAAACTTTGAAAGCATATTAAATGAGCCTCTCTTAAATCCAAACCAGAATGTGCAGACACGCTCTGCTGCAGGAATCTTTCTGTCCAGATACTTTTGCAGGAATTCACAAATTGTTTATTTACACGCACTTACTGTATTGTTTTAAACACCCAAATTAATGGAATTATGCAAATCACGTAAAGATGCAAACGTGCCTATGCTACAGTGTAGCATTGCTGCACCACTATAATCCAGGTTGAAATAGCCCTTAAAAGGGTCATGGTATATGAGATGGTGCTTTTTAATGTTTTCCTTTTCCTTTATTGTGTAAAGTATGCAAAGTTTGTGCATGTAAAACATTTGTAAAGTTACAAAGATCATAGTCTCCCACAAACAGATTTATTCTAACAGAGAAGACTGATCCAGACCTGCCTAAAATGCCTCGATCAAAGTCCAGATGTTACTTCCTCAAACGTACATCACAATAGGGCTTTTCACACTGTGCTTAACCCTGGGTTATTGTCGTTCTAAACACCAATTTTATCCCCGGGTAAAGGAACGTTTCAAACTTGTACAGTGTGAAACAGTGCGGTGTAAGGGCTGGTTCATACAGAACGTGTTCTTACTGTTAAAAACACGAGATGAAGCAAGGCTGTAACGTTAGATGGGCGCCGCCATGTTTGTTTGGGCCGCAGTTCAGAGATTCCTCTCTGTTGGATTTATTTCAGCACGTAAATTCATCAGTTTCTCCCGAAATACATGAAAGTAAGTGGTCGGTGAAGTGGGAGAAGAATAGAGTAAACTTTATAGTTATTTACACTGTGTATCTGATATGAATAAAACACGTCGGCAAATATATTTGAATGGATTGCTGATTCCATAGACACCATTGTGTATTTTACAAACTATAAATGTATTGTTTTGCTATAAATTATATGTATTTAAATGTCTGAAACCTAAAATAAACATTATGTGGTTAAAAACACTGAATAGTTGTGATATATGACAAGCGCTGAGCGCGTCCGTAGCCAGCCATAGCGCGAAAGCACAGTTTGAATTTGGAAGTTTTCATGTCACTGTACATTCGCTCCTTAGTGGTCAGCTGCTGCAGAGCGTGCTAAAATCGAAATTGCTGATGAGATGTAGAGGAAAATATCTAGTAGAAAATGAGAATGTTACATTACGTTACCCCCCCCCCCCCTTTAATAAGGATTAATCTATATTTAATTATACATTTTATTATGCGATTATTCATTTTCTCTACCTGAAAATTATACTTACCTGAAATTGTTTATTTTATTTGTATGTTTGTTCTATTGTATTTGTGCTATTGCTCGTAATTTGATTTGTTTTTATTTTATTACTGACAGTTACTCTTTAACAATATTTGAAATTTATATGAGTTAAGCTAGTAGTTTTTAGTGTAACAACCGTATTTATAAAGGTTATGATTTAAAAACAACGAAGACAATAACTCGGCCTATTTTATTTATTTATTTATTACTTATTTATCATATCTCTTACTAGTCGACCTGAGAAAGTGAAAAATGGCGGATGGAGAGACATCTATGGATATACAACCTGCACCATCATGTATTAGTGTATCATTTAACTTTTAGCCATGGTCTAGAGTTAAAAAAGCAAACAAAAACCGCAATCGAAATTCTTAAAAATCACAATACATGTCGCATCGGCACCCAAATATTGTGATAGTATCGAATCGTGAGATAGGTGTATCGTCCCAACCCTATTGGCCATTTGTCAGTTTTTGAGCATAAAATTAAACATAATGACTGTTTTATCATAACGTCCAGGTCTTTTTGATTTGTTATAAAGTGAATATTTTGGAGTCCTTTACTCCAAATGCTTTTGCTTGGTGGCGAAATGAGTCGTTTTTTGTTGTTTTTTTATATAGTGGCACCTATAGCGGTGCGGCTGTGCGCAGGAGCTGCTGGGTTTTATGTGGAAAAGGCAAGGTGAGGGCAAGATTGCTCCACCAGAGATGGAAGTGTGGGGGAGCGCACTGATTTTCCATGATCAACATTATTACCTTGTAAACACCAGCTTGTCTTGAGCAGGAAGGGGCTGTGAAGAGTATCTGTACAGACTCGCTGGAGAGGGAAAGCTGCACATGCACTCTGAGCTCATGCTTTGTAACATATTAAAACAACAATTGTCAGTTATATTTAAATATAGCCCTGGTACTATTGGTCAGGATCTGTGCCAAACTAACCCAGGCAAAGTGTTAGACAGGCCTGGCTGTGTCGTGGGTGGCCAGTTTTATAACGTCTTTATGAGAGAATATTAAACTGTCCACTCAAATAATTTATGGCCAGCTAACATGGATCACATATCATCATACATGTTGTAAAAGTGTAACTATTAAATTTTACTGGTCCAGGCTCAAGAAAATCAATAAATTTGCTTGCTTCGCCAACCTAAAACACTTGCTATTTGGGTCTCGAATTGACTGTGAAATTGTGATTGAGATGGCCAGTTTACAAATCGCTGGGAGACATTATTTGCACCAAAAAAAAAAAAAAAAAAAACATAATAGGCTAACCTTGACTGATTGGAAGTAATGTAAGGTGCGACATTGGAGCTGTGCCAGTACATTTTAATGTGATTCTGAGTAGGTGTTTGTAATTGACTGCAAAGGTGTCAGAAGTTGAGACTTAGATTGCAACAGCCAGGCTAACTAATAGTTACTGTTACATACATTAAATTTAAAGTAATGTCAGAAAAATAAGCTGGCTACAAACAGATTCTCTTCATTCCCAAATTGCTCCTCACTGAACTGAGCAAGCCTCCATTTCCCTGGATCAGCGTCAACTGATCGATTGTAAAGATACATAAATGGACCTGAGTTTGGCTAATGCGATAGCTCAATAAAATAAAATAAAAATAAAATAAAAAAGTAATTGGTTCCGTAAAATACAATGCCGTTTTCAATTTCAAAATTTTCAGGTGGAATATTGGGCAGTGCATCAATATACATGGATAATTTGACTTCATTAGTTCAACAATTAGTCTATAGTGATGTAAATGAGTTGCCAATTAATAATGATGATAATATGCACATTTAACATTTAAATTTTGGAGGGATTAAAGAAAAATAATAATTGTAAAAAAAAAAAAAGTAACTTAAAAGCAATTTAATCATGCCCCTGTTCAACATATGATAATTAACTAAATATACTATTTGTAATGTTTATCTAATGATTTATTACTCTTTCGCAATGTCATTAAAACAGGGTTACAGTATAAACATTTACTCACCCTCATGTTGTTCCAAACCTTCTTATATAGAACAAAAAAAGAAGAGATTTTAAAGAACATTGGAGTTTAAACCACATTGGACCCCACTGACTTTTATTGTATTGAGAAAAAAAAGACATATTTCAAAAGATCTTCTTTTGTTCATTCAGGTTTGAAATGACATGAGGGTGAGTAAATGATTGTTGTCTTGTAATTGTCTTTATAGGTATTTTGTCTTCTAATTTAAGAGACACGTGACTCTATAAAACATGAGTGTGCTTTTGTTCTTAAATTGTAAATTTAATGGCCACTGAACATCAAATAGGTTTGGGTGTGTCATGGTGCCACTAACTCTTAGTCATACCACTGAAAGTTCTTTGCAAAGATTCCTGTTTTTTTCTATTCAAAGTGCCTATTAAAGTTTCCATTAGCAGTTTTGTTCACTTAACAGCAACCCTCCTTTCATTCAGCTCCAAACTGTTTTTCTTCTTTTCCCATATAGATCAATAATGACTCGCTCCTTTTGACAAATATTCTCCATTCCGTCATATACTAACAGCAATCCAGCTTAGTTAAACAATACTATATTGTTGCCATGTTTTGTAGTGTGTTTCTGTTTGCAGGTGTACTGTGTCTTTTGTTGATCTGGTTTTATAGTAACGTGCGTTTTAGCTAGAGATAAAGATTAAGAGATAGACTACATGAGAACAAGATACAAAGATGATGGCTGCTTCTAATGTTACTGTTAATGTTGAGTGTGAGTTGAAGTCTGATTTATTTGTGTGAGGTTTTGTAGTGTATTTCTGTGTGATTAGGAAAGCTCAAAGTGTTCTTAAAATCACATAGCGGTTGAGGACACTGTGCACTGCTAAACCGCACAGATTTGACTTTTACACTTCAACCAATAATCTGTCCAGTTCCATCAAGGCTGGAAAAATAAATTAAACATGAATAACGGAATGAGGAATGAATCCTATTTTTTCCAAGCACTTTTAGTAGATATAGCTGATGGCTGTGAAATATGTACAATTCTTACAAATGCTATTTCTGTATCATAGACAATAAAAAACACAAAAAATGTAAATATACTTATAATAGTGTTTTCATTCTTTCAATGATTCCCTGTTGTTAAAATAACCAGAAAGTGCTCACAAAATAATGAATCAGCTTTATTCATCAAAACAGTTGACATTCAGATCCATTGCTAATCAAAAACATTTAGAGGCCTGTTCACAGCAAGGATGATAATTATAACCAGTGTTGGGGTTAACCAGTTACTTTTAAAAGTAATGCATTACAATATTGCGTTACTCCCCCAAAAAGTAATTTATTGCATTACTTTTTATGGAAAGTAATGCGTTACATTACTTCTGTGTTACTTTTTGTCACCTGGGCTTGCTTGTTTTTGTTTTTTTAATAACAAACATAAAAAGTTATACTTTTGGCAAATGTAAAGGCCCTTTCACACCAAAAGTGAAATGAATTAGCCTCAGGCTGAAGGAAATGTAAATCCATGCCCGTACAGTAGGGGGCGCAGCTCAAACAAACCTTTCACCTGTGCTGCCATTCTGGATTGCAGAAGAATACGACTCAGGACAAGTTCAACACTCTTACTTCAGAAATAAAAACAAAAAATTGGTATCACTTTAAAAGGTACACATATTCACTATTATGTTCCTTATAAAGCATGCATATTACTAGCATATGAGCTGTTTATTAGTAGGCTATTTTAAAGCACATATTAATGCCTTATTCTGCATGACCATATTCTAGAGCCCTTAACCCTACCCAATACCTAAAAAAAAAAAAAAAAAAAAAAACACTACAACAACTACCTTAATTACTATCAATGAGCAGTAATTAGGAGTTTATGGAGGTAAAACACCTGGTTAACAGTGAATCTGTACCCTGATCTAAAGTGTGACCAAAAAATTAAACACAAATGTGATTTTTTGCTTATTGGTTGAATTGGATAATCGAAGGTCAGCAGCAAAGACATTGGATAATAAAGTGAAATTAAATACAAAAAGTATACTTGTGTTATTTAACATATTGAATCATTGCAGGTTTGCGTAATATTCTGAGTTTTCATTTCACTCTTTTTATTTATTTTGAGGAATACTGTAGAATTAAGGCAGGATTAAGGGATGTAGAATATGGTCATGCAGAATAAGACATTAATATGTGCTTTATATGTACTAATAAACAGCCAATATCCTAGTAATGTGCATGCTAATAAAGAACTAGTTAATAGTGAGAATTGGACTCTTAACTAAAGTGTTACCGTAATTACTTCCCACTTCTGAAGTTGTAATTACAAGCTGGTCCCATTCAAGTGCTTTGTTGTTGCAAAGACGTGAATTATTGAGCACACCATGGTTTATTCTTGCCTATTTATTGGCATTTATTAAATTATATTTAACGTCCCTTTCATTGACAACCATAAATATTGACAGGTGCTATCTTGATAGTCAGACTTTTGGTCAAATACAGGCTATTTTTGCTATGTATAAAGCATATAATACGCTTCAAATGATTATTAATATACTGTATGTAAATATGCATTACTTTAATGACAAGACAAGGAGATGTAGCTGTTGAGGAAAGAACTAATTGTCACACAACAGAAGGAAACAGACAGGTGAGTGAATGTAAAACGTAATGCCTATTAATAGCAGAGGGTGAAGATGACAGCGGGAACCAGGCGATGGTGAGTAGATGGTGACTGTAGATTGTAGATGGTGACTTAGCAAGTTGTTGACTGATGTATAGTTTCTTTGTAGATGAAGAGTTGAAACGGCAGGTGAACGGGATCTTGAAGACTGATGAGAGGCAGATGGAAAGGCAGTCTCCTAGTCGATGAGGTAGTCTAGGCGGGAGCCCTGTCGTTGTGAGTCAAGGATGGTGTTGACTCGGTAGACGAGTTCCTCGTCAGCACAGCGGATCATGTAGGGGAAGATGAAAGAGGTTCAGTGTGAGGTTTCAACAGGGATACGTGAAAGGATGGAGAGATTGTGTGGTGCGGTGGTAGATTGAGCCGGAAGGTGACCTGAGGTGAGGGTGGTGCAGGTAGTTATAGTGTGGGTGATGAGGGAGTGCAGGTGCAGCGAGTCAGTAATCGGGTGATTGGGAAGGAGTGGGCGGATCGTGGTGATTGGAAAATTGAACTCTGTGACACTAAGGCCCCGTTTACACGAAGGGAAAACGCAGATATTTCCCTGTGGTTTGGCCTCTCATTTACACGAAAACCCTGTTTTTATCACAGAAAACGATTATTTCTAAAAACACCGGCCAAAGTGGAGATTTCTGAAAACGCTGGTTATGTGTTGCCGTGTCAATTGGGAGAAACGGGGTTTTAGGTTCTCTCTTGTCGATTCTGAGGATTCTGATTGGCTTGCATGGCTTTATCCTTCTCCCTACACTGCCGCCCATAGGTATGGCATAGTTATGATGGCGCTCGCGGCGTATTTATGCGGGTTGTGTGCACGATGTTATTATTGAAAACGGAGCGTGGGGAAATATTCGTTTCTCTAAATACCCGGCTATGTGTAAACGTAGCCTAATAAAGAATACAGGAGCAATCGTTCTTCCCTCCACCATGTTTCGAGTTTATGGCCAGCCCAACTCGAAAACTAGGGTATCAAAATTATAACCCAAGCTTCCAAGTGGTAAATACAACTTGAGTAGGCGTTCATGTCCAATTTTTAAGTAGGAAACTCGTATTAACGATAAGGCAGCATTAATCCTGAATTTTCTAAACATGGGGACAGGAGAGGTGTCAATCAATGAATATGAAAACAAAGTAACTTGTGTCACTTATTTGAAAAAGTAACTCAGATAAAAAGTAATCCAATTAAATATCTCGCATTACTGGTAATGCATGCACTCACTATAACTGTAATGTTTTAATAATCATTCTAATTCTCTGACACAGAGGAAAATCATTGGAATCACTTTCAGAATGTTTTTTAACCAGCTAATTACTGATAAAAACATTGAGAGCCAGAATCCACCCAACTTTAAAGAGCTGGAGCATTTAGTGGCAAACCTAGAGTGCCTGTTTATAATAAACAGATCGTTATCATGCTTTGGACGCTAATATGTTTTTCGTACGATCCAAGTCGGGGTAAGAACTGCTGGGTAGAGTGGTAACTTATGGTGAATGTGTAACACACTTTCTACAAGTTTCCCTTGCTTGTTTGAGTTGCCGTCCCTGGCAAAGGGTGTGTGAATGCAGATGGTTACCGACTGATGTGGAATACAACTGTTTGCAATAGGTCTCTGCAGCTTGGATGCATTATATAGCCAACTTAGTGGTCATAAGCACATAAACAGCTAAAATGGTCTTGTCTCTGCATTTCATTTGAAGAGCTATTTTTTGACACGGGTTATTTACATAATACAGTACGTCATTTTTCCACTTGACCCATCTCCAACTTTTTAACTGTTCCCAAAATGGAACTCAAGCAAGTAAGACGGGCTGAGGCTGCCACAAAGTCAATAACTGAAAAATGTGCTAGAGCTTTTGTTTTATTGATTAAATCGCTTCTTGTGTTAGTTTAAAATCTTAACACAACCATTCAACTTAATTCAGGTTGTTTTTATTATTATTAACTATTCCTATTATAAATTTCCGGGGGCCATTATATGGCATCAAAAACTCTATCCATATTTTATAATACGTCTTGTGCAAATGAAAAGGAAAAATCTAATTAAGTTTAAGTATAGAGGCTAAAATTGGAAGCGGTCATCAAGTTCATATGAGAGTTGGTTTTTGACTCACTGAGTCATGCTCACTTTGATCATCTAAAACACCATTTCATAAGGCCTAAATCAAAAATGCATTTGCTCACAAAACAACATTCTATTTTCCTTGTTTCAAACTATACAATGAAATATGCTTTTAAATATAAATGTTTTGCACATTTATTCAGCAGTTTTAGGCTTTTTATAGAATACACCTAATTCACAGAACTCGGGGCTGCATAACCCAGAAAGCAATAGGTAAACAATTTCATTTAAAAGAGAAACATTAATGTATTTCTGTTGAGCATGGTAGCAGTAATTCATCAAATAATGATGATAAAATGATGCAGAAGAGCGTATGTCCAGATGTGCCTCATGGTCAGTCTCTTTATCATTTTAAAAAGCAGCTTCGGATATGGGAGACTGCCCTTGTGAAAAAGAAGTACACTTTAGCAAATAATTTAAAAAAGAGTACTTATGGAAAAATATACTTTAAAAGAATATACATAAGTGTGAATTGAATGTAATATTTCCGATACTTAATTTGGATGTTAATAACAAATAAATGAAAATGTTTTATATTTTTTTATTTATGTTTAAATTTATATTAAATTCAATTAGTTTAACTTATTAGTAAGGTAGGCAATTTCAGAGAGGCTAGCAATAGCGAGCTAGCTTTGAAAGCCTGAAAGCACCCTCCTTTCTGAGCATCTCCAAAGTGACGCCTCCTCCAAAACACATACAGCATGGAGCAAACACGAGACACTCGTTATATTTTACCTCATGTCTCAAAGCACATAACATTACAATAATAATGAATGTAAACAACTTACAGAGCTTTAGTCGTACCACTTGACTGCTGCAGATTCATTTAGCCGCTGATAGTGTTGCCATTGAAACGCATAAATCAGAGAACAGCTCCAGGTAGAACCTCACAGGTTGCCATCTCGTAATTACAGTTACACCATCGCATGAACGCAGCATAAGCTTATATATTCTAATTTATATATGAATATTCTATTTATATATGCCATTCTCCCCTGAATTTTTATTAAGATTGTAAAGCCCTGCTCTGAGATGCAAATCCTTTCTATAGTAAAGTGTTATGGACCCTCTCCATTCATAAATCAATAGGAAATGCCTGTGATCTCACAGGAAAACATGTGTAAACCGCCTAACACCTCTCGCAAGGTGTCTTTCTTCACAATCGTTTCAAACAGACGTCACTCTCAATACCGTCACAATCGACCCTGTCGGTGACCCCGCTGTCACTGGCCCACACGTCTAATGTAACCTTCTTAATGCTGTAAGGACTGGAAGAGTTAGATGGGTATGGAAAAATATGGGTGTGAGGAGGGAGGGGGTTGTGTACAGCGCTGTCGACAGAAACTATGGGCCGAATAAACATGCTCACATCTGGCTTTTGTTCGTCTTTATTCCCTAGGCATGCCGAAACTTCTTTTGCCGTGCCTGCATTCTCTGAGAGATGCTAAAGGAAATATGCTTGTTTTCAGAGAATTCTGAAGCATGATACCGTGAACAAAACCAAGGGAATTGAAGTATGCACTGACAGAACGTGACAATAGAAAATAAGGAGATGGAATCTGGCAACTGTTACTTTCAATATAATCCTAAAACTATTTCAAACAGCATGATTCATTTATAAGTAGTATAAATGTTATTTTATGACACGCTACAGGACTATTTAAAGGAATAGCTCAGACAGCTCACAATAGTTCCCAAAAATAAAAATGGTGTCATCAATTACTCACCCTTAAGTTGTTCTAAACCCATATGACTTTCAGTAACACTTTATTTTTATAGTGTCCTTGTTACACACATTAAATGTAGTTACTAAAGTAATTACGACATAGGTGACGTCATAGAACAGGAAACTATAAAGCAGCCCTGAAATCAGACCGCGACAGCTTCTGTACCTTCAGCAAGCACTCTCTGTATATCTGTCCTTGTCTATTTATTGTTGTCTGTCAAGCCCAATATATCTATCATTATTATAGCGAGCAAGCAAGATTATAGACGGTGTGTCGTTCCCTGCCCTCGTTATATTACGGGTGGGGACACACATCAGCTTTGTGTTGCTTGTTTGGGAGTGGAGCATGCCCAGTCAGTCCTCGAGGGGGCTGATTGTGAGCATTGTATGAGTCTATCTATAAAGACGCTCCGCTCTCGCCGATCGTTCTTTGAGGAGGACGGTTCAGTTCGCGCTCCCCGCGCGGGTCCCGCTGTTGCCTAGACACGGCGGCGACTCGCATTTTGGGGTTCAAAAACGGATCTGATAGCGTGGGTTGGGACGGGCCCCGCCCTATCTCAGCTTTCACCTGCAGATCCAGTGTGCTGCGATTTCCAGTTCCGAGGAATTGGTATCGTTAGTGTTTTGTTAAGAAAAAGTGAACAAAACAAATAAAAATATGAAGAAAAAGGCAGATGTTTGATTTTTCAATAAATAGACAGCTCATAACTCTGTTGAATAAAGAGGAGCTTTTAAAAGGAGGTTTTGCTAATGCTGTTGCTAGTTAAATATTTACTGGACAGCTGAACATTATGAGAGTGAAAATAAAAAGAGTTTATTAGATGAAATATATCTAAAAAAACAGGAAAACTCTGTATCTCAGCCTCCTCGTCGGGGACTACTGGTTTTTCCCCTATCTCCACACTGAGGTGTCGAGATCGTGGAATAAACCGGTTTTTATTTTATATGTAACTTAATACCCAAACGTCTAACTAGAGTAATGTTATGGGTATTAAGTATCATGGTATGACAGTGCCTTGGATTATAGAGACGCTTGCGAGCTTTCTCTCTCCCGAGTCGGCGTCATCATTTTTAACCCCGACGTTACCCACCAGCCATCTTTAATAATAAATAAATTTTATTAGGCAGTACTGATGGGTAAAGTATTTAAGGACATAGATGAATGTGAGGATGTCAGCATTGACTCTATTCGAGAATATATTTGAGAATATATATATATATATGTATATATGTTTATATGTATACGTTTTTCTGATATAAAAACAAAGAAAGATAAAAATGTCTGTTCTTCTGGACGCTCCGCTTTCAAGAAAACTAAATCTTTCAGTGGCGTTCCAGAGGTTTCTTCCTCACCAATCTATGTTCCTGAAACTGGCATAGAGTGCAAAGAAGAAGACCTGATGCCGAGGCTATCAGGCTTCTAAGGGTGGTCCCCTCCGGGGTAGGGACGGTTTTGAGAAATCGTTTCTCCTCGGCGCCCTCTGGGGTGCGACTCTCTGAGGAGGGTCGCAGCGCTGCCAGTTCGGTTGTTCCCTGCCGGTTCGCCGTTCAGGGCACCGAGGTGTCAGCGTCCCCATACGATCCTCCGAGGAGGGTCGTAGAGCAGTCAGTTCGGTCTCCGTGCCGGTTCGCCGTTTCAGGGTGCCGAGGTGCCTGCTTTTTCCTACGATCCTCCGAGGAGGGTCGTAGGAACTAAGCTAGTTAGAGGTAGGCAAGATCTGAGGACTGTCGTCATCTCTAATAAAGCTTAGACAAGAAGTCTTGTCGAAGAAAAAAAAAAAAAAAAAAAGAGGGACGGTTTTGAGAAATCGTTTCTCCTCGGCGCCCTCTGGGGTGCGACTCTCTGAGGAGGATCGCAGCGCTGCCAGTTCGGTTGTTCCCTGCCGGTTCGCCGCTTCAGGGCGCCGAGGTGTCAGCGTCCCCGTGCAATCCTCTGAGGAGGGTTGTAGAACGGTCAGTTCGGTTGTTCCCTGCCGGTTCGCCGCTTCAGGGCACCGAAATGATTGTTCAATCAAATCCAGAGGCCAGTCTCGAGAGACTGGTTCCCTTATCGGAATTTCTGGCAGCGTGGAAACTTCTGCCAAATATTTCTCTATGGGTCCTGCACATAATAGAAAAGGGTTACAGAATTCAGCTCGGTTCTCGTCCGCCCAGATTTCAGGGGTCCTCCCTACGGTAGTGGACTCACAGCAGGCTCTGGTTATGGAGCAGGAAGTACTGACACTTCTTCAAAAAGGAGCTATAGAAAGGGTTTCTCCTCCCAGCAGAGAGTCAGGGTTTTACAGCCGTTACTTCATTGTTCCAAAGAAGGATGGAGGGTTGCGTCCCATTCTAGATCTGCGCCATTTAAACAGCAGAGTTCAGAAACTCAAGTTCAGAATGCTTACACTCAAACAGATTGTATCACAGATTCAGTCCGAGGACTGGTTTGTCACAATAGACTTGAAGGACGCGTACTTCCAAGTATCTATCCATCCTCATCACAGGAAGTTCCTGAGGTTCGCTTTAAAAATGGGGGCGAAGCATACCAGTATCGGGTTCTTCCATTCGGCCTAGGTTTATCACCCCGCACCTTTACAAAATGCGTGGATGCAGCTCTGGCTCCTTTGAGTCTCCAGGGCATTCGCGTATTATATTATATCGACGATTGGTTGATCCTAGCTCAATTTGAGCATTTGGCAGTTCGGCATCGAGATGTCGTTCTGTCTCATTTAAAGATGTTGGGGTTGCCACTCAACGCCAAGAAGTGTGTGATCCTCCCAGCTCGGAGGACCACTTTTCTAGGTGTAATATGGGTTTATTTAGGCCAGTCACTCACTGTGAAACAGTTTCAGACTGTGGGTCTCATGGCAGCTGCGTCCAACGTAATTACTTTTGGCCTTCTGTACATGAGACCCCTGCAGTGGTGGCTCAGGACCAAGGGGTTTTCTCCGAGGGGAAATCCGTTTTCGCATGATCAAGGTCACGCGGCTATGCCTTTGTGCCTCGGTCATGTGGAAGAACCTTGGTTCCTCGCCCAGGCCCAGTGTTGGGGGTTTCTTGTCGACGCATAATGCTATCGACGGATGCTTCCCTCACAAGTCGGGAGTGATCATGAGTGGTTGCTCGGCGGAGGGTCTGGACAACACACTGACGATCTCGTATATCAGAGCAGATATCCTGTTGAGGCAGGGGCTGAGGCCCGGGGAATGGAGACTTCACCCCGAGGTGGTGGAGCTCCTATGGGAGATCTTTGGTCAAGCTCAGGTCGATCTTTTCGAAAGGAAAACATCATACGATACAACCCATTGTCCGCTATGGTTTCCCTCACATATCCAGCTCCTCTCGGACTGGACGCTATGGTGCAGGTGTGGCCGAGGCTGCACCTGTACACACCCCCCCCCCCGATATCAATGCTCCCGGGAGTTCTGCTGGGGTGCGACTCTCTGAGGAGGGTCGCAGCGCTGCCAGTTCGGTTGTTCCCTGCCGGTTCGCCGCTTCAGGGCGCCGAGGTGTCAGCGTCCCCGTGCAATCCTCTGAGGAGGGTTGTAGAACGGTCAGTTCGGTTGTTCCCTGCCGGTTCGCCGCTTCAGGGCACTGAAATGATTGTTCAATCAAATCCAGAGGCCAGTCTCGAGAGACTGGTTCCCTTATCGGAATTTCTGGCAGCGTGGAAACTTCTGCCAAATATTTCTCTATGGGTCCTGCACATAATAGAAAAGGGTTAAACGGAGTTGTGGAAACGGTGGGCTTGGCCTCTGAGGGGGCCCAGCTCATAGAATCCGGTCTCTCGACTGAGGTCGTTGAGACCGTCCTTCAATCCAGAGCTCCTTCCACGAGAAAACTATGTACATTGAAATGGAAACTGTTCTCTACATGGCGTGGAGAACGTTTTTTAAATCTTGTTAACTGCCCGGTTGGTACAGTTCTCGATTTCCTACAAGACCGTTTCTCTGCTGGATTATCTCCCTCCACCTTAAAGGTGTATGTAGCGGCTATATCTGCTTATCACCCCTCTCGGGGCTTCTTCTCTTGGGAGGGATCCTCTTATTATTTGTTTTCTCCGTGGTATATTGAGGCTCAGGCCTGCACTGCAATCTAGAGCACCGGCTTGGGATTTGGCCATTGTACTTGAGGGTCTGGCCTTGGCTCCCTTCGAGCCCATCGAGGAGGTTTCAGAAAAATTCCTCACTCTAAAGACTATATTTCTCCTTGCTATTTCGTCTATCAAGAGAATTGGTGATTTACATGCTCTGTCGGTTGCTCCTTCATGTCTGGAATTTGCACCTGGTATGGTGAAAGCATTCCTCTACCCTAGACCGGGTTATATTCCTAAGATCCCACTAAATGTTGGGGGCCCAATAGTGCGGCAGGCCTTGTATCCTCCACCCTTTAATACCCCAGATCAGGAACAGCTTAACCTGTTATGTCCAGTCCGGGCTTTAGATGCCTACGTTCACAGAGCTGCTCTGTGGCGTAAATCTGAGCAATTATTTGTTTGTTTTGGGTCACTCAAGAGAGGATGCCCTGCATCTAAACAGGTGATGAGTAAATGGATAGTCGAGGCTATTTCATTGGCTTATGAAGCGGCCGGACAGCCTTCACCTATGGCTGTGCGGGCCCATTCTACTCGGAGTATGGCGGCCTCTATGGCCTTAATTTCGGGAGTTTCCCTTCTTGATGTGTGTAGTGCGGCAGGATGGTCCTCTCCGCATACATTTGTCAGGTTTTATGACCTTGACCTCTCCACTCCTGGGGCGAGGTTGCTTGCTTCTTAGTGTGCGCAAGGACTTCACACAGAACGGGCATTTGTCACTATGGCGTAGTGGGTATAGGGTTCCCACCGCGTCTCAAACGCAGCTCGAGTTCCCTTGAAAGGGAACGTCTCAGGTTACGTATGTAACCCTGGTTCCCTGATAGGGAACGAGACGCTGCGTTTGCCTGCCATACTTCCTGCATGCCCTGATCGACTTGCTTCAGGTTTTTCAGAAGCTGTCGCGTCTGATTTCAGGGCTGCTTTATAGTTTCCTGTTCTATGACGTCACCTATGTCGTAGTGGGCTTCCATTGGACTGATTTTACACGCGCTTCACGACGTAATCACGCAGAGCGTTCCCACCGCGTCTCAAACGCAGCGTCTCGTTCCCTATCAGGGAACCAGGGTTACATACGTAACCTGAGACGTTTTCAGTTCACTGAATTCAGTGTTGCCGCGGTCATTCCCTGTGTGCTCCAGCACTGGTGACGGGTCCCATTTCTAAAAGACCAAAACGGGTGCGTTTACGTCTTTTTCAAGATGCCATTCCATTCGTGCGTTTCTGGGTGCGGTAGGGCTCTGTCCCCCTCTGACGGTCATAAGAGTTGTATCACTTGTTTGGGCTTAAAGCACGCTGAGGCAGCTCTTGTGGATGAGTCATGTTCCCATTGCGGGAGTATGACCATCTCTGTGCTAAGGTCGAGACTCGCCTTCGTTCGTGAAGGTGGAGTCCCCATCCCCAGGCTCCGCTCTAGTGTCTCTTCGGGGTTACCTTCCCAAAAGAGCCCTGGAGTGCCGTCTGGCCTGGGTGACCTGAGGATAACAGTGACAGGTAATCCGCCCGGCAAGGCCCTGTGGATCCCTCACTCCTCTCTTGCACCGCAGCCGGTGGAGCTCCCCGATGAGCGTGCTGGTCCCTCTGTGGTGGACCGATCAGCTGTCTCGTTCGGGGCCCCTCCAGAGGACAGGATGTCCATCGCAGCATCTGAAGGGGAGCTGGGCTCTGGAGATGACGACTCGACTGCGCTGCAGTGGAGGACAGGATGTCCATCGCAGCATCGGAAGGGTAGCTGGGCTCTGGAGATGATGACTCAACTGCGCTGGACTCGACTGGAGACCAGCGTTGCCCGAGCCGGATCCAGAGATGGCAGTGTTGGAAACCTTCTTCTTCTTAAGTGTAAAATAACTCAGAAGCGAAGACCAGGAGACTTGGGGGTATCTTTTAAGCAGGATTCTTTGTTTGCTGTAGTGTGCTTCGTCCAAAATCTTACCCAAGTCTAACTAAGTGAAACGTTCCCTTGCAATTTATAAACATTTTAGGGGCAGGGCTTAACATTGTGATGAACAAAGCATGTAAATGATGTATACCGGTTTAGGAACCGGCCCTATACATGGAGTGTTACCAATTCCAATCCAATCAGCATAACTATTCAAACAGTGAGACTACCAAAGTTTCAGTAATCTGCTTACAATAGAGAGAAACAGAAATAGCAGCCTGGATAGAGAGCCAATCTGCCAGATACAGAAAAACAAGATTTGCCGGACTCTCTTGCTGGAAAACTGTTTCAAACCATTTCCTGGACTCTCCCATTTTTTAACTCATTAAGTTAAAATCATCCTGCCTAATCATTTACACAAAACAATACATTGATTTAAATTTTATAAGACACCTTTTGTTTGGAAAGGCAATATGCGTGGAGGCGTGTTCACACCTGAGAAGACAAAGGCCGGATAATGTGCCACATACATAATGAGCTGCATATTAATTAGCCTCTCACATAGATGTGTCACAGGGTCCCAAAGAATGCAAGGACAAAAGAAATTATCTATATATACATATTTTACAATTAGAAATTGTAACCAATTACAAATAGGTTACAATTACAACAACAATTACAATTTTAACAATATTTCAAGTGTATTCTTTCTTTGTAAAAAGTATACATTTTATCATACGTATTAAAAAAGGTAATGATTCATTAGTTTGAATATTGGAACAAACACTATAATAGCATCTTAGTTGATAATTCAATATACCTACTTTATTTTTGACAAAATATCATACTATAGTATATTTAACATGAGCAGAAATTGGTGAACAAAAGCTTACCTATTTAATGTGACAGTAGTCTTTTTTTACAGTCAAAACTTTATAATCTATCCAAAACTAAGCACAAAATCTTGTCTAAACATTCATATTTAGTCTGTAACATATTGTGTATGATATATTACCATATACATGTTAATTTGCAGTTTGTTGCTTATACAGACATTTTATTTCAACATATTTCAGTCTATTTTTACTCATCTTAGTAGGCTATAGCAATATAGTTTGGATGTGTTCATGTAAAAATAACGTTTACTAATGTAGATGCGAGAGTGAATGAACGGCACAGACAAGCGCTGTATAACTGTAGTAAACAAAGCGCGCGTGCCTGTGCCGTTCATTCATCATTTAGCCTACACACAGACACGCAATTCATATTTAAACAGTCTTTTTGCGGTTTATAGACACTATTCAATATCGCGATTAGAACAAAGCACTTAAGAATAAATGACTTACTACATCAGCTGGATCCGTTGCTCCTCGAAATGAAACTACCAGCACTTCTGGTACATTTTCCAGGGTTATTAGATTGTATTATTCCTATCCCGTAGGGATACGCTGTGTTCACAGCGGTAGTAAGAAACTTACTAAACATGATGTGTTTTATAATCCAGCTGGTGGGCGTTGGCATGTTTGCATGGCTTGCCTTAGATCATTTGCGTTTGAATACCGCGCGCTCTCCGTGGGCATGGCACATTAACACGTAATGAGGTATAATGAGCTGGAAAGAAAAATACTGACATCTCTCTCTTTTCATACAGATTACATAAACTGAGAATATTTGTTTTTTTATATAAATTAATTCATTTAAAAGAAGAGAGTTCAAGCTTCATTATGGAAAAACACTCGTGCCTGTATGACAAGTATTCACAGAATTACAGTTAATTTTCGGACGTGTTTCAGAATGGACTTCACTGACAGAGAGAAGGCAAAACTAGCATCATGTTTATTTTTCTTTATTTGACTAAAAGCACAATACTTTGTTTATACTTTGTGAGTATACACAAAAAAATGGACACTTAACAGGATCGAATGATGTATAACACAAATATGTAAAATCAAAATCAACAGAGTATTTTGAGTCTCTTTTGCACTGAAAAGAAAAAAAGCGAGACTATCGCGCCGGCACGATAGCCGACCTCAGAGGGTTAACGGAGGCCTGGGCGACCTCCGACTGCATTGGCATTCGTGCCTCGAGTTGTTGCAGTTCACCTCGCTTTGAGTCACCGCTGCTCAGCAAGCTGGTACTGGTCTGAACATCGCGACCGTTGCGCTAAGCTTCCCTTGCATGTCACAACTCGCCCGTCACCTCCTCCTTGGAGTCAGAAGCTTCTGAGGTCGCTTCATTCCACTATTTCTTCTGCACAGTTACATCTGTTTGCCTTTCCGGAGTCCACCCTCTGCCAGTTGTGTTATTTCTGTCTGAGTGGACAACCCTTGGACAGACACTGGCTCTCAGCTGGCCCCGGGGCTCCGCAGAAATGCGTTCCCCAGTGAGCCTTCTAAAAAAGCGGCTATGCGATTCATTGTCGCTTGGCGCCTGCTCGAGTTCAGTGATTTCATCACACTCACATGTTGAGCAGAAATGCTCCTGAAGCTCAGTGAGATCTATCATACTCAGGTGTTGAGCAGAGATGCTCCTGAAGCTCAGTGAAATTCATGGGTTGGAGTAGGCTGTTTCCTCCACCCTCAAAATTATGTTGCCTCTGTTTTCTTGATGCACATCATGATGCAGAAGCATGGGAAGCACGTCTGATCGTCAGGTTCCGGAGGGAGCAAGGGAATTGCCTTGCGCCCCTCTTTATCCTCTTGGGCCTTATCTCTGGTGCTACTGCACTCAGAGACCGCCCCTGAGCCACTGCAGGCAGTGAGTTAAAAATTCTGTTAAACAGTTCTCCTGCTCGCCTGGTCTCTACTAGAGGGTAGGGACTTGCTCGCTTTAGGTCAGTGAGTTGTGCCTGGAATTCGGGCCGGCTAACTGTCACGAACTGAGATCCCGGCCTGGATATGTGTCCAAGGTTCCTACCTCTCCCTTAAATGGGACTAGGTGGTGAGCCTGCAAGCGCTGCCCCGGAGGAGGCAGACCCAGCTCTGGCTTTCTATGTCCGTCCGCTTCATTGCGGGTAACGTGCACAGAGCGCAAGCCTTATAACCTCAGACTAGCTCTAATCTGTTAAGGAAATTAGCAGAGAGGGAAGGCTGTTTCCAAGCGAAGTTGGCCCACTGAATGGTGGCTGCCCTTCATCTTGGTGAAAATTCCGAGATGCACATGTCCACTTCGGTGTTGAGGTCCTCTTAAATGAGTGTGTGCTCCGCCTAGGCGTTGATATAGAGTGCTTAGCTGACAGATATTCTAGTTGGGGGCTGGGCGACACCTTTAGCGAAACGCTGCTTTCTGTGGGGTTCCCTCCATGTACAGGGAACGCTTTCCCAGTGGTCCCGTAGGAACAGCAGTGACTTCCCTGGCCTAAGCCCTGTCCTTCCCCGCCTTAAATTGTGGGGGCATCAGGAAGTTTTTGTAACATTTTCAATGGTTGATCCCCATTCAGTCGACGTCGACTACGTCCTTCCCTGAAGAGGGATCGGAGGACGTAGTCTCCTTGCCACTACCGCTGGACCACCGCTGACTCCGAGTTACGCTCGGCTCCTCAGCGAAAAGCAACTATTGCGTGCATCCACTTCTGTATTTATACCCGCGCGGCGGGGGCGGAGTGTGTGATGTAAATCACGCACACCAATTACATTGGCTCGTTCAATAGTACTCGAAGACGGTTGGCTCCCTGGCGTGATCCCCATTCAGTCGACATCAACTACGTCCTCCGTTCCCTCCTTCAGGGAACGGTGGGTTGCATATGCAACCAGGACGTTCTGTCAGTTCCACCCAACCGCCTGAAGCAAAACGCCGTCATGTACAGGTAAGAAAGCAGGTAAGTAAGACACACAGAGAATGAGTAAACATTGTTCATTTACATATACCACCGGCATTGTAAAAATACAAAGAGGGTTGAAAATCGGGGAATTTACACTTCATTAGCAACAATTATCTAGCAATAACACACATTAGCTTGCTAAAATGCTAAGTATTTAAGGCTTCTTAAATAAAGCAGCATGAACATTCTCTTTACTTGCAGTCTATAAGCAACAGCTCAACTCTTCTCCACAATGGTAATTGAAACGGTTCTAACATAATTATATACCAACAAGTCCAATGCAAGGCATGCTGGGAGCTAGTTTCAGTAATGTCAACATACTTGATTGGTTCATATTCGCCATATAATTTAGAAGATTATGTCACAGGTCGGGGGGACCAAACCAGACTGCGCCCACCCCTCAAACCCAGAACCACCTCGAGGAGCGTACCAGAGACCAGGCAGACAAGAAGAATTTCTAAAAGTAACAATCTTTATTGAATAAAAGCAAGAATTAAAAGTCTTAATGCGGCTTCGTCGCTCTTTCCAGGGAGGAGGGGGCCGAGGGGTTCACTGCAAGGGCCCAGGTTACTGGCAGCCACAGAGGAGGAAGGAGTCGAACGCCCGTCCGGCGTGACGGTAAGTAACGTGGTAATTAGACTCTTTTCGGCGTAATACAGGTGGGCAGCGACCCGGGCGGATCAAGGCCGGGGCCACGGGCCAGGAGGGGACTCTCTCCACAGGACAGGCGGGTAGCAGGTAAGTTTTTCCCAAGCGTCAACTATTCGGTTGATAACCGGCACAGATCAAGGCGATCGGAGGACGTAGTCTCCTTGCCACTACCGCTGGACCACCGCTGACTCCGAGTTACGCTCGGCTCCTCAGCGAAAAGCAACTCCTTGCCACTACCTCCTTGCCACCAAGATGGAGTCCAAGAGGGGGACTCGCGGCCGGCCAGGTAGGTAGTCGGGTAGGCAGATCCTCTCCGTGTAGGGTGCTCTCCTCCGTGGCGTCACTGAGCAGCAGGTGTGAGGTCCTCCGGATGCCTTTCCGCCCTTGACGGCTCCACCAAGAGACAAGGGCCCCCTCTAACCCAAGACAGAGACAAGTTTACAGGTTCAATTCTATTTCGGTGAAGTAAGGACTTACGGCTGGAGCGGGTGAGTCTGAACAAGCAGCGTTGCTGCGGGGATGTGTCTCTCCTCTGAACAGGCAGCACACAAGAAGGCCGAGGCAGACGAATCTTCTATTTAAATAGACAAAACCTTTGATACAAGAACGAACATGATCCTTTCGTATAATGGAGAGTCGGCTTACGGCTGGGCTGGGTTGCTCCACACAGGCACTAGGGCTGGGATGTGTCTCTCCTCCGACCAGGCAGCACACACAAAGGCCGAGGCAGACGAATCTTGGCTGGACTGGGTTGCTCCACACAGGCACTAGGGCTGGGATGTGTCTCTCCTCCAACCAGGCAGCATACACGAAGGCGGTGGCAGGAGAATCTTAAATAGACGGAGCATTTGATACAAGAACAAACATGATCCTTCCGTATAATGGAGACTCAGGCTTATGGCTGGGCTGGGTGGTTCCCACGGCAACACTAAGGCTGGGATGTGTCTCTCCTCCGAACAGGCAGCACACACGAAGGCGGCGGCAGAAGAATGTTCTATTTAAATAGACAAGACACGTTAAACAGGACAATCTCACTCCTCTCTCATATCACAGGACCTGGTGGCCGAAATGGAACATACACATTCAACCTGAGGGCTTTGCTCCGCAACACTGGACGAGGACGTTAACTGGAGAGTACTGGCGGTTAAGTAAACGTGTACATCCACACACTGCAACTTCACATCAAATCCAATACTGTGTGACACTTCAATTCAGGCACCACAATCCACTCTCAAATCTTCATACAATAAGGCCAGCACTCACCCACTGTTCAATCCCTCCACTGTTGCGCTGGATCGACACTCAGAAGCTGAAGAGATGCAGAGGACTTCACACCGCATGGAACACAGCGTCTTCAACACTTTCACACTCAGAAAAAGATATCAGGGTTTCACAGATGAATCAGTTCACACTCTTGGTGGTCAATACACTTCACAATTCCTTATTCAGTTCAATACACAGCGTCTTCAACATTCTTTCACACTCAGAAGAAGATATCAGGGTTTCACAGATGAATCAGTTCACACTCTTGGTGGCAATTATATTGGTGGTCAATACACTCCACAATTCCTTATTCAGTTCAATACACAGCATGCATTCACACGGATCCGGTGTTTCATTACTTATCTTTCTCTCTCGAGTGATGACATTCTCTAATCTTGAATCAATCTCCAAAATACACTCACTTCACATCCAATTCACATTCCAGCTTGTACTCCCACAACCACCGTTGCACCCCTTTCCAGTCCAATCCTCACAGCCGCTCCAAAAATCCCAGCAAATCCAAGCCACTGCCAAGAGAATCGATTTCTCCCGGGGGAGTACCACACCCAATCTCCTCTTCCTTTTCCTTTTAACTGCTTCATTCGGCCCCGTAGCCCTATCGCTGATCCTCACACCAATCGCCCGCACCTGATACAGTTTGCCTCATCAGCCGCCGCTGTCATGGAAACCAACAACCAGCGGAACCGGCACGGTGTTTCACTGATATTGTTCCGGGGGGAACGCATTTCCAGCGGACATTGGTTCCGCTGGATTTGTCACCTTGTGACATACCCCCCCCACCAAACCGTTCTAGTCCCTAGAACGGGGCTCGGCCACCCAGTCTCCGTACCATGTTGGGGGCTGGCCTCGATTACCCCGCTGTGATCGCCTCGGCGGTGAGGCCGGATCTACTTGGCACGGCTCTGCGCCCAGTCCCCTTGGGACCACTGCCCAACCCAACAGCAAGGGCATCGATGTTGTTTCAACCGGGGGGTTTCTCTCTACTGGTTTCGGGTAATTGGGACACGGTCGGATCAAATTCCGATGTAACACTCGCTCTGAGCCAGCTCTTCCTTCGGGACGAATGGCATATACAGGCTGGTCTGGGCGAGGTTGCCGCTGCACCACATATGGTTGGGACTCCCAGCGGTCGCTCAGTTTACCCTTCCCTTGGTGGCGATTGTCCCTTACCAGTACTCTTTCTCCCCGTAGTAACGGTGTCTCCCGGGCTGTTCGGTCATACAGCCTCTTGTTCTTCACTGCTGCTTGATTTATCCGGTTCGAGACCTTTTCGTAAGCGCTGTGAAGGCGCTGGTGATGTCCTGCCACCCACTCTGTCAAGCTTCCCCCCTCCTCCGCTGGAGTGGCTCCCAATAGCAGATCGATAGGCAATCTCACGTGTCTCCCGAACATCAGGTAGGTTGGAGCATACCCGGTGGTGCTATGCACGCTGTTATTGTACGCCTGGACCAGCATCGGAAGTTTGTCCACCCAGTGGCCCTGCTGCTCTCCTTCCAGGGTCCCCAGGAGACTTAGCAGTGTCTGATTCAGCCTTTCGCACCCCCCATTCCCTTGGGGGTGGTATGGGGTGGTGTGGGTCTTCTTACATCCATACAGCCGACATAGTTCGTGGATCACCCGCGACTCGAAGTTGGGCCCTTGATCGGCGTGGAGTGTTTCGGGACACCCGAATGGCTGAATGACATACTTCCATAAGGCATTGGCGGTGGTAGTGGCAGTCTGATCCAAGGTTGGTATGGCCCAGGCGTATTTCGTGAACAGGTCAGTTACTACAAGGATATTCTGTATCCGATCCATCGGTCGTCCCAGCATCAAATAGTCCATGGCTACGATGTGCAGGGGGGCCTTAGCCCGAATCGGCACCAATGGGGCCCGTACCTCCTTCCTTGCCTTAAAGAGCATGCAGCGTGGGCACCCTTGAAGGTAAGTCCTCGTGGTTCCCTCCATCCCAGGCCAGTAGAAGTACCGCCGTAGCAGAGACAACGTCCTTTCTTGCCCTTGATGTCCCAGTTTGCAATGGTATGCCTGTAACAGGGAATGACATTGCCCTTCGGGGACTACTACCTGGCAGATCTCATCGCCCCGAATCGGATCCTGGAGGGCCCTACAAACCACCCCTTCCTTCAGGAAGAGCCTCTCTTTCTGTCCCAGCAGCCCCCGCACCACCCGTGTCTGGGCCCGGCGTTCCTCGCCTTCGGGCCAAGCTCCTCCACTCAGCCAAGTTCGTACCAGCTTCACATCTTCGTCCTCCTCCTGCCACATCCTCCAACGCTGTGGGTCCCATCCCCAAGTTGCAGGGGGTTCGTCCGGTGGTTGGCCCGGTGCTTCCACAATGCCCACCATCAGTCCTTCCTCGCGCCCCTCACTCAATGCTGATGTTTGCCCCATGGATCGTGGTTCAGGAATTCTGGACAATACATCGGCGTTGGTATGCTCTTTTCCTGGACGATACTGCAGCTGGTAGTCATAGTTGGCCAACTGTGCCACCCACCTCTGCTCAACCGCCCCCAGCTTGGCGGTCTGTAGATGTACCAGGGGGTTATTGTCAGTTACGACGAGTACCTTCGCTCCCCACAGATAGTCTTTGAACTTCTCGCTCAGCGCCCACTTCATTGCCAGCAACTCAAGCTTAAAGGAACTGTAGTTGGCGTCATTTTTCTCAGCCGGATGTAAACTTCGACTGGCGTATGCAATGACTCTTTCCTTGCCCTGCTGTTTTTGAGCCAGTACAGCTCCCAGACCCAGATTGCTGGCATCGGTGTATAAGATGAAGGGTTGAGTGAAGTCAGCGTAGGCCAGAATCGGTGCTTGCAGTAACTCCTGCTTGAGTCGCTGAAACGCAGTCTCACAGGCTGAGTCCCACTGGACTGAGGGGGATCCCCGGCCCCGGGACCGTCCAGTACCCCCTAACAGCTGGTTGATAGGCTTGGCGATGTGGGAGAAGCCTTCGATGAACCGCCTGTAGTACCCGACGAAGCCCAGGAATGATCTGACCTGGCGGACGGTCTTAGGCACAGCCCACTCCTGGACAGCCGATACCTTCTCGGGGTCCACCGAAATCCCTGCAGCGCTCACTATATGACCCAGGAATTTCACCTCCTTCCGGAAGAGCTGGCATTTGTCTGGCTGGAGCTTCAGCCCGTATTTCTCCAGAGAGCAAAAGACTTGTTCCAGGTGCCGAAGGTGGGACTCGAAATCTGGGGAGTAGACAATCACGTCATCCAGGTATACTAGGGAGGACTCCATCAGCTGGCCGCCCAAGCAACGCTGCATCAGTCGCTGGAATGTGGCTGGAGCATTGCACAGGCCAAACGGCATCCGCTCCCACTCGTAGAGCCCAAAGGGGGTAGTGAACGCCGTCTTTTCCCTGTCCTGCTCATCCACCTCCACCTGCCAATACCCACTGGCCAAGTCAAGAGTCGAATACCAGGCCGCTTGTGTCAGGCTCGTGAGGGAGTCCTCTACTTGGGGCAATGGGAAAGCATCTTTCTTAGTCACCAGATTTAACTTCCGGTAGTCCACGCAGAACCGCCAGGAGCCGGTCTTCTTCCGCACCAATACAATGGGCGCGGCCCAGGGGCTACTGCTCTCCCGGATGATTCCCTTATCCAGCATCCCCCGCAGGAGGGTACGGACCTCAGAGTACAAGGTATGGGGTACAGGCCGGTAGCGCTCTCTACTGGGTACGGCATCTCCAGTTGGAATCTGATGTTTGACTGCATCTGTGCGACCGTAGTCTTCGTCGTGGGTGGAAAACAAATGCTGCCATTTCACTAAAAAGCCTTGAAGCTGTTGGGTCTGACCTCCTACTAGACCTTCTCCCCACAGTGACTCTCCCTCAAGATGGGCCGGGACTCTCTCTCCGGTCTCCTCTACGTACTGATCTGTCTGTGCCAGGGCCACTTCCACTACTGTCGGACTCACCCGGCTGAATTTGACTTCTCCTGGTTCTCGTACTTGCTGTCCCCTCACCGAGGTAACGGGCTAAACGCTGGTGACGATATAAGTGGACAGGGAAGGGGTTCGTGTTCCTGACTTTTACGAAGACCCGGCCTCTCCGTGCGGACGCCAATCCCCGAGCGACCTCCACCTTGGAACAATCTGAATGGGGTTCCACCAAGACCCACTCCTCTGAGCGATAGAGTCGGGAAGGCAGCCTGGCCCAGACCACGGCCTCACTCCGAGCTGGAATTTCCAGAGCATAGCGACAAGCCACTCTCCCTATGCTCTCACGGTCCCCTTGCGACTCAGCCAGCCAGACCCGACGACAATCGGCTTCCACACGACTCCACTCTCGGCCCTCCGAGGTTGATACTGCTCGACTTGGTCCATTCCGGAATATCTCCTCCCAGCACTCCGAAACGACATTCATCTCCAGCAGAGCGCGGTGTGATCCCAGGCATGTATCTCGTACAATCACTACTCCCTTCTGAGGCACAACAATCCCATGTATCTCCAGGTCGGTTACTAGGTATCCTACGTACGGGATGTCGAGTCCGTTGGCTCCCCGCAAGGTCAGCCATGGGGCTTCTGTCATGGGCCGGCCCTGGGCACCAAACAACTCCCGAGACAAACTTTCTGAGAAGAGAGTGACTTGCGATCCCGTGTCCAGAAGGCATTGTACTTTCTGGCCATTTACCTGGACCATCACCACGGGGCAACGCCCCACCAAACTCTCCTGGGAAGTCCCAGATGCACATGGGTCTGATGAAGAGGTCCCGACCACTTGACCCACAGTGGCCGGTGACACTAAAAACCCCCTTGTGAGGCACGGCGAGAGTGGCACTGGCGAAGGTAGTGTCCTGGCTCCCCGCAACCATTGCAGATTGGACGCCCTTGCTCGTCCCACTGGAATCGAGTCCCGGCTGGCCGAAATGGACGGTGTGCTGGAGGTCGATTCCCCTCTGAATAGGCTCGCTCCCTCGGCAAAGACAAGGAATGGAGGTGTTCTCGGCGAAATTCTTCCATAAAGGATTTGGTCAGTGAGGACATTTGATCACGAACATCCCTCTTCAGTTCTTCACGAAAGGCCTGCTTCCAATCAGACATGACGGGGGACGGAGGTCTCCTCACAGCATTCGTGGCCATGCAGTGGGGAGGAACTACACTCTCGGCATGATCTTGCTCGAGTGCTAAGGCTTCCCTCCGTAGATCTTCAAAAGTCAGGTCTGGCTCTCGTCGGAACTGTATCCGTAAACTTTGGCGTACGGGACCTTCCAGCAATCCCAATAAGAACTGATCCCTCAGTAGAACTTCCTCCCCTTCCAGGCCATGATCCTGTCTCTTCTTCAACCGGGAGAACTGCTCCCTCAGCTGTAGTGCAAATGCCCGGATAGTTTGCCGCGGCCCCTGCTTACAATTAAAGAACTGTGTTCGCAGCACAGCAACCGGGGTGGTGTCTCCATATTGCTCCGTAAGGAAATCAAAGATGGCCCGAACCGTGGTTCTCGTTGCTTCCGGTGCCGCTTGCACTTCTCTTCTCGCTTCTCCCTCTAGTGAATTTAAAACAAACTGCACTCCTTGGGGGGCACTTAAACCTTGGAGTCCTACCAGGTACTCAACCTGGGTCTTCCAGGCCGACAAACTCACTTCCGATCCTGGGCCTCCATACTTCTGGGCCCATGGGGCTCCCATAAAGATCGGCATGACCGACTGCCGCACCACCGGTGCCTCTTCGTCCGCCATCTTGATCTCTGGCCGCTCAACTCAAGGTGGTAAGTCCTGCCGACTACGCCAAATCTGTCACAGGTCGGGGGGGCCAAACCAGACTGCGCCCACCCCTCAAACCCAGAACCACCTCGAGGAGCGTACCAGAGACCAAACAGACAAGAAGAATTTCTAAAAGTAACAATCTTTATTGAATAAAAGCAAGAATTAAAAGTCTTAATGCGGGCTTCGTCGCTCTTTCCAGGGAGGAGGGGGCCGAGGGGTTCACTGCAAGGGCCCGGGTTACTGGCAGCCACAGAGGAGGAAGGAGTCGAACGCCCGTCCGGCGTGCCGGTAAGTAACGTGGTAAGTAGACTCTTTTCGGCGTAATACAGGTGAGCAGCGACCCGGGCGGATCAAGGCCGGGGCCACGGGCCAGGAGGGGACTCTCTCCACAGGACAGGTGGGTAGCAGGTAAGTTTTTCCCAAGCGTCAACTATTCAGTTGATAACCGGCACAGGGGGTGATGGAGTCCAGGAGGGGGACTCGCGGCCGGCCAGGTAGGTAGTCGGGTAGGCAGATCCTCTCCGTGTAGGGTGCTCTCCTCCGTGGCGTCACTGAGCAGCAGGTGTGAGGTCCTCCGGATGCCTTTCCGACCTTGACGGCTCCACCAAGAGACAAGGGCCCCCTCTAACCCAAGACAGAGACAAGTTTACAGGTTAAATTCTATTTCGGTGAAGTAAGGACTTACGGCTGGAGTGGGTGAGTCTGAACAAGCAGCGTTGCTGCGGGGATGTGTCTCTCCTCTGAACAGGCAGCACACAAGAAGGCCGAGGCAGACGAATCTTCTATTTAAATAGACAAAACCTTTGATACAAGAACGAACATGATCCTTTCGTATAATGGAGAGTCGGCTTACGGCTGGGCTGGGTTGCTCCACACAGGCACTAGGGCTGGGATGTGTCTCTCCTCCGACCAGGCAGCATACACGAAGGCGGTGGCAGGAGAATCTTAAATAGACGGAGCATTTGATACAAGAACAAACATGATCCTTCCGTATAATGGAGACTCAGGCTTACGGCTGGGCTGGGTGGTTCCCACGGCAACACTAAGGCTGGGGTGTGTCTCTCCTCCGAACAGGCAGCACACACGAAGGCGGCGGCAGAAGAATGTTCTATTTAAATAGACAAGACACGTTAAACAGGACAATCTCACTCCTCTCTCATATCACAGGACCTGTCGGCCGAAATGGAACATACACATTCAACCTGAGGGCTTTGCTCCGCAACACTGGACGAGGACGTTAACTGGAGAGTACTGGCGGTTAAGTAAACGTGTACATCCACACACTGCAACTTCACATCAAATCCAATACTGTGTGACACTTCAATTCAGGCACCACAATCCACTCTCAAATCTTCGTGCAATAAGGCCAGCACTCACCCACTGTTCAATCCCTCCACTGTTCCGCTGGATCGACACTCAGAAGCTGAAGAGATGCAGAGGACTTCACACTGCATGGGACACAGCGTCTTCAACACTTTCACACTCAGAAAAAGATATCAGGGTTTCACAGATGAATCAGTTCACACTCTTGGTGGCAATTATATTGGTGGTCAATACACTTCACAATTCCTTATTCAGTTCAATACACAGCGTCTTCAACACTCTTTCACACTCAGAAGAAGATATCAGGGTTTCACAGATGAATCAGTTCACACTCTTGGTGGCAATTATATTGGTGGTCAATACACTCCACAATTCCTTATTCAGTTCAATACACAGCATGCATTCACACGGATCCGGTGTTTCATTACTTATCTTTCTCTCTCGAGTGATGACATTCTCCAATCTTGAATCAATCTCCAAAATACACTCACTTCACATCCAATTCACATTCCAGCTTGTACTCCCACAACCACCGTTGCACCCCTTTCCAGTCCAATCCTCACAGCCGCTCCAAAAATCCCAGCAAATCCAAGCCACTGCCAAGAGAATCGATTTCTCCCGGGGGAGTACCACACCCAATCTCCTTTTCCTTTTAACTGCTTCATTCGGCCCCGTAGCCCTATCGCTGATCCTCACACCAATCGCCCGCACCTGATACAGTTTGCTTCATCAGCCGCCGCTGTCATGGAAACCAACAACCAGCGGAACCGGCACGGTGTTTCACTGATATTGTTCCGGGGGGAACGCATTTCCAGCGGACATTGGTTCCGCTGGATTTGTCACCTTGTGACATACCCCCCCCACCAAACCGTTCTAGTCCCTAGAACGGGGCTCGGCCACCCAGTCTCCGTACCAATTATCACTCCATATTTTAGTAGATTGCACATTTGAGAGAATTGCATTACTTGAGAGCAAAGAAAAAAATCATTTAGAAAAGAAAAATCCCAAATAATATGATGATATCTGTGATCTGTCAGAAAAAGGTGAACATTTAAATAGCTCATGTGAAAATAATTTTATTTGGGATACTGTATGGTGTTAAGCATGAGTCAGACATTTACTCTGGCATTCATTCACACACACACACACACACACACACACACATCTCTGAGAAAGTCCCTTAACCGGTGTAATTGACTTGCTGATGTTCTTGGGCTACAGCTTCCGGCCGGAAGGATGCTGCTGTGTTCAGCGGAACACACACAGACACGGACACACACAGACACACACTTTCCAAAAACAAAGCTCTCTTTCATGCTGCAATACCTTACTCCAAAAGTGTTCACAGTTCCTCTTTTGATCTAAATTCATGGGTCGTTTTACACATGCACGGTTTTAAATTTACACGTGTTGCAAAATTATTTAACCTGCTTGTAGTATATTAACCCATTTCAAGACCTCCTGTATATCGTAATAAAATGTTGGTATGTGTGCTTATCTTTCTCTTACAAGTCTAGTCTGAATTAAAGGTTGGTGTGTGTGTGTGTGTGTGTGTGTGTGTGTGTGTGTGTGTGTGTGTGTGTGTGTGTGTGTGTGTGTGTGTGTGTGTGTGTGTGTGTGTGTCTGGGTTTTAAAGTGGATTAAGTTGAATTAAATGTAATGTCTTTATGAAGAGCACAAGCAATTTTTACACCGCCAGGAGCCTTCTTTACTATATTGATATATGTATACTATGTTTTAACCTGCAGCTTCATGTCCGTTCAAAATGTATGTGTCCTTTCAAACTTTTGACCCAGTCAATTTTGATTATTAATGTTTGAAATGTTGTGTTTTGTTAGGGCTATGTACACCAGCCTTAACAGATCTACTGTATATGATGATACAAGTCAGAAGAGCCGCTGGTGCCCCCTCAAATAAAAAAAGAAATGGTTGATGCCTCTGGTTATAGCTATGATCAGGCTATATCAGATGATCAGATGAGCATGGGAACTCTATTAGCATGCAAATTGGATAACAGGGAGCAATGTTTCTTTCTCAGATTAGCCATCCCCCCACTGTATGTGACAGTGCAATACTCCTTATCAGAGCTCTGAGAGAAAGGGAAAAGAGAGGGAGAGATAGATGGAGAGTCAGGCAAATGTGAACCAATGGCTTCAGAGCTTCCTGTTGGAAAGCTTTAAAATCATAGATCGTATTAGAGAACAAGTTGTACTGGAAAAATATTAGAACACTTAAGTCACACTTAAAAGTCCTGAATGTCATTGCATTATAACACAATATCAATTAATTTAAAGAAAGCACATAAATATGCAATAGTTGGTAACACTTTATATTAGGTGTCCTTTACTATCATGTACTTGTATAAAAAAGTATGATGTATTGTGTTCATAATGTATTGCAAAACACTTTCTGTGCTAATGGGATGGGATACGGGTACAGTTAGGGACAGGTTTAAGGGTAAGGTCAAAAGTGTTAGAGTCAACAGTGTAATTATAGATGTAATTACATTAATTAATTACTATTGTTTTTTTTTAAGTAAGTACAAATGCAAAAACATGTATGGACACAATAAGTGCATTGTATCAAATGTTTAATTTAAATGTTAGTACATAGTAGTTAAAAACACCTAATATTAGTTATAGATCAATGCAGTGATGTTTATGTAGTCCAAAAGTTTGCCTGTTCAGCTTAATGATGTTTATTGAAAACCTCCTATTTAGACACTTGTTAGCAATGGCCTTTTTCATCTCTACATATTTCTGCTTGTATATTCGCACTGCTGGATTCCATTTCAGATCAGCATTGTCACGTGAGGTAGACAAGAGACGCGGATTCAAATGCAGAGTGATTTATTCGGATGCCAAATAGGAAAGGTACAAACTCCAACCCCAGGAACAAACGGGAGGACACAAACTGGAACACGTAACATGTACAACGAATCGGCACAAGACAGCAAACACAGGGAGATTAAATAGGCTAACAAACAAAAGAGGTAACAAGGCAGACAGGTGGGGGAAATAAACCAATAACGAGATAAGATGGGCGGGGTTTACAATTAGACAAGAGAGCACATGGCACAAGAAACAACAAGACACTCATTTGCTAACACAGGACCAGACTAGACATAAACACATGACAAACTGGCCGTGTCATAGTCCCGTCACAAACCCATGGGAAAAATCCAGACCGAGGTGACAGAACTGTGACAGAACTGTGCAGACTCTGGGTTGGCCGAACCCATAAATGAAGCCCCTACGCTGGACGGAACCAGTGGCAAAGACTTCATACTGGACAAGACCAGTGGTGAGGGATTTGTGCTGGACGGGCCCCGTGATGATCTCCTTCTACTGGGCGAACCTGACGGTAGATGAATCTCTGGGTCGAGGAGAGACCGATGTGAAGAGTGATGCTGGGACTCTCCTCTATCACCTCCTCTTCTACAGCCTCCGCGGGTCCCAGAAAATCTGGCGAAAATCAGCAGGGGTCTTAACACTATTAACAGTCACAGTACGGATCTCACCACTTCCCGACCGAGCGCCGGCTGCCCTGATCTCCTCATTCCTCTGAGCGCACGCGGCAAAACACTTAAATAAGGAGATCCCATTCTCCCTCTCCACGGGACAAAGTTCGGTCCGCTGAATCCACATGATGGCCGATTCGTTCTGTCACGTGAGGTAGACAAGAGACGCGGATTCAAATGCAGAGTGATTTATTCAGATGCCAAATAGGAAAGGTACAAACTACAACCCCAGGAACAAACGGGAGGACACAAACTGGAACACGTAACATGTACAACGAATCGGCACAAGACAGCAAACACAGGGAGATTAAATAGGCTAACAAACAAAAGAGGTAACAAGGCAGACAGGTGGGGGAAATAAACCAATAACGAGATAACAAGATGGGCGGGGTTGACAATTAGACAAGAGAGCACATGGCACAAGAAGACACTCATGTGCTAACACAGGACCAGACTAGACATAAACGCATGACAAACTGGCCGTGTCATAGTCCCGTCACAAACCCATGGGAAAAATCCAGACCAAGGTGACAGAACTGTGACAAGCATATTGGTTCCCCGTTTTTATGAATAAAGCATCTCCTAAAAACCTTGTATTCACTGATATTCTGTTCATTTGTGAGTTCTCAGACTTTCACCATCATTTTAAAAGGTCACAAGTGGGTTTTTAAGCATAATTGTGCAAGTATATATTTTACTGTATATTTTTGCAGTAAAATGCTTAAGTACTCAAGAGAAGTTTGTATTTATGTTGTATTTTGGGAACGTCAGGTCAGTTCTGTCAGGTCCATTTAAGTCAAGAACACACAAGACAATAGAAATGATTAGGAAATTGTATTGAATAAATTACAATTCAGTTGCTAATTGAAATTTGGCGGTATGGCTCTGTTCAGGGAGTCCTCTGATCTTGCATGAGCACCATGAAATTAGCAGAGAGTCAGAGGACAGCAGCAGCATTAGGGAACGCTCACAGTTTAGCACTGGGAGAGCAGAACTATTCCCCCATATGAACAGAGCAGCAACGATGACAGAATAGCAAATGTCACGTTATACACGACAAGGAGGAGCTGGGGAGGTGGTGGGTTGCAGAGAGCGAGCAGCAAGCAGCAAGCAGTTAGGAGAGAACTGAATCTGTTTAAATAGGGCGCCCTGATTTGAGCGTAATCATTAGCAGCGAGGGGAGATAAACAGCTGATGCGCTGATGCAGCTCAGCTGAGCAGATCGCTGATGAGACCGTGTTGGCCAATAGCGTTAGCAGCATCTTGACTACTTGGCCTGCCAGAACTGATGCTGACGCTCAATAGCAAGATGGCGATGTACCCTTTCTACAAGAAATTTAGCAAGGTTTTTAACTGTATACTTCTACAAAATGAAGAATAAAAATGTTTGCTTTTTATTTAATATATAAAGATTAGCTGAATTATATAGTCTCGTCATAATTGTACAATACTATCATTTTATGAACATGCAAGGTTTATTGCAAATTTAAAAAAATCATATATTTCAACTTATTTACCATAAATAAAGACACTGCTTCTATTGTGTCAGCCATGTTTTCTCACTGACACACCCACAACTCGGAAACTCAAGGCTTAACCCTCCTATTATCCTTGGGGTCAATTTGACCCCATTCAATGTTTAACGTCTGTAAATACATCTTTTTTTTTTTTTTTGCTTCAGATTTAATGACTTTTCCTAATTTAATGGGGACAACATAAAATTAACCTGCTGATATTTTTTTCAATGTCCTGTACACATTTTGTAGCATCGGTGTTCCTTGGGGTCAATTTGACCCCAGGCTCTTTTAGCTGTATAAAACATAAGAAATATTAAAATTTCACACACATTTGTTTTGGTTGTTTTATTGAGGTCACTATAACATGTTATATTTGTATAATGTTCATTATAATTTTACATAAATTTATTCCCCCCGTGCCGTGGGGGAGGGGAAAACATAATTCTCATGGTTTACCAAACAAAGGAGAGGAGCAAACATTATAAAAGCATGAACAGAAGCCTTCTAAACCATTTCTCTTTGTGCTCTGTGTGCTCTCTATGTTCTCCATCTCTCTCATTTGAAAATGACATCTAAACACCCTTGGCACCCTCGTCCTGATCTTTGGAACCTCCAAGTGTGGCTCCTGGACGGGATGAGGCAGGTTGAGTATCCTACTACCAGCGGTGGTGGTTACCATCACTTCCGCTTAGCATCGTCCACGAGACATGTCTACGCGTTGAAGTGGAACCTCTTCGTCAACTGGGCTCTTCTCACCAAGAAGACCCCCGGAGATGTTCGATCAGTGTCGTGCTTTGCCGCACACCATGTTACAGTGGAAGGTAAGTCCGTAGG
Organism: Gila orcuttii; assembly: GCA_026230005.1. Classification (NCBI taxonomy): domain Eukaryota; kingdom Metazoa; phylum Chordata; class Actinopteri; order Cypriniformes; family Leuciscidae; genus Gila; species Gila orcuttii. The sequence continues at coordinate 6,537,356 of JAPDVR010000015.1, read as the reverse complement.
AAAGCACGACCTGATCGTCAGGTTCCTGAGGGGAGCGAGGAGACTGAATCCTCCTCGCCCTCCTCTTGTTCCCTCTTGGGACCTCTCAGTGGTTCTAAATGCCCTGCAGAGTGCTCCCTTTGAGCCTTTGCAATCAGTGGAGCTTAAGTTCCTGTCAATGAAGACAGCACTCCTGGTTGCATTGGCCTCCATCAAGAGGTTAGGGGACCTGCACACATTCTCTATTGACGAAGCGTGCCTGGAATTCGGGTCGACTTACTCTCACGTGATCCTGAGACCCCGGCCTGGATATGTGCCCAAGGTTCCTACCATTCCCTTCCGGGACCAGGTGGTGAACCTGCAAGCGCTGCCCCTGGAGGAGGCAGACCCAGCCTTGGCACTGCTCTGTCCAGTACGTGCTCTCCGCTCTGTCCAGTCCAGGGTGGTGGGTGGATGTCAACTTAAAAGGTTATTTAAGTAGTCAACAAAGATATAAATTACCTGAGACACAAACCTTTGTAAAAAAAAAATCATATTCTGGAAGTTTAAATTACTGGGGTCAAATCCGTACCAAGCGGCAACCTCCCCGTCTCTCTCTTGAAACCAACACGGAAGTGAATTAAACTGCAATTCATCGACTGGCCGCTTGAGGCAGGCTGCAAAAGTGAGTCAAATCTGTATCTCCCCATGTTAAAATCCCCAAATTTACAGCAGAAAAAAAATATGCTTACAGCCTGGAGCAAAAAGTGGTTTTGGTCTATACAGCTAATTTTTCCCTTCATGACAACTGTGAGGGGGGTGAATTTTTTTACAACTCATCCGTTTAAATTATATTAAGCCTTAAAGTTCTGTATAATTAAGTGTGTGACTGGTGGATTGAGTGACTGGTGGATTGAGGCTGCTGTAACTGCTAGCCGACGTTTGTCTATCTGTTAACGTCACCCTCAGCTAATTCCAGCAGCTGCTGTACTTGCCATCTCTGCAGTGTTTGTGCTTTTTTTGGGATTATTTCATACAATTTAATACACGCATTATACCTTTGCCCACGCCGTTGGATTCCGTCGTTGTAGAGTATGGAGAGAACAACCAGCGCTGTATTTCCAGTTGTTTTCCTCGCATGCACTAATGGATGTCTGACAATTTCGTTGCTTTTTATACAGGCTACACTCGTTATGTGGTACCGTTGCTCTCAGGGAACAGATATGCTTGTTTAACTTTTAAGTGTTAAATAAAAAGTACCGTGAGATGAAATCCTGCAGGTGTCAGTGCTTTCTCTCCATCCATGCAATAGATGCACACCCTTGAATGAGCGCGGATTTCTAGTGTATTTACTTGAACTTCTGAGGTAATATTTTTGGTTTAACCCATTTGAGAAATTGAGAGGCGGCCAAAATCAGATTTTAAAATCGACTGAACTGAATAAAGCTGGCCCCGTACACTTTAGGCTTCAAAAACGCTCTTCAGAAACCTACGGGTGACGTCACGGCCACTATGTCCATATTTTTTTACAGTCTATGTTCCGTACACAGGCTGAACGAGGCATTAGCAATCGTTAACAGATCCTCCAATCACAAACTGGTACTTGAACTTACGGCAAAAAAGAAAGTGAAACTTATGTAAACAAGCAAAATTGTTTACTTCAGAGCATGCATATTATTATTTAAGGTGCATTTCCCCAAAATGTTATAGAAGTTAAATAAAACAGCATTTTAAAGATGGTCTGTTTATCCTGTTAATCTCTTTAGCCTCTTTTACCCAAAAAGCAGTGGATTACTGATCTGCAGACCATAAGTGTATTTTAATTTTTTCTGTTTTATAAAGAAATGAATTAACAGTTTCTTAACCAAACAGTGCAATGATTTAAAGCATTTTAACTTAGCAGTTTTAACTTTCCCCTTTTTATGGACCATATTAAGTATCTTTTAAATATATTAACCCATTCAATGTATCAGTATTACATCATTTTTATCATCCTTACACCATTTATTTGCAATTGTATGCTAAATTTACTAGCAATGTCTCAGAGAAGATTGTTCTGCAGGGCTGCTTCTGCAGTTGTTCTGACAGTAAATGTTCATAAAAAAATCCTAAGTGAAAGCTTTAGCGTAAGTTCTGTCAGGAAGACTCAATCAGCGCATCACGCATTATCTCACTTCTAGCCAATCAGGTGCTGACACTCATAGTATAAAAAACTGGTACTTACGTTTGTCTGAGTTCGCAGATGCTGACGCTGCCAATTACCTCCATCCTCCCCAACCACCACCAAGATGGTACCTTCCCCTTCATCCTCCCCACCACCACCAGGATGGTCCCTTCCTTTACCTCCAGGGGGGGTCGGCTGCGCCCCTGCCTTCAACTTCTGGCAGAACATTGTATACAGAACAGATTCGGCTACCCTCGCATTGCTCTCTAAGGACGGGGCCTACGCCAAAGAACTTTATAAATTTATGCTTGCTGGGCTGTTAATAAATATACGCTTGTTATTCAATTTATCTCCCGAGTCTTTCTGGTAGAACTAGATTTTGAGTTAATTTCTGCAATATCACATGAACAAGAGTGCTATTATTAGCAATTAACTGGCCAGGTAGTTTGCTTTTTTTTCCCTGTACCAATGAATAGTTCCAAAAGAACCCAAAACATTAAGCTTTCTGTAAGCATAATACGAGACTGAACCTTATTTATTCTTTCAGAAGCTCAAACGTGCTGTGTAACACGAGAATGAACCTCATTGGTTCCTACGGAAGCTCAAACGTGCTGAGTAACATGAGAATGAACCTCATTGGTTCTTGCGGAAGCTCAAACGTGCTGAGTAACATGAGAATGAACCTCATTGGTTCTTGCGGAAGCTCAAACCAGAGCCATAGAGAGAAAGAGTTGCAACACTCTTTGATGTCGCCGCTATGGCTGTCACGTTGTTCATGTAAGCCCCAATAGTTCCAAAACATACACTGGCTGTCATGTTCTTCTATGGGACAGACAGCAGCGATTGCATTATTGAACGGTAAATATAAAATAAAACACACACCCAAGTACTTTTTCAGCTGTTATTGCATTATTGCATTTTGTTAATGTCAGTTTTGCATTTGGAGAGGCAGGGTGACAACAAAATACTGTAGAGTATATTACTTAGATAAGTTTTAGGCTATATTTTTGGAGGGAAAAGCTTAGTGTTCATGTTCGCATGGGTAGTAGCACTGGCTTTAGCGGCTCTAACTTAACTTTTCCATATCATTCATCTGATGATGGATGTCTCATATTTATTTTAGCACAACTGGGCTGAATTAGGCTATTGATTCCCGTGATTTTGCTTATAAATTCCAATTCAGCCATTAGCCTACCTTCGTGATCACGCAAAGAGGTCTGCCGTGGCAGAATTAAGTACAGCCAACACATCACATAATGAAAAGTTAGTATATCCCCAAAAATTTAATTAAATAAAAGTTGCTATAAAGGTGGTAGCGATTCATTACCGAGCTCTTACTGTCACAGCTGACGAAGTCGCGCTAGCTAACTAGCTAGCAGGCAGTGCTTGAAAATTGGTTGAAACAACCAACATAAAATATAAATAATTACGCTGTGCATGTACAAATGAAGACCAGTATAAAAATCGCAAAGGGCCTCTGATACAATATAGACAGTTGACAATTCAAAAGAGGTCGATATTTCAGAAACTTACGTTACCTCTGGAACAAGTCGACGTGCAGCATTCACCACTCAAAACTCAGCCAATACGTCACATAATGAAAAGTTAGTAGCCTATATCCCAAAAATTAAATTAAATAAAAGTTGCTATAAACGTGGTTGCGATTTATTACCGAACTAATTAGATGCTACCTTCACAGCTGGCAATGTCGCGCAGGCAATGCTAGAAAATTGGTTGAAACAACCAAGATAAAATATAAATAATTACGCTGTGCATGTACAAATGAAGACCAGTATAAGCATCGCAAAGGGCCTCTGATACAATATAGACAGTTGACAATTCAAAAGAGGTCGATATTTCAGCAACTTACCTCTGGAACAACTCGACGCGCAGCAATGTAAGTGAATGGAGTCCAGCGCCCAAATGACAGTGTTTGGAACTAATTCGATCTTCAAATCCCGGAAGTAGGCGGTTAAAAGCGCCGCCATTTTTTACAACGGAGGTCTATGGGAGTGTCGCAACTCTTTCTCTCTAAGGCTCTGGCTCAAACATGTTGCGTAACATGAGAATGAACCTCATTGTTTCTTGCACATCAAGCGAACATGCTTGAGCTTCCGTTTACCACAACTGATGTGTGAGTTTAGGAATGTTTAAATGTGAATAAAAGCCTAAATTTAATCTGTTCATCATATAAAACATTCGAGTCTCTTCAGAAAATTGACTAAACCACTCAATTCATATGGATTAGTTTTATGATCTTTTTATGAACTTTTTGAAGCGTCAAAGTGGTAGTTGCATTTGTTTAGACCACAGAGACAGGTAAGCAAAGGGGCAGGGTTAGGAGTTGTCCTTCCTGGTGAATTATTTTTTTTTTTAAATCATATAATTTCGTACGATTCAATTCATACAAATTCATGCGAATTAGCCACATCATAAAATACTTATGAATTACCGTGAGATCGGGTTGAGCAAAGAAGAAATCCGAAATTTACCTTGTTTCTTCAAATTAGAGGAAGAATTAAATGCTCGATTGAATTGATGCTTGAAGGATGTGCCTCCACAGCAGCCATGATTAACAGCAGTTGGCACAATCTACTGCTGTGTTTAAAGGTTTCTATGCGTGATTTGATTTGACATGAGAGTCATGAGATCGAATACTTTCTCCCTAGCCAATCACCTTGATGCATAAAAATAAAATTAAAACAAGCATGTAATGACCCTAAATGGAAGGAAAATAGCAGAGTAAAAGTACAGTTACATCACTTAAACTTTACTCAAGTACATAATTTTAAAACTACTTAATTACAGTAATCCGAGTACTTGTACTTCGTTAATTCATACCCCTGGCTGCTAACCAATGAATGCAGAAAGCCAACGTGGAACATCAAATGAGTGGAACAAAGTAATCAGCTCCTCTCAACTCCTTGCTCGAGTTCGAGGGAGAAAAAAAAACTTGCTACATACAAAGTCTGCTCCTTGCAGCATTTCCAATCCACGTTGTTCACATAATCTGAAACATCACAACAAACAAGCATGCTACAAACAGATAAACATTCCAGTGCGGTTGAATATTGAATGTCAGTGTTCTTGGAATTGATTGTTGTATAAAACTGAAGTTGATTTGAAAATAATAATAATTTACATTTCTACAGTATTGATTAGTGTCTATATATTTATTTTAAGGAATGCACACAAGGACACAATGCAAAAAAAGTTAAATCTGTCCTTCAAATGTCAAGATATTTTACTCACTATCACGCACACAGGCAGTGTAGGAGCCAAATTGAGCTTTGAGTTGATTTCATGTTTCTTTCTTGTGAATAGTAGTGTGTGTCTCTGGATGAATGAGTGAGTTATTATATATGACCACAGGTCTGTCTACCGCCACCTAAAGGACGGTTGGGAGGCTGTAGGTGGAGCCCAAGGGGAAAGGCCTTAAAGACAGGAAGCCACAGTATCTGGGTGTGGCTGAGAGGGCAAACAGTCTTTTGACCGTGTGGTGGCCGTGCCGTATGGTTCCATGACGTGACAAGCCGTTTGTTACCATATAAGAGACTACTATAGTTTAATGGTTTTATTTACTTCAAGTTTTGTGTAACATTCTATCTACACCAATAACAATAAATGGTCATTGGACAAACTGGATCAACTTCTACTCCTCATCTATACAACTGCACGCGTCAAGCTATATCCAGCTCAGCTGAACAGTAGTAGCTTTCAGGGAACAAAAGTCCAAAAGGAAAAGTCTACTACAGGCAGTCTGGGTTTTTAAAGCATAAAATATAGCATAAAGTGGCCAACCAAGCCACCGATGCTCACTTCTCACTGGCCCACAAGTTACTTGTAGCCATTTAAAGAAGGCTAATTGAAAACACTCCTCTCTGTGAACAGATGACACACACACACTTACACACAGCAAGCTCCTCAGAGCCATTTAAAAGGAGTGTAATTGAAAACACTGGTCTGTGTGAACGGATGTGGGCATGTATCCAGGACGTATTCCTGAAATTCTTTCACTGGAGACAGAACCAGATGAGCCTAGAACTGAAACCAGATGGCCATGGTTGAAGAGGGACGTTTTAGTGTGAGGAACAGGCCAGGTAAAGGTTGATTGTACAGTTGCTTTGCTTTCAGAGAGTCAAGGATGTGTTCAGTTTGGAAACTTGTCCATATGAACATTTCAGAGATCGATAACCTAAAAGGAATGTACATCTTTCAATAGTTTTTTCAGTAATGGACAAAAGCCATAACAAATGACAAGTTGACAAGTCATCATATTCATCATAATTCACAAAGAATGTGTTCTGACCATAAATAAATACCATATTGTAGTGATAACTTTAGCAGCACACATCATTTCCAATTCATGAGACTAACTAATTGCTGATCTTCTTGAGATAAAAATGATGGTCATAGTCATTCATATTTATTGGCAGCTGAGTACATTTTGACTCAATATTTAAATGTTCCATCTAATACCACTGGAATAATAACTTGCTATGTAATGGCAAGAAAATAATTTCTTCAATATGTGCACCCACTGTTGTCCAATTCATACATTTTTTATTTATGATATTGTGACGTATATCCAAGTGAAATGGCTTCTCAATCTGATTTTTTCCATGGGGATTTGATTGGATGGTTGTGGTTTGCTGTTGGTGGAACTCATATGAATGACAGGTTGTCCCAACCTCGTGCCATTAAACACATCATAAGAGAAGAGAAGAGAAGTCACTGCAAGAGGGATTAAAGTTTATGAAATTAAGAAAAAAAATTCCATGTGTGCATGGATAAATCATTTATAATAAATACTGCAATATTTCATTATAAAAGATTTTCATACTGACTTTAATCCTGTGTGAATCGAAGATGCCCATTTTTTTATTTATTTTTTATTTATTTAACCAATAGGTTTTTTTGGGGGGGGCTAACTCAGAGCTTCTCAGAGAAATCTAAGGCCATCTCTGATCTAATCCTGTCCCGGTAGGAATGCCTGTGATTGTGGTATAGCCTACTATTATTTTCCACAACGCTTCTCCTTGGTAAATTAAATCAACAAGAATATTCTGATCATGGAAATGACTCTGAATGCCACCTAATAGCAGTGGCAGGTAAGATATTATGGACATGAATGTGTACAGGAATTATGGTACAAGTGTGCCACCCCTCATATTCCTCTTTCCACCACATTTATAATTTTAGATCTGCCCCTGTAGTCCTTTATGAGTTAATGATTCAAGGCAGTTGGATGCTTCTCAACCAATCAGATTCAAGCAATACTGCTTGCCCACTGAAGCTAAGCAGGGTTGAGCCTGGTCAGTGCCTGGATTGGAGATCTCCTGGGAAAACTAGGTTGCTGCTGGAAGATGTGTTAGTGTGGCCAGCAGGAGGTGCTCGTCCTGTGGTCTGTGTGGGTCTGAACACCCAAGTATAGTGTAGGGGACAATATACTGTCAAAAAGCACTGTCGTTTGGACGAGATATTTAAACCGAGGTCCTGACTCTCTGTGGTCATTAAAAATCCCAGGATGTCCCAATTTGCCCATGCTCTATCCATCATCATGGCCTCCTAATCATCCCTATATACTGTTTGGCTTCATCACTCTGTCTCCTCCTAACCACTAAGCTGGTGTGTGGCGTTCTGCAATATGGCTGCCATCGCATCATCCAGGTGGATACTATGCACATTGGTGGTGGTTAAGGAGATCCACCCTTCCATATGTAAAGCGTTTTGAGTGTCGAGAAAAGTGCTATATAAATGTAATTTATTATAATATAATATAAAGATTATGAACAACACCACATGAAATAAGAGATGTAGAGATATACTTGGAAAATTTGAGAGTACTGAACTTTGTTCAGTAACTAGGCAACTGCACTTTTCTGTTTGTAACAGTTGATTTGATAATGTATGGTTTTTCATTTCTCTAAGACTAAACTGTTCCCATGATAGCATTTCACACAGATGGCTTGAAAGCAAACTAACTTCCCATTATGTACATCAAGTACATAAGCTAACCTCATGCTTAAAGTCTCGCAGGGTGGCAAGCCTTCCCATGGGGCTTTATCTTTAATAATTAAATGCAGTTCAAACGCCACACACAGTAGATCTAAACTCAAAAGGCTCACGCAATACAGCCTGGCTCGCTTTGACTATTTAGCTTTTAATGCAGTTTAGCATTAAATCAAATATGTTCCTAATATGTCTGAGCTGTTGTGGTGAGGGAAAGCAGAAAGAAACAAATGCAACAATTGAAAACAGTGATAAAAAGGCATCACGATAGCCTGCAGGGAACATGGACCCAAGCCCACTGGAGAGGAGATGAAGAGAAGCTAAAGATTCAGAAGAAACAAAGACAGATGCACTTGATCATATTCTAGAAGCGAGAGGCGAGGTAGCTGTGTGTACATCTTCAGTACCTCTGCAAAATTACTATTCTTAGAATAGATTTATTTAATTCATGAATGTGCTTGGACTTTGAATTGAAGTGAATCTCTTCCAGCCTGGACCTACTGATAATCTAATGCTGCGTTCACAGCTTCACGCCATGTCGTAATTACCGTAATTACAAGATGACAACACGTCACATTCTACCCTGAGCTGTTCGGAATTATGCGTTTCTATGGCAACACTATCAACGCCAAAATTAATTTTCAGCAGTCAGGTGGTCCAAGTCAGAGCTCTCAGAAAATCTGAAGTTTTCAAGTTGTAACTATGAGTTCTGAGAATAAGAATGTAAAAATTACCATAATTCCGACATGGCGTGAACACACCTTAAATCAGTGATTCCCATGGGGGTACTTAAGGGTTAGTTCACTGAAAAATGTAAATGATCCCATAATTTACTCGCCCTCTAGCCACGCGTATATGACTTTCTAATTTCAGCCAAACACAATAGGAGTTATATAAAAAAATTATCCTGGCTTTTCCAAGCTTTATAATGGGAGTGAATAGAGCCTGAGTATTGATGAACGCGGAAGCGCAGAGGATAGAGCAAAACAAAACACTGGTCAAGAGTCTAAAATGAGAATTTTTAGAGAGAAATGTGGGAGGAGCTTGAGTTTGTTGCTCAGCTCTATTTGTTTGGACTGTGAGAGGCGTCTACTCTCGCCTAAGATTATGCTACTCCTACATCCTACATCAAGCATCGGGTCAGAGGTCACGTTTCCGCCGGAACTGAACTTGCATACGGCCGTTACCAGAAGCCAATGAATATAGTTTATAAAGTTACAAATATTTTCTTACAAAAACCCCATGCTTCGCTTCAGAAGACCTTTATTAACCCCCTGAAGCCGTATGGATTACTTTTATGATGGATGGATGCACTTTTTTGGGCTTCAAAATCTCAGGTGCTACTCGCTCCTATTTTTTTATATTAATCTGATGTGATTGTGTTTGGCTGAAAGAAGAAAGTCATATACGCCTAGGATGACTTTGAGGTGAGTAAAGTATGTAGTAAAGTATATAAAATCATTTTGGGGTGAACTAACCCCTTAAGCAGGTTGCAGGGGTTACTTGGATTTTGGTTTTACTTTTTTAAACCAAGAAAACGTCTCGGGTTACGACTGTAACCCTAGTTCCCTGAGAAGAGAACGAGACGATGCGTCGATGACGCTTTGGGAACGCCTTTGCGTGACTGAGTCTGAAGCACTACTGTCAACTAGTCCAATGGAATGAATGAAGCGTCACGGACGGGTGACGTCATGACCAGGAAGATATAAAAGCACATCCGGTGCAATGCTCGCGTTAGCTTATAGAGCCAAAGCAAAGACGATCGCAGGGATGCAGGAAGTATGGCAGGGAGACGCATCGTCTCGTTCCCTTCTCAGGGAACTAGGGTTACAGTCGTAACCCGAGACGTTCCCTTTCGAGGGAACTCGCGATGCGTCGATGACGCTTTGGGAACGATAATACCCAATACGCCATAATTACAAAATGCCAGATGATAAAACTGTCGGCAAATTAAGTAAAAAGCACCTGGGATCCTGGGGCAGCTTCCAGGTCCAGGCTATAAAACCTCACAAATGTTAGCGGCGAGGACCAACCAGCCGCATCACAAACCTCCTGAAGGGAAACTCCTGATAAGAGGGCTTTAGAGGCCGCCATACTTCGGGTAGAGTGAGCTCTGACCACCAAAGGGCATGGCTGGCCAGAGGACTCATATGCAAGAGAAATAGTCTCGACTATCCACTTACTGATTGTCTGTTTAGAAGCAGGAAGACCTTTCTTAGGTGAACCAAAACAGACAAACAACTGATCAGATCTCCTCCACGGGGCAGTCCTGTGGACATAAGTGTCCAGTGCTCGCACTGGACACAAGAGATTCAGTTTTTCCTGGTCCGAAGATGTAAACGGAGGAGGACAGAATGCCTGCAGTACAATAGGCCTTGGAATATTGGTTGGCACCTTAGGAACGTAACCCTGCTTAGGGTATAAGAACGCCTTAAAGGGTTAGTTCACCCAAAAATGAAAATTATGTCATTAATGACTCACCCTCATGTCGTCCCAAGCCCGTAAGACCTCCGTTCATCTTTGGAACACAGTTTAAGATATTTTAGATTTAGTTCGAGAGCTTTTTGTCCCTCCATTGAAAATGTACGTACGGCACACACTCTTTGTCCAGAATGGAAATAAAGACATCATCAAAGTAGTCCACGTGACCTCAGTGGGTTAGTTAGAATTTTTTGAAGCATCGAAAATACATTTTGTTCCAAAAATAACAAAAACGATGACTTTATTCAGCATTGTATTCTCTTCCAGTTCTGTTGTCAATCCGCGTTCACGAGGCCAGTGACGCTGCTGACGTAAGATGCTGCTGACGTGTTATCTGGTGCGTCCGTGTATTCGGGTTCAAATAAATATGTCTGGTTAAAAAAAAATGCAAGTCTTCCCCTGTGTCGAAATCCTTAGACATGTTTGCGAAGATTGTTTTGTTTACAGCGTGCGTCTCCCTCAGACTGTAACCGAAGCTCGGGCGCACCAGATAACACGTCAGCTCGTCTTACGTCAGCGGACTCATGAACGCGGATTGACAACAGAACCGGAAGACAATACAATGCTGAATAAAGTCGTAGTTTTTGTTATGTTTGGACCAAAATGTATTTTCGATGCTTCCAAACATTCTAACTAACCCACTGATGTCACATGGACTACTTTGATGTCTTTATTTCCATTCTGGACAAAGAGTGTGTGCCGTACGTACATTTTCAATGGAGGGACAAAAAGCTCTCGGACTAAATCTAAAATATCTTAAACTGTGTTCCAAAGATGAACGGAGGTCTTACGGGCTTGGGACGACATGAGGGTGAGTCATTAATGACATAATTTTCATTTTTGGGTGAACTAACCCTTTAACCATACCCGGTGCAATTTCCAAACAGGTGGGAGACACAGAAAGAGCCTGAAGGTCTCCGACTCTTTTTAGGGACGAAAAGGCTAACAGAAAGATAGTCTTGAACGTCAGAAATTTTTCTGAAACTAACTCTAGGGGCTCGAAGGGAGCCCCAGACAAGCCTTCCAAAACTATCGCCAGATCCCATGCCGGCACCCTAGTTTGAACTGCAGGCCTCAGCCTCAAGGTGCCACGAAGGAAACGAATAATCAGGGGGTCTCGACCCAAAGATGTAATACCCACAGGGGCATGGAAAGCCGCAATGGCCGCCACGTAAACCTTTAAGGTAGAAGGACATAAACCTGAAGTGAAACGAGACTGGAGAAACTCAAGTACTGTGTTGACTGAACAGTTAACTGGATCTCGCTGCTGTTGGTGACACCAAGACGTGAAAACTTTCCACTTAAGTATATATAATTTCCTCGTGGCTGGAGCTCTGGAGCTAAGAATGGTCTCAACGACCTCAGTCGAGAGACCACTCTCTAAAAGTTGGGCCCCCTCAGAGGCCAAACCCATAGGTTCCAAATCTCTGGTCAGGGGTGAAATACTGTGCCCCCTGCCTGAGACAGAAGGTCTCTCCTGACAGGTATCTCGAAAGGAGGGCCGTCGAGGAGATGAATTAGGTCCGCAAACCAAATTCGACTCGGCCAGCGTGGAGCTACTAATAATAGACTTACTCCGTCCTGGCGGACTCTCTCCAGAACTCCTGGGAGCAGAGCAACAGGGGGAAATGCGTACAGACGTAGCCTCGGCCATGTCTGTACCATAGCGTCCAACCCCAAGGGGGCTGGTTGCGTGAGGGAGAACCAAAGTGGACAGTGCGTCGTATGCTGAGACGCAAACAGATCCACTTCTGCTTGGCCGTAAAGTTCCCAAATGAGCTCCACCGCCTCGGGGTGGAGTCTCCATTCCCCTGGCCTCAGCCCCTGCCTCGACAGGGTGTCTGCTCCTATATTCTGGTACCCTGGGATATACACTGCCCTCAGGGAGAGTATCTTCCCGAGGGACCACAAGAGGATCTGGTGCGCCAGTTTGCAGAGTGGACGCAAACGCAGACCCCCCTGTCGATTTAAATAAGAGACCACCGATCTGTTGTCTGTACAGACGAGCACATGATGGCCCCTCAGATCTGGGAGGAAATGTCTCAACGCATTGAAGACGGCCATCATCTCCAGGCAATTTATGTGCCAAGAGAGATGATGGTTCCCCCACAGACCCTGAGCTGAGCGGCCTTCCATTACCGCTCCCCAGCCGGTGAGAGAAGCGTCTGTCGAGATAGCAACTCGATGGCAAAGAGCTCCCAACACCGGACCCTGGGACAGGAACCAACGTTTCCTCCATATAATCAAGGCGCGGATGCACCGCCGCGTGATCTTGATCATACGAAGTGGGTTTCCCCTCGGGGAGAACCCTCTGGTCCTGAGCCACCACTGCAAAGGTCTCATGTACAGCAGGCCAAAGGGGATCACATTGGACGCCGCTGCCATGAGGCCTAACAGTCTCTCGAACTGTTTTGCAGTGCGTGACTGGCCTAGCTTCAACTCTTTTGTGGCTGCGATGATAGCAGCTACACGAACGGGCGATAGTGTGGCCCGCATCGTGACTGAATCCCATACCACACCAAGGAAAGTGGTTCTCTGTAGTGGAGAAAGCACACTCTTCTTGGCATTGAGTCTCAACCCCAATTTCTTCATATGAGCGAGAACGACATCTCGATGCCGAACCGCTGACTGCTCTGATTCCGCCAGAATCAGCCAGTCGTCGATGTAGTTCAGAATGCGTATTCCCTGCAGCCTGAGCGGGGCCAGAGCTGCATCTACGCACTTCGTGAACGTGCGGGGTGACAGAGCTAGGCCGAATGGAAGCACCCGATATTGGTATTCTTTGCCCCTGAAAGAAAACCTCAGGAACTTCCTGTGTTGAGGGAGGATGGAGATATGGAAGTAGGCGTCCTTCAAATCTATCGTGACAAACCAGTCCTCGGATCTGATTTGAGTCACTATCTGTTTGAGTGTGAGTGCAACCCCCCATCCTTTTTTGGAACAATGAAGTATCGGCTGTAAAATCCCGATTCTCTGTCGGGAGAGTACACCTGTTCTATAGCTCCCTTTGCTAAGAGTGACTGTACTTCTTGCTCCATTACCAGAGCCTGCTCGGGATGTACTACCGTGAGTAACACCCCGTTGTAACGAGGCGGAGGAGAACCGAATTGGATTCTGTAACCTTTCTCTATTATCTGCAGGACCCAAGGAGATATATTCGCCAGATTCTTCCATTCTGTTAGAAAATCTACTAAGGGTACCAGTCTCTCGAGACTGGCCTCTGGTGTTAAAGGAAAGCCACTTCGGCGACCTGAAGCATGTTGGCAGGAAACAACCGAACTGACTGTTTATGAACCCCCCTCAGAGGGCTCACGTCCGACGCAATGTCGAGTTGACACTGCGCCGAACTTTCGCTGGATACCAATGCGCCCCGAAGCACCAAGGGTGGCGGGGTTGGCAGTCCGGTCCCATGAGGACCCCGAAGTGGAGCAGGCACCGTATTCTGAGGTGTACACCACTCCACCCCGGTTGGGGCTGTCCTCGATGGTCTGACGTACATAGCGTCAGGACCTTTTCTGAGCCGAAGCCTTCCTAGCCATAAGTACGGTCCTCAGATCCGGCTTAGACTTAGCCGACTTCGGCTGAGAGTGTTGGCTCGATCCCCAAGATTTATTCGGGGGAACACGAGACGCAACACTCATTTTCTGTTGCACACGGTGCGAGGAGCTTGGCTGGGGATGCTCACGCCCAGCATCCCCAGGGGGATGGACTCGGCGAGGAAGGAATTTTTTAAAAGCCTCAGATTGTTTTTTATTTTCTTGAAATCTTTCAACAACCGAATTCACAGAGTCACCAAAAAGACCAGAGGGAGAAATAGGGGCATCTAAAAGAAAAGCCCGATCTTTATCTTTAATATCTGCAAGATTTAACCAAAGATGTCTCTCAGTAGCTACGAGGGCTGCCATAGACCGCCCAATAGCACGGGCGGTCTCCTTCGTAGCTCTGAGAGAAAGATCTGTAGCCCGACGAAGTTCTCGAATTTCGTCGGGACTAACTCCCTCACTCTTATCGATATCCCCCAGCAGATCTGCCTGATAGGCTTGGAGTACTGCCATCGTGTGCAGACAGGCTCCAGCTTGACCTGCTGCCGTATAAGCCTTACCCACTAAATTAGATGTGGTTTTTAGTGGTTTATTCGGCAACACGGGATCCTTCAGGGACGATGCTGACCCAGGAGACAGATAGCTCGCGAGCGTCTGTTCCGCTGGGGGCATCGACCCATAACCAAAATCTTTCAGCCCCCTTATATTTGAATATGTGTGAACATGGGGACTAAAAAGACGTGACGAATATGGTTTATTCCATGATCTACATAGTGAGCTATGTAGATCATGGAATAAACCATATTCGTCACGTCTTTTTAGTCCCCATGTTCACACATATTCAAATATAAGGGGGCTGAAAGATTTTGAAGGGCCCCCAGGAAAGAATGGAAGGGCCCGTGATTGAGATGAAACATTAGATGTGAGAAAACGCTCGTCTAATTTGCTTTTAGGACGAGAATCTCTTTTTTCTGCTGGCCAGTCAATACTTAATTTATCTACAGCACGAGTTATCACCTCAATAAGCTCCTCATATGCTGGGGAGAGGGATGGGGAATCCTCTCCCCTTATTGATTCTTTATTAGTGTTTGTGTGACTCTCACCGATGCTCAGTAACTCTACCTCCTCAGAGCTAGGGATCCATTGCTCTCTTCCCGAGCGGAAGAAGCCGCAGCGCGGGCTTCCGACACCGGCAAGAGAGCAATGGATCCCTTGGGTAAAGGAGGAGATAAGGCAGAGCCCGTCTCCAACCCCGCCGAGAGATCCATTTGCGAACCCCAAGTGAGCCTTCTCCGAGCTGCCTCGGCAGCCGCGGGTCCAGAACCCCCGAGGTTCGCGAGCCTGTCCATCATCCTCAAATGTGGACAGACGGGAGCGGAGCATGCGGAGCGGGAGACGCTCACAAAGCTTCATTCATTCCATTGGACTAGTTGACAGTAGTGCTTCAGACTCAGTCACGCAAAGGCGTTCCCAAAGCGTCATCGACGCATCGCGAGTTCCCTCGAAAGGGAACAAAATTTTATTTAGATTTATTTTTTGACAATCGTGATCATAATTTTTTGATAACAGTACTTGTTCAAAAAACGTTTTTTATTAGATTATTCTTATTAGATTTTTATTTAATGATTCTTATTTTTTGTTGAAATAACTGCTTTGCTATATACCTTTTTGCTGTATATCTTTTATATATAAAAAAAGTCCAGAAGCATCACAGCAGCCAAGCCATAAACTTTAACTGTAGCCTTTTTAGTACAGGTGCAGATTGAGTCAGCAGGCAGTCAGACTCTGTAATAGAAATGCAAGAGTCTTAAATCAAATTTGTCAAAGGGGATTTGATTCTTTCTCAGTCTGCAGGTCTAAACAGCGTTGACGTTTCCGCCCAGTGAGGGAAAGACATGCTTCTATGTGATATTCATTTGGAGCTCAGATGTGAACGCACATGTCCAAATGACAACCTTGACTAGGCCAGTTCTCACTCACCCCTGCAGATTGGGGGACTTTCCATGACTTTGTACATATTAGGTAAAAATCACTGGTTTAGTCAATCTATAAGGCCTGGAGGATGGGTACTGCACATACAACTGAAATTTATTGCACTTGAGATGGAAGCACTCGGGTATGAGTCTTGTGATTCAAGACACTCAATGAAAGAGCTCAAAGACTTGAAGAAGCAATCTAAAATGGCATGGTTGCTTCAGTTTTCATCTCACGTTCAAAACACTATCTCACTATCATTCACATCAAACTCTATCGGTTTGGTTTAGTGTAGGTGGCATGCTATCGTCAAACACGATACGATAGAGCATTAAAGTTGGCATGAAACAGAAGTTGTGATAGTCTTTTCTTCTCTATTGTGATGTATATCCTAGTGAAACGGCATATCTAACAAGAAAAAAATATAGGTCGGGACTTGATTTTGTCCATAGGAAGTTAACTCTTTCCCGCCAACATTTTTTATAAAAAGTTGCAAGCCACCAGCCAGCATTTTTGATAATTTTCACAAAATTTTCATGGCCCCCAGAATATTTTGTTGTATGAATATCTGAACATGCAATATATCAAAAGAAAGAGAAGGTCCTCTTTAAAAAAAAAGAGAAAATGTTTTATTCTAGCTTCATGCATTCCCTCCCAAAAACTTGAATGTGGGTAAGTTTAATTAAAAAAGTAAAATTTTTTGCAAAAAGCTGAAATTCTTTTTTTGTCAAAGACTACATCCAGATCGGATTCAGAATAGAGTAGATTGAACTTCACAGTCCTACAGCTCGTCCTGGGTTGACATTTCATTCAGTAACATTAGGCAGCTTTAATTTATTTGCGGTTTAATGTTGATGATCGCGTTATTTTAAACACGCATCTGCTTAACTATGCTATCGCTTGTTTCTGCTTCTTCTTCGCATATCTTTTGATCAGAAGATTCAGTACTCTTTCAGAAGATGCGTAATAGAGCCCCCTACCGTATAACAGTAAAAACATGAAAAGCCTGAAATTTCCGTCAATGGTGGGGAAAGAGTTAATTGAATGGTTGGATCATGGTAGTTTCCTATTGGTTAATCTCATGTGAGTGACATGTTGTCCTGCCCTCACGAATTGTCAATAATTGTCCATTTTGATTTCATGTTGACCTTTAGTGGCACTAATTGGACATTTTATTTGCCGCTATACGTACAATAACCAAAGTAATGAAATGTTGCCACATTGACGTTAATCTGTTTCAGAGAAATTTGAACATGGTTTTAGCGCAACTCCCTGGACATTTAACTTTTAAAGTGCAAAAGGAAACGTAATATAATTCAAAGGGGTCATGACATGGTTTTGTTTTTTGTTTTATTATGTTCCCTTAGGTGGAATTATAGTATTACTATAGTTTTTTGGACAAAAAACTTATAAAATGTAGTGATTTATGACTTTTCCCAGCCTGTTTCTCATCCTCTGATTCAAACAGTCTGTTTTGGGGTTGTTTCCCCTTTAAGAGGGGTGTCCCCTCCAAGAGTTTAGTGTTAACGCCCACTGTTATGATTGGCTAACGTCAGTGTTTATGTATAAAAAGTAGTTGATGAAATACATTACTTACTTACATTCATTACTTATTTGCGGTGTCGTTGTTGGGCCCAGAATAGTCGGCACGGCCTGATCTTTAAGCAAATGTTTTCTGGCAAAGCATTTTTGCTTTGTTCTCAAAACAGTCATCCTTGAAATGTAGAGAACACACACTTAAATTAACACTGCTGTGACTGGGGCGTCTGCAAAAAATAAACTGCATCCATTTTTCCCTGACGTCTGGATCTTTCGGCAGTGTATTCAAACATGTAGTTTGTCCACAGCCAGGAACAGCACGTCTGTGTGGCGTCGCAATCTCCACTCGCTGCACGTCGACTGAACACCTGTGGGCGCGACAGCGATGCGATGATGCAGGATGAGACGTAGTCATCTTGCGCTTGAGGCGGTCATATGCAAACGACTGGAACGTCACCTTTGTACCGTGACGTCACTTCATACCATGGATCCACAACGAGCTGTATTTAGAGCTTGATTTAGAGCTTTAAAACTTGCAGGAAGTTTTAATGGTACAAAGACCTCTTGTATACCAAAAGATCAAGGCAAATTTGGTTTCTCATGTCATGACCCCTTTAAAGTCATTGGGCCCTATCATACACCCTTGCGCACCCAAGTGTTTTTTGCTAGTTGTGCCCCCATGGACTGCTGGTCTGAAAACCAGGTGTGTTCAGACACATTGTTGGCACGTTGCTATGTTGAGGCAACTGAAACCTGGTCTATAGTCAATGGCGCAATATTTGTTTTGTTATTTAAAGAGCGCGTAAGTAATGTGCGCCTATAGGCGAGTCCACAACGCGCGTACACTTTGTCCTGTAGATGGTCTGCTCGTGCACTTTAACCTGCGCACAACAGATCCGTTTACTTCGGTAGAAAAGCGTTCAGTTTTTCCGTTTGCAAATACCGCCATGTAAAAAGCAAATCCGCCATGGTGCAACGCAACTGGCTTTTAAAGGGAGTGGGAGATGAGACTCTGATTGGTTTATTGCATGTTACGCCCAAAACACACCCATTTCTCAATAAGAAAATAGGGACAACCCTTTTACACCATGCGCTGGGTGGATCTACCATTTTACCCGTCGTTAAACTAGCAAAAGTGGATTCGGACACGCCCTAAGCGCACTCGCGCCGCGCACTTTAGACCATGTGCTTAGATCGTTAAAATAGGCCCCAAAATGTTGTGAATGAAGTGCTGTAACCGTATAAGAAATCCGGCCTTTATCTACGTAAACATTTATTAAGACTCATATTCCTCACACTCAGTGACAGCAATTTGCTTGTTACTGTACAAGACAAAGAAAACCAATACTAAACACATAAAGGCAGTATAAAAGGCTCTTTGAGTGACATATGCAAGTGCTCTGACCGTTTTATGCCCTCCCTGCTGAACGCTGTGAATCCACTGCAGTAGGTGGATGTGATAAAGTGCAGAGCTCAGAAACTCTTTCACCCTGGATTCGGTTTAATAAAACCAAGTTATTGCCTCTAAAGCACCATTAAAACTCTTTATAAAAGGATCATGGCATGCACAGAACCGCTGCACTCTCATGGCTAATACCACTGATATCCTTCTGAGTACCCCAGGGGGCCCATGAAGAAGATTTACGATATAAAGCTTTAAATATTTTACATGTTCATTACATTTCGAACAGTCTGATGATATGTTAAGCATAATATAATGTGTTTGTGTTAATATAGCTTTACCTGGAAAGTTTCATGTAATATACATACAAAAATTATATAAAAATGAAATAAAAATAAAAAATAAAATAGTTTACTCATACGATGTGCAGGCTGGTAGTAAGAGCCTCAGCATTTAATAAAAACTGGCTTTAATCGGTTAACTATTTTCTATGTTTTTCAATATGTTTCATGGGCGAAGGACGCCGGACAAATCTGAGTCCTTTAATTTTCAGCAGCATATGACCAGAAGCTGGTCTCTAATTGGTTTCTTAAAGATCCTCCTCCGGGCGCAGGTCGCTGCGTCCCTGGCGAATCAGAATTTGATACAAGTTATTTTATCCAATCTGATTGGTTCTCTTCACCTGTCATTCAACTTTACGCTCTTGGCCACTACTGCGAGTTCGCAGGCGACTCCGCAAAAACCTTGCTAAGCTGATCACTTTCGTAGAGATAATGGCAGCAGTTAAACCAAATTCTGTCATTGATTTACAAAAAAAAAAAAAAAAAAACTTTCACAAGGCGTTCGCTGGAAGAAGAAAAAAAAGGATAAAGGATCTCGGACCGGACCAACCCGATTTACAAATCCGGCAGCAGCCAGTGACAGAGCTTCACCCGCGCGTGTTATGAGAAACGTGTCGGCACTGAAGTGGACAATAACGGGGGTAAGAGACCTCAAACAGCTATCTGAAATTTATTTGTATTTATTTTCGCCCCGCCCCCCCAAAAATAATTATCACCAGCCGTAGGGTGACCACCATCAAACAAACCAAATGTGGGACAATTATAAGTTTGTGTGCAGGGCCGGCGCTCCGCACACGCACATCACGCACTGCGCGTAGGGCACCAAGTGCTTGGGGGGGGGGGCACCAACAAATCTGGGTCGTGAAAAATCATCACAATAGGCTACTAGTATAAATAACAAATAAAATATGTCTAAAGCATGTTAATATACAAAAGCAATATAGGCCTAGACCAAATTAGTCGAGAAAAAGGTGAATCTCCTGTGCCAGTCTCCCTCTGGTGGGAAAAGATTAATCGCATCCAAAATAAAAGTTTGTGTCTACATGATATATGTGTGTGTACTGTGTATAATTATTTTGTATATATAAATACACACACATATGCACGTATATATTTAAGAAATATTTGCATGTACATACTGTATATATTTATATATAATTTATATTATATATAAATTTAAATATAAATAACAAATATTTCTTAAATACATACATGCAAATATGTATTTATATATATATATATATATATATATATATATATATATATATATACAAAATAATTATACAGTACACACACATATATCATTCATGTAGTTCATTCAGTTATGTATGGTTATTTGCAGTTTAAAATGTGCACTTTAAAATTCATACTTATACTGTTATTTCCTGCACTTTTAACTTTCTGTGTTTACATTGTTCAGTTCCAAATCTGTTTTTAGTAATTGTGGTGGTTTTTGGTATTTATAATTTTAACCTTTATATTAAATGGGAGGGGAGGGGAGGGGAGGGGAGGGGAGGGGAGGGGAGGGGAGGGGAGGGGAGGGGAGGGGAGGCACCACCAACCAAGCAAGCATTTGTGCTTAGGGCACCCAAATGTGCTTAGGGCCCTGTTTGTGTGGGACAATGTGGGACATGTTACCAACACTAAAACATAACCTGAAACTGTTATATAATGTTTATCTAACTTAATAAAAACATTTGTATTCTGCCTGTCAGCTGATAAAAAATTATTTGTTCTTTATTCCCTTCCAGAAAACACCATTGCATCACAATGTAACATAACACGTCTTTATTTTACATGACATTTAAATTCAACATCACTGAGCCCAAAGGCAGCAGCATCATGCAGATCACTATTTTTCAAACAGTTCTGACCAAGTCCAACTAAAATCCAACAAAATAAAATATAAACCAGCATGAATTTGGATCATTGACAGTCTTATATATTAAGAATATATTAAACCAAAAACGTTCATATTTTTTTAGAAAGGATGTGAATTAAAACAACCACAGCAAGCAACAAGTTGCTAAATTCTGTTAAATTTAAAATGTAATTTACCGAATTATCCATCTGTTTTCTGACAGAAACACATGGAACGAATCACCGCTCTACATTTTGATTGACAGCCGTCACAATCTACTAGTGACCGTGTTTACTCCTTTGCTTTCAACCATTGGAAAGGATTTTAAAAAACGGCTGTTGTATTTGTAGGGGAGACCGGGGATGGTTGTAACAATTTTGACCTTTCTGTCTATATCTTGTAGTACTTTGAAGACAGTGTGTTCAAAATGTGATCCAAACTAGTTACAAGTGTCTACTATTAAATGACATAGCTATTATCTTTGCAACACAAACAGAAAATGCATGGTTAGTTTCAAACACGAGGAGTGAAATGTTACAATTCACCCCATAGTCTGGGTTAGTTTTAACATACCCTGGGGTGAGATGTAACATTATGATATCCACCGGGGTGATATGTAACTTAATGAAATAAGGATTTTGACCAAAAATTTATTTTGAAAGGTTCTTATTCAACACTGACTTTTCAATATAACTGATATGTGTGTGTCACTCTTAGTCTCAGTGTGTTTGTCACTCTCAGCCATAGTAATTGACCATTATAAATTGAACTTGAACACAAACATTGTTTGTTTGTAAGCATGTTTGTTACTGCCAGTGTTAGTATTGGCCATAATAAAATTGAACACTTGAACATTGTGTGTGTGTGTGTGTGTGTGTGTGTGTGTGTGTGTGTGTGTGTGTGTGTGTGTGTGTGTGTGTGTGTGTGTGTGTGCGCACGCGGGTGTGTGTGTGTAGTAATTGACCATAATAAATTGAACTTGAACATTCTATTTGTGTAAGCACGGCTGTTACTGTCAGTCTATAGTATTGGCCATAATAAAAATTTTATACAATTTTAATAAATTTTAATTAATTGTTGTTACAACTAACCCAGAGTCTTGTTGTTACAACTGACCTAGAGTCATGTAGCCATGAACTAGCTCACCTTACAGCTAACAGGCAAAACATTAGCACTAACAACTTGCATGGAAAATATCTACACAGACACACAATAAACATAATAAAAGTTTGATGAGTTTAACTACAAAGCAGAAATTCTCATAACAACAAAACAAAAAAAGTAAAAAAAAGTTACTTTCTTACCTCAAAATAGTTTTTTCCACTTTAACATGTGCTGTGTCTGCCACAGGGCTCTACTTTATCACATGCATGTGTGAAGTGAATCAGGTGATTTGTAACTAGTTCCTGATTGGACAGATTGGAATTGTTACAACTGACCCGTGTTACAACCATCCCCGGTCTCCCCTACTTCTGACGAAGCTCTGTTAAATATAGATGATAAACTACGCCGCAAAAAGAATAAATAAAATGCTTTCTTAAAAAGGCAAAATAATTAATGCATGCACGTTTTCTTAATATGATAATTAAAAACCAACAGACTGATGAAAATGCGGGACATTTTCTCAATATGCGACGTGCGGGACAAGGGGTGAAAATGCTGTGCGGTACAACGCAAAGCGGGACGGGTGGTCACCCTAATCAGCCGCCACTGCTGGAAACACGTTTTCTATCATGGATGTTTCCTGTGTTGACTGGAGAGACTATGGGTCTATAAAACCCCTGATAAAGAACATGCATGTTTCCAGGTTAAAGAAAATGTTATGGCATCTTACGTTATGAAAGACCACCCTTTCTCCTAGTCTTTACAATAGGGAATCTTTCAGCTCTGGTGTATTTAAAAGGGGTACAGGCTAAAGGCCCCCCTTCCTGTTTAGCTCCCTCAGTTAACCTGTGTATACTTCCTGTTTTGTTCACATTGTTCTGTGTCGTTGATGACTAATAGTTGTAATATCTGTTCCCCTGAGTTTTCCCTTTATTTAAAGACTATTTGTATCTTATTCTCCTGTGTTGTGAGTTCATTTACAGCTACCCCTGAAAAATATTGTGGAATAATTTAAACAATATTTAAAAAATTTAAAAATATTATTTAAATTATTCCACAATATTTGTCAGGGGTAGCTGTACATGTTATTTTTTTCTTGTGAATTTTCAGCATCATTACTCCAGTTTTCAGTGTCACATGATCGTTCATAAATCATTCTAATATGATGATTTGCTGCTCATGTGAATGAGAAGTGTGCACCTTCACAGAGTGATTCAGGATAAGATTCACAGCAATTAATAACTTATTCTGCTTTGTACTTCATGCAAAACTATTATACTGTATACCGCCAAAGGACACATCCTCATTTTGACTACGTTTGCTACTGCTTTCGAACCTTTTGCAATAAATAAATGATTGTTATACTTGTCTATCTTATGTTTTTCTTTCTAACTACATTTTTTAAGAAATGGTAATAGGTTTTAGAGGCAGAAGTGGGATTAGCAGCTCAAAACGCTATATTGTTACTGAAATTATAATTTTCCTAGACATTTTCTCTATAAAAGATATTCTTATTCTCTACAAAATAGTCATGTCCAGGTTTGTGGTAGGGTTAAGAAATCTAAAATGTATCTATAAAATGATAAAAGGGCAATTATACAAATATATTTTAGATATAAAATATTTTTTAATATTTTACATTTCTTTTTAGTTGTAAATGTTTTATTTACATTTATATGTTGTCAATATGTCCATATTGTAGGCTACGTTTCAGCATCTATCCAAACATGTATGTTTGAACCTCTAAATGTTACCTTCGTATTAAAAATGAGACCAGGCTGGAATTATAACATCAATGATAAACTAGATGCTGATGCGCACTTGCTCTCGAGTGTTCACCATAGACAGTAAAAGAAATGGACACAGCGACCCCCTTGATTTCAACGGAGGAAACTGAAGCCCGATTAAAGCAGTCACTTCCTGATGGCTGAGCGACTGCGCAGGCTCAAACTGAGCTTGACGACAGTCTGACAGTTGTAAATCTTCTAGTAGCTGTGCCCAAACAAATCTGAATCACCTAATTCCTCAAAAACGTTGTTGAAATATTTTGTCCTGTTACTTTTATGGACTCTCTATCTATGGGTTTCTCCCTTGACTTCATGCCCCCATGTCCCCCCGATTGCCTCATAGACAGTAAAAGATTGTCAACGACTTTCTCCTCCTGTCTATACGGTAATTTCTCTATTGTGCGACAGAAAGTCGCGTGGTTATGACGCAATCGTTAGCCTATTTTTACAAAAACGACTATTATGGAAAAAAACAAAACAAAAAAAAAACGACTTCTATGGGGCCATAACGTAAGATACAAAGTAATGGAGCCTTTTATACATTGTCGTGTTTCTTTAGAAATAAATAATGGAGTCAGTTCACAGTCTGTGGACCAGTCTGGCATCCAAAAATTAGTTCAAATCAGCTTACAATCTGTGGACCAGCCTGGCATCCAACAACCAGCCCAAGTCGGCACACAACCTGTGGACCTGTCTGGCATTCAACAACCGGCCCAAATCAGATCACAGTCTGTGGACCAGTCGGGCATCCAACAACCAGGCTAAGCCAGCTCACAATCTGTGGATTAGTCTGGCAGCCAACAACTAGCATAAATTAGCTCATAATCTGTGGACCAATCCGACATCCAACAACCAGCCCAAGTCGGCTTACAATCTGTGGACCAGTCTGGCATTTAACAACCAGCCTATGACAGCTCACAATCGGTATACCAGTCTGGCATCTAATAACCAGCCCAAGTCAGCTCATAGCCTGTGGACCAGTCTAGCATCAGACAACCATTTCAAGCCAGCTCATAGTCTGTGGACTAGTCTGGCATCCAACAACCAGCCCAAGTCAGCTCATAACTTGTAGACCAGTCTGGTATCCAATAACCAGCTCATAGTCTGTGGACCAGTCTGGCATCCAACAACCAGCCCAAATCAGCTCACAATCTGTGGACCAGCCTGACATCCAACAGCCAGCCAAAGTCAGCTCACAGCTTGCGGACCAGTCTGGCACCCAACAACCAGCCCAAGCCAGCTTGCAACCTGTGGACCAGTCTGGCATTCAACAACCAGCTCAAGCCAGCTCACAGTATGTGGATCAGTCTGGCATCCAACAACCAGCCTAAACCAGCTCACAATCTGTGGACTAGTTTGGCATCCAACAACTAGCCCAAGTCAGCTTACAATCTGTGGACCAATCCGGCATCCAACAACCAACCCAAGCGAGCTCACAATCTGTGGACCAGTCTGGCATCTAACAACCAGCCCAAGTCAGCTTACGATCTGTGGAACAGTCTGGCATTCAATAACCAACCCAAGCGAGCTCATAATCTGTGGACCAGTCTGGCATCTAACAACCAGCCCAAGTCAGCTTACGATCTGTGGGCCAGTCTGGCATTCAATAACCAACCCAAGCGAGCTCACAATCTGTGGACCAGTCTGGCATCTAACAACCAGCCCAAGTCAGCTCACGATCTGTGGACCAGTCTGGCATTCAACAACCAGCCCAAGTCAGTTCACAAGCTGTGGACTAGTCTGGCATCCAACAACCAGCCCAAGTCAGTTCACGGTCTGTGGACCAGTCTGGCATTTAACAACCAGCCCATGCTAGCTCACAATTGGTAGACCAGTCTAGTATCCAACAACCAGCTCAAGTCAGCTCATAATCTGTGGTCCAGTCTAGCACCCAACAAATAGCCCAAGCCAGCTTACAAGCTGTGGACCAGTTTGGCATTTAACAACCAGTTTAAGCCAGCTTACAGTTTGTGGATCAGACCTTAGTGGTTTGCGTTTAGTATAAGCCGGTTACTAGTCTGTGGGCCAGCCTAGTGGCCTGCAGTCAGCATAAACCAGCTCTCAGTCTGTGTCCCAGCCCAGCAGTCTGCAGTCAGCACATTCCCGTTACCAGTCTGTGGATCAGCCCAGCGGCCTGCAGTCAACACAAACTCGTTACCAGTCTGTGTCCCGGCCTATCAATCTGCAACTAACACAAGTCCGTAACCAGCCTGTGGACCACTCTAGCAGTCTGCAGTCAGCATAATTCAGCTACCAGTCTGTGTTCCGGCCCAGCAGTCTGCAGTCAGCACAATCCCGTTATCAGTCGGTGGACTATCTACGTGGTCTACAGTTAGCACAAGGCTGTTACCAGTCTATGTCTTGGCAATCCCGATTCTAGGTCATTTCTAAGCCAAAGCAGTCAAGGTACAGGTCTCCTTCCCGTCTTGGTTCCGAACGTTTGGTGCAACTTACTAAAATACCACTTCAAGACTCAAACTCATTCTGACTTCAAACTCATTCAGATATTACAGTTTAATAAAATAAAATAAATAAAGTTGTCCTCCGAAGAGGGGGGGTGGAGGTGAAAAAAATAAAAAATAATAATAAATAAATAAATAATGGACAAATGAAGTCTTTGGACACCTCAGATGTAAAGTTATTCACTGTCAAAGTGACGCCAAAATGAATGGGAGTCAATGGAATGCTAACAGCAGGTGAAGTTCTGCTACAATGGCGGCCCCCGGGAAGCTTCAGTTTCAGGCTGATGGATTACACCCTTGGTGTTCACGGACCGGGTTTGATTGTTCCAATATGGCTTGCGGCCCATAGAAACACAAACACTAATGAGGCATCTATGTATACACAACTATGGTCAATACGAGTGATAAAGTTTGACATGGAGCAGCTATTTCGAACCTCCGAGGAATCACCTGTTTAAGAAAATAAAAAGCCAAACAGAGGAGAATCTGCTGGCAAAAAGAAAACGCGACAGATTTCGTAACAAAACCAGAATCAAAATTTGCTTGACTTTCTGGACATGGCAAGAACTGAGGGATTTGACACGTTGTAAAAAGCGATTAAAATATGTAGGTTATTACTCAATAGGTGAGTCATTAATTTTATTGAACTGATAAATTGCCATGTAGCTCTCTCTAACATAGTTCACAGTAAAGCATTATGTATTGGATTATTTTATTATGTTTTTTGTAGTGCTGTGCTGGATTTTACTTTCAACATAATCTTCTTTTTAACGTCTTCAAATAGTCCGCTTGAGATCCTTTCCAACCAAACTGGATATATCTCTTAAGCCTAATGTTTTATGAGCAGTTAGCTTTCTTTGGCTTGGATATCAGTTATGAAAAATTGCAACGTTTGACCATGTCAGACTGGCAATGAGTCATAATAACAACTTTTGTAACGTCATTAATTTAAAAATATCAATGTGTCCAATTAGTCAAAACAGCAGTATAAAATAATGCACTGACATGCTCAAATTATAGTAGGCCTACATAGTTTTTTTGGACTGTTCATAGATGACGCGAAACATATTTATCACCACAGTCAAGCAGAGCCGAAGCACAACCAAAATGTTCTTCCGCACATGCCTGCAGTTCTGTTTTTAACTACTAGAGGGCCGAAAATTATATAGTGAACTTTTAAATAAACAGTACACAACTTACTGACACCAAACATTTGAATGGTAATAATGTAATATATATATATATATATATATATATATATATATATATATATATATATATATATATATATATATATATATATATATATATATTAATAAAATAACCTCCCCTTAAAAAGTCCCACAGTGACTAAAACACTGTTAGGTTGCCAAAAAATGAAATATCTATTGCAACTTAGTTTTCTATAACTGGTAATGGAATACATTTGTTATGAGGTACAGAGTGTTAGCCTGAGAAAACCCAGACAACTTCCGGCAAACTTAGATTTGCTCTGAAAGTTAGTCTGGCAAAGAGCCCATTGAAACCCATTTCCAGTCCGCAGAAATCGCGGCACCAATCAGAAACGTTGGGGCGGGCTTTACACGATAACGACAGCGCAGTGACGGTGAAGCAGATTTTAATTTGTACATTACAAAGATGGATGCCGCCGTGGAACATCACTCGTTCGAATCAGTTATCGTGTCTGTTTTAAGCGATTTAAAATTGTCCTTTTCATGTCTAAAAAAGATGTTATCGCTGTCTTACCGACTGGATTCGGCAAACGTCTGATATACCAGTGTGACGAGCAGGAAGAGGCAGAGGGACGTGAGAGCTCGGCGCGAGTGATAATGAATGACACCTGTGAGACGCACCGGTCTCGCATCTCACGGAGGAGCAGAAGCATAAAAGGAGGAGCGACAACGGTGAAGATCGTCTCTGGT
The DNA here is from genome assembly GCA_026230005.1 of Gila orcuttii. NCBI lineage: Eukaryota > Metazoa > Chordata > Actinopteri > Cypriniformes > Leuciscidae > Gila > Gila orcuttii. The sequence continues at coordinate 6,508,807 of JAPDVR010000015.1, read as the reverse complement.
TACTTGCGTAACCTATGTTCTCTGAATAGGGAACGAGACGTTGCGGAAAGCGCAGTGGGATATTCTCTGAATGTGCCGATTGTCTGAAGCCTTATAGAATCACGCCAATTCATTGGCTGATGGCGTCCGCGCGATATGACTCCAAGGGCTCAAAGGGGGCTTTCGTCGAACCCTCTAGGACAACAGAAAGATCCCATGAGGGAACTCTAGGGGAGCGAGCCGGTTTCAGGCGCTTCACCCCACGCATAAAGGCAGAAACCAACCTTAATTTTCCCAGGGGAATCTCATCCGATTCCCTATGCGCTGCAATAGCCGCGACATAAACTCTGAGAGTGGTAGCGGCTGCTCCAGCTGCAAACTTCTCCTGCAGGAATTCCAGTACTGAACCAGCAGGGCAGTTAACTGGGCTCCTATCATGTGCTAAGCACCAAGTCTCAAAAACCTTCCATTTGGAAGAATATAATCTCCTTGTAGAAGGGGCTCTAGCACTCGCAATGGTCTCCTGAACGTCAGTTGGGAGATGCTAACGGCCTCTGATCGGCTAAACATACAGCTTCCACATGTCTGGGCGAGGATGCCATATCCTGCCCTGTAGCTGGGACAGCAGATCTTCCCTGACCGGGATCCTCCAGGGGGAAGATTCCAGTAGAGGAATTAGCTCCGAAAACCATGGCTGAGATGGCCAGAACGGAGCTACCAGGAGGAGGCGGACTCCGCTCTCTCTCACTCTGGCCAAGACCGCCTGGATCAATTTGATGGGCGGGAAGGCATAGAGTTTCTGCGTTGGCCAAGGGTGAGCGAACGCATCTATCCCCAATGGGGCCGGGGGACTCAGGGAGAACCAAAGCGGGCATTGGGACGACTCTTGAGATGCAAAGAGGTCCACCTCCGCCTCTCCAAAAACCTTCCAGATCAGGGCCATCATCTGGCGGTTCAACATCCATTCCCCCGATCTGAGTTTCTGTCTCGACAGAAAATCTGCTGCGAGGTTCAGAACCCCTGGGACATGAACCGCTCTTAGAGGTAGGAATCTGCTCTGAGACCACAGGAGAAGGTGACGCGCATGCCTGTCTAGGGTGCGCGACCGAGAACCTCCCTGCCGGTTCACATGAGACACCACTGCCATGTAGTCTGTTCTGACAATGACATGGTGACCCTCCAGAAGAGGGAGGAAATGAAGCAGAGCCAGAAAAACGGCCCTTAACTCCAGGCAGTTTATGTGCCAAGAGAGAGCCTCTCCGGTCCAGACCCCACACGCTGGTCTGCCCTCGAAAACCGCTCCCCAGCCGGTGAGAGAGGCATCCGTCGTAATCATCTGGCGATGAGATACCGCACCCATGCTGACCCCTTTCCGAAGAAAAAGAGGGTCCCGCCAAACTGACAGGGCTCGAAAGCAACTGCGAGATACCTTCAGTAGGCGAAGAGTTGACCCGGAGGGTCGAACCCCTGAGAGTATCACCCACCACATGAAGGGTCTCATGTGGAGTAGGCCCAGCGGTAGCACCGAGGAGGCCGCGGCCACAAGCCCCAGCATCCTGCGGCAGGTGCCCACAGACACATGATGGCCTAGCAAAAAATGAGCCAAGCATGCCGTCAAGCTGGAAATCCGTGCAGGGGCCAAGCGGGCCTGCATGAGAACGGAATCCATGTTCACCCCCAAGAAAACGGTGCTTTGAGCCGGAGCAAGAACACTCGTCTCCGAGTTCAACCTCAAACCGAGAGACTGGATATGACTCAGAACGATGTCTCTGTGGTGGGCCACTAGCTTCCTGGACTGGGCTAAAATGAGCCAATCGTCCAGGTAATTTAGAACACGGATGCCCTGGAGCCGCAATGGGGCCAGAGCTGCATCCATGCACTTTGTGAATGTCCTCGGGGCCAGAGATAGGCCGAAGGGAAGGACCCTGTACTGGAACGCCCTTTCTCCAACGGCGAACCTGAGGAACTGCCTGTGTCGCTGTACAACCTGGATGTGAAAATAAGCATCCTTTAGGTCTATCGTCACGAACCAATCCCCTGGCCGAATCTGAGATATGATAGGTTTCAGCGTCAACATCTTCGATTTCCCTTTGTAAAGGGCGAAGTTGAGTCGGCGGAGGTCCAGTATGGGACGCAAACCGCCGCCCTTCTTCGGGACCAGGAAGTAACGGCTGTAAAAGCCCCGCTCGGTTTCCCCTGGAGTAATCTCCTCTATTGCTCCTTTGAGAAGGAGGGAAGAGATTTCCTGCTGAAGTACAGAATCCTGAGTGGCGCTGTCTACTACAGTAGGAAACACCCCGTTGAAACGGGGGGGATTGCGGCAAAACTGAAGAGTGTAGCCGAACCGAATTGTGCGAAGAACCCAAGACGATACCCCTGGTAAGCGCTCCCACTCTGGAAGGAAATGTGATAGAGGAGGGATGCTGTAATGCAGACGACATACCTGAGTGAGGGTGCCTTGCTGGCGCTCTTGGGGTGAAGAGTTTGACTGTGCAGGAGGGCCATCAGCGTCCTCTCGTTATAGAGAGTGTGGGGGGTGAGGGGAGAAAGCCGAAAGCGTCTCCTTCCTCCCACACCGGACTGAGTAGAGACGGTGAAATATGGCCTGCACTTCGAGACACTCTGAGTGGCGAAGGTGACAGGGCAAGTAAAGGAGAGCTGGTAGGTGGGCAGAAACGCTTGCGCGGTCTGACCCAACCTTGAGGAAGCATAGGAGCTCTCCTTTTTCTGACCGGAAGGTCAGGAACGGCTCTGGGCCGCCGGAGCAGTCGGTTTGTTGGACCGCTTCAACTGGAGGCGCTTGTGAGGCCGTTGACGGGGAAACGGGCGACCACGGGCTCCCCAAACCGTGGTAGGTGGGGGATGCCCCGGTTCGCTTCTTCTGGAAGAGAACTCCGGTCTATGAGAGGGACGTTCTCTGGGTCGCACCGGGGGGGGGGAGCAGAAGGTTCCCTAGCCCTCCTGGGCATGAACTGTCTGAACGCGGCCGATTGGGATTTGGAGGAGCGGAATTTCTCAACCACTGTGTTGACCGCCTCACCAAACAACCCCGTTTCAGAAATGGGGGCGTCCAAGAGGAAAACCTTCTCTTTGTCACGGATTTCTGTGAGATTAAGCCACAAGTGGCGCTCCACCGCAACAGAACCAGCCATAGAGCGACCTATAGCGCGTGCGGTATGCTTGGTGGCTCTTAAGGCTAAATCCGTAGCCTTACAAAGCTCCTTGACCGCTTCAGAGGTCACGCCGTCGCCCTCGTCCATATCCTTCAGGACGTCCGCCTGGTAGGCCTGAAGAATGGACATAGTGTGCAGGGTCATGCCTGCCTGCCCAGCCGCCATGTAGGATTTCCCAATGAGAGAGGAAGTAGTCCTACATGCTTTAGAAGGGAGGAGGGGGTGCGACTTCCAGGACGGCACAGACGACAGAGCAAGATGGTCGGCTAAAGTTTCCTCAATCGCCGGAATGGCGGAATAGCCCTGTTCCACAGAGCCTACCAGGTTGGTGAAATCAGCAGCAGCCGCATTAGTGAGGCGCGAAGAGAAAGGCTGCTTCCAGGATCTGGAGATCTCATGATACAGATCACTGAAAAATGGCAGCTTCCTCCGTTGAGGCCTAGAATTAGGGCCACTGAGAAGCCTTTCGTCGAGTTTCAACGACTGAGACTCACGTGGCTCGTCGGGCCAATCAATAGTAAGCTTCTCCGTAGCGCGCGAAAGCACGTCAACGAGCTCCGCGTAGGCTGCAGTAGGCCGTGCTTCCTGGCCACTCGGCGGGATAACCTCATCGGTGAGAGTAGGCCCGAAATCCTCGGAGTCGGAAGCCTCGGTAAAAAGTATATCCTCCAGCCCGAAAGAAACCGCGTCGCGTGCTCCCGGGCTGGGGCGCAAATAATCGTGTGAAAATTCGACTGGCGTGCCGAGGGGAGGGAGGGAGAAAAAGAGCGGGGCTCGTCTGCTCGAACTCCACATCCTCAAGCTCTACATCCGAACCCCAAGTCGCGGATCCTCGAGAGGCCTCGGGAGCGCGACAGGGGGAGACGAATGATTCCCTCTTAAAGACCGCGAGCCGCGATTTGAGGGTTTTGAGCAACAAATTTTCACAGAATTTGCATTTAGACGATCTTATAACTGCCTCACGCGCATGTAAAAAACCCAAACATTTAACGCACTTACTGTGTGGGTCGTCGTTAGCGATGTAACGAGCACATGGCGGAGTACAGCGTCTGAAATCCATGGCAACTTCACCGTAAGGAGAAACAGAGTTCCGCTTGAACAGTCGCAGAAGCGCCGAGAATAATCCTTTTAGATGTATTTGTAGCTCAGAAAAATCACGAGCGAAGGGCAAACGTGACCGCTTCGTTCTGAAGGTAGAGAAATCTGAGGAGCAGATGGCGCGCGCGAATATGTAAAGATGCGACGTAAGAGCGTCAGGGCGGAGCCATATCGCGCGGACGCCATCAGCCAATGAATTGGCGTGATTCTATAAGGCTTCAGACAATCGGCACATTCAGAGAATATCCCACTGCGCTTTCCGCAGCGTTGAGTGAACCTATGAAAGAGAACGAGAAAGGACAGGCCTGAATTTTATTTGATGTTTTGTTTTATTATGTGTGGCGGCAGTCGACCGTGATGGACTGCCGTCTTTACTTTCATTTTTGTATTTGTTTTATTTTGTCATTAAAATGTGTGAATGTTCGCCGGTTTCCGCCTCCTTCTTCCCATAATAACGAACCCCGTTACAACCATAGACTGTAAAAAATGATTATAACCAGCTTGACCCGTTGGTGGCTAAATCTTTACTGTCTATGGGCTAAATGAATGGGAGGGTCTTAGCGAGAGCCCTCTGCATGCATACGTCATCTCCTTCATCGCTCTGATTGGTTTTAGGTCTATCCAATTGCGCCCAGAGGCATTTGAGCAACGTCCGTTGGTGACGCCCCTTTGGAAATGATTCATCTATGGAGCTTTGCCAGACCCTAACTCAGTTACAACTGAGAATGGTCTGGTTTAAACCAGGCTAACAGAGTGTGCAAAGTAGGCTAAAGTTCCAATCACAATGGAGATTAATTTGTGAAATATGTCTGTACTGGCTTTGTAGCTCCAGGATGTTCTCTGTGATGTACTCAAAGCAGAATAATAATGAGTCCTTATTAAATACTTAAGAGGTTATGAAATGTTAAAAATGATTACATTAACAGAACATTTTTCTGCCATTTGCTGAAGTGGTTGCTATGAATAAGTGTGTAATTAAATGTTTCTTATACAGTAAATTGCTATTTTAAAAGTATTGCATTAAAATGCCGAAATTGCCTCTACATTGATATCACTTATAGCCTTGAGGGCCTTGAACTGTGGGGCTTTTTAGTCTTTGCATTTGCATTTTAATGTTTTGAAATGAGTCTTTTATGCTCAGCAATGCTATAAGCAATGAAATATGACAATTTAAAATATCTGTTTTCTATTTTAATAAATTTTCAAATGTAATTTATTCTTGTGATCAAAGCTGAATTTTCAGCATCATTTCTCCAGTATTCAGTGTCACATGATCCTTCAGAAATCATTATAATACACACAGAAAAATCAAGGTACAGGAATGTACCTAGAAGAGTACAAATGCTTTGTCGCCCCAGTGTATGTACTTCTGTACATTGGTACATTTTTGTACCACCTTGTTTGTACCTCTAAAAGAGCATTTACTCCTAGTGTTAGAAATGTACCATTATGTCCTGGTATGGTTTAAAATAACATCCTGGTATTTTCCCAGATCATATCACAGATGTCCCGTTGAACTGATTTGTCCTAAAAAAATGCTGCTCAAGAAACATTTCTGATTAAGAGCCAGTCGGCGACTGGTAAAGTCATTGAATCACTGCAGCTGCCGTAGAAGCTGTGCATGTGCATTGGCTGGTCTAGCCTGAAAAAAAAAACTTGTAATGCTAAGTGAGCATAAGAAACAAAATGTATAAGAGACAACCATATTTACAGTACACAATGCCAAGTTTCAAGCATATTTACATGATTTTTAATCAAAAGATCAATAATACAAGATTTTTTCAATCAATATCGAATTAAAAAAAAAAATATATATATATATATATATATATATATATATATATATATATATATATATATATAATTTTTTTTTTTTTTTTTTTTTTTGTCATACATTTGGCCCAGCAACAGAAAAAGAAAAACATTTCCTGTAGGCCTTTAACCCTGGTGTACCCCACATTTGTTCTGCCGAACGTTCCTTCAGATTCTCGGTCCAGACTGTCTCTGTAAAGAACAACAGACATCTGTGCCATCTCAGTCTCAACCTGACAACCTGTCAGACTCCATGTTGTATGTTGAACTCACTGGTTCTTTTCTCAGTGACAGGGATTTGCGTCATGGCTGTGCGTCAAACTCACCTCCCACGATGCTTAATGCAGGGCCCAGAAATCAGCAAAGGCCGCTTCAATTTCGCACACTACTTTGCTCATACCAAAATGTAAAAGTAGAAGTAACATCTCTTGTAATCCAAACAGATCAAACCTTAGCTGCTCATTGTTAGGCTTTTATGAAATGCCTGTGGTTCCGATACAATGAGCTGGCGATATCCCTTTTCTCTTATTCATTAACTCGATTAGTCATAAAGTGATAACCTGAAATATTGGCAAACTCATCCAGCCTAGCGGATCAGATTAGTCTTTGCACTTGTCTGTGCGCAGTTTCCTCTGGGATTGAGAAAATGCTGGGTTAATACATTTAGGATGTGAAATCCATTCAGGGTTAACACTGGTCTACTGCCAGGAGAGTCAGAGATGTTCTAATGTCTTCTGTACATGCAGGTGCATAAAATGAGTCATGTATCTGATTTCATTTAACATTCTCAATCATAAGCCGTATTCAGACGGGACTAGTTTTCAAAACGACTTTTGCGTTACAATTCCTGGTTGGAATCTATTCCATCAAAGGGAATCGACTCATCTTTAACAGCCTTTTCAGTTCAGTAGAGATAATCATTCATTCGCCTTTTGGTTGCTCATTATTAGTGATGGCGGATGGTTAGATTTGAACGATTTGTTTCAATGAATCAGTTAACTCTTTCCCTGCCAGCGCTTTTTTAAAAAGTTGCAAGCCACTGCCAGCGTTTTTGATCATTTTCACAAACTTTTCATAGCCCCCAGAACATTTTGTTGTATGAATAGCTAAACATGCAATATATCAAAAGAAAGAACAGACCCTCTGATTTTAAACAAACAAAAAAAAACTTTTTATTCTAGCTTTATGCATTCTTTTTTTATGAACACTTGAATGTGGGTAAGTATGATAAAAAAATAAACATTTTGAGCAAAAAGCCGAGAAAATCATGTTTTTGTAAAAGACTACATCCTGATCAGATTCAGATCGATGATCAAAACACAGATGTAGATTGTAGATTGAGTTCATCAACACCCCTAAATCTTCACAGTCCTAAAGCTCGTCCTTGGTCAACATTTCATTCACTAACATTTGGCAGTTTTGATTATTTTGCTGTTTAATGTTGATGATTGCACTATTTTATATATGCATCTGCTTACATATGCTATCACTTGTTTCTGCTTCTTCTTCGCATGTGTTTTGATCCGGAGATTCAGTACTCTTTCAGAAGATGTGCGATAGCGCCCCCTACCGTATAACAGTGAAAAAAACACGGAAAGCCTGAAAATTGGCGGGGAAGCATTTTCTCACAAATGATGGAAATTTCCATCAATGGCGGGGAAAGAGTTAAAAAAAACAGTTTCAGCCTTTCTTCTACGTCGTTGCATAATGATGTTGTTGCGTACATATTGCTAACAATTCGATATCATGGCATGTCATGCCTAAACATATAATTCACAGGTTTACACTTACAAATAATCAGATGGAGTAAAAGATGCGTATTTGGCATCCCGAACCCAGAGTACTCCCCTGTATCCCTGGCTGAGATAGAAACCAGCCAACAGTGATGATTCGGGATGGCGGAGGGATGCAGAAAACTGTCGAGGTGAGTCGGCTATGTATATATATATATATATATATATATATATATATATAGACTTCCTCTCATTCTGATTGGATAGATCATTTAAACATGTTCCTCCTGAACTTAGTTAACAAAACATCACATAAAGCCATTTGTGTGAACTCGCATTACTAAAATTAAGATTATTACCTTTTATTCACTTACTTAATGAGGTTTGTTGTCACAGTTTAATTCAGTGATCTTGCATGTCTAATAGCATATGACTGGCAAATATTGATTAGCCAACTTCTTGGAGTTTCCTACATTAAAATTAGCACGACACAAATACAGAGATTGATTTTTCTTAAAGGATGAAACTGACTTGTTTTGTTGTCCACAGTGGGCAGTTTGGAACGCCACTCTGGAGTACATGAAAGGATAATAGATACTGATAATAATCAATGAATACTAAGTTTAAAATTAGGTAAGCCTTCATATCATGTAGTCACAGTGAGATTAGGTGAACTTCCCAGACAGCAACTGACACCCCTTTTTCACCAGCATGAACCGGTGAAATATTGCTGGTTTGGAGTTGGTACGACTGGCGAGCCTTCTAAGAACCGGTTTGCCTTTCCACAGACTAGAGAGTCACCACAGAGCCAGGTCTTACATCACTATATGTCTCCTCTTTCCCAACAACACTAGCCCGGCAGTGCCAAACACACCATCAACAATGGCGGACGCTGCGTTACTATTGATGCTTATGGCTTGCAAACCTATATCGGCATCCAAACCCGGCAAATCCAACGTGTTCGTGCAGCTCACCGTAATTTGTATAGACGGAGATTACAATCGAGAATTACGGTAAGTACATAACATATTTTTTATTATTAACATCGTTAATAAGACGTTCTTGTCGAACCCCGCTGCAGCCATCTCACGCTGAATTTGCTGTAACATCGGTTTCGTCCATGAAGCTCCCTCCAATTTAGCTGTGAGGAATCGATTCCAGAACCAGGAATCGCAGTCAATTTCAAAATATTTTTGGACAGCCCTTCCTGACAATGATATTAAAATGTCCAGTTTCATGTAATTTACTTTGTTAGCCAAATTTTTCCACCATGTGGTAGGTTATTGCGCTCAGGCTAGTCAAACAACACATGAGGAGAAGCATTGGGATAATGCAATATCAGCCATCACGGAAATTGACATTTGGAACAGATTAGGTTTCTCAGAAGACAGTTGAGTGTGCCAAAAAAAACAGTAGGAAATGTGCTCTGGAACAAAGATTTGGTAGGTTCAGGTGCGATTAAAACGTCTGCGAAACACAGATTTCACTAACGTGCTCCAGGAAAACTTGTCCCACCCATATAGGGTTGGAGTAAAACATGTTTTTCTCTCATTCGTAACATTTTACAAATGAGAATAAATAATGTGGACATCGTTTGATTTTCCTTGATAGAAGACAGGAGAATGGCTTGTTTGGACAGCAATGCTTGAGTGTGAGATTGGGAGTGGAGCTGACTGAATAACTGGTAAATGTGTAAATATTGGATGGTCTAAAACAAGTTTGGAGGGTTGGGATGCTGACGCCCGGCGCAGTCCTGTAAAGATCCGACTGTGGCCCTGTAAATAGAGCCACAACAGTTTGACGTTCACTGTGATATTTGTATACAACATTTGACTGTTTTGATAAATAAGACTTGCGTGATGTGTCATGGGTTGACGTCTGTAGCACATTTACTCATCTCTGAGACGTCAAATGAGCGTGTGACATATTTTATACTAACTCAACTTGCTAACTCCATTGTAAACTTTGTGATGCACGAAGGCTTAGCGCTGCACCTTTTCTTATTTCCGTAACTAAACACGGTTTTAAAAGCTTTGTCTGTAAATATTGATGTGGTTGGCAAACATTATAATTTGTGGGGGAAGTATAGTGCACTATTTTTAGTCACTGTGCATAAGTGACTTGACATTCTGCTAGATAAATACTTTTTTGTATAATTTAGTACAGGTTATATTGGGATTCTGGAGGTGAAGGAACCCTAATCCTGATCTGCTAACTATATGAAAGGCAGTGTGAAATCTAGCAAACATCTGTAATATAATGATAATATAATAAATAATGAAATATTGCCCCTATTATGCATTTTCAGATATGACATATGTAGTGTACAATAATAGAGCTGTTTGTGAATGTATAAGGTCTACAAAGTTTTGAAAGATCAATCTGCAGATAAAGTTATTGTCTCCTATAAGAAAGAATCGATTCTGAACTGCCAAAACGAGTCATCAGTAATTCCAGTCTCACTTCTGTAGGTTTTAAGAAATTAGCATAATGCCAGTCTATGCCCTCAAACAACATCTACTTTGCCCCGCCCTCAAACACTGTAGTTGTAGCTGAAACAACTAAACAACAAAATTGCTTACTAATCTTTTCTTTTTGAGGTTATAGCCAATTATATAAATCATTGCCATGACAAAGTAATCCTAAAAATCTAAAATGACGAACTTTAAAGCTTAAATTTCAAACTTGAATTGCCGACTAGAATCAAGCATTCATACATGAATATCTATTATAATAAGAAAATGATTAGAATAAGTTTCCATTATACTTTGGGGAATTTTGCATCCAGAGTCTGCGATTGCCATTTTCCAACATTTTTTTGTACATGTATTCTCACTTGAGAATTAATTTTCATGATTGTCATGAATACATTGAAAATCGCTACACTTTAATGGAAATAAGGGGGAGAAAGCATGCAGACATTATAAGGCAGTGCATGTAGAAATGAATATATCTCCGTCATAAATGAGCCAACCTCTTTGCCAGGCCAAAAATGCAATGATATGCCTCAGCACACTGTAATATACTTACACTAAATGATTCATGCAGTGCTTTTTTATGGAAGTATATAGACTATTAAACCTCAGTTCACACATTCCCGACCTGCTTCTTACTTTATTGACCTAAAAGTCAACACTGAATATTTAATGCTGTTGGCAACCTCTGGATTGTGACTTTCTTTGGGCCAAGGTTCCTATAGACGTCTGCTGAAAAACCTGAAAGGCCTGAAGTTAAAAGATTTGGACATAAACTGTATTGCTGCTCTCCTGCAACATCTGGCAAGTAAACTTTCCTTTTTTTTTTTTTTTTTTTTTTTTTTTTAAGTATACTAAATGAGATTGTCACTAAACTGATGAAGTCCACAAAAGGACTTCACAGTGAATGTACTCTCTCATCCAGTTGTAATGCAGACTAACTGAGCATCCTTTACCTGTAGGTTCTCAATGCACCATTCCACAAAGACCCTCTAGTGGACCGTACAGGAACTGCAGGACACAAATAGGCTCATTCTTTAGATCTGAGCTGATGATACAACAGACCTTTCCAAATGAACCTTTGAGATGAGCACTTTAGGACAATACAGATGGTTTGTTACAATAACACCGAAAGGTTTGAAGCTTAGTTGTAATGATGATCTTCAGTTCTAAGTATTTGGATTGAAAAATGGACCAAAATGTTACTTTTTTATGGATATTTTTAAATCAATGGGAATAAAATGAAGCAAGTATGTGCTGGTTTTTGTCTTTATTTGTCTATATTCAATTGTGAGTACAATGCTATATTTTCTAAAACTATTTCCTTTGTTTTGTCAACAGTTTGTTTTGTGCTTCAAGTGGTTATTTCAATTAACTTTTCTATTCATTGTGAATATTTATTCATATGCATGTTAATTATTTACACTAAAATTACTGAATAATTCTGACAACCAAAATAATTTTTAAGTATTAAGTCTATAAAAAACCTCCTTAAAGGTCCTATAAGCATTCAAAACTTACAGTCTCTCACTTCCGCTAAAATGGATCACAGATTTTTATGACATCACCGCAGACTTCAGCTTCTCATCACATCTTCTGTCCAATCAAATGCTCTCTAGAATATAAAGTGTCCCGCCCCTATAAACTATAAATATGCTATAAACACCACATGGCCAAAGCGACAATTGATACGTCACTGAGCAATATGGGTTGGAGATGTGTGTTCGGTTGCTTAAACGCTTAAATGTACGCTTAAGTTGTATTCCGTTTTCCAACTGTACATTGGTTAAGAATGAATGGCTAGAATTTATTCACACCTATATTATTGAATCAAACATATCATCAGCGCTCGGATTCGCTTCCATGGTGCGATCAAGTACGACTTGCAGTCTGTGAGGTAAACTAAACGCTATTGGCAATTTGAAAAGTGGGACGAGCCATTCAATATGTCCCGTCCTTAGCTTCTGTTTCAGTGGAAATTACGTCAACGCATCAAACAAAGCTGCGCGATCCAAAGCACTTCAGTGGGCCTTTAAGTTATCAATTGCACATTGGTGCCAGATTATTTGCTGTTGTGTCTATTTATCTAACCGTTCATTAAGCAGAAACCAGAGCTTGTAATTCATGGACATACAAGTCCCACGATGCCGTAGGAGCGAGTGCAGGGTTGCAGCTGACCTCTTGGCAGAAAGGACAGAATGCAAATGGAGAGTAATCTTAGAATCAGTTAAACTGCTTTCATGCAAAGCAATGCAAATATGTCATGTGTGGTATCAGGCCAAAACAGATTGCTTACTTTTGGTTGCCATCATGTCCTGTCCTTGAACCCTTACCCATCATGCACATCTAAACACTCGTTTCTTTCCCACATATACACTTTTAGGAGTTTGCAATAGATTAGTAACTTCACAATGACGAAAGGTTTACAATTCCTCATGTCCTACGTCCAGATGTTTCTATTTCTCATAGTAACACGCTGATTAACCACTCATAAGAGGAGACTTCATTTGCCTGATATATCACTATTCTCCAGGGTTGAATTTATTTGTGGTGGAAGACCACCTGAATTTGACTTACCTCTGTAACTAGCCAAAGATGAATTCAGTCCATATGTGAGCGCAGCTGTTGAATCTTTAGGTCTTTTCTGGGTACTCCCTCAAATGAATGAAAATGTCAATCTGGATTAGAATTTTTTTTTTTTTTTTTGAACTAAATAAACGACATGATGTAATGCATTAAAACCATGACCGAAAAGTCAGTTGCTGGTTGAGGGTGCCAAAGCTAGGCTGAGATGAAGAAACACATTGCTACACATTTATCCTTGTGTGCTGGCTATGTTCTGAGAAATTAAATCAGGACTAGAACTCAAAAAGTGGAGAACAGTTTTTCTGTGTATGCTTGTTCTGAGAACTTCCAAAGAGTGCTCTCAAAGGTAAAAATACATCGAAAAAAAATATTTTTTATTTTTCCTCAAATCGTTGAATGTGCCCCTAGGGAGCCATTTTAATGATAATAATAATTCTGATAACTTTTCCAGAACAGCTGGATTGAAATCCTTGCCACAATCTAACACTGCGTGAGTCACTCTTGCAGAAAATTGGATTTTATAATACCATTTTCTTCATTTTTGCTGGGGTAAATTTGTCTTCCAACATTTGCACAGAATGAATGTCTTAGTAACACTCAAAAAGCACTCAAAAATATGGTAGCATTCAGTATGAGAGCAGTCAAAAAATACCCATTTTATAAAAGAGCTCCCAGGTGACTAAATGTTTAAAAACGGTGTGAAATGCAACTCCTAACTATGTGAACACGTTTCTGAAAGCATTTTAGACACATTGTTTGGACTAAAAGTTTGCAATTACTCAAACCAAGTTTGATTTTACACCTGCATCATTATGCAAGCTCTGGATGATGTATGGTTGCCCCAAAATGTGGTCTTTCAGAACTACGCACAGGTTCCTTGTATGAGAACAGCAAGCACTAATGTAATCTAAAAGTAATTTCCTCGTGCTTTGGCAGGTCTAGTGCACACATGCAGTGAGGCATGATTGACTGATGTGATGTGTGACTGGACTGGCACCTGTTATCATAAGAAGCTTTCGCACCGTTTTCACAGTTCCCATAACTACTGGCGGAAGTTCTTGCTTTTTGGCATGTTCGCACCGCAACTGGGAACTGGGAACGATTTTAGTTATAGGATCGCCTATTGGGGCAACTAAAGTAGCTTCTACTTCAGAGTAAGGTCTAACCCAGCATAACCAGTGAACTACCAGTGACGTAAGTGTACGTTGACTAGCCAAACGCATGCAAACCGGCACCCGGCAATTTTTAAAAAGCAGTGTAAACATACAGTTTTACTCCATGAACTAACTCCACGAACATAGAAAACAGCAAAGTCCAGGCACTTCTCAATCCTCCATCCCAAAGATGTTGGCATTGTTGAATGGCGTGCTTAAGTTACGTCGCTTTCAGACAGCTTATGTCACTTCAGAGTTCCTACTGGCAGTGTGAATGCAACCTGGGCTGCGTTACACTTCGCTTTTAGACATACACTCGAGAACTTCCCTAACCACTTCCCCTTGGGGGAATCCCTGCCACCATCCCAAGTGCATTACACTTTGTCAAGTGGGCGAGGGAAGTTTATATGGACAGGCCCTGGTCCCCTTGATTTTGATCGAGGGAGCGAGTCTACTCAATATGTACACTTCAAGCAGCTCTATATATCCCACAATTCAACTTGATTGTGATGTCACAGCAGATCACTCAGTCTTAACTATATGATAAATCAAAGTCCCCATCATTTTATGCCTTAAAACTCATCTTTGATCACTAAAATGACATTTAAACGTTTTTTCCTGTGAAAAAACAGGAAGGGTAACTAAAAGGGTAACTAAGCCCTAAAACAACTTGTTTTAGTTAATGATCTGTAAGACTGGGGCGTTATTAATGCTGTTCATTGATTTGAGTAAATTTTTGGACATTTGGGTATGAAGTGTTTTAATTCTACAATATATGGTGTAAAAACGTCTGAGTGCTGCCCTCTTCAGGTTGAATGGTGGCTACTGCAGTTGAATTTTCCTATTGGATGTTGTGGTACTGCGTGAGGTAAGCAGGCACCAGCTGACCACGCCCTTGCCTACAGAAAGACGGGTCTCAGGTGCACTTTTCTAGCATTTTTCGAATATTGCCAGTGGGCGGAGTCAGGCTGTGACCAGGGGTTGAGTTATCCTTTAAAATAATGCAACTTTACACCCTTGTTTCATTTAGTATACGTGGATCCATGAATATGCTAATTAGCCCCGCCTCCACTCACACGCTGCACAAATGGTATCGCTCTTTACAACGTCGGACACATAACGATAATTCATATGATTAGCTTTTTGCTTGACTTTTATCAAACAGCTAATAATGTGTTGCTAATGTTACACAAACCATGTTCTCGTTTGCCATCTCAGTCTGCCTTCTAGCAATCATCAGAAACGCTTTGAACAACTCAGAACGTCAGTGGAGAAAGGCATATAGTTAATCATAACATCTTAATATACATCATACACCCGCAATATTGCTAAATCTACCTGATTTTTCATATCAACAAAAAAATATACCAGGATGACCTGGCATCTCTCGAGACTCCCCTGTTAATGATATGCTACAGCCCGCCGGCACATTGACCTGGTTGGTTACAAGGTAGTTTGTGAAGTCAGAAACACCAGCGATATCAAACCGCGTTTTTGAGACTGTCTTTTTTTCACTGCAGTTTTAAGGAGAAAATACTCAGCAATGGTGTTGACTTATGAATTTGCACATGGTTTGTCTTAAAGCATTAAAGCATATTAAAAACACCACATAGACATATAAACATTAAAAACTTGATTTTCACCATAGGGGGACTTTAATTATTTTGAGATTTAATCGCATAATACTTGTAGCTACACTATGTTCACAGTCAAAGTTTATACTATTTTTATACTATAAAAATTATTATTAGTTTATACAATTTTTTTTGAGCAATTTTATATACCTTCAACAGCTAGAATGGTGCATAAAAGAAATTCAAATGTAAAAAGGGGGGTTAAATAGTGAATTCTAAGTGATCAAGGGCTTAGTGTGTTCTATTTAAACCTCATGCACGAGTTCCGCCAGTAGTAGGCACTCATGCAACGAAAGCAATGACGCACATCCTAGTCCACAGGATGGAGGGAAGTTATCGAGTGCATGGCATAAAACTTTGGAGTGGAACGCATCCCAGGAAAATGGCCCTATAGGTGATAAGGAAAAGCTCCAATACTCCGTCCTGTTTGTTGTAATGCTTTCTTCACCTTGTTGATAATGTAAAATGCTGTAGAACTAAATTATGTAGTTGCTCAGTTAATAACAGACTAGCATAGGGGTGAAATCAATCACAGTTTTGCATTATACTGCCGTTTATTGGCCAAAAGACCAATTTAAAGACAAGTATACTTGCAATAAGTTGCTGAAAGAATATAAGAATTAACCTTCTTGGAGTAGCAGACGTGATACCTGCCCTATTTTGTCTGCTGTGTGTTATCCACCTGTGGTGAAAATCAGGCGTTTAATGTTGTTTATATGTCTATGTGGTGTGTTTAATGTGCTTTAAGACAAACCATGTGTAAAATCATAAGTCAACACCATTGCTGAGTATTTTCTCCTTAAAACTGCAGTGAACAGACAGTCTCAAAAATGTGGTTTGAAATCGCTGGTGTTTCTGACGTCACAAACTACCATGTAACCAATCAGGTCAACGTGTGATCGTCAACGAGTGGATCTCTGAACTGCTGTGAGTGAGTGGAGGCGGGGCTCATTTGCATATTCATAGAACCGCTCATACTAAATGAGGCAAGGGTGTAGAGTTACATTCAAGCTACTTTAATGCCAAAAACTTTTTCAAGGAAAAAACATTTAAACATGTCATTTTGCTGATCAAAGATAAGTTTTAAGGGATAAAATGATTGACTGCAGGGGGACTTTAAAGCTGTCAACATATTTGACAAATGAAGCAGGCCACTAGAAGTTGAGAAGACTGATATATTCGTAATAAAGTTGTTGCAATAAATTAAACTAGAGACCTACCATAACACATCAAACCACTGAACACTAAAAGCTTTAAAAACATAATTTAAAAAGCTTGTTTTAGACAAAAGAAGCTTGGGAGGAATACAGCCCACCAATTTAATGGAATCTGTAAAGAAGAAAAAAATACTACGATCTAACAATTTCTTATTGGCAAGTTACTGAACTTCGGGTCTCATCTGTTTTTGGCTAAATCAGAGTGAAAAGAGATGGACCTTTCCTGCTATTCTTTAACCCCTATTGTATTTTCACCATAACTAGTGAAATTAGTGTAAGAATAGAAGTGCATTTAGTCTTGATGAAGCGTTTAGGGTTTCACTTGTATTAGCAAGTTAATGCCGCATCTTGTACAATCACTGTCTAACCACAAAGTTAAAGGCTGAATATATCAGGACCACTGGTGCATTTTAAAGAGGAACATTGCAGTGATGTGATTTGATAAATGATGCGGCTGAGGTCTCTTTCACTGTGCTCTTGTCAAACAGTGTTTCCAAGGCAAAATAGTAGATAAGACCTTGTGAATCATCTGATGGCGTTGCAGAGGATGTGGTGATCTGTAAGTAGGGGGTGAGGTACAAATCCATTCATGACTCACTATCCATTGATGGTGTTTTCACTTGGAAACACCTGCTGGAAGTATCACACGCACAGATGGGAAAAGAGCTCAGATGCTGTCTGCATTACTCAGCAAATGAAGAATGTTTGTTGAGGGCTGGTATAATAACCGGTGATGTTAATAAAGTTTAGAGTGAACCTCGTTCCAATGTCACTGTAAAAATAGGGTCCAATGTATAAAAACGAGTTTGAAAAATTTGCACAATGTCTGTTTTTGCTGTTAATATTGCTTTTTAAATTGAGCTGAAATGCCTGAATATGCTGTTTAATGGCAGGTTCTCTACAGAATGTGACAGCTTACCCCATAGAATCACAACATGAACAAGCAAAACACAAGTCAACATATCCTAAATTAATATTTTTTCCCTTTGGCAATAAGGTGGAAATGTTTGATAGCTTATTGTAGTTAAAAATCAAGGTGTGTGTCTTTACAGACTAATTAACCTATATTGTGGGGGGAAAGTGGGTCAACTAGCCCCAGTGATTAATTAAAAGGTGTTCAGAATAAAACACTTTTCTTTCATTTTCCTTCAAGGCTTAAAATGAGTTTTTTTTTACTAAACCATGACTGTGCTGATTGGGCGAGTCTTCACGCGCAGACTTCAGTGTCACATCACGCGTGCGCTTCTGCACGTGCGCCGTGCGCGAGCTTGAGTCCGCGAGTTACGAGACGCGTAAAGTCAACAATGATGGTTTCCATGAGCCACAGGATTTGTGTCAATAACTACGCAGTTTATCTGTCAGCTAGAGACAATTCCGCCTGCTTCACCGACAATAGCGCCATTATAGTAGAGGGTCCATCAAAATGCCAAAGCGATAAAAATGCGAGTCATTTGAATAACTTCAAATGTTATTTCTCAAAGACAGTTAAGAAAAACAAAGAACGCAATACATTTGACTAAAACGCGATCCTGGTAATCACACAGTGCCAAAGCTTGTGTAGACAGTTGAAATATAATAGGCTAGATGGATTACTGAATGAAACAAAAAAGATAAAGAAAAACAAACTCTCATTGTTCAAAGCGAGTAATGAGATGTAGTCTTGCATTACACTAACAGGAAGGGGGTTATATGTATGCCATGTCAACTACTGGGCAATTTTACTCATTTAAATCTTAATTTTAACTCTCTTTTTGATACATTATGAGGACGTGCCAGACGATGGTTCGTTGCTGGAGTTTGGTCACTTTTGGGCTTGTCTGCCATGATAAACGAGCCAAAACCAGCAAACCATCTAAGTTTTTTTCCCCCCTTGGTTGTATGGAACATAGTTTCTGTGTTTAGAAGCATATGATAAAGTTGCACAATATAACCTACTAGTCTGTTGTCTGTTTGCTGGTTTTAGATGGGTTTTGCACTGGGAGAGCAGCATTTATTTATTTTTTCAGTAGGGTAAAGTTGTGTTAGAAGAACACACATAAGCTCTGTTATATATGAAACAAGCTCAGATCTGTCTCTTTGAAGTATGTCTATTTGTATATAACAACAGTGCGCGAGGATGTGAGCGTTTTCCCCAATCACCTTTCCCAAGTCAAAAGGAACAGCAAACTTTACGCCATACGAGAAGCCCATTTAAATGCTACGGATCAATGAATGAAAGTTTGAGCTTTGGCTGTGTAAGAGCGCCTGCTGTGATGTGATTGGGCTGAGAGGCGAGCTCGTGATGCTCGGGCACATATAAAGCGCGACCTGCGCTCCTGTCATGCACGCGGCTGGAAGAAGAAACTGCTGAAGAGATCAGCCGGACAGACGGAGCCTTCATGATACTGCCCACATCACACGCATTTCCTCAACCGCACACCGCGCAACACCTAAAGGAAATCCTCTTTTACTGCCCTTCATAGAAACCCCCAGTGTCATTTAGAGAGAGATGCCGCCAAGGACCGGACTTTTGCTGCTCGCCGTGCTCATCGCCTCCGCGTATGAACTGGATCTGAACGAATCCTACTCGCCCAGGAGAGCACGCTTCTCCCACAACAGCCCCTGTAAGTAGGAAGCGTTCGGGAATAATGAGCCGGTTGTGTGCTGATGCGCGTGCATTGGGCTTTTGCTTGTATAGTCAGATCATATGAGAGCTGTCATCTCCTCTTTGATGAGCTCTCATCCAATGCATCTATTGACCTGCTCTGTGACAGATGTATTAGCTATATCATATTCATCATCCTCTGACCTGCATACGAGGACTCATCATATCTCATGATGAGCTGCTTTTGATGCATTGAGCGCGATGAATGAATGTGAATGATGATGATGATTCCGCCGTCGCTTTCAGCCTCAAAAGCAGGAGTTTCTACATTGGGGGGAAATGCTACTGCAAAAACCTGTTAATTGCTTACCTTAGGCTACCACATAACGTAAAAATGCTAGCGTTTAAAGACAACAGCTTTTACGGTCAAATTAAAAGTAAAATCTATTAATTAGGCTACCCTATAATTTAAAAGAATATACATCTAAAAAGACACATAGGCTACACTTTTAAAATCGTGTATCTTTTAAGTAAAAAGTATGAATTGCATTATTAGTATATGTAGAGGAAAAATGTGTTCAGGTTGGCAATACAATAAACACATTCCATATTATTTACAGGAAAAAAGTACTATATTATAGGCTATGTAGACTTTAATGGCACAATGTATGAATCTCATTATTGAAGATTAATGGCCAAATTCACTGCATGCAATCTATCACATTTGTTTAGATTTTCCACTCCTTTAATCTGGATTGGTCAACATGTCAAGAGTGCTGGTATTTTAAATAAGAGAACTGGTGCACTTCAGTTTGTTGAGGGTTCCAACATGCATTTGGCATCTAAAAACATAACTGGCCAAATTCTGTGTGAATATCTATATCAGTGTTAATATTTACTTCTTATTTAAAGGAAAATAATTGCATCATCATAATCATCCAATGTACTGAATATCAGTATGGCTTTACCATGCTGATATAGCCTACACTATTACAGCATTATTGCTTGTATGATAATTGCATTATTTTGTGTGTTACTCTGATAGTGTTTTGCATTTGTGTGGGTGACACTGGTTCTGTCTTAATGTTATTATTAGCCACAGTTCTTCCGTTTTTATGATCTTAAAGTCATCATGTAATCTTCCATTATGGTATTAGCACATTTTACAGTAGCAAACATTTTAACAGCTTAACGTTGGTATTGACATTATATCATTTAATGGTATATCATCACTGTATTGTTTTACACTAAGTTCTGGCTACCAGGTTACTGTAAAACAAAATGGTGTTTTTTTTTTCTGGCATCAATTTTAGTGTGAAGAACATTTTAAGGTCGCACTTTATTTTACAGTACGTGCACTTATGTGTACTTACCTGACAAAATGCTGGGTAATATAAGTTAAGTAAATGGTTAAGGTTAGGTTTAGGGGTAGGTTCAGGGTTATTAACCAGTTGTTGCGATTACTATAAAAGTGCATAATATGTACATGGGGAACAGGACTGTAAAATAAAGTGCTACCCATTTTAATAATCTAAAGAACCTTTTGTGGAATGGAAAGGTTCCATGGAACTATCAATCCCAATAAAGAACCTTTATTTTATTTTTTTAAATGTAGAACATTCAAAATCTCAATATGGACAAAACCAAACCAGAGTGAAATCTCAAAGGGTGATACAATTAAACCCTCTTATACCAAGGACAATTTAAAAATAAAAAAGAACATTTTCACAAACATTACATATACATTTAATCGCTACAGTGCTTTCTAAATAGATATACATCATTGTTACTAATTTTCTGTGAAAGGCTGATTCACTATATAAAAGGCTTTCCCCGGTGAGGTCATTCTATCATGTTCCAGCTCTCATCAAATACACCTGAACCAGCTGATCAAGCTCTTCTGGTTTATTTGAAAATGACAGGTGTTTTAGAACATCCCACAGCAGGTGTATAGATTATGCAGGTAGAGAATTGGAGGGTGTGCGTTTCGCTTACACTAACTTTAATGGAGTAGGATGTTTTAAAGGACATTGTGTGCACCTGAAAGGGCCCAACACTATTACAGATGACTAAATGTTCTGACTTACTGCTCATTATATTGAAACTGAAGATCTGGTGTCAGTGTTACAAAGGGTTCTTGCTTTGTCAGTAATTAATATGCTGCAGAGAAAAGCTTGTCCAAGTGTCAAATAGTGGATCTGTGAGTGGTGTGGGACGCTCAGTTCCGTTCTGTCTCTGGTCAGGACGTGAAAACCTTTGTCAAACTCCACTTGGTATTTGCATAACTTCCTGTTGTACTTAGTTGCCAGGGAGACATGTACTGACTCAGTGCTTTTGAGACAAAGCGACACTGGTGCACCAATAATTCCAAAAGAGCAAAATGAACAGTATATACTTTACAAAACATAATTCGTAGGGCTTATTCCAAAAAAAAGTTTTTTTTTTTTCATTTATATGCTAAATATTTATTGAGACCTGTTTTATGAAGTGAATTTTTTTACAACTGCAGTTTATCTCTTGTTATCTTAAAGTCCCTTTGGTGAAAATCGAGTTTTTAATGTTGTTAATATGTCTATGTAATGTTCTTAATGTGCTTTAAGACAAACCATGTGCAAATTCATAAGTCAACACCATTGCTGAGTATTTTCTCCTTAAATCTGCAGTGAACAGACAGTCTCAAAAACACGGTTTGAAATCACTGGTGTTTCTGACGTCACAAACGACCTTGTAACCAATCAGGTCAACGTGTGATCGTCAACGAGTGGATCTCTGAGCTGAGTGAGTGAGTGGTGGCGGGGATCATTTGCATATTCATAGAACCGTGTATACTAAATGAGGCAAGGGTGTAGAGTTACATTCAATCTATTTTAAGGCATGAAGAAGAATTCTTTTCAAGGTAAAAACTTTTAAATATGTAATTTTGGTGATCAAAGATGAGTTGTAAGGGATAAAATTGTCATCTACAGGGGGACTTTAAGGCTCTTCAGTGTCAGTGCCATTGATGAAACGACCAATGGGACCTTCAAATAGTGAAAAAAAAATTAAGTTAAGAAATTCAAAATTTAAGTAAGAAGAACTGGCATATTTTTATTTTGTACTCGCACATTTAACTTAAAATTATCATGTAATCTCAATTTAAAGCTCCAGTAGGTCACTTTTGTAAACAAGTATTTGTTAAAACTGTCATTATGTCCTGACAGTAGAATATGAGACAGATAATCTGTGGAAAAAATCAAGCTCGTCTGGCTCCTCCCTGTGGACCTATTGCCATTTGCAGAAATACACCGCTCCCGGTCAGAAACAACCAATCAGAGCCAGGAGGAATGTCTTAGCAGTGTCAATCACGCTCGTGTACGCGCTGATCACCCCTCTCTTGCACAGCGCGAGCGCGTACCGTCGTTCGTGACTCTCCTGTTCGAACTCGTTCATCCAAATGAACGAATCTTTTTTCGAGTCATTTCGTTCATTCAACGAACGAAATGACTCGAAAAAAGATTTGTTCATTTTGAACGAGTCTTTTTCGGAGTCATTTCGTTCATTCAACGAACGAAATGACTCGAAAAAAGATTTGTTCATTTTGATGAATGAGTTCGAACAGGATCACGAACGTACATCACAGAACAGAGCAAGGCGAGCATTTGTGCTTATAAAACTTAAAGTTTTGTATTTATTTTTGAAATGACCGATCGTTTCGCTAGATAAGACCCTTATTCACCGTCTGGTATTGTTTAAAGCCCTTTGAAGCTGCACTGAAACTGTCATTTGGTCCTTGAAACGTTTGTGTCCTATATTGAAGTCCATTATTAGAAAAGGCCTGGAATGTTTTCATCAAAAACCCTAATTTCTTTTCGACTGAAGAAAGAAAGACATGGACATCTTGGATGACATGGGGGTGAGTAAATTATCAGCAAAGGTTTTTTTTAAAAGTGAACTAATCCTTTAACGTTATTTTACTAGCTATTTATAACTTATAGAAAGAGTGCAACGTTATAAAGTTACATGTATTGCAAAATACATAATGATTTGAGGACCAAGTTTGTAGTCAAAGTATGGGCAGGCCATAGTCAATGTAAAGCATTTTGTTGATGTTTCGTCCCTATTAGTGAATGTTCCATAACTGTTTATAATCCGCCGTCATCAGTGGTCCTGTTTACTAGTCTGCGCGTTCACGGCAGGCTCCGCTGTGGGGGAGGAGCTGTGGAGGGAGGGCTGTAGCGCAGCAGAGAGCAAGGGGGTTGGACCTGGAAGTTGTGCTTGTTCAAATTTTCAGGCTAAGTAAACATTTTCTCAAAACTCCCTACTGCAACTTTAAGTATTATTAGTAGTGGAAACTTGGCCCGCTTTAACTGGCAAATTCAGCAATTGCTAACTTGCTAATTGGTAACAATGATTTGATATCATTAGCATAGCATAGCAATTGCTGAATAAGTATGACAAGTTAAAACAGTTAACTTATATCTGTTCTCAATCAAACTCATGCTCCACTCGTCACCATGATGGTTACCCTTTCAGAAATCCCAACATGACAGAAACTCGTCTAAATTAGCATAGCAAAACATTAAAAACTACTAAATCTCCCACTTAACATTAATATTGCACAAAAACATTATATAACACTTAATTTTAACATTTACTCTCCCTTTCAAGTGGCATGGCAAAGCATGCTGGGAAATAGAAATCCCAGCCTAGTTTTAGTTAAATTTAAGTTTGTCTAAATTAAAAGAATCAAGTTCATAAGACCCAAAACAATGAAGCAAACTTACAGTAAGTTTACAGTACATTCGTAAACTAATGAACTCTACTTGACACATTAAAACAATTGCAGTGCCGTATCCAAATCTGCGAGGTACAGCTGAGCCATGCATTAGAGTCTGGTGTGGAACACTGACACTCAGGGCCACAAGTTCAAGTCAGGGTCACGCGCTGTGTAAGTTGAAATCTGAACAGGTAGCTATGCAAGTGTAGAAAATGAATTATTCATTACAACAATTCATCCTATTAGTCTGTGTGTGTGATATCACCTGTCCAGAACAACATAGGGGCTCTGATAACTTACCCAATTGAGGTTTTACAGCACTTGATGATACACGACTGAGTAAGAGAGAAAGCAAACACAAGACTGCGCATTGTCTATTGATGTGTTTTCTTGGATCTCAAATGAGTCCTGACCTGTCAGGGCCCATCACAGTACCCTCAAAATGATCAGAGTGAGTCGGCCAAGCTGTATTCAAGTTTCATTAGTCACAATATGTCTTATCATCATGCCTGTTTTCCCACTGCAATACAATAAGTGCTCTATGAAAGCATCAAATGCAATATCAAACCCATATTTTACACCTCTTCTCAGCCATGTGCAGTTTAAGTGAAGGGACATCCCCTTAACGGTGTGGCCCAATTCATCCGTAACCGTACTTTCCCCTGTAAGGTTACTGATGACGTCTAGAGGGGTGTCTTATAGAGGGGTGTCTTATAATCCAATAACAGTAGCAAAATCAGAGTCATTTAACTTTGTTTTTTGACGGTCCCCGTATTTTCCCTGGGAGATGCAGTGTCATTTGGCTTCATCATGCATTTTAAATAAAAATATCTTATTAAAGAGGGTACTTATTACAGAAATATTATGATTTAAACTAATATAACTGAATGTAATGATTTGGACACTTAAATGTATGTTATTTGCAAATGTAGCCTATATTAAATGCAATTAGTTGAACTTAAGTGTTTTTTTTTTTTATCCACTAAAGTATAGGACTTATCTTTATACTTCATAATTATTTATATCGTATTTGGAATATGGTTCTGACAGTATAAGTGTACTGTTGGATGTACTGTCAAGCATTTATGGTACAGTATATTAAAATATATTTTTAATGTAATTTCTATAGAAACCTGTATATCATGTAATTAGGGCTGCACGATTAATCGCAATTAACATGAAATCGCGCTTAAACCGATTTGGTTTGTTGTGATTATAAAATTGCAAAGGCTGCGATAAAATATTTTTTGCTTGAGGGTGTCAATGATGGCCTTCTGGACAGCAGTCAGGTCGGCAGTCTTACCCATGATTGCGGTTTTGAGTAATGAAACAGGCTGGGAGTTTTTAAAAGCCTCAGGAATCTTTTGCAGGTGTTTAGAGTTAATTAGTTGATTCAGATGATTAGGTTAATAGCTCGTTTAGAGAACCTTTTCATGATATGCTAATTTTTTGAGATAGAAATTTTGGGTTTTCATGAGCAGTATGCCAAAATCATCAGTATTAAAACAATAAAAGCCCTGAAATATTTCAGTTGGTGTGCAATGAATCTAAAATATATGAAAGTTTAATTTTTATCATTACATTATGGAAAATAATGAACTTTATCACAATATGCTATTTTTTTGAGAAGGACCTGTATTTGTAATTACGAAGTTGGAATTTAGTACATTTAAAATATAATAACTTTAAATGTAATACTGAATAACACACTACAGTTAAAATTATAATCAAGTGATTTACATGTGCTTTAGTATGTTAGTCAGCAAAATAAGTGTACTTCTCTAAAAGCACAACAAATGAGTATTAAAACATAATGATTTAAATTGTACTTTAAGGTAAACCTTGATTTTACATGATTACAAAGTGCACTTTTTAAAAGTGTACTTAAGTGTGTTAAACAGTCATGAAAGTTTACTCTATAACTCTCATATTAGTGCCATTTTATTTCAGTAATATCATATCTGGTGTTAGATTCTATTTACACTAAGTAAAAATAGCAATAGATTCTACTTTCACTATGTAAAAATAGCAGCATTTTCTTTGCAATAAGTGTAAATAGTAGTTAGATGCTATTTATACTTATAAATAGTGGCAGACACTATTTGCACCTCAGTGTTGTTGTACATTAAATGGTATGCAATAATAACATAGAGTGTAAATGATTATATTTATTAAAATTATTAAATGAGGATTTAGACCGTACCATAGCACTGAGACAGCTCTCATTACAGTTACAAATGATTTGCTCTTATCATCCGAATGTGTTGTATCTCTCTATTAGTGTTACTCGATCTTGGTGCTGCATTTGACACTATCGACCACAACATTCTTTTGAATAGACTCGAAAATGATGTTGGTAGTAGTGGAATTACATTGGCATGGTTCAAATCATACTTATTTGACCGTTATCAGTTTGTAATAGTAAACAAAGAGATGTCATATCGATCACAAGATCAGTATGGAATACCACAAGGCTCAATACTAGGACCGTTTCTGTTCACTCTGTACATGCTACCCTTGGGAGATATCATTAGGAAGCATGGCATTAGTTTTCACTGTTATGCTAATGATACTCAGCTGTATATTTCTTCACGCCCTGACGAAACTTACCAATTCACAAAATTAGCAGAATGCCTAGCTGATATAAAAAAAAATCTGGATGGCCAGTAATTTCCTACTACTTAATTCTGAAAAAACAGAGATACTAATTATTGGACCAAAAACCTCCGCACGTAATAACCTAGAATACTGTCTAACACTTTATGGCTGCTCTATCAAGGCTTTGTCGTCAGTTAGGAACCTGGGTGTGCTCTTTGATACCAATCTTTCATTTGAAAACCACGTTTCTTGCATCTGTAAAACCACATTCATTCATCTTAGTAATATATCTAAATTACGACATATGCTTTCAATGAAAAATGCGGAACAGTTAGTTCATGACCTCAAGACTAGATTATTGTAATGCTCTACTGGGTGGTTGACCTGCACGCTTAATAAATAAACTACAGTTGGTCCAAAACGCAGCAGCAAGAGTTCTTACCAGAACCAGGAAGTATGACCATATTAGCCCGGTTCTACCAGAAAGACTCGGGAGATATAATGATGTAACAAAGAATTAATTTATTGACAGCCCAGCAAGCAATTATTTATAAAGTTCTTTGGCGTAGGCCCCGTCCGTAGTTCATAATCCGATGGGTAGCGGATCTGCATTTCCTGCCTGAAGATGAAGGCAGGGGCGCGCCCAACACCCCTGGGAGGTATGGACAGGACCATCCTGGTGGTGGTGGGGAGGATGGAGGTAGTTGTCGCGACAGCATCTGCGAACTCAAACGTGTGTAAGTACCAATCTTTTATACAGAGAGTATAAGGACGTGATTGGATAGATGTGAAGGTAATAAGTGACGTAGTAATTAAGTCTTCCGGGCAGAACTTTATGCTAAAGCTTTCATTTCTGTCAACACTGCATTGGCTCCCTATTAAAAATCGTATAAATTTTTAAATATTGCTGATTACTTACAAAGCACTAAATGGTTTAGCTCCCCAGTACTTGAGCGAGCTCTTAACGCATTATAGTCCTTCACATCTATTGTGAAAAAATTCTGGCCAATTGATAATAACTAAAATATCAAAATCGACTGCTGGCGGTAGATCCTTTTCCTATTTAGCACCTAAACTTTGGAACAGTCTTCCTAACATTGTCCGGGAAGCAGACACGCTCACATAACACATTATCAACTTCTATAATTCAAATCATGTAAAAAAAAGGCTGCATTAATTAGGTCAGCCAGAACCGGGAACACTTCTCATTGCATCTGATGTACTTGGAGTCATTACATCATAAGAATGGCATCTACGCTAATATTAGTCTTTATCGCGAGGTTTACCGCAGTCTGCCGGATCCAGGCCGTATCCAGATTTGATAAAGGACCTGCGCCTAGACATGACGACAATGCAGCCCTGAAGTGTCAACTAGACTTTCCCCTGTGAAGGCCTCCTTCCCTTCTCTTTACCTCTGTACAGATAAAACGTTATCAAAATGATTCCAGTTCGCATGGATCCGCCGAAATTACAAAAGATTCTGTATTATGCAGACCAGACAAATAATTTGGTAATGTCAATTTGTAAAGAAAGACTACGCCCCTGTGCACATATATATTCAAACGCGCATACCTATAGACTAAACACGTAATATGCATGTGCACGCAGTCACAATTTTCACAGATTCAAGTTTTTGAAGTTTACACAGAGATGATAACGTTTTTTTTTTTTTTTTTTTCAAAACTTGAACCTTGGAACCTATTTCAAAGTTTGCATTCTCAAGCCACCAAACAGTGTTGTCGTGCAAATGAATGACCAGAACGCATTGAAAGTTTTCTGTTTTCAGTTAGAATAGTGTCGTGTAAGCGGACCCTAAGTTAATAACTAATGATCTTTGCAATGGAAGTGAATCAATCAAAACTAACTTTAGCTGGACAATAACTTTATTCTAGAGCTGCTGTAAAGCAATTTCCTTAATTTCCTATTATCACTGTAAAGCTGCTTTGAAACAATCTATATTGTTAGAAGAGCTATTTAAATGAAGGTGACTTGACTAGTGTAAATAGACACTCTGTATTAATCTACAAGTACAGTAAGTAAAAATATATAGGCTTCTTTTAAGATTTTAAGTCAACTATGAGTGCACAATTAAGCACACTTCTTTTTCACAAGAGTAACTAGTCTAAAAGCACCCAAAAGGCTAAGACATGGGTCAGCTAGACACCTCAGATTAGATCACATGAGTTTGTGCACACCACGCCACAATTTAGCTGAAAAACTTTTAGTCATGTATTCATAAGGAACAACTGTTCCATTGATAAGAGAGGCCAGTCATGGAAACAGTTCATCGTCACTTGACCTGACGCCAACAGCGAGTGTAGGAAAGTGATACAACTGTATTTGATATTAAACTGTCACCCCCCTTTTTGAGAATGGACATTAAAATGCATTATTCAAACTTAAATGGTTGTAATTCAAGAATGCTTGGAATGGAATATAGACCTAAGTTTTGTCTTGTTTTAAAGAAAACACTCAGCAGATTATTGCTGAAGTGAAAGCACTTCAAAAAATTAAAGTATGAAAAAGTTATGGAAGTTTAAATTTACAGTAAATCAAATATACTGTACTTAATATTTTTTCTTTTATATAAAATATATATTTTACAAAA
Source organism: Gila orcuttii (assembly GCA_026230005.1). Lineage (NCBI taxonomy): Eukaryota > Metazoa > Chordata > Actinopteri > Cypriniformes > Leuciscidae > Gila > Gila orcuttii. The sequence goes on along the minus strand of JAPDVR010000015.1, from coordinate 6,479,401 downwards.
TATTTTTTACTATAAAATTACTATAAAATCAAAGCCATATATCTAACCAAGTTGTGTTCCAAATTTGAAGTTGATATCACAAAAATTGAAGTTCCCATGAGATTTTGTTTAGGCGTAATACCAAAAATAGCCACAGGGTGACTTACATTCCATTGAATTTAATTGTATGCATTCTGCCATAACAAATTCAAAATTACTGTCCAAATATCACTTCTGTCACAAAATATGGAACCTTGAGACTCAGACCTTTCTGACAATATATGTTTTGTCAAGATTAGAAAAGGTTTTGATCATAAATTATGAAACATTATGACGCCCAAAAGGGGAGGAGCCCGATAAAATAATTTAGAGTACCGTTTCTATGGTAATGCAACATCCAATTTCAAAACGGTTTTCACAGGATGAATTCTGAGTTTGTAAGCTTTCAAATGATACCTAATTTATGATAACTACTAAAATATGTGATGTAATAAAAAAAGCGATAAAAAAGATTAAAAAAAAAGATATTTTAGAGGATAATATATATATATATATATATATATATATATATATATTATACTTTTTAGAGGATAATATTATTTTACAATTTTTGTCTTGACAAATACTAGATTATATGTTTTATTATGAACTTTTAGCATGAAAACGAAAGTTTCATTTATTAAAAGTGTAATAATTCGTTACATTTATATAGCGCTTTTTTCTGGGACCTCAAAGCGCTTTACATAGGAGGGGGAATCTCCTCAACCACCACCAATGTGCAGCATCCACCTGGATGATGCAACGGCAGCCATGTTGCGCCAGAACGCCCACCACACACCAGCTTACTGGTGGAGAGGAGACAGAGTGATAAAGCCAATCAGAATGTATGGGGATGATTAGGAGGCCATGATGGACAGAGGCCAAGGGGCAAATTTGGCCAGGATGCCGGGGTTACACCCCTACTCTTTATCGAAGGACATCCTGGGATTTTTTGTGACCACAGAGAGTCAGGACCTCGGTTTAACGTCTCATCCGAAGGACGGAGATTTTTTGAGGTGCACTCTTGTCATAAATTCATCTATTACTGTTCCTACAATTTGTAACAAAAAACAGTGCTAAAATATCTATTTAGGAGTCTTAGACCTTTCCAACGATATACAGTTTGTCATGATTAGATAGAGTTAGAAAATAGTTAGAAATAGAGTTCTCAGTTGTGTTTCGTTGAAGTATCAACTTTGTCTTGGATGCTTCTCCTTAAATGCCCTTGGATGATTAAACCCTTAAATTGGCATAATAGTGGTGCTTTACTGTTTACAAATTGGTCCCATTTACTTTCAATGTAATTATCTCAATGTAACCCTGATTTTTGTTTTTGTGTTAATCAGCATTATGTCACAAGTGCTGTCAATTGAGTTTAACTTGCATTGAACCCGGAATATTCTATTAATGTGCAAATTGAGCAAATGTTTTTAACAGAATGTACTTCTGAGATCTTGCCCTAACCTGCTCCTCTGGACAATAGACATATTCACTGCATGACATTTGGGGGGTTTCTGGTTATTTCAGAAGTCTGCCTTTTGCCAGGAGCATTGACACAGCAACACACAGCCTATTTTTACTTCAGATTCAAAAGTAAGTGTGTACACACCCTTGAGGTTGTTTCTCGGCGTGGCATGGGATCCCGGTCCCACAGGCTACGAGTTTGTGCTGCAAATTGTTATAGTCTTTGGGGCGGAATTGTTGGAGGTGGTGGTTTTGGTCCTTTTACTCACCCCGCTGAACATTATTGTCTTGTCACATGTAAGTGTAATGGAAACAATGAGTCTTGTGCCAAAAGAGACAGTCAGCAGAACCCAATATAGAGTGGCACACATGCCCTACACCCCTCTCTCACTCCCTGACGACGGGGGCAAACACAGGGCAGAATACCTCAAGGCCTGCTGTGGGTATTCTTCCTTCATTGGGTCTCAGTTCCAAGAACAGAAAAATGGCTGGAATACCCATAAAATTTATGGCAGAGAGTGGAGTGGAATAATGACGCCAATGATTGGCTCAGTTATTATACATTTCAGGTTGTCAAGTGGCTAGTCAAGCTTGTTGTTATTTGTCCTTTTAAGACGAAATTTGGCTTGATATCAGAACTGAATGGAAATTCACACCATGTCACACATAAAACCCTAGTACTCGTGGAGCGTTCCCGTATTGTACAACTGTTCCCTCAGACTGAATGGTATTTAAACATCCCTTGGGCTGGAAGGTGATAATGAGAACGTGTCCCCTTAAAAATGATCCCATGTTCACTTGTAAGCAAGGTGAGGAATTAATTATCTTGCCTAAATGGTTTTACAAGTTTATTGGTACTACACACAATGTGTTTCTACTTAAATAATTTCCCATGAGAATATGTTCCAGCATTAACTGCCCCATACTTCCACATTGGAAGTCCAAACTGTCTCCAAAGACTGCTCCCTCAACAACCCTAAATGGCTTTTCTCCAGACCTCTGTTCTTTGGGAGTGTACAAGCTGAACTATCCATGTAATAGAAGGAAGTTAGTTTATTTCATTGACTGCATAGAGAATTACTGATGGATGGATGGATGGATGGATGGATGGATGGATGGATGGATGGATGATGGATTGATGGATACATCGATGGTGGATGGATGGATACATGGATGGAGTACATATGTATATTTCCAATTATTTCTGGTTTGGACTTGCCAGATATTTTTGCAGTCATTTATGATTTGATCCACTGACAATACAATAGGGATAAATGTGTTCAAGAATGCTTTTAGGTTCTTGTATTGTAACAGTGGTTTTCTTTTTGCAGCGGATGTGACACGCTGCCTGAACAGTGCACTCCAGGTGGGCTGTGGTGCCTTCGCCTGTCTTGAAAACTCAACGTGTGACACAGATGGCATGCATGACATCTGCAAGTCCTTTCTCTACAGTGCTGCTAAATTCGACACTCAGGTATGTGTTTGTATACAATTCATGGCAAAGTACAATAGCAATATATCAGTTCATCGATGGAAACACAATATCCTATTGATGTCAAAAACGCCTATTCAGCAGACAGGACGAACCTAAGAAGCACTAGGATTGGATGAATCCTGTCAAATGAATGCTGCTGATTTCCACAGAGATGGGACTATACTCTGAAAGGCCTGATGGGAGCTATTATTTTCAAAAGTTCTTATTACAGAGTGATTTATAACGGCATTCTTAATTGATTAGTCTTGTATAGAATATGCCACACTAAATGTTGCCTTAGTTTGTCACCCACCCCAAGCAAAGTTCGTATTACCAAATTACTTTATGAACTGATTCCTCAAAAATAACTGGTTCAAAAGAATGACTTGTTTGAGAATCATTTCTACTTTTTACTGCCCAAGGTTCCGCTTAATTAAAACTAAAACCTCTCCAGTTTCATGGGATGGATTGAAGTCCCTGTTCAGGCCTGTGCTTGACATGTGGTTTCCTGTTCATTTTGCAGGGAAAGGCTTTTGTGAAAGAAAGCTTGAAGTGCATCGCCAATGGCATCACTTCCAAGATCTTTCTAACAGTCAGACGGTGTTCCACCTTCCAGAGGATGATATTGGAGGTTCAAGAGGAGTGTTACAGCAAGTTGGACATTTGTAAAGTGGCGAAATCAAACCCAGAAGCCATTGCGGAGGTGGCTCAACTACCCAGCCACTTTCCCAACAGGTAAGACTCTTGAACAGAATGAAAAGATTCCATCTTCTGGTATATACAAAAACACAGAAGGGGTTCCAGAATTGTTGACCTTACCATTATGCCAAATTTGGGAATTAAAGAATCAGTTAGGTGGATTCCCTTGTGCAAAAGTACTTATATTTGTAAGAATGTGCACTTGTACTGTACTTCAAATCTTAAAAGTATATTTTAAAAAAAACACACTTAAGTATAAAGTGCACTATTAACACACTTAAGTACAAAGAGCATGCTCAAGTGTACTTGTTTTTCACAAGGATTATTGACCAAGGCCTAATTGAGTTGCTTGTGTACGATTTAGCAGTGGTGAACAGTGACATATAAAGGAGAAGGGTGTAAATCGGTCGCTTTGTCACGATACAATTCTTTTAGCCGCTATACGATTACGATTTGCCTAGATTCAGGGGTATATTGATCAATATCACAATGTTATGTGCCTATTTTACACAACTAGTCAGATTAATTTACATATACATGCAACCAAATTATATAACATGAACATTTAACTGGAATATAAAAAAAAAAAAATATATATATATATATATGTATAGTGCAAACTCCGCAAGTGTCCAATGAGGTAGATAGTATACGCCTTCATCGTTATCTGTCATGAGCTTGCTAGAAAAATTCACTGATTTTGTGGCAGCAACTAATATTTAAAAAAATAATAATTTGTGTCATTTGAAAACGATTTTAGCACATTCTTTCGTTTCAGATTCCCTGCATTATGCAGCTTTCTAATGTAGCTTAACCGTCAAATTTGTTGACGCACCCGGCTCAGTGTGAGTTTTCTCTGTCTCGCTGCAGGTTTTATGGGAAACTACTGCAGAGTCTGATGGAGTGTGACGATGAAACGGTGGACCTGGTGAGGGCAAATCTGTTGACCCGATTAGGGCCCGAGATCACCATGCTCTTCCAGCTACTGCAGAACAAGCCGTGTCCGTCTGCTGCAGTTCCTACTGGAATGGAGGCTCGTGGTGGGTGGCGGTGGTCTGTCAGTCCCCATGAATACAAGCACCAGCCAAATCTACGCAACAGAGATGCCTCCAATCTCTTTGGCAAGAAACGCAACATTGGTGACAGCTCTTAACTTCTGACCAATTTGCCAGTCCAAACTTAGCCATCCAGCACACATACACTAACTCAAAGTGAAAACACACACACACACAAAAAAAAAGTAAGACAAAACATTGTTTATTTTCCAAGGCTATACAGGGACACATTCCTTCTCAACTGGAAAAAGGCATGCACCAGTGCGAAAACATCTCGAATGTCAAATTCTATGTTTATCATTTCATATTCGATGAAAAGCGTTTTACGCATTATTTCGAGGGGAACTCGGCCTGGTTTACAGACCGATCCGTGTGTCGTCGTGAAATCTAGTGGGAGTCATCCAGGCCATAATGTAGAAAGCTCTTAGATAGACTTATTTCCATGAAAATATCTCTAGAAACGAAAGAAAAATATAAAAAAAAACGATAAATAGCCATTTGTATATGAAATATATCTTACAGAGATTACAGCAACAAAAATGTATCTGTATATAAACTGAATCTTGCGTTGATGTGAAATAGTTGGCATGTGTTATAGAAATAAGAGTGTACTATTTATTTATTAACAGATATTTTACTACTACTTTAGCTGTTAATCTCAAATTGCCACTAGCCTTTTTGTGAAACTCTCCCATTTGGTGAGAGCTATCTTTAAAGATCTATGTGCAGGAATTCATTAAAATACCAAAAAACTGAAGTTCACTTCAAAAGCCGTAAATCATAAGCATCGAGTACAGCAACTGTAGATGTCAGCAATCCACACTGGACGACCAGTCATTATTTATAAAACGAGTTAGACATGCAAAGGAAGAGAGAGATAACCTCTCTTCACATTCCTTCGGCTTCGTTTCTTTAGCTTTTTTCCCCACATTTTCTTGACTCTTAGATCGTCTCTCTACTTAGGATCTGTTCAAGTAGTACAAATAAACTCTGAGAGGAAATTCAGTTCGAAGCCCTGTTAGCGCTACGTCTAAACACATATTTTGGCCAACTTATTGGACAGATGAACAAATTACTCCCTGGTGAATATGACATGCAGAAGTGAGTTCAAGCGCGCTGTTCCCAGCATTGCTGAGATGACAAACAAAACAAAAACAAAAAAAATCACAAAAAAAAAATCTAAATGTCTATTTAAAAACGTATTAATTGACTTATTAATATTTATTTTCTTACTATATTATTTAAATGTTTATTTTATTACGTTTCTGTGGGCAATATTAGTTCATTCAGCAAGCATCGGTTTACAGATATTGTGCTTTTTAATTGCTTAGGCGTCCGTTTTGGGAGCTGTTTTAAATTTATTTAATCAATCACTTTATTTGGTCATTCTGAGTTGACTGTACAAGACCCATGTAATGACTCTGTGCTGGTCATGGGGGAACACGCTGGTCATACGAGTCAGGCGAATGTTATATGGGACCACTATAATACAAACTTTGTCAAAAGTTTATTGAGCATTGCCACATGCTGTGTATACTTTCAGGGTTAATCAGCTATATAGAGTATATCATTAGCTTTAACGGAGTAACTGACATCCAGTATTTCATAGCGCTGGAGGGCGATGCGGTTCAGCCATCGTACGTGATGCGCGAGTGGTTAATTTGGGGCAAAGTGTTTTCCCAAGCCATTCTCGACACTATGCAATATACAATGTTTCGGAAAGGCCTATTTCTCCCAGGGTGAATGGGGAAGATCTCTTTTGTAAGTGCTTCTTGGGGAAGTTCAGATTTGCAAAGACTGGAGGGCAGCGTTTGGCTTGGGAATGACTGAGGAGCGAGGGCCAAATCCAATCAAACTACCGCAAAACCACTTTTCAACTAGTCCTGTCCAAATTTAAGCATTAAAATGACCAATTTGAATCCCTTAATTCTTTTGAAAAACACAGACTGACCATTAAACGGCTTGTTGTATGGTGAACTAACGCTGGCGCCATATTGGTACTGTGGTGATAATACAGCAGTTTGATTGAATTGGACCCAAAGAGTAATGAGAGAGAAGAACCGGAGGGGCAGAATGACTGTTTTTTTCTTAAACCAAATGATCTGCAAACCTAAAAGTAATTCACCAAACTATGCAATAATCGCTAGAAAGGTTTCAAACTAAAATCCATGCTATCGAGCCCCAAGCAGAAAAGGGGCCTTTTAAGTTTTGAGACTTAAACAGTAGGGTTTTTTTCTTCACCCATATGAAATCAGACCCCCCCCCCCCCCCATCCTTTTGTTTGTTTTTCTGATTTCTTTATTTGACTTCCCCGTTTCTGGCCAAAATGGTTAAGTGTGTGTGTGTGTGTGTGTGTGTGTGTGTGTGTGTGTGTGTGTGTGTGTGTGTGTGTGTGTGTGTGTGTGTGTGTGTGTGTGTGTGTGTGTGTGTGTGTGTGTGTGTGTGCGTGTGTGTGTGTGTGTGTAGTTATAATACTATATGCACTTTCTGTTTCATAGGACCACTATTAAAGGGCATTGAAGCATAATCAGATTCTGCTCAAACACACCAGAATAGCTGCTGTATTCTTGTTGAACAGGCAGGGATGTAGTGGCATATAAGTGAGGATTTCTTTCTTTGGGTAAATATGGTATGATAATAATTTTGCAATCTATTAAACACCATACCTGTACCAAGCAAAGCTGCTAAACTGATTTCCAACCCCACTGTGTTAATGTTAAAGCTGTTTTTCATTTAAAACCCCATCGACTTTGTGTGCGAATCATGATGAGCATGACCAGTGACTCTATTATGCATTACCATTTTCAACTGCAGTTCTGGTATCTCAGCAACAAGGTGTCCATACCATCACCAGAGAAACAGCAGCGAGTGCAGATGTTCGCCTCAAGCCAGCTCAAAGACATCTGATTTCATCTTTAAAAATATGCTTGTGACCTACTCTTAAGTAGCATTAAAGTTTGATTTACGGCGACGCTGCAGCGCTGTTCGGAAGGTTTGGCCACTCTTGTACCGACCACTTGTTCATTTCTTCCGTTACTGCATCAAAGGGAAATGTTAGTGTAAATGTGTGTTATTTTGTTAAATTATTACATTGCATTTGTTCGACTGCTGTGGATAAAAGGCTTTTTTTCTCATTCAAAGCCTCTGTCATGTAGCTTACCATTGTGATTCAGAGAATTTTCAAAGTTCTAATGGATTTTGTACAACTTCAGAGAATGTATATTTTATCAAATGTCTGTATTTGGTGCAAAGGGGTGCCTACGGCGCTGAAAGTTTAGTGCAGCCCTCTGGTCATTTGAACTTGAACAGCATTGTGTCCTTATCACGATTTATGGTGGATAAGCAGAGCTTGAAAACTGACCCTTCTTGTTGCCAAATTTAAAGTTCATATAACCACTGCCTCAAGGAATCATCTAGACTTCAAGACTTAGAATTGAATCGGACGTTCTTATGCCTGCGCAATAGAAATAGTTTAGAATGTAGTGAGCGGGACTGATTAGAAATTGACGTTCTGTAATCAAATTGTCCCAGACATGTTTCAGGTTAGTTTAGTGCTTAGTTAATATTGTCATTTTACGTCATAACCAGAGAGATCAGGATGCGCTGCAATAGAAGTGATCTGTTAGGTCCTTCATTGTTTCTGATTCACCAAAAACGGGTGATTTCTCGTCTTTGATCCAGGGCCCTGAGGACTATAGGCTACACAAGCCACTAAACTGTATGGTACTCTCTCCTCTCAAAACTTGAATCCACTTATATCACTCATATTCCTGTTTATGTTCAAATCTTAAGATTCAATGTTTGTTTTGTTTTTTTCTTTTTAAATGCAGTATGGAACCAAAATAGGAAAATATTGTTTTGCAAGGCATTCTATTCAATTATTTTTTTCCCTAATGTAACACCTGATGGAAATTTGTGATTGATTTGCACTTTATACTGAACCCATATATACATATATACCTGTGTATATGTGTGGGGTTTCTTTCTGTGCTGAGAGGTCAAAAAAAAGATACAAATACATCAACTATGTGTCTTTTACTGTGTAATAATAAACTGATCAGATCTCGCATATGGTATCTTATTTTGTGTTTATATTAACCATTTCAATGGTGCTGTTATGAGTTAAATATCCTCATGAAAATGAATACGCTCATTATGGAGTATTTGAGCTCCTATTATAACTCATTAAAAATGGTGCAATATTGAAAACGTCTCGGGTTATGACTATAACCCTTGTTCCCTGAGAAGGGAACGAGACACTGCGTCAAGAATCGACTCTTTGGGGACGCTCCCTTAGCGTGCGCCTCTGAAGTATGAATGAAACTATTCCAATCCTGATTGGTGTTGCGTCATGACGTAACATGTGACGGCATAACCGGATGCATAAAAGCGACGCCGGCACACACACACACTAGCCTAGCGATGAAGCAAGACGCTCTCAGGCCTCGAGGGGCGTGGCAGGACGACGCAGTGTCTCGTTCCCTTCTCAGGGAACAAGGGTTATAGTCATAACCCGAGACGTTCCCTTTCGAGGGAACTCAACACTGCGTCGAGAATCGACTCTTTGGGGAACGAATGCCCACTAGGCCACGCACCGAAACAGGTGAAACTGATTTAGGCACTCAGCAGGACGAGAGCACACGTGCGCCAGGCGTACTGGGGAGGTGCAGACTATAGAACCGAACAAAAGTGTGTGGGGTAGCCCAACCGGCTGCATCACAGATCTCCTGGAGGGGAACTCCCGAGAGGAGAGCCCTAGAGGACGCCATGCCTCTAGTAGAATGAGCCCTTATGGCCAGAGGTGAAGGCAAATTGCGCACCTCATAAGCCAAGGCAATAGCCTGCACGATCCAATTACTAATGGTTTGCTTGGATGCCGGGAGCCCTCTCCTAGGTGATCCGAAACACACTAACAGTTGGTCCGACCTCCTCCAAAAAGAGGACCTCTCGAGATAAATACTCAAAGCTCTGACGGGGCAGAGCAAATGAAGCTTCTCTTCTTCTGCCGACACATGAGGTGGAGGATGGAACGCCTGAAGGGTAGTAGACCTAGCCGTATTAGCAGGCACTTTAGGCACATAGCCCGGTCTCGGGTGCAAAAATGCCTTAACCCTGCCAGGGGCAATCTCCCACCCTCTTAAGCGAGGTGATGGCTAAGAGAAAGACCAATTTGCAGGTAAGATCTTTAGGCGAAGCCGACTGAAGAGGTTTGAAGGGGGCCAGAGATAACCCTTCCAGAACCACTGACAGGTCCCAGGCAGGAACCCTGGACCTGGTTGTCGGTCTCATCCTCCAAGTACCACGGAGAAAACGAATGACCAGCTGGTGCCTCCCCAGAGGCCCATCACCTAATGGCGCGTGGAAAGCCGCAATGGCAGCCATGTACACCTTAAGCGTGGAAGGGGAGAGATCCGCAGAGAAACGATCTTGAAGAAACTCCAGAACTGAAGCCACCGGGCAGTTAACTGGGTCTCAATTATGTTCTCTACACCAAGTGACGAAAACATTCCACTTGAGCCCATATAATCTCCTAGTAGACGGAGCCCTAGAGCTAAGTATGGTTTCAACCACCCCGGCTGATAGACCAGCGTTTAGGTACTGAACCCCCTCAGAGGCCAGGCCCACAGTTTCCACAGCCCTGGGTGAGGGTGGAAGATTGTGCCCTCCACCTGAGACAATAGATCCCTCCTCAGAGGAATCTGCTATGGCTGAGCTATCAGGAGCGAAATTATGTCTGAAAACCATACTCGGGTCGGCCACATTGGGGCAACCAGAAGTAGACTGATGCCCTCCTGACGGACCCTCTCCAGGACTGCCGGAAGCAGAGCGATCGGGGGAAATGCGTACAGGCGAAGCCTCGGCCAGGCCTGTACCATGGCATCCAACCCCAGTGGGGCTGGATGTGAGAGGGAGAACCAAAGTGGGCAGTGGGACGTCTCTCGAGACGCAAATAGATCCACTTCCATTGGTCCAAACCTCTCCCATATCAACTTCACCACATCTGGATGAAGTCTCCATTCCCCGGGCCTCAGCCCCTGCCTCGACAGGATGTCTGCTCCCTGATTCTGAACCCCCGGAATATACATTGCTCTGATAGACAGTATTTTCCCCTGGGACCAAAGGATAATCTGATGCACCAGTCTGCACAGAGGGCACGATCTGAGCCCCCCTTGTCGGTTCAGATAAGCCACCACTGAAGTATTGTCTGATCGTACTAAGACGTGGTAACCTCTGATGTCTGGAAGGAAGCTCCTCTGAGCCCTGAACACAGCCATCATCTCTAGACAGTTTATGTGCCGAGAGTGATGATGGTCCTGCCACAGACCCCTGGCAAAGCGGCCGTCCATGACCACGCCCCAGCCAGTGAGGGAGGCGTCCGTCGAAACGGATTTTCCGGCGACATGACGCTCCTAACACTGGCCCTTGGGACAGGAACCAAGGTTTCTTCCATATTTTTAGAGAACGAAGGCATCTGCGCGTTACTCTGATCATACGAAATGGATTCCCCTTGGGGGAAAACCCCTTGGCTTTCACCCACCGCTGAAGGGGCCTCATGTGTAGAAGGCCCAAAGGTATAATGTTGGATGCCGCTGCCATGAGGCCCAGCAGTCTTTGGAATTGCTTAACAGTAGTGGCCTGGCCTAGCTTTAACTTGGACACCATCGCCAGAATGGACTCGATACGCGCCGGAGACAAGCGTGCCTGCATCGTAGTCGAGTTCCACACAACGCCTAGAAACGTTGTGGACTGGGATGGTTCTAACACACTCTTCTTTGTGTTGAGTCTCAACCCCAATTTTTGAATGTGGCCAAGGACGACATCTCGATGCCGAACTGCCATTTCTCGAGACTGGGCCCGAATGAGCCAATCATCGATATAATTCAGTATGCGGATGCCCTGAAGTCTCAGAGGAGCAAGTGCTGCATCCATACATTTGGTAAATGTGCGGGGAGAGAGTGCTAGGCCGAACGGAAGAACCCGATATTGGTAAGCTTCGCCCCCGAAAGCGAAACTCAGGAACCTCCTGTGACATGGAAGGATGGATACGTGAAAATAGGCGTATTTTAGATCTATCGTGACAAACCAGTCCTCGGATCTGATTTGAATCACGATGACAGGAATAGTGAGCATTTTGAACTTGAGTTTCATCAGAGACAGGTTCAAAACCCTGAGATCTAGAATTGGCCTCAGCCCCCCATCCTTCTTTGGAACTAAAAAGTACCGGCTGTAAAAAACGGACTCCCTGTCTGAATGAGGAACACGTTCTATGGACTCCTTTAACAGCAGAGATTGCACTTCTTGTTCCATCACCTGAGCCTGCTCTGGAACCACTGTAGTCTGCACCACCCCAGAGAATTTGGGGGGGCGGTGCCCGAACTGCAGTCTGTACCCTGACCTTATTATATGCAGGACCCATGCAGATATGTTGGGAAGATGATACCATGCCTCTACAAAATCTACTAAGGGAACCAGCCTCTCGAGACTGGCCTCTGGTGTTTTTCGAGCACCCTTCTCGACCCCCTGAAGCGGAAGACCGGCAGGCTGTAGTCGATACGGTTTTCGTGACCATAACTCGTTTTTTCTTTTTCGAGAAACAAGAGTCACATTTCATTCGCTGGAATATGATGCGGCCCGAAGCATCACCGACGGCGGGCAACTCACATCGTTTCCTTGAGGGCTCCGCTGTGAGAGCAACCTCGGTTGTTCTACAACGGAGGGGACAGCCCTCAGAGGTCCCATCACTCTGGCTAGGACCTCTTTCCTGAAGCCCTCTTAGCCTGAAGGACATCCCTTAAATCGCCCTTCTGGCTGGGGGGCTTATGCTGGGAGCGTTTCCTCCGTTGCCAAGCTCCCGGAGGAGGGGCTCTAGAGGAAACGCTCTCCTTTTGCTCTGCCCGGTGTGAGGAGCTGGTTGATGGCTGGGGCTGATGTTCTTGCCCCACCCTACTCGATTTGGACTTCGATTTTCGGGGGAGGAACTGCTGGAACGCCGCAGATTGCTTCTTCGCCTCCTGAAACCTGTCGACGACCGATGTAACGGCGTCGTCGAACAGGCCAGAAGGCGAAAGCGGCGCATCCAGCAAAACAGATTTATCTCTCTCTTTTAAACCTGATAAGTTGAGCCACAGATGCCTCTCCGTGGCCACCATAGCTGCCATAGAGCGGCCAATAGCACGGGCCGTCTCTTTAGTGGCCCGGAGAGACAAATCTGTGGCTTTGCGCAACTCCGCAATATCTCCAGGAGTTGGCCCCTCCCCCTCGTCCAAATCTTTCAGGAGGTCGGCCTGGTATGCCTGCAAGATAGCCATAGAGTGCAGACAAGAACCAGCCCGACCTGCCGCCATGTAAGCCCTGCCTATTAAAGCAGATGTATCTCTCCAGGGCTTACTAGGCAGCGCCGGGGTTTTAAGGGAAGATGCCGACTCAGGAGATAGATAACCGGCTAGAGCTTCTTCGATTTTAGGCATCTTCCCATAACCCATATCCCGTGCCCCAACAACATTGCTATAATCGACAACAGATGGACGGGAGACACGGGACGAATGCGGTTTATCCCACGATCTCGAGATCTCTTTGTGGAGATCGGGGAAAAACGGCAAACCCCGGCGCTGAGGCTGTGACCTGTGTCGCAGGAAACGCTCGTCTAACTTGCTTACGACTTGCGTTCCCTGCTCATCTTGTGGCCAGCTGATGTTAAGTCTGGCCACGGCACGAGTCACAACCTCCACCAGCTCCTCATAAGCATGGCCGTGAACTGGCGCGCTCGAATCACGGTCATCCTCGATGCTGATCACCTCTGCCTCCTCGGAAGCAGAGAGCTCAAGCACCGGGACCTGGTCGTGGGCAGAAGAAGCCGCAGCGCGGGCTTCTGCACCACTCACAGGGGCTTTGGGATCTTCAGATGAAGAATGAGAAAGTGCCGCAGCAGTCTCATTCTCATCTGCAAGATCCCGCTGCGAACCCCACGATCTGAGTCGCCGCGCCGCCTCAACAGACGCGGGACCAGAACCGCGGGGAACGCGAGCCTGACCGAGCTTATCAAAGCACGCCAGCCGGGAGCGCAGCACCCTCATGGGTAGTGCTTCACAGTGTACGCAGGCAGCTCCCTCGAGAGCTGCCTGGGCGTGCTGCGCTCCCAAACAGTTCACACACAAAACATGCGTGTGTCCATCCGTAATAAAACGAGGACAGGGGTGCACACACATTCTGAACTGCTGGCTGGCCATAATATATATATATATATAGATAGATATTTTCTGACAAACAACACCAAATAAGACAGACAGTTGTAACATAGAGCGCTTGCTGAAGAGCGAAAAGCTAGTGTGTGTGTGTGCCGGCGTCGCTTTTATGCATCCGGTTATGCCGTCACATGTTACGTCATGACGCAACACCAATCAGGATTGGAATAGTTTCATTCATACTTCAGAGGCGCACGCTAAGGGAGCGTCCCCAAAGAGTCGATTCTCGACGCAGTGTTGAGTTCCCTCGAAAGGGAACTTGGACTTGGGTACAATGAATTCACTCATGTAACAATATAGCATAATCCTAGAACAATCTTAATAAACCATTGGGCAATAAATAAAGGATCAACACCAATTTGGCTGGTCCTGTGCTGTTTTCCAAACAAGCATTATGAACATACAGATATGGCCAAAAGTATGTGAACACCCCTTGAAATGAATGAATTTGGAAATTCCAGTAATTCCTATTAACAAATGTTAACATTCTAGAGAATTCTATGCTTTCAAATTCAGAATCCGTTGGGGGGGGGGGGGGGGGTTGTCACACCACATTACAAATCAAATTGTCCGACATTATCCGACTTATTGAATTTCACACACAGTCGTCTCCATAATATAATTTCCTGTTTTAATGTGTTTTTTCTACACACTCAGACAAAAAAGGTACAAAAGCTGTCACTGGGATTATGGTACCCTTTAAAAAGGTACAACTTTGTACCATATTTACCTCTAAAGGGTGTATAATAGTACCATAAAGGGGTCCTATTATATGTATATATATATATATATATATATATTTTTTTTTTTAATATATATATATATATATATATATATATATATATATATATATATATATATATATATACATATTTTTATTTATATATGAGTTCAACTTTCTTTGGTGGGTAATGTTGCTGTTTAATCATGAAAAACATCTGCAAATCCCTCCAGCGGGAGTTATTCTCTATATCAGTCTCACTGTTTCTGAACTCCCATTGTAGTCTTGAGTTTTCTTCCAGGAACAAACACGTCACAACAAGGCCAACAAGCACACATTTGTATGCTTAATATGTTGAAAACGTAAAAAGTTTCTTGTCTCGTCACAGTCAGTTAGGAATTACATAGATCACGTAAATACATATTTTTAATTCAAAACGGCCATATTTCAGAAAAAGTTGAGTAGTTTGCATCATTATGGGCCCTATTTTAACAATCTAAGCATGGTCTAAAGCGCACACTGCATCCACTTTTGCTAGTTTAACAACAGTAAAAAGTATCGGCGCACCCAGGGTATTTTGTAGTCTAAAAGGGTTGTCCCTATTCTCTCAATGAGTAATGGGTGTGTTTTAGGCGTAATGTGCAAAAAACAATCAGAGTCTCATCTCCCATTCCCTTTAAAAGTCAGTTGCGTTCACGCCATGGCGGATTCGCTATTTACATGACGGAATTTGCAAGCGGAAAAACTGAACGCGTCTCCAGAGAGGAAATGGATCTGCTCGTGCACGAGGTTAAAGCGTGCAAGCAGACCATCTACGGGACAAGCCTGATTCCACCATATCTTTATGTACACAATAATAATCTTTTACATTGTAATCCTTTTATTTTTAATTGTTGGCATGTTTGTGTGCTGCTGCACGTCCCTGTGTGTGTAATAAGCAGAGTGTGTGTGTAATAAGCAGAGTGTACACGCATTGTGGACCCGCCTATAGGCGCACATTACCAATGCGCTCTTTAAATAACAAATAAATGATTGCGCCATTGACTTTAGACCAGGTTTCAGTTGGTCAATGGCACAGTCTATTTCAGTTGCCTCAAAAAACCAACGCGCCAACAATATGCCTGAACACACACATCGTTTTCAGAAACTGCTGGACCTGTGGCCCATGGGCGCACAAATGGGCACAAATGCATTTGCTATTTAATTAACATAGCGCAGGACGTGAAAATGATAATTGCGTCGGGCTGAAACTAGCAAAAAACACTTGCAGGCACTTGCCTGGCGCTGCATTGCGCAGGCGTATGATAGTTGATAGGCGATGTTACTGTCGGTCGGTTCACATTTCTATCGCAAAAAAAGTTTGCGTGTATTACGTTTCGCTATTTACATCTTACCTCACTCTTTTTCAGCGTCAAACTGAAGCATCATGCTGGAATTCACAATCTGCCTACTTTGATTTGATTGGCCATCTCAATCATTTTGGCAGTGATGAGCACTGGTGGACCACTGAGACAGAAAAAGTAAACTTTTAAACTTGTTTTCTTCCTAACAACATAAAGAGCACTGTGTAATGGAGTGCAGCAGAGCAGTGGAAGAATTTAAAATACTGGGGGGGGACAATTTGGCCATTTCTAATTATTGGGGGAGAATGTTCCCCGTCAATGTCTATGGTGCTGCCCTGCGTCAAAGGAATGTGCAAAATAAATGGGCGGGGCCTAATTGAGTTTCCTTAGTAGTGTGTTGAAACCATAGACTGTATAAAACAGGTTGAAACTCACAGTTATGGTAAGGGTGGGACATTTCCCTAGCAGTTGACCAATCACAACACTCACTGGTCCAGCTCTTTTCAGAAGGAGTGGCTTCATAGAGACAGAACCTAAACAGAGCTGCGTTTCTCAAAAGCATAGTGAGCTTAGTTCATCGTAGGTGCATTGGTGATTTTGAGAAACGCAACCCAGAGCATTACTGACAGACTGAGAAGAGAGGTGTTGCAACAATGTCAAATATGTGGGAAAAAAAGTTTTTTTTTTTTTTAAATCAAGCATGAAAACCTTCCTTTAGACCCCCTAAAACAAAATCAAGACTTTGAAAAAGGGGAAAAAGGGAATTTTCAAGATTTACATCCTTTTAATACATTTTAATTTAGAAAACAAAAATGTGCTCATGGCAGAAGAGGTTGAGTCTCTAATGCATGTGGGAATTGCATTAATATGTGTAAGCTTAAGTAGATTCTAGAAACCATTGGAACTAATTGTCTCTATAGGCTTATGATTCTTTTGTCCCAGCAACAATTTGAAAAAGGGCCCTTTTCTTTTCCAGCAGGGCAATACTCCTGTGCACAAAGCGAGATTCATATAGAAATGATTTATTGTGGAAGAACTTGACTTGCCTACGCAAAGCCCAGATCTGAATAGGATCTGGAAAGCCTTTTCAGAAGAGTGAAAGCTGTTATAGTGATATAGGGAAGGATTAATGGTTTGGTTTTTATATGAAATGTTCAACAAGGACATATGGGTCTGGTATCCATGTAGAGTAGGATAAATAGATGAACAGAGTCACGCTTTTAGGAAGTTATGGAATGATCTTCTGCTTGACAGTCCTAAAGATGCTTAAAATACATTTGAGTGTGACCAATCTGCAACCAATCTCCCCAAAAGAGAGGCAAGGGGCGTTCATGCCTTCAGATATGAACTTTCTTAAACTCACTTCACAAACACGCTGAAACTGCAAAGTGGTTGGGTTCTGTTCTGTAAAGAGGCCTGAGGAAAGGAAGTGAGTCGAGCGAGGGAGACGAGCTGAAGCGAGGCAGAGCTATCTCTAGCAGTGGGGAGGGAGATAATTTCATGGTAATTTGAACGAGTCCTGAAGGGTTTTTCTCATTTTCTGCACGAGCTCAGGAGTAGGTGATGCGGCAGCTCGGGCTCAACATTGATTCAGTCATGTTCCACTTATTTAGTCATTCACTCAACTCACTCACTTGCAAACGCCCCAAGTAGATTATCATGCCAGGAGCGACAACTGTTAGCAGCGACTCAAGCATCATGAAAGCTGCTGCATGCATTTGATTGTCAGGATCCCAGATGCTCTTCCAGCTGGAATATGGTCGACTTTTAACCCCACCAGCGCTGACTTTCATTACAACGTATGTGTATTTCAGTCTCCAGTAGTGGGTCATGACGCAAAAATTGGAGGCCACATGGTTTGCCTATGTCCATCACCAAATCTATATTGATGTCAAAGCCATTAACATCTTAACATGTGATTGTGCTAATTCAGTAACTTGACAGGTGGTTGTCTATGTGAAAACTATAGGGCATTGCAATGATGACATAGTTTTGTAGTCACATCAGGTCACCTAAAAAAAAAAAAATAGGATTTTTCCATTGGATTTTTGGATTATAGCAAAAAAATAAGCTCTGTGACCAAAAAAACGTTTATGACTCTAACACGTTTAGTTCATCATGACAATCTTCACAAATGAACATAACTTTTATTAGGGTGTTCACAACTTGGCATGTTTGGTTGGATTAAAACTCTGGTGCGATTGCTCTGTTAGTGCGGTTCATTTGAATAAGTGTGAACGCTGCCATCTGAACCCTGGAGCCACCAAACAAACGGGCCGAGACGCTGAAAAGACGGATCTCAAATCCGCTTCCAAACGAACTCTGGTGCAGTTCGAATTAAATCTAAACGCAACACGGACCAAAGACATGTAAACAAACCAAAAACAGGACATGATGTCACAAGATGCCACCATAAAAAGGACAGAATGCTCAAGCATTCCTGTTTCTTTTCGTCATAGTCGTGATGTTGTCCAGCACAGTTCAGTCCAGGCATCAGAACCCCGTCTCCTCACAGCAGATCTTTGTGTGTGTGTGTGTGTGGGACGGAGGGATTCCTGCTGCTGTTTTGAATCCTTCACATATTTAAACTCCTCTACACATCCCTATGCCTTTAGGTTCAGTGTCAAAAATGCCAATGTGAATGCTAAGCAGACCAGGACTAAATGTTGTTGTCATTTTTTTGGTCTGGACCAAAAGAACCAAGCCAACTGAAGCCTAAATACAATCTGCAAAAGTAAAAAGCTAAAAACAAACGCAACACAAAAGCTACACAAACGCAACGCTTCACTTCAGAAAACCGTTATTAACCCCCGCAGATCTGTGTCGAGCACTTTAATCATGAATAGATACGCTTTAATGTATATTTCCAAAGTCAAACAGCCATTCACTCTCATTATCAAGCTTGGAAGAGCCAGGACATTTTTTAATATAACTCTGATTGTATTCGTCTGAAAGAAGAATGTCATATACACCTAGTATGGCTTCAGGGTGAGTAAATTATGGGCTAATTTTCATTTTTGGGTGAACTATCCCTTTCAGTATTACAATCACTACGCTTACGGCAACTCTTTCAGTCCTTATTTAACCCCAAGTAAACGTATACCCTCCCCCTCGTTCATTTTTAGAGTTAGACATCAACCTTTTTTAGTATTCCTCATAAACAATATAAAAAATCATAAAAAAAAATTTGTTTGCTAATTAATTTTTTGTGAAAAGTGTATAGGGTCTAGTAAGTAAGTATATATTTTTTCTGTGCAACAATTGAATCTCTGATGACTCAACAGGTTCACCTTTATTCCTCAAGGTGGCAATTTCTGATACACAATGATGACGTGATATTTCACTCATAATTACCACAAACATCAAATGAAAGAATACACAAATATCATCAGCAAAACTTGTGGCTCAGCGATTTACTGCAGAGCAAGCACTGAACGCAATCAAATATTAGTCTCACTGTCACTTGATGGTGGATCTGGTAAAGAAGCTGTCAGTGATCAAAATACTGATTTTGAAGATGTTGAAAACAATAGTTTTAGGAATATGGTTGAGATGGCGAATATGAAGGTACTGGGAAATGAGCTTAGACGAGGACAGTGATGATGGTTAAAAAAAAAACACCTGCTCAAATTCTACCCTTCCCAGTTCCAAAAGGTAATGAAATATGATTTATTTTATTATTTTCTAATTGTTATTAAAATATCACAAGAGTTCTATTCTATTGTGACAGATATCCATATGTGTTAGGCCTAATTGTGAATCGGACATTTTCTATATGTGTGAATGTGACATCATGAACCTGGTTTGCTTGTAAACAACTGAAGCAAAAGAAAATTATATTTAAAGTTCAATGATTATGATATTTTAAAGAAGCTTAAATGAAAAATGGGGACATTTCTTCAGCATCCATGATACCCACTTTATCCTATAGGGTCAAAGGGAGTGATAACATCTGCATTGTTATTAAATATGGGGGACAATTACGGTTATTTTACCATGGTAAATATACTACATTGTATTATGAGCTATGGTAACTCATACTTTGTTTTACTACTCTAAATAATATTTACACATCCTCAATACACTTAAATGTTATGAACTGTAAAAACTTACAACACTCTTGTTCTCCACAAACTAATGCCAGTCCAATAAAACATTAAGTGAGCACTGATAGATAATGTACTGTACATAATGAAACTAAATGAAATCATTGTTCACTCTAGTCTGGTTTTCAATGGGAAAACTAGCAGGAGAAAGTAATAAGTAGAGGAAGAAAGAGGATGGAGGTTTTGAAGCTGCTATGGCAAGCAGCGCCCTCTGTTGGTCGAAGCAAACATCACATGATTGAGACGAGCCTGTAGCCTCTCGTGCTCTGCCTTTCTTGCTGCAACATCATATTATTTCACTTTTTGTGGGCTGTTTTGAATGTATTATTTTAATAATATTGCTTTTGTATGATAATTGGTTGCCACTTTAGCTTTATGTCCAATACAAAGTCTAGGATCTGAAAAAAACAGGAGTTGAGAACAAAAGAGTGTCCTTTTGTATTTTCTCGTCAACAGTACCCAGAAAATCTTTCTTATTTTCCTGAGGAGAACACATCTGGATCTGCAGGCCAGTGCTTAAGAACGTACCAAACACTCAAGAGAAAAATAAATGCTGTAGCTAGAACATAGCAGACATACATACCACACACATGGACTAGTAGTGAAACCAGAAAGTTGGGTGAGAAATGGACGCTCTTGTCAGTTGAAGTGAAGAGCTGGCAGGGGTCTGTCAATGCTTTTAAAAGACGGACATATCAAAAGATTTACCCTTGCTCTTTTATACTATGTTCACAATGGGGAGTGCATTCTCCAGGCAGTCCAGACAATTTATTGAAAAGACTGTATATATAATGTATTTTCTATATTGTGTAAATCTGGGTATTTCTATTTGTCTGAATCAGACAATTTCTATATACCTGACATTTTGGATATATGTGAATCTGACATTTTCTATACTTTATGCGAACATGATATATATATATATATATATATATATATATATATATATATATATATATATATATATATATATATACACACATATACACATATATATATATATATATATATATATATATATATATATATGTATATATATATATACATACTATAAATATACATATTTTCTTTTTAATTTAATCTGACATTTTCTATAAACCGTATGTGAATCTGGCAATTTCTGTAGGTCTAAATCAGACAATTTCTATATATTTGAACCTGCTATTTTTAATATACGTGAATCAGACATTTTCTATATACTGTATATGAATCTGATATTTTTCTTATACTGTAGGTTAATCTGACATGTTCCATATATCAATCTCACTGTCAGAGTACTCGTCGTCACCTGCCTGTCTGCGTCCGAACTACACTCCCCAGAATCCTCCTGTTCTCCTCACCTGAACTCACTCCCTTAATCATTCTCCTGTTTAGCGTCCTCATGATCTGTATCACCTGTCTTCACCTCGTTAGTGTTCATTTGTACTTGTATTTAGTTCCCTCTGTTCAGTCAGTCTTGGTCTGTTCTCGTCAATGTTACCTGGTGTTTGTATCCGCTACCCATCTGTCTGCCTGTACCTAGTTATTGTTTTGATTTATAGTAAAGTTTATTGTTTATTGGAATCCCTCGTCTCCTCGTGCTTCCTGCCATACACCACCCGTGACAGAAGAACAGACCACCCTAAATGGACGACGGGGTGAAAATTATCGTCCTGGCCCAGGAGAGCCAAGATCTCCTATCATTTTCTCTAGGCTTCTGCCGTCTTGCTGCCCACAGTGACATCGACAATGAGAGACTTTGTACTTTGTTCAGGATCGGGGCCACTTTCAACCAGCGTATAGACCTCCCTGACACCACTGGACTGGACTGGAGAGCGACCGTCATCCAGTGTCTGGAGAGTGTCGGGCCTCGATCCGGGACACACTCAGCCCCAAGAGATCGTCACGTCATGCCTGATCACCTCGCCCTGGCGGATCTTCTTGGCAGTCTGTACCTTGATCTCCACGTCTTGCCCGAGCCCTTGTCGCCAACCAAGTTTGCAGAGCCTTCATCACCGCTGGTCCCGTCCAGCACAGAGCCTTCATCACCGCTGGTCCCGTCCAGCACAGAGCTTCCTTCGCCACTGGTCCCGTCCAGCACAGAGCTTCCTTCGCCGCTGGTCCCGTCCAGCACAGAGCTTTCTTCGCCGCTGGTCCCGTCCAGCACAGAGCTTCCTTCGCCGCTGGTCCCGTCCAGCACAGAGCTTTCTTCACCGCTGGTCCCGTCCAGCACAGAGCTTCCTTCGCCGCTGGTCCCGTCCAGCACAGAGCTTTCTTCACCGCTGGTCCCGTCCAGCACAGAGCTTTCTTCACCGCTGGTCCCGTCCAGCACAGAGCTTCCTTCGCCGCTGGTCCCGTCCAGCACAGAGCTTCCTTCACCGCTGGTCCCGTCCAGCACAGAGCTTCCTTCGCCGCTGACGCCGAGCAGCCCAGAGCCCTCGCCGCTGACGCCGTGCAGCCCAGAGCCCTCGCCGCTGAAGCCGTGCAGCCCAGAGCCCTCGCCACTGACGCCGTGCAGCCCAGAGCCCTCGCCGCTGACGCCGTGCAGCCCAGAGCCCTCGCCGCTGACGCCGTGCAGCCCAGAGCCCTCGCCGCTGACGCCGTGCAGCCCAGAGACTTTTTCCTCGCTGGCGCCGTCCAGCCCAGTCACTCTCCCCATTAATTTTTTTGGGGGGGGCCATAGACCCTTGCCGTGGACGCCCAAGGGCCCACGGCCACCAGAAGGGTCGTCACCGCCATGGCCACCCGAAGGGTCTTCTCCGCCATGGCCACCCGAAGGGTCTTCTCCGCCATGGCCACCCGAAGGGTCTTCTCCGCCATGGCCGCCCGAAGGGTCGTCTCCGCCATGATATTTAGTTCCCTCTGTTCAGTCAGTCTTGGTCTGTTCTCGTCAATGTTACCTGGTGTTTGTATCCGCTACCCATCTGTCTGCCTGTACCTAGTTATTGTTTTGATTTATAGTAAAGTTTATTGTTTATTGGAATCCCTCGTCTCCTCGTGCTTCCTGCCATACACCACCCGTGACACTCACATCTCATATTTCAATTTGACAAAATTATTGTGTATCTGAATCTGACATTTTCTATCCATTATGTGAATCTGACATTTTCTATATACTGCATATGACTCTGCTAATTACTATATATCTAAATCTGACATTTTATATATTTCTGTGAATCTGACATCATATGTATGGTTTGCATTAACTGAGTTTATGGTTTATAGAACTGAAGGGAAAGTAAGAAAATCAAAAGGTCTATGATTTATATTTTTTTAGAAAAGCTGCTAGAATGAAAGCAAATTAAGCTTTCTATTCAATTTATTTATAAGGCACAATTAAAAACAACTGCCATTGACCAATGAGGACATAATTAACAAAGGACATAATTACAAGAGGACATAATTAACATACATAACAGAGCATAAAAGAGAGAGGGTACACTGTAAAAAATGATCGTGATTTTAACGGTAAAAGACTGTAAAAATGCTACAGTGCAAAACCATTAATTGGTTAACAGAAAGTTTCCTTACTATATACGGTAAATAACTGTGATAGATCTAATGGTACATTTAATGTAATTTTACTGTAAAATACCGTTAAATTTACTCATTGTATAATTTACAGTGAAAAAACGTAAATTGACATTCCCACAATTCCCTGCGTGACACTTCACATTTGAAGTATTTTTGTTTAAATAACTGTTTCTTCATAATTTTCTTAGTTTTTTTTCTAATCAGTTATGTACATTAGGGTTTTATGTTACATTTAATGTTGTTAAATTAATGTTTATGGCATTTTTAAAATTTCATGTGTGTTACCATGATGGTGTTTAATGTTTGTGCGAATGACACTGTGCAGCTTCTATACAGTAGTATTAAATTTCTTGTGGAAGATTGCTTGTGATGAGCTTTGATTTATCATGTGACTCTCTGCTGTGATGATTGTTGGTTGTCAGTGTATTATAACGTTACAAAACAGAAATTAATGCTTCAATAGGTCCCTAAATTAACATTATATCAGATAATAAAATACGGTTTATTACTGTACATTTTAAGTTAAGTCTGTAAAACCAATAACGTTGCTACCGTATTTTTGACGGTAAAGTTCTGGCAACCACAACTGCCGTTTTTTTGCCGTAAAAATTACGGTTTTATTTTTTACAGTGTATCACATCACAGATTGTAAGCCAGATCAAATAGAAACTATTTTAACTGTCCCACAGTTTAGGAGTGGCTGAGGCAAATGCCCGATCGCCCCGAGACTTTAGCCTGGTTTTTGGAGCAACTAAAAGCCTCTGTTTGGCAGGCCTAAGAGCTCTCACTGGGTGATGATCTATCAACAGATCAGAGAGGTATGAGGGTGCTAATCCATTTAGAGACTTGTTACGGCCTGAGCCTTATGTTGATGTATGTGTCCTATGACTGATCTGATTCTCTTTTGTACTAGGCTCCGCCTCTGCACACCTGCAGCCTGTTAGTAGTGTACTGGGCTGGAGATATAATGAGAGAGTGGAAGGACGGGTGTCACGCACCACACGCAGCACTCGCGTGTCAAACACGGTGTTAGTCACACACACAAGGAACGGAGAGAGAAGGTTACAGTCAGGGAGAAACGGAGAAGCAAAGGCGTGGAGGAACGGAGGTGGCACACTGGCGTCCCGTTCCCATAGCGGCGTGATCGTTCAGATCACTACTTCAGCTCTGTTAAGAGTTTGGCGTGCACTGGAGGAGAAGGGCATGAGTGGATGAATGAGAGAGCCCTGTGCGCGTCATGATGTTTCCGCCAGCTGCTGCTAAGCTGTGCTTTAATGTCGTTTGTCTGAATGTTTTGTGGGTTTATGGTTGTTAATGTCTGTTAATCAGTATCTGTTGCTGTCTGACACATGAGCTATGTATGACTAATAAATAGTTAAACTGGTACATTTGGCATTGCGTGTCTTTATGTTACCTACCCCCTTTCCTAACGATCATTTTAAAAGCGGGGTTCGTAACCAGGGTTTCCGTTGTCCGGTAATTACCGGACATTGGCCGGGAAAAAAATGAAATGTCCGACAAAATTAAATCTCTCCGGTCAAATTGTCAGATTAAAATTGCCTAATAATCCCGCCCCCTAACACAATCTGAATTTGAGAATAAGCCTAAAATGTATAAAGCAAAAATACACCGACCCTTGGCTGTGTTATAAATATAAAGGAACAGGCTCTACTGTTTGAAAGTTATGAAACAACATCGCATGCTGCATTTCAAATAAAGCACACGCCTAAAACGGCTGTAATATAGACCTAAACAACGAACGATTGAGTGAGACGTTTCAAATATGGCCAGGCCCAGGCAGACTAGCCTTAAAAGCTTTTTTCATAGGCCAGACGATGGTGAATCAGGAACATCTCATTATAGCCTATAGATCAGTGGTTCTAATTCGCGCACTCGTACAGTTTTTTTTTTTTTCTCTTATCAAAACTGAATAGCCTATATGTTCATCAGTGCATGGTTACAGTCTATATCAAGCAGGGACACCTTTGTGTGCATTTTATTTTGTGATTTCATCGGAATGAATAGAGAGTCTCCGCAACGGCGATAGATTGAAACGCGCGTCCGAGTGAAGATTGCGCAACTCGCGCGTCGTCCATGCAACTGATAGCAGCAGACACGAGCGCTCAGCTTGATTTAAAAAACAACCGATTTTAGCGCTAGATCTCTTATTTAATAGCGAACTAAATGAATGATCTGCTAGTTAACTGGAGATGTTTTATTTATTTGTATTATGTACATCCGTGCCTCAATGTTTCAAAAAGTGAATGTGTGTGAAACCCCTAACCCTAACCCCCCACCTAACCCTAACCCCCCCCCCCCCCCCCCCCCCCCCACCCTAAACCCTAACCTTTTTTTCCATCTATTTGAAAGTTAAGCTAATAATAACCTGTTGCATTCTGTATGGCCTGATTATTTCATTTTTTAAGTTACATAGACTGCCTCCAGTTTTCCTCAACTTGACTAATTAAGAGGCGATATTTGACCGGCATATCATCAAAATGTCCGTAAAACGAAACCTCTGCCGGTCACTTTGACCGGCACCATTTTTTTCTAGCGGAAACTCTGTTCGTAACATAAATGGGGGCTCGTCCTGGATATCTTGCAAATATTTGTGTCCTGAGAGTACAGCTGGAAGTAATTAGTTGTAGGGATGCTCCGATTGATCGGACGCCGATAATGATCGGCCGATATTGGCTAAAAATAGATTGATCGGCGAACCCCAAAAGCGCCGATCAAAAAAGCCGATCACGTGACGTAAATTACTCGCGCAACTTTTTCCCACCTGCATGCGTGGCGCACGGGCACACAACAGCAGAGTGGAGCTTGGCAGTGCAACATGAGTTCTCCTTCACCGGAACGAATAGGGAGTCTCCCAACGGATTGAAGCGCGCGTCCGAGTGAAGACCGTGCACCGCGCGAGCCACAAAAGAACGCGGTATCTGCGCCACTGATCGCTGCGGCAACGAGCACTTTGATCACTTGATAAAAAAAAAAAAATTTCAGCACTAGATCGCATCTTATTTAACAAATGAACAAAATGAATGCTCTGAGTTAACTGGAGATGTTTTTATTTATTTGTATTGGTACATTCGTGCCGCGAGATGTTTCAAAAGTGGTGGTGGTATTTTATTTTTTTTGATCTGACGTAGTTGGTTCCTCAACTACATCAGATTCAGATTATTTTATTTAATGCCATGTCAGCATTCAAAGCTATTTTCATGGCAAAAATTCAATTATAAAAATACATATATCATATAAATACAATAAAACAAAACAAATATAAACAAGAAGTCATTTTATACAATATATATATTTTTAAATGAACATGATAAAAAATCCAAAACCTTTTCATGCATAATCTCATTAAATATGTCCTTTAATGAAGTACATTCATAAAAGAGCATTCTGCTCAACTACATCAGACGTTCATAATAATAACAGAAAAAACTTGCCATAGTTTTGTCCTTTTATCAGTAGCCAGTTTTGGTGTAACAAGTTGTACATTTGTACAAGCTGGCCTACAATAGCCTTAAGACATCTCATTTTCTAAATACAATTAAATAAACACATTTCTACAAATGGTGCAAACTCTGCTAGATTATAGATAAAAGATTCCCATTCCCCTGCCATTCTGTGATCGGCAGTGATCGGCAATCGGCAGATCATGATTTTGGTGATCGGTAATCGGTGATCGGCCCCAAAAATGCTGATCGGAGCATCTCTAATTAGTTGACTTGATTTGCTTTATGTAGGTCAGGTTCGTCCTACACATTTTTCCCGGTTAGTTAGAGTGAGCCAACGGGACTGTGCTTAGCGCCAGTTCTGGCTACGGTTCACTGTTTGTTGTTTTACTGTCTATTATTTTAGTTTGTTGTTTTTGGAGGTATTCCGGGGGAGAGTTAAACCTCTTAATCGGTACCCTCTGAAGACTAGCTAGAATGTAGTTAGTTTTCTGGTTAGGTAGGTAGGTCCGGGGTTGCGTATGGATTTTTCCTTATTTACTCAGCTTTAAAACAATCTATATATAATGGCAACTTTTGATTTGAACAGATTTATAAATCAACCTAGTGTTGAGGGATTAGAGGCATGTTGGAAAAACGATTTGTTTTTGATAGCTCAACACTATGAGATTTCAGTTTCTAAAATCCAGCGTAAGGAGGAAATAAAAAGTCGTGTACTTGCCCATTTGACTGATAAAGGGGTATTTTCTTCTGTTCCTTTGCAAGTATTAGATCCAGTGACAAGTGCTGCAGGAAGTTCACCATCGCGAGTGCAGGCTGTCGGTGATCAGGCTACTCCAGGAGTTGTAGTTGGTGAGGTAAGACCACCTTTTTCAATTCCTAGATTTGAACCGATTTCGCTTTCTACTGAGGCATCACCTGATTTTCGTTCAGATTTATGGTTAAAGATTCGACTAGCTCGCTTACAATTGGAGACTCAAGATCGTGCTCAGGCCAGGCAGGATGATTTAAAAGATCGTGCTCAGGCAAGGCAGGATGATTTAAAACGTCAGATTGAAATGTATCGAATCGATGCTGATACAAAAGTGCGACTACGGGAGTTGGAGTTGCAGGCCGATCCAGACGTACGAACGACGGTCCAAATGACAGTTAGTTCGAATGATAGTTCGGAGACAGCTCCTGGTCTGCCAAATTTGAGTGTTTCTGATCATTCTGTTGTGGCTGTTGTTGAATCCGATTCTGTAGTTGTGTCGTCATCTACACATTTTGATGTGGCGAAAAATATTGCTATAAAATATAAAGATATTCCATCTTTTCGGGAAAGAGAAGTTGAGGCATATTTCCAAGCGTTTGAACGAATTGCGAGCGTTCTAAAATGGCCAACTGAAGTTTGGGCACTAATGTTGCAGTGTAAACTGGTCGGTAAGGCACAAGAAGTGTGTGCTTCTCTTTCGTTGGAAGAAAGTGTTCAGTATGATGCTGTGAAAATTGCAATTCTTCGAGCGTATGAATAAGTTCCAGATCATTATAGACAGCGGTTTCGTACAACGAAAAAACCTGTCTCAAACCTATGTCGAATTTGCTCGTGAGAAAGGCATATTGTTTGATCGATGGATTAAAGCGTGCAAAGTCACGGATTATAATTCTTTGCGTGAACTGATGTTAATTGAAGAGTTTAAGAACTGTGTGCCAGAGCGTACTGCTTTGTACTTAAACGAGCAAAAAGTTAGTGCAGTTCAGCAGGCTGCAGTGTTAGCCGACGAGTATGCTTTAATGCACAAAACAGTGTTTTTCAAACCTTCAAGTGATTCGGCAGGTCCTGTACAAAAAGATAATGAAAATCAGTTTGTCTCTGGGTTCAAAAACAATTGGGTTCCTTCGAGTTCAAAAACTCGTCGAGAATGTAGTTATTGTCATAAAATGGGACATATTATGGCTGAGTGTCGTACTCTTAAATGAAAGCAAGAGCGACACGAGTCTTCTTTTCAGCCTCGAGGATCTGTTTTGGTCAAAACTTTATCTTCTCCAGTCCCTCTTTCTCCCACAGCGCCTGATGTATGTTTTCAACCTTTCGTGTTCGATGGATTTGTTTCCATGAATGAGGGTGACGAAATCGAAAACCAGTTCGGATGTTGCGTGATACTAGGGGATCTCAATCCTTCATTTTATCCGACACTCTAAGTTTTTGTAAAGACTCTGCGTGTAATACTAGCACAATTGTGCAAGGTATTGAGATGGGGTTTGTAACTGTTCCTCTTCATCGTGTGTGGGTTACATCTGATTTGGCATCAGGATGTTTT
Source organism: Gila orcuttii (assembly GCA_026230005.1). Classification (NCBI taxonomy): domain Eukaryota; kingdom Metazoa; phylum Chordata; class Actinopteri; order Cypriniformes; family Leuciscidae; genus Gila; species Gila orcuttii. Next base: position 6,450,005 of record JAPDVR010000015.1, on the reverse strand, counting down.
GAAGTAGCAATTCGTCCGTCTCTTCCAGTGAAAGGTATTGATTTCATAATGGGTAACGATATTGCTGGTGGTAAGGTAATGGCGGTCGTGCAGGTGACTGATGAACCACAGGCTGATGTGCACTCTGATGTGCTGGATAGAAGTTTTCCAGATGTGTTTGCAGCTAGTGCTGTTACTACGCGTGCCCAAATAAAACATGATATTCAAGAGAGTAACCTCAGTGATTCTGTTTTCTCCGAAATTTTGGGAAAAATACTTTTTCGGAGTCTTTGGATGCTGCTGAAATGACTGCGAGTTCTTCTGTTTGCTTTGATCTTTTGGCAGATGTATCTATTTCACGGGAGACGTTAATTGATGCTCAGAAAAATGATCCGACGTTGGACAAATGTCACGTGAGTGTTGAGAATAGTTCATCAACCTTGAATAACCAACAGTTCTATTGGAATGATGGCGTGTTGATGCGTAGGTGGAGTAGAACTCCAAATGTTGAGCAGACGGATGATTGGAATGAGGTTCAGCAGATTGTTGTGCCCTTAAAGTTTCGACCACATGTTTTGAGTTTAGCCCATGACCATCCTTGGTCTGGACACCTTGGGATAAATAAAACTTATGATCGAGTACTTCAACATTTTTTCTGGCCAGGTTTAAAAACCGAAGTCTCCAAGTATTGTAGAAACTGTCACATTTGTCAGGTGGGTGGAAAACCTAATCAGGTTCTGACGCCTGTTCCTGTTTGTCCTATACCGGTAGTGGGTGAACCGTTTGAACGTGGATTGTCTGGGTCCATTGCCTTGCACGAAATCTGGTTGTCAGTATTTGCTGACGATAATGTGTGTAGCTACTCGGTATCCAGAAGCTTTTCCGTAACGGGGTATAACTGCTAAAGCGGTGACAAAAGCTCTTACAAAGTTTTTCACGACCTTCGGTCTACCTAAAACGGTCCAAACAGATCAAGGATCAAATTTTTTATCTTGCGTGTTTAAGAATTCGCTAAAAGCTCTAAAGGTTTCTCATGTAGTGTCAAGTGCTTACCATCCTCAATCTCAAGGAGCTTTAGAGCGCTGGCATCAGACATTAAAATCTGCACTGCGCAAGTACTGTGTTGAGACCAGGAATGAGTGGGATGAGGGAGTTCCCTTAGTCTTATTTGCGGTGCGTGAAGCGAGACAGGATTCGCTTGGATTTAGTCCTTCAGAGTTGGTGTTCGGCCATAATGTTCGGGGTCCGTTGAAAATGCTGAAGGAAGAATTTCTCTGTGTAGGTTCTTCGAAGAAAGTCAACGTTGTTGATTTTATTTCCCGCACTCGTGAACGGCTGCGAGATGCTTGTAAGGTAGCAAAAGAAGCTCTTTCTCGTGCGCAAGAGAAAATGAAACATCGGTATGATCAGAAGACCGTTGTGCATAATTTTTTACCAGGAGAAAAAGTTTTAGTATTAATTCCTAATCCTGGAACTGCTTTTTCTGCACGTTTTTCCGGTCCTTATCTTGTGAAGAATAAGGTGGGTGACACGGATTATGTAATTCATACTCCAGAAAGGAGGCGAAAAACTCGTCTATGTCACGTCAATATGCTGAAGCCATATTTATGTGCTGATCAAAAAGACGAGATTGTTAAAGTTCCTAAACCAGTGGTGGAGACACACGAGCGAGTGTCGTTGCTTACTTATACATTGCCTATCGATGATGTGGATGATGGATTAAAAGTTTCCATGGAAGTCTTGAATGGTGGTTGTTTGAGAAATTCTGAGGTGTTATTAACACTGTCCTCTCAACTGTCTTATTAGTCTAGCGACCAGAGGAAGGACATAACAAAATTATTAGATAATTTTCCAACTCTTTTTAGTGATGTTCCTCCTGGTACTTCTGTCATTCACCATGACATTGATGTCGGCAGTGCACTACCCATCAAGCAGCATGCATATCGTTGCCCGGTGAGTAAAAGAGAAGCTATGAAACTTGAGGTGAAGTATCTACTGCAAAATAGTTTTGCTATTCCGAGTGGTAGCCCATGGAGCTCGCCATGTATCTTAGTGCCAAAAGCTGATGGATCTTCTCGTTTTTGCACTGTTTTTAGGAAAGTTAACTCTGTTACTGTACCTGACGCTTTCCCGTTACCTCGTATTGATGATTGTATTGATACCCTTGGAGCGGCAAAATACATCACGAAGCTAGATCTGTTAAAAGGTTACTGGCAGGTGCCTCTCACTGAGCGCGCGTCTGCGATTTCTGCATTTGTAACCCCAGATTCGTTTCTTCAATACACGCGTATGGTGTTTGGCCTGCGAAACGCTCCAGCGACGTTTCAAAGACTGATGTCCATGGTTTTGGGCGACGTTACCAACTGTAATGTTTATTTGGATGACAAGGTCATTTATTCGCCTACCTGGGCTGAACATCTGTCAACGCTGTATGAAGTTTTTCGTCGTTTAGCTGCTGCATCCTTAACCTTGAACTTGAAGTGCGAGTTCGCTAAAGCGTCTGTCACATACTTAGGAAAGCAGGTAGGGAACGGTCATGTACGTCCATTAGAGGGAAAGGTGTCTGTTGTACTAGAATATCCAGTACCTACTACAAGGCGAGAGCTGCGTAGATTTCTGGGAATGGTAGGGTACTACCGGTGCTTTTGTAGGAATTTTTCGAGTGTGGTAGCTCCCTTAACTCGATTATGTAGTCCTAAAGTAGATTTTGATTGGACTAATGAGTGCCAACAGGCCTTTTTGTCTGCAAAGTCTCTTTTGTGCAGTGCTCCGGTGTTGTCTGCGCCGGACGTGTTCTCTCCATTCCAGTTGGAGGTAGATGCCAGTGCTGTGGGAGCGGGAGCTGTCCTTCTACAGGAGGGTGCTGACGGAATACCTCATCCAGTCTCATACTTCTCGGCTAAGTTTAATCGTCATCAGTTCAACTACTCTACAATTGAGAAGGAAACTTTAGCGCTGTTGCTGGCACTACAACATTTTGATGTTTATGTGGGGGCCAGTATATTTCCTGTCATTGTTTACACGGACCATAATCCGTTAATTTTCTTGAGTAGGATGTATAACCATAATCAACGTCTGATGCAATGGGCATTAATGGTACAACCATATAACTTAGAGATCCGTTATAAAAAAGGATCTGAGAATGTGGTGGCTGATGCGTTGTCACGTGTTTAGGTTTATGTTTTTAGTTTTCTCTGTTGATAGCATTCAGAAACATTTCTTTCAGTTTTTGTCAGTAGGATGAGAGGGAGAAGAGTGGAAAATAACTGTTTCTGTCTTCAGGGGGAAAGTGTTACGGCCTGAGCCTTATGTTGATGTATGTGTCCTATGACACAAAAAGACAAAACCAACAAGATCACAGTAAAATCAATTCTATAGCAGGTATAGACAATGTAAAGACTGTAGAACAGAGGTAAAATGCTCACGCTTTCGAGCCCCCATTGAAACTCTGGCAGCCACATTTTGGACTAGGGCTGGACGATTTTGGCTAAAATCATAATCGCGATTAATCGAACAAGTTACCTCGATTACGATTATTGAACGATTATTTAAAAAAAAAATCTTTCTCATGTGTCACTGGCAAGGCTTATACTGTAAATATGTTCACGGTTATTTTTTTAATGAAAGAATGCATAATCCTATCTTTGTGATTCTAAAATAAGGAAACACACAGATAGCTTTTAATGCTTACTTATTAAATATTTCAAACAATTGTATCAAACAAAGCATACAATGCTTGAAATAAAAAAGTAATTAAGTTTTAATGTAAAAAGAAAGTTTCCTAAAAATGTAGAAAATAGTTCTTTTTGTAAACAAAATAAATTATTGTAAATATTGCCATCTTAAAAGTAAAATATAACTTGTATAAAACTAAAAAAACTAATCCTTTTCATATTGTGTAGCATTTGTAAATGCTTGTGTTATCGAAACCTGCTTTGTGGAGTGGAGGCACTTGTTGCTGGGCGTTTGTCTGTCTCTCTCTTTTTTCGCGTTTTTCTTTGGTACAAGCGGCTCCTGTTGCTGAGTTGACTCAGTGTTTGAGTTCCCTTTCACACAGAGATTCCGCAAAATACACGGATAAAGTGGCCCGGGATTTGACCCGGGTTCGTTTGACTTTGGTTCATTCACACTGCCAGTGATTTTCCGGAATCAAGAGAGTGCGTTCACACAGACACACACAACCCGCAAAGACACGTGACATGTCCCAGCGGCGTCTAGTTTGCTTATGAGCTGCGATTTCTCTCTCGAGAAACCACGCTTGTGCATTTTTTTAAACCGAAATAACCGACATGGTAAAATTACGTCGGTTATAGGCTCTGAATTTCGGTTTCGATTATTTTTCGATTAATCATCCAGCCCTATTTTGGACCATCTAAAGGTGTTTTATATTGTACAACTTTCTAAAGTTTTATTTTAGGTTTTGATGTTCTTAAGAATATATATTTGCGGTATAAAAACCATGTCAATATATTTTTACAGCTCCTTTCTCAGGAGCTCTGCCAAGAACAGGTCGATTTTGGCCTGTCTACTTAATATTCAAGAGCCTCTCTTCTGGTTGGCCTGTTGTTTTCTGAGTGACCCATCATTGGTGACTGAGTAGTTCTGACATCACAAATATACGGAAGTCACAACAGCTTGTGAAAAGGCACAGCTACTTTATGCAGGCTGTGTGCATTTGTCTGTGGATCGACTGTTTTGAAACTTATATGGTAGTTTCATAACCCCTAGACCTCTGTTATCATGAAAAAAGCCAGGAAATTTCAGTTTTGACAATATGGGACCTTTAAAGAAGACTGGGTAATTCCCAAGTACAGAGAGTTGCAGTAGTGAAGCCTAGTGGTGATAAAAGCATGGATCACTTTTTCAAAATTGTTAAAAGAGTGAAAAGACTTTTACCAGGACTCGCAACTGGAAGCTTGATTTTACAACCTGATTAACTTGTCTGTCAAGCTTTAGAGCACTGTCCAGTAGGACTTCTAATTTTCTAAGTCTAATTTTTCACATTAGACTTAACATAGGGTGTTAGGACACAGAGATTTGAGTTGGCATCAGAAGGGGTAAATATAACAATCTCTGTTTTACTCTCATTCAAGCATAGGCGGAAATTGCCTCCCCAACTGAGCGTCCCCTCTTCTTTCTTTACATGTAGTAACAGCTCTATTTAGAACTGTATCGCCTCGAAGAAAACTTTATATGCTGAAATGGTTCTTTGTATTAGAATTTAGGGTTCTTTATTCCCGCCTTTTTGTTTTTCAAATCTGTAACTATCAAAGCCTCCTCATTACTGAATTTCTGGAGCTCAGCTATACAACTACATTACACATCTACTGTCAACATACTCTCAACAGGTAAATGATTTCTTTCTTAAATGTCTGTAAATTATAACTTTCATTGTAAAAATTGTAACATTCATTTCCTAACAATCATGTCCTTTTCTGTTTTTAGTTTAGCAAAACATGTAAGCGTGAGCAGCTCTGTTCATTTAAGGATACTCATCTTCTCTTCTCCACAAGTAACAGAGATATAAAATGTATGATATATTTAAATTATGACTTTATGCCTAAACATACCACTCACAAAAAATATCAAAGCTATCCCATGACTTTTAATTAATCATTTTAAATAATAATTTTGGCCTTCATGAACATATTTGTTTTTACATAATCAAATGGAAGAGACACAATGTAACTCTAAACTCAATTGTGTATTTCAGATGCTGTCATGTATCATAACCTCATCATCTGCAGAGAGAAACTGCCACTCAGAATACACATATAATGAAGGACGTAAAGACATCATAGGGGATTGTGAAGATATTTCCCTGGAACTTGGTCTTCATTACATATATATCGTGTTCAGTGTCAATTGTTATTTATTGATGTATTCAGCTAACAACTGTTGTTACAGCACTGTCAGTTTTGCTACAATCTGCCATGTAAATAAAACATAAAAGTACCTAACTGACACATCATGCTGTTTTTTTTTTTAAATGTAAAACCCAAGTAGAGGCAACGAGATATGAGGCCAGGCATAGAGGACTAAAAACTATAAAAAACTATATTAATAAATAATTTATAAAAATATTAATAATAATGTCAAGAGACTATATACTAATAATAATGAAAATAAATATGACCTTTAACACCATTAAGGTCCTGTATAGCACTTTCAAAGCATGGTACTTTATGGAACCTTATAAAGAAGGGTTCTACTTAGTACCAAATTAGGGTTCTTCGGCTTGTAACAATAGCAGAACCCTTTTTGGTACTGTTCAGAACCATGTTTCTAAAGAGTGTACCGCTGTGTTGGAATGTGCGTGGCTGTTTTTCTCTTTCTCTCTCACACATATTCTTAGGCTCGCTCCACCGCTGGTCTGCTGTTGGCTGGGAGAGCTGTCCGTTTCCAGAGCCACAGAGAGAAAGAGTTGCGACACTCTTTGATGTCGCCGCTATGGCTGTCACATGGTTCATGTAAGCCCCAATAGTTCCAAAACATACACTGGCTGTCATGTTCTTCTATGGGACAGACAGGAGCGATTGCATTATTGAACGGTAAATATAAAATAAAACACACACCCAAGTACTTTTTCAGCTGTTATTGCATTATTGCATTTTGTTAATGTCAGTTTTGCATTTGGAGAGGCAGGGTGACAACGAAATACTGTATATTACTTAGATAAGTTTTAGGCTATATTTTTGGAGGGAAAAGCTTAGTTTTCATGTTCGCATGAGTAGTAGCACTGGCTTTAGCGGCTCTAACTTAACTTTTCCATATCATTCATCTGATGATGGACGTCTCATGATATTTATTTTAGCACAAATGGGCAGTATTAGGCTATTGAGTCCCATGATTTTGCTTATAAATTCTGATTCAGCCATTAGCCTACCTTCGTGATCACGCAAAGAGGTCTGCCGTGGCAGAATTAAGTACAGCCAACACGTCACATAATGAAAAGTTAGTATATCCCAAAAAATTAAATTAAATAAAAGTTGCTATAAAGGTGGTAGCGATTCATTACCGAACTCTTACTGTCACAGCTGACGAAGTCGCGCTAGCTAACTAGCTAGCTTGAAAATTGGTTGAAACAACCAACATAAAATATAAATAATAGAATAGAATGATTTCTGAAGGATCATGTGAGTGATGTGACACTGAAGACTGGAGTAATGATGCTGGAGTAATGATATATATATATAGCCTATATAGTAAAGATTCTTTGTGAATAGTTTGTGAACTGTTTCTATGTGAATATATAGTGATGTGAATAAGTTAGGACACCCATGCTAAAGTTGCCTAAAAAGAGGAATACAAAATCATCTTTTGGAAATTGATATTAATGCCTTAATTAAAAAAATGAGGAAAAATCCAACCTTTAAGGACACCAATTTTCTTTGTGAATGAATAATGTATCATAAATAAATAAATGTTCTTCCTTAAAATACAGGGTGCATAAGTCAGGACACCCCTATGTTAATTTCCCATAGAGTCAGGCAGATTTTTATTTTTAAAGGCCAGTTATTTCATGGATCCAGGAAAATATGCATCCTGATAAAGTTCCCTTGGCCTTTGGAATTAAAATATCCCCACATCATCACACACCCTTCACCATACCTAGAGATTGGCATGGTTTTATTTCAGGTAACCTAATAGCTGGTTTGATTTGCATTGAAAGATGATCTTATGGAAAGTGCCCCATGCCAATCTCTAGGTATGGTGAAGGTGATGATGTGGGTCTATTTTAATTCCAAAGGCCAAGGGAACTTTATCAGGATGCATATTATACTGGATCCATGAAGTAACTGGCCTTTAAAAATAAAAACCTGCCTGACTCTATGGGAATTTAACATAGGGGTGTCCTGACTTATGCACCCTGTATTTTAAGGAAGAACATTTATTTATTTATGATACATTATTCATTCACAAAGAAAATTGGTGTCCTTAAAGGTTGGATTAAGGCATAAAGATCAATTTCCAAAAGAAGATTTTTTATTCCTCTTTTTAGGCAACTTTAGCATGGATGGGGTGTCCTAACTTATTCACATCACTGTGTATATATATATATATATATATATATATATATATATATATATATTCACATAGAAACAGTTGTTTTACATTGTAATAATATTTCACAATATTACTGTTTTTTTTCTTGTATTTTTAATCAAATAAATGCAACGTTAGTGAAGTGTTGGTCACGTAAGCTAGCTGCAATTAACTATTATCTTCCAATAAACATTAACTAAAGTTGGCTACATAAATTACAACTATTGACTAGATTCATGAGAGGACGGCTAATGCATTAAAATGTAAAAAAATACAGTAATTTCATCAACTTAACAGCGAGCGTACTTCGGAAACACTGAAAATGAATGGGGTTCAGTGCTGGAACTATCAGTGTTTGGAACTATCGGTTGCTCCACGACACGCGTTACATCCGCATTCCAAAGTTCCCATGGCAGTCTATGGGAGTGTCGTAACCAAGGGGGTAATCCATCAGCCGGAAACTGAAGCCTCGCGGGAGCCGCCATTGTAGCAGAACTTCACCTGCTGTTAGCATTCCATTGACTCCCATTCATTTTGGCGTCACTTTGACAGCGAATAACTTTACATCTGAGGCGTCCAAAGACTTCATTTGTCCATTATTTATTTCTAAAGAAACACGACAATGTATAAAAGGCTCCATTACTTTGTATCTTACGTTATGGCCCCGTAGAAGCCGTTTTTGTAAAAATAGGCTAACGATTGCATCATAACCACGCGACTTTCTGTCGCACAATAGAGACATTACCATATAGACAGGAGGAGAAGCTCGCAGGCAATCTTTTACTGTCTATGAGGCAATCAGGGGGATATAGAGGCATAAAGTCAAGGGAGTAGCCCATAGATAGAGAGTCCATTAAAGCAACGGGACAAAATATTTCAACAACGTTTTTGAGGAATTAGGTGATTCAGATTTGTCTTGGCACAGCTACTAGAAGATTTACAACTGTCAGACTGTCGTCAAGCTCAGTTTGAGCCTGCGCAGTCGCTCAGCCATCAGGCAGGAAGTGCAATAATCGGGCTTCAGTCTTCTCCATTGAAATCAATGGGGTCGCTGTGTCCATTTCTTTTACTGTCTATGGTCATAACTCTTTCTCTCTATGGCTCTGTCCGTTTCTATCAATGGCGTGACGTCACCTCCCCCACAGCCAATCAAGTTTCCCACCAGCAGTTAAAAGGACGCTGAAAAGAACGCGAGAGCAACTTGTTTTCCTGGCGCTCTGCTTTGTTGTTTCTTTGTACGCTCATTCTTTTCTGTTACCGTCATAACCCTGCTGCTTTTTGGTTGCCATCTCATTTTGAATATGAATGTGATACTTTCCTTTTACGTTCTCCTTTCTGCCTTTTGATGGCGTGGTTTGAGGTTACCAAGAGTAAGGTGGACAGGTAAAATGACACGTGACTTACATAAAACAACACCTAGGTAACTCGATGTATATACATATACCCCAGGTAAGAAAGTGAATGCCACCCTCTGTATGTTTTGTATTTGTTAGTCAAAAGTAATTCAGTTAGGGCGTTTGACGCTGAAGATGTGATGTCTTTTCTTTTCTTTTGTTTATTAGTTAGATAAGAGGTTTGATTACAAGTTAGAATGAGTTTTGTTTTGTTCTTTTCATTTCTTTGGCTTCACTAATTGCGTCCCTTTTTCACTTGGATTATTTTACTTATCTGATATATCTTTGATCTGTAAATATTTTATTGTCTGTCCCAGACTAAACCTAAAATACTATGTGGAGGACACAAGATCATTTAAACATGACCATGTGGTGAATCTATGAACTTAACTAATATTTAAACAACTAAGCCTATCTCTTAAGCAACAAGTGTCCCCTTCAAAAATCGCTCTTGAGACATGTTTTGTTTATTGTCCCCCCCCCCGCCCCCCCCCCGCCCCCCCAAGCTGCCATGGGGTGTAAACCATTCTTGTGTTTCAAGTGGAAGCATATAGAGAGAACAGACTGGGGGCTAGAATATAACCTTGGGGGACACCGCAAGTCAAAGGAAGAGAACCAGAGAGAAATTGCCAAATATTGACTGAAAAACTCCGGTTTGTAAGGTACGATTGAAACCAGCTTAGGCCAGAACCACTTATGCCCACCACCTGAGCTAGGCAGGACAAAAGAACATTGTGGTCTATCGTATCAAAGGCAGCACTTAGATCTAAAAGTACCATATGCTGTCGATATGAATCAAACAACAAAAGAAAAACAGAAAATCACTCACTGCTCTTGAGTGAATAATTTTAGTAGCTTTAATAACAATACATTTTTTGAATGCTGCTTTTAAATGCTCTGGTGACTAGATAAACATGGCATACTGTGTACGTCTTATTTTAGGTGAATATTTAAGATGACAACTGACCACTTGATATTAAAAAAAAAATTAATTTACTAAATATTATTTCTGGGGTCTGGGGCTTATTTCTGTTGTCTTTAAAAGAAGGTTTGCAACCCCCTTGTGATTCAGGGCTGGTTTTGCGGAGAAAACACCAATTATTGTTTGATTGGAAATAAAATTTGACTTGATAAGAATGACCTGCAAATAGAACTAGCTAAGACGTTTAACAAAGACACATAAAAGAGCAGTTCCTCTTCAATCAACACAAAATATGTTCTTAATTATGAGAAAAGAGGCCAGGCCAGGGTTTGAACAGAATGTACTTTCTTAGCAGATGCATTATAATAATGCAATAACAGCCAACACCCTGTAACACTAAAACTTTAATTTACCACATTATTACAGCTTTATATTAAAATAACATAAAGCTAATGCACACAAGTGGTTTAATCTTCATTTCAGCACTGTATGTCTACATCGTATCTCATGTGCCATTTCAAGGGAAGTGTGTTGCTCTATTCAAAACAAAAAGGCTAAAACTGGCAACAGCACAGGCCGTGATTTATAAAGAGAAAGGAAGAATGCATGGAGGGCAGTATTAATTCAGTCCAGGGTGCAGTCACAGTTCCTGACTGGACCATCATTACCACACTGCTATTTGTGGCTAAACTGTCTAAACAAAAGCTCTTGGTCCTCAGCTGCACAAATCTAATGTGACGGCTTCTGTAGTATTACATATTGGAGAGGCCATGTGATGCTCTCTCCAGTTACTGAATCCAACTCCAAACACAACATACATACGCACAAGCTGTGATCTGTGTCCACACTGGCATGTCTCCACAAACAAATCCACCAGAAAAACAGCAAGTACATTATTTTGTTATTTCTCTGTTCTTGGGACTGTAAAATTATGTAACATACTCTTTCCAGATGTACAGAGCAAAAGCCAAGAATTATGAGAAAAGTTTGTGCTGTAAGGATGATGCAATTCACAGGTGTTGAAATGCCTGTAATGAGACATGTCTTCCTATTTAAGGAATATTACATAGCTGAACTGTTTAATGTCACTACGCATTTATTTTCTAACAGCTCAGTGTCATGTTATATCAATGATTTGAATAAAGTAATTCGTGTCAGCGCATATTGAAACATTAAAATAAAGTTATTTGTGTGAATGCACATTGCTGATTATTGCCTTTTATTCACTCAAGTTAACAATGTTGGATACGACTGACCAATATTGAGAAGCCAACATCTTGGATAAAACTCCTAAAAGTTTCACAGATACAGGACACAGAACCCTGACAATTATATCTTTTATTTTTGTCAGTGTTTACAATCCTTTTCCTGGTTGCCTTACTAAGATGCCCCAATTTCATTTGTCCAGCCTTAGGGTACTAGATTAAAAATACATCTCTTCAACCTGGCATACACATCGAACACTATACATTCCTATTATTCAAATCAGTTAAGTGATTATTAGGCTGCATTAATTAGGTCAGCTGAAACCGGGAACACTTCCTATAACACCTGATGTACTCGCTACATCATAAAAAGAATGGCATCTACGCTAATTTTAGTCTTTCTGTTTATTCCGAGGTTAACTGTATTCAGCCGTACCAGGCCGTATCCAGATGAGATGGTGGACTTGCGCCTGGACACGACCACAACGCATCCCTAATGTCACAGATGTAGTGTCAGCAGAGATTGTGTCAACTAGACTCTCCCCTGTGAAGGCCTCATCGACACGACAGCCATCGGCACTGATCCTCAACAAACTCGTCTTCATACGCGCGTGATGACTCCGATCTTCAACCAAATGAACTGCATAATATAATGTTCCGATCCAATCTGACTTCTGACCTGTAATGCTGCCTGAATCATAATCATACACTGTTCATTCGTTGGCCAGAGGAGAACTGGCCCCCCGACTGAGTCTGGGTTCTCCCAAGGTTTTCTTCTCCATTCTGTCACCTGATGGAGTTTTGGTTCCTTGCCACTGTCACCTTTTTCGCCTTTCTTCGCCATTGGCTTTTGGGTTGCTTAGTTGGGGACATTTAATTTTATATTTATCAATATTATTACAACATTATTTTTCTGTTATCTCTGTAAAGCTGCTTTGAAACAATCTGTATTGTAAAAAGCGCTATATAAATAAAGGTGACTTGACTTGACTTGACCACCAGCGTGACATCATTAACCAACGTGGTTGAACGACCAATTTGCGAAAATATGGTTTCGGTAAACAGTCGTGACTAGCTAGTTGATTTCTTCAACGATTGTTGAAAAGACAAGACAAGAAAAGTATATGTTTATATACAGTATTTTTAGTTTGCATGCAGTTCCCAGGCCGACCATTAGGGGCGCAGCCATTTGTGAATAAGGAAAGCTTCTGTGTTTATTTAGTCGGCCCAGACCATCTGTGATAGTTGCATGTTCCCTCGTTTTTCTTTTTCCTTACTTCACTGTGTGCGTCCTTGAGACAGGTGGGTGTTTAGCTGTGCAATGTCTGTAATGTTAAAGTGTATAAGAGTGTTACTAGAGTATGTTTGACATTATTTTTTCACGTTCATCGTTGTTAGCACTTGAGCTAAGATGTTAAGACAAGTCATGTTTCTTTCCTGCGCGCTTAATGCTCATTCTATTTTACGTTTAGTTGGTTGATAGCATTCTATTATGCTAGTGCAGTCACCTGTATGTCAGTTCTGTTGATTAGTAGTGTAGTAGTGTCTATTTATGTGTAATAGCAGTAGTCCTGAGTAGTGGTGAAGGCTTTCGGGCCTGCGTGATAGCATGTGACTGCATTATTACAGTGAATATATGGTGAATTCTACCTATTATCTTCTTTTGGTCAAATTCTCATTTCCCCAGGTTATACTTACACTACTATTTTTTGTTATTTGTATGTAAATGGTAATTAATATTCCTTTTATTGTCTGTTTTGTTACAGAACCACACACACGTATATGTAACTAGTCATTTTATACTCTCCCATCTGAAAATAAAAACCCATAAAGATCCATCCATCCTATTCCCTTGCATTCTAACCGATGCACACTCCGCGATCACACCACTATTGAACCACAGTAGTAAGAAAGTCTCCATAACAAATTTGGTGCCGAAACCTGGGAATTGATGATTACGGGGTGAAGATGGATTTTGATCCGCAGAGAGGTGGTGCCGGTCCACGGAGAACAGTGCGACCGCCAGGATGGATGAGCGATTATGAGGGATACGCACTGCCACCTGCCCCACCGGAGCAGTACAGGGCCAGAGAGGGATACGCCGGGATGATGCCCCTCCAGCAACCCCCAGAACAGTTAAGTGCAACATCTCCTGGTTATATTAGAACTCCCATCACTGAACCAGTGCTCCCCACGAGTTTATAAACATTGTGCAACAGCTGCAGGAAGAAAACAGGCATCTTCAGATGATGTTTACAGATATGTGGAGACGGATGGATCGTGGCACTGCAACATTGGCTTCTACAAGTTTGCAGCCTGCGCCGTCAGGAAGTATTTCAGCCGGTGACTCGTGGCTCTCCACACATCCGCCCACTCAGACCTCTCTGCATCAAGATAATATACCTGGCGCACAAGAAAGTGCTGAACAGCAGGAGGAGTGGCCATCCTAAATCGCCACACGTGCAGTTCGTTCCACCCTCGCAATCACCAGGTATTGTTCAAGAGCTTAGCCAGCGCCTGCAGGAGTTACGAGTTCTACAGGCTGCAGCTGCAGTGACCACTGGTACAGAAACCCAGAGCCATGTGCCGCAGCCTGCCCCAGCATCACCAACTCTTGGTACAACACTAGAGGGCAACATCCTGTTTCCAGAGTGCGCGTCTACTCCCACTCAACCTATAGCCACGAGAGAGAAGATTTACAGAGGCCCAAAGCCATCAATTCCGGAGTTTACCCGGGCTGACCCCAGGCAGTTTGCTCAATTAAGATTGGCTTTGGACAACATTCTTCCAGCTGACGCAACGGGGAGATTTAAGTATCAGGTGCTATGTGACCACCTCAGATTTGAAGAAGCTCTTCTGATTGCTGACTCGTACAGTAACTCTCTTCGCCCATACACAGACACTATGGCTTCACTCATCAAGCAATATGGTCAGCCTCATCACTTGTCACTGCAAAGAATAGCAGAGCTGATGGATGAGCCCAATATCCATTCCAGCAACACGGCAGGCTTCATGAAGTTTGCACTCAGAGTCCGAGCATTGGTTGGTATGCTGGAACAGCTTGGGGGGGACGGCGTGTAGAGCTACAGTGTGGATCTCATGTGGTGAGACTCACAAGAAAGCTGCCTCAGGATCTACGAGCTGCCTTCCGCCGCTATCTCTACCCACGAAACAGTGGCGTGCCATCACTTAAGAGACTTTTCAGAGTGGCTGGAATATGAGCTGGTCATTCAAGAGGGCGGGGATCGAGTGGACAAAGGAGAGGATGTTCAAAGAGACAGAATCAGTACAAAGAGAGATAAAAGAGCTGCTACGAGGACTACAACAGTCCTACTTGGCGCGACACGAGATGGTACATCCAGAGAGACTCTAGTTGAAACCCATTCAACTCCAGATACTCAAGACAAGCCCAAATCATACTGCCCCTACTGCTGCAACACTCTGCATTTTCTAGATCAGTGTGCCAATTTCAAGTTTCTGACAAAGGAGCAGAAGACCAACTGGATTAAGTTCAATAACCGTTGCTGGCGTTGTGGGCGGCGCCACCAAGTGGCTCAGTGTCAACTTAAAGTACAGTGCAAGACATGATGCAAAGGAAAGCATCTTGAGGCCTTGCATGTCGTGAATCTGCGTGTGGCTGCATCCAGAGCAGTAAACCCGACAACTTATAAGCCAGAGAATAAATCTTCGGCAGATGTTCTCTATCTAGACCGGCAAGCAGGATGCAATCAGGTTCTCCTGAAGATCAGTAAGGTCCTGCTGCGAAATGGTGAGCATACACTAGAGACATTGGCCATACTTGACGACGGATCTGATAGGACAATCCTGCTTCAAGAGGCCGCCCAGAGGCTTAAGTTAAGGGGGACCCCAGAGAGCCTCTCACTGCGAACTGTGAGACAAGGACTGAGAACACTACACGGAGAATCAGTGACATTCAAAGTCTCACCAGTAAGCCAACCATTGAAGACCTTCACAATTGCGATGGCCTTTACAGCAGATGATTTAGGACTAGCTGAGCATTCATACCAGGTGAAGGCTCTTCAACAGAAGCACAGGCATCTGAGAAAGTTACCACTGCAGCCATTCACAAATGCCCAGCCGCTCTTACTGATTGGCTCCGACTGTCCCCCACCTGGTTACTCCCATCCAGCCTGTGCATTTGGGTCAACCTGGAGGTCCTGCCGCAGTCAAGACCAGGTTGGGTTGGACACTACAGGGACCTGTCCCCTCTAGCCGTCAGAACACTCAGCCCCAACAATGTCTTTTTTTGTCTACTATCTCACCTGCGGCAGAGCTTTTCAGTCACGTGGAGAAGCTGTGGCAACTTGATGTTCTGCCATACAGAAATGAGAATCTGATCACACGGTCTCTGAGAGAGCACCAAGCTGTGGATCTTCTGGAAGTAAAGGCTATAAGAGTAAATGTGGAAGTTGCATTCTTGACAGCATGATCTAGAGTAGCTCCCAAACGTCAGCTTTCTATGCCACGCCTTGAGTTATGTGCAGCTCTCACAGGCGCCCAACTTGCTAGTTTACTGACCAGAGAGCTGACGCTACCACTGTCCGGAGTTGTAATGTGGACAGATTCCACGACCGTCCTGACCTGGATTAAGTCTGATTCCTGCCACTTTAAGGTATTTGTGGGTACACGGATTGCAGAGATCCAAGAGCTAACAGACAACCAGGCCTGGCGTTACGTGGCGTCAGCAGACAACCCCGCAGATGACCTGACCAGAGGTAAAAGACTACAGGAGCTTACAGGTCAGTCTCGCTGGGGTTGTGGACCCCTCCTCCTATGGCTCCCCCCACCGCAATGGCCAGAGCATCCACTTCCCCCGTGTGAGGACTTCACCAATGAACAGCGCAGACCTATGATATGTTTAACTACATCTGTGAGCATTGACCTTGTGCCTGATGCAGAGAAATTCGACAACTTCAGTGACCTGATTAAGGAAACTGCTAGGCGCCTACATGGAGCGGCCAGTGATCCTGAAGGAACCCCTTCCGCAGATGACTTCAAGGAGGCCGAGCTCTGTATCCTAAGATCTGCCCAAAGAGACAGCTTTCATGATGAATTCCTGCATCTTTCATCTGGGAAACCCATATCCACCTCAAGTCGCCTTTACACATTGGCTCCAGAACTTGACCACACACTCCAGCTCATTAGAGTAGGCGGGAGGCTCAGACGCTGCCATGACCTGGAAACTGATGTTAAACATCCTGTTGTCTTGGAACCCAAGCATCCTGTGACCAGATTACTCATCAGGCAGACGGACAGTGAGCTGAAACATCCGGGGGCTGAGAGGTTGTTTGCAGAGCTGAGGAGAAAATTCTGGATTCTACGAGGCCGTGAAGCCATAAAAAGGGAGCAGCGTTCCTGTACAGAATGCCAAAGGTGGAGAGCCCAACCAATCAATCCAAAGATGTCTGACCTTCCTGTGTCCCGCCTCCGGTTACAGCAACCAGCTTTTTTCTCCACTGGTATAGACTGCTTCGGGCCCATGCTGGTGAAAGTTGGTCGCCGTAATGAAAAGCGCTGGGGCCTGCTTTTCAAATGTTTGACAACTCGAGCTGTCCATATTGAAGTGTTGTCCAGCATCAATACCGACTCCTTCCTTATGGCACTAAGAAGGTTTATCGCTCGTCGTGGGAAACCAGCTGAGATACTTTGCGACCAAGGCACTAATTTCCGAGGTGGGGACCGTGAATTACAGGAAGCATTCAACAGCTTACATCCATCCCTGCAGCCCCAGCTCGCAGAATACCAGCTAAAATTCCGCTACAATCGTCCCAGCGCTACTCACTTCGGCGGGTCCTGGGAGCGGGAGATAAGATCCATCAAATCCGCTTTAACATCCACTCTGGGCTCTCAGGTTGTAAGCGCTGAAGTATTCCAGACAGTGCTGGTCGAGAAAGAAGGAATCCTCAACTCGAAGCCTTTGGGATACGTCTCATCAGACCTGGCCGACCCAGACCCCGTCACCCCCAACATTCTGCTGATGGGGTGGCTGGATCCTTCACTTCCCCATGTGACGTACCACGACTCTGAGCTGATTGGACGCCGACACTGGAGGACCTGTCAACTACTAAGTGACCGCTTCTGGACACAGTTTTTGCACCATTACCTGCCAACCCTGCAGACCAGGTACAAGTGGCAGAAGGACACATCCCCCATTCAAGTTGGCACCGTTGTGCTAATAGTAGACCCCCAACTACCGAGAGCGTCGTGGCCAGTTGGGGAGATCAGTAAAGCCTTTCCAGGAGCTGTGGCCTAATCCGCTCAGCGGAAGTGAAGGTGAAGGACCGCACCTATGTGAGACCTGTGAGTCGCCTCATTCGGCTCCCCGCTGTGCCGGTCAAAGATGGACAGTAAATCCAGTCTTCAAACTTGCTGGAGCAAGTTTGGGGGGCGGCTGTGTTGAAAAGACAAGACTGTTTATATTAGGGATGCTCCGGTTGATCGGACGCCGATCATGATCGGCCGATATTGGCTAAAAATAGATTGATCGGCGAACCCCAAAAGCGCCGATCAAAAAAGCCGATCACGTCACGTAAATTACTCGCGCGACTTTTTCCCACCTGCATGCGTGGCGCACGGGCACACAACAGCAGAGTGGAGCGTGGCAGTGGCAACATGAGTTCTCCTTCACCGGAACGAATAGGGAGTCTCCCAACGGATTGAAGCACGCGTCCGAGTGAAGACCGTGCACCGCGCGAGCCACAACAGAACGCGGTATCTGCGCCACTGATCGCTGCAGCAATGAGCACTTTGATCACTTGATAAAAAAAAAAACATTTCAGCGCTAGATCGCCTCTTATTTAACAAATTAACAAAATGAATGCTCTGAGTTAACTGGAGATGTTTTTATTTATTTGTATTGGTACATTCGTGCCGCGAGATTTTTCAAAAGTGGTGGTGGTATTTTATTTTTTTTGATCTGACGTAGTTGTTTCCTCAACTACATCAGATTCAGATTCAGCTTATTTTATTTAATGCCATGTCAACATTCAAAGCTATTTTCATGGCAAAAATTCAATTATAAAAATACAAATATCATATAAATACAATAAAACAAAACAAATATAAACAAGAAGTCATTTTATACAATATATATTTTTAAATGAACATATGATAAAAAATCCAAAACCTTTTCAGGCATAATCTCATTAAATATGTCCTTTAATGAAGTAACTTCATAAAAGAGCATTCTGCTCAACTACATCAGACGTTCATAATAATAACAGAAAAAAAGTTTGCATGCAGTTCCCAGGCCGACCATTAAGGGCGCAGCCATTTGTGAATAAGGAAAGCTTCTGTGTTTATTTAGTCGGCCCAGAGCATCAGTGATAGTTGCATGTTCCCTTGTTTTTCTTTTTCCTTACTTCACTGTGTGCGTCCTTGAGACAGGTGGGTGTTTAGCTGTGCAATGTCTGTAATGTTAAAGTGTATAAGAGTGTTACTAGAGTATGTTTGACATTATTTTTTCACGTTCATCGTTGTTAGCACTTGAGCTAAGATGTTAAGACAAGTCATGTATTTTCCTGCGCACTTAATGCTCATTCTATTTTACGTTTAGTTGGTTGATAGCATCCTATTGTGCTAGTGCAGTCACCTGTATGTCAGTTCTGTTGATTAGTAGTATAGTAGTGTCTATTTATGTGTAATAGCAGTAGTCCTGAGTAGTGGTGAAGGCTTTCGGGCCTGCGTGATAGCATGTGACTGCATTATTACAGTGAATATATGGTGAATTCTACCTATTATCTTCTTTTGGTTAAATTCTCATTTCCCCAGGTTATACTTACACTACTATTTTTTGTTATTTGTGTTCATAATAATAACAGAAAAAAACTTGCCATAGTTTTGTCCTTTTATCAGTAGCCAGTTTTGGTGTAACAAGTTGTACATTTTGTTGCCAATTAGTAAATGTAGTGGGTGTATTAAGAGGCTACAATTTCCAAATATGCCTAAGTGTAACTTGATCCCCTCCCATTAGGCTGATCTGATGTGTGTTGGTCTGCCTGACCCCTCTTTGTTTGGAATAATTTAATGTTACTCTGCCTTATTTGGGAAAGCTGGCCTACAGTAGCCTTAAGACATCTCATTTTCTAAATACAATTAAATAAACACATTTCTACAAATGGTGCAAACTCTGCTAGATTATAGATAAAAGATTCCCATTCCCCTGCCATTCTGTGATCGGCAGTGATCGGCAATCGGCAGATCATGATTTTGGTGATCAATAATCGGTGATTGGCCCAAAAAATGCTGATCGGAGCATCTCTAGTTTATATACAGTATTTTTAGTTTGCATGCCGTTCCCAGGCCGACCATTAGGGGCGCAGCCATTTGTGAATAAGGAAAGCTTCTGTGTTTATTTAGTCGGCCCAGAGCATCAGTGATAGTTGCATGTTCCCTCGTTTTTCTTTTTCCTTACTTCACTGTGTGCGTCCTTGAGACAGGTGGGTGTTTAGCTGTGCAATGTCTGTAATGTTAAAGTGTATAAGAGTGTTACTAGAGTATGTTTGACATTATTTTTTCACGTTCATCGTTGTTAGCACTTGAGCTAAGATGTTAAGACAAGTCATGTATTTTCCTGCGCACTTAATGCTCATTCTATTTTACGTTTAGTTGGTTGATAGCATCCTATTGTGCTAGTGCAGTCACCTGTATGTCAGTTCTGTTGATTAGTAGTATAGTAGTGTCTATTTATGTGTAATAGCAGTAGTCCTGAGTAGTGGTGAAGGCTTTCGGGCCTGCGTGATAGCATGTGACTGCATTATTACAGTGAATATATGGTGAATTCTACCTATTATCTTCTTTTGGTTAAATTCTCATTTCCCCAGGTTATACTTACACTACTATTTTTTGTTATTTGTGTTCATAATAATAACAGAAAAAAACTTGCCATAGTTTTGTCCTTTTATCAGTAGCCAGTTTTGGTGTAACAAGTTGTACATTTTGTTGCCAATTAGTAAATGTAGTGGGTGTATTAAGAGGCTACAATTTCCAAATATGCCTAAGTGTAACTTGATCCCCTCCCATTAGGCTGATCTGATGTGTGTTGGTCTGCCTGACCCCTCTTTGTTTGGAATAATTTAATGTTACTCTGCCTTATTTGGGAAAGCTGGCCTACAGTAGCCTTAAGACATCTCATTTTCTAAATACAATTAAATAAACACATTTCTACAAATGGTGCAAACTCTGCTAGATTATAGATAAAAGATTCCCATTCCCCTGCCATTCTGTGATCGGCAGTGATCGGCAATCGGCAGATCATGATTTTGGTGATCAATAATCGGTGATTGGCCCAAAAAATGCTGATCGGAGCATCTCTAGTTTATATACAGTATTTTTAGTTTGCATGCCGTTCCCAGGCCGACCATTAGGGGCGCAGCCATTTGTGAATAAGGAAAGCTTCTGTGTTTATTTAGTCGGCCCAGAGCATCAGTGATAGTTGCATGTTCCCTCGTTTTTCTTTTTCCTTACTTCACTGTGTGCGTCCTTGAGACAGGTGGGTGTTTAGCTGTGCAATGTCTGTAATGTTAAAGTGTATAAGAGTGTTACTAGAGTATGTTTGACATTATTTTTTCACGTTCATCGTTGTTAGCACTTGAGCTAAGATGTTAAGACAAGTCATGTATTTTCCTGCGCACTTAATGCTCATTCTATTTTACGTTTAGTTGGTTGATAGCATCCTATTATGCTAGTGCAGTCACCTGTATGTCAGTTCTGTTGATTAGTAGTATAGTAGTGTCTATTTATGTGTAATAGCAGTAGTCCAGAGTAGTGGTGAAGGCTTTCGGGCCTGCGTGATAGCATGTTACTGCATTATTACAGTGAATATATGGTGAATTCTACCTATTATCTTCTTTTGGTTAAATTCTCATTTCCCCAGGTTATACTTACACTACTATTTTTTGTTATTTGTATGTAAATGGTAATTAATATTCCTTTTATTGTCTGTTTTGTTACAGAACCACACACACGTATATGTAACTAGTCATTTTATACTCTCCCATCTGAAAATAAAAACCCATAAAGATCCATCCATCCTATTCCCTTGCATTCTAACCGATCCATAACAACGATGCAACGTACTATGGTAGTTAAGCAGTGAGTTACGTCGTTGTAAAATTCGCTTATCATTATTAATAGACCTCAAATATGGCGTATCTAATGAACCATTGTAAGTAGTAGCAACAGTAGTAGTAAGTAGTAGCAACAAGTCCGCTCACACTAATGATAACCTAGATAAATGTGCGCTATTATTAGGCACATAAATGTTTGTGTGGATATCCCGCTAACTGCATGACTTCCATCACTGAAAAATACTCCGTCATTTTTGGTCATACAGATTAAGTAATGCAAAGTGTAAAGGGTTTACTTTTATTTATGTAAACTCACAATAACAAAACGTTGTAGGCTACTTTTGTAAAATAAAGAAAACAATCAGGGTCCGCTTTCTATCCGTCTCGGTCTCAGTGAAATTGAGCGCAGTGGTGGAAAGACTACTGAAAAAATATACTCAAGTAAAAGTACCATTACATCCCAAAAAAAGTAGTGTGAGTAGAGTAAAAAGTACTTGTTCAAAAAAACTACTTGAGTAAGAATAAAAAAGGAGCTTATTTAAAAGTACTCATGAGCAGTGAGTAGTGAGTAGCCTACTGAGCTCAGCTGTGCCTTTCTACACCCTTATAATAAAAACATTGTACATACTGTAATTCACATTATCTTTTGTTCTTTGTCAGAAAGACTGAAGAATATGCATCATCCATCTTTTTAAACTGCATCAAAACAGTGCACTCATCATCATTTAAATCATATTGTTTGAAAAAAACATATAAATTAGGCTTAAGGCCACTGAGCCTGAGCATGCTTGTTGCACATAAAATATCAATGTTCATAACTGTGCAAAGAATTCAAAAAACCTTTAGAATCTCATAGGATAGTTCAGCATTACACACACCATGAGATGTGTTAAATAGAGAGATTAAAAAATACCCAATTTATCTCCAAAACGGCACCAGTTCTTGTGTTTATGATAAAGAAATGAGAATCACTAATATTATCAGTTTACCTCACCTAATAAACTGAAAAAGGCTAAGATGGTGAGATAACACTAATTACACTGTAATTGAATGCCATTAAATATGTTACAATTTAAACTAAATGCACATTGTTCTAGAAGGGTGGCATCATCCCTTATATTTTACACAGCTACATTTACTCAAATTGCAATGCTAATAATATAATTTGTAAGGAAAATTGTGCATTAAATAGGGAAGTAAATTCGGGGAAACTTTTACAAAAGAAACACACAAACAAATGTATATCTGTTTTGTAGTCTCGGCGAAGCTGTTTTATCAGCAGCATCCACAACAACAAATGCTGAACTTGAAAATGTTTTTCCTCAAGTGCACTTGCTAAATGAAGGCGGATTGTATGAAATGGATCGATCAAAAAAAATGTTGTTTATTAACGAGCTGTAGTCACGCACTGACAGAAATGCAGTTCAAGTTAGCGCCATGGTTCAAAGGGTGTAGGCCTACCGTATACTGAATCTGGTCCTCCAATTTCAAGGTGTTTTTCCACAGTTTTAGAGTCAACGCACCTTCACAGCGCGCACCACGCGCAACGAGCTGCCGACTTCTCCAAGTGACTCCTGCATGTCGAGCGCGAGGGAGAGACAGCAGTGCACAGATCGCGAGATTCGAGACGCGAGTTTCTCTATATTAAGTAAATGGGAGAGGGAATTCACCGCATTATGAACTCGGCACTTGAGGGAGTTAACACTGTACGCAGCTACCCCCAACCTCACGAGTCACACCAAATGTCAGGCCCTGTAGATAGGCCAGCCTAATATAGTAAGCAGAAATGTGAAGTGTACCTTAGCATATTAGAGGAAGACGCTGATATCTCGATTGAATTGATGCTTGAAGAATGCACTTCCACAGCAGCCACGAGTAGCCTAACAGCAGAAGGCTAACGGTTAACGTTTTCTATGCATAATTTGATATGACCACAGTCACAGACCTACTCGATCCAATCACGTTGATATAGGATAAAAAATAAAGTTCTAAAACTTGCATGTAACCAGTAACGACCACAAACAGAAGGAGAATAGCGGAGTAAAAGTACCTACCGATACATCACTTAAAATATACTGAAGTAAAAGTAAAATTACACAATTTGTTAAACTACTCAAAAAAAAACTTCTGAAAAAAAATTACTTAATTAGCCTAGCCTACATAACATGAGTATTTATTGGTAATTCGTTTCTTCACACCGCGCTGCTTGAGCCTCACAAAAATAAACCAAAACTCAGTGTATGTTTGCCTCACATGAGAAGAAAGCCTGAAATGTCAATCGCTTGTCAACCAATTCAAGTGGAAAAAAATATGTAATCCGTATGAAACGGCGCATCCCTACAGCGGAGATGAAGAGTCATCGTAGATTTAATCTCTGCAGCCGATAACATTATCAAATTATTAAAATGTTAAACAGTTTCCTTGTGTTTTTTCACGACACACTCTATTAATAGGCCTATAATGTATAGGCAATTAAAGACACATTTTTAGGCTTCAACGGGGCTAAAGGCTCCACGGGCTAAAAGCCTCCTTTGGTTTTATTTTCCTCTAAACCACTAGATAGCATAAAAACTTGCGCAGCACTTTCCAAAACATCTGCTTTTCAAGATGGACGTGAAAATTCATCTGATCCTTGACGCATCGCGGACAGCAGCGTAAAGTTTATTCTGTGTTCATTTGATCTAATATTTAATGTTTTTTAGAATGTTAAATGTTATTTAAATTATTTAATATATTTTGAGACAAATGTCGTCTTAATTATTTTTTAGTTTTGCTAATTTAAGCTGCAGTCTGTAGCCTAGTTTTTCCTCTTTGTCTCGCCATCTCTGTTCGAAATCTGCTTTACGTGGGTTGTGCCTCGGCACGCACAGTGCGGAAGAATCCAATGTTTTGAGGAGAATGTGTGCTGTCAGACACCCCCGGAATGATCAACATAAGAATTTTCACCAATGTCATCTGAACAAGTAACATCCACTTTTGTTCTGACCAACTAAGGGAAAAAAAGCTTTTCAGTATCGCGCTGATTAAATCTAACGATCGCTGGCCTATATCACGTCAAAAATTGCAAATTATAGCCTACTTTGTTCTCAAATTGTTAATGTTAACAACATCAGCATTGTGTGACTACATTTAATGCCCTTTACATATTTGTCCTTGTTTTCGCATGGGCCGGTTGCAGTCTCTTTTTTTCTGTAGTCACTCCGAAGTCCGAAGTCTTTTGCATTTTACAGCGGGTGAATCTCCAGTTGACACTGGTGATTGTCGTTTGAACATTTCTGGATCCGCCATCAAATTAATACGTTTAATTATATCAAGTGCTGTGAGAAAAGGCTATAAATCTCCACCTCCAACATCCTCACACTCATAGCCTACTAGCCGAGACTCCTTTATGTGTACAGATGTGATGTAATGACGCAAAGACATGCTCGAATATCCCACCAGTACCACTGGAGTTAAAAACATTAGTACAACCTTACCGTTTTAAATCGAACTAAGGCAAGCAGAGAGTTTTGAACACTGGCTGGTTTTGTACTTGCTCAATTTTATTTTGGATCATTTTTAACCAAAAAAAGTTATGGACTGGAGCTTTAAAGCAACAATTTTTCAATAACAGAAGAATATGTAAAGGTATTGGTATCTGGGGTAAAAGGTGCCGCTGCTATCCGGGTGAAAGACGCAATAAACATGATAATAAACAGCTGGCTGATTTTTCCATTTGTTGACATGACATGGTTAGATTCAGATGGTACATATATATTTAGTTGAGTGTCCACCTTAGAGATAATCACCATATTTATAATGAAACCCTTATATTTAAAAATATTATTTAATTGTAATGTTTAATTGTAATGTTTAATTATTATGGGATCTCATTAAATGCTTTCAGAATTTTTACTTTTTAAAATATATTTTTAAATTAACATATTTTAATGATAGTACAGCCTATTTGTTGAACAAAAATGATTTATTTTATTTACCTAAATAATAAGGAAATTGTTATTAAAAACATATTATTTTAACTAAAGTAGTTAGTATAATAGTATAATGTGTGTCTTTTGTCCCATGCTGGTTTTATCCCATGTGTCTGTAGGGTAAAAGGTCCACCTTGTACATTTAGAAGATTAAAAAAAAAAAAATTATGATTTATTTTCACACAAAATCTGTTGCTCCATAAATGTTCAATACAAACATAAATATTTTTTCTGCAAACATACACTATGGGAGGAGTGAAAAGCAAAACAAATTCTTAAGATATGCCTTTAGCCCTGTTGTACCCTATGATTTATGGCCTATTAATATAAACGCGCGATTAGTCGACTAATCGCTTAAATGAGCGACTACTAGTCAACTAGGGAAATCGTTAGTCGAGGGCAGCCCTGCATTATTGTGACTCTTACTGCTTCTGATGTCTCAGTTTCAGACCTTGACTGAGTCAGCGAGCAATTACTCATGGAGCAACATGAGTAAATTATAACCGTTTTTTTAGTTCCCAGTAATGTTTCATAAAGCATTTTTTAGCAATTCATAATATATTATATTCCTCCCAATTTCTTTTTTTATCCTAAAATTCCAAATAAAAATAGACAAAAAAAATTATAATTGTTGACACATTAAAAATTTAAGCAGGATCATTGACTATAGCGGATATTTTCCTTTCCAGCTTCTGACAACTAGGTATAATCACAAATCACGGTATATATGGCAAACATCTCTGCCTGGATGAACAGGCATCACCTGAAGTGGAAAATATCAACAACCGTATATTCCAGCCAAGAACTAGCCTTGCCAAGAACTTGTCATTTCAATAGACAACTCAACCATCTCACCCACACAGAAAGCCAAAAACCTTGGTGTCACACTGGACAACAAGCTGTCATTTGCACCCCACCTTCTAACCAAAGTCAAGTCATGCCGGTTCCTCCTGCAGGACAGAATAATCTTACTTTGGCTTATTTTTCTTGGTTGTATCGTATCTATTAGGCCTATTCATAGTTTTCAGTCATGTGACATCCATAGAACTGCAGCACAGGCCTGTCAATTTTCCATATCAACAGACGAAAAACAAAAATATGTGAACAAAATGCAGCATTTCAAACACTAAAAACAGCAGGATGTTCTAAAATGCTTTAATTTACTAAAACAGTGATATTAAAAGATCAAATTCAGTATATACATCGTATTGATGATGCACGCTATATACAGGCAAGCAGATGAGCCCAATATATGAACGCGGTCCGCGATTATTTATAATGGTTTTCTATGGAAAAGCGCTTAATGAGAAACTGCGTGTTGCGTTTATCTTCTGGGATCATC
This sequence comes from Gila orcuttii, assembly GCA_026230005.1. Taxonomy (NCBI): domain Eukaryota; kingdom Metazoa; phylum Chordata; class Actinopteri; order Cypriniformes; family Leuciscidae; genus Gila; species Gila orcuttii. Next base: position 6,423,058 of record JAPDVR010000015.1, on the reverse strand, counting down.
TGCTCGCCTGTACATAGTCTGCATTGTTAATAATGTGTCTTTTAAAATCACTGTCTTACTACATTAGTTTAGTACAAGCTGGGAAAGATAACTTGCGGACAATAGAGAAAAGTCTTGTTTTGCCCCCCATGTAGGTGTGACGTCACGTGAAAACTATGCATTGTACTAGCATTTATATTTGTACAGTAAAAGAAAATGTCTATGATAAAATGCAACAATGCTAAAACACTTTTGTGAGTAGCTTTGGATATAAGCAACTGCTTTTTGGGATAGTTTACCCAAAAATGCAAATTTCTTCACAGAAGAAAGAAAATCATACAGGTTTGAAGTAACATGTGTAGGTTTCCACTGAATGAAGCCTTAGCTTGACGCTTTATCCACTCCCTTCGTCCACTTCAATAAATCCACAGGACAACTCGTGAAAAATATATCCGTTTACTTGGTAAAACATCAGCTGTCAGGATACAGGCACGGAGACAGAGGTAAGTGAATCACAACACTGCTTTATTCAAAGTGACACAAGTGCAAAGGTGAGTAGGCAAAGTTCAGGTGAAGATTCTGTGATGATCGCTACGTGCAGAGCAGATTCCAGGTGAGCAGATCCTTCTTAAGTTAGTTGGATTCAAACAATCACTGTTCATTGATACGTGTCCTTTTCTATTTCAGATGCAGCAGCGGGCAAGGAGATCTCAGCAGGAATGTGGGACACTCAGACGAATGCCAGATCTCAGAAAACATGGAACCAGGCAGGACTTCTGGGAACAGCGGGACAAGGACATAGAGGTTAGTATTTCAAAGATGAGTATACGTTACTTGGCGGATTAAGGATGATGCGGAGACTTCGGGAGACAATGGGCTATGGTCTATTCCTGTTGGAGGCTTGACCAAGACTGAAGTGTGCGTGAGAGTTTTATAGAGCTGGGTGATGAGGTAATTGATTGTAACCAGGTGCAGTTGAATATTCAGGGGAAAGTGATTGCAGGTGCGCCAAAGAGGATTCTGGGGACTGTAGTGCAAAATATAACTGGTGAACTTTGACAGTACCCCCCCCCCTCTCCGAAGGCGCGTCCTCGCGCCGCATAACATCCAAAGTGGTGGGAGGGTGGGCGCCCTGGAGGCTGACGAGGGCGTGGTCGCACAGGACAGGAAGCCTCCAGGGCGGAGCTGGCAGCTCGTGGGACCAGGGTGGAAACGGCTGCGGGTGTGGCCACGGCAGAGCAGGCTGTGGGCGTGGCCGTGATGGAGCAGGCTGTGAGTGTGGCCACGGCGGAGCAGGCTGTGGGCGTGGCCGTGACGGAACAGACTGTGGGCGTGGCCAAGGCGGAGCTGTCGGACCTTGGGCGTCCAGGGCGGAGCTGTCGGACCCTCGGGCGTCCAGGGCGGAGCTGTCGGACCCTCGGGCGTCCAGGGCGGAGCTGTCGGACCCTCGGGCGTCCAGGGCGGTTAGGACCCTTCGGGCGTCCAGGGCGGTTAGGACCCTTCGGGCGGCCATGGCGGTGAGGACCCTTCGGGTGGGCGCCCCCCAAAATTTTAATGGGGAAATTGACAGGAAAGGGGGGATCCGGCAGCAAAGAGGGTCTTGGGCTGGGCAGGACCAGCGGAGGATCAGTGGGCTCTGGTGCAGGATCAGTGGGCTCTGGTGCAGGATCAGTGGGCTCTGGTGCAGGATCAGTGGGCTCTGGTGCAGGATCAGTGGGCTCTGGCGCAGGATCAGTGGGCTCTGGCGCAGGATCAGTGGGCTCTGGCGCAGGATCAGTGGGCTCTGGCGCAGGATCAGTGGGCTCTGGCGCAGGATCAGTGGGCTCTGGCGCAGGATCAACGGGCTCTGGCGCAGGATCAACGGGCTCTGGCGCAGGATCAACGGCCTCTGGCGCAGGATCAACGGCCTCTGGCGCAGGATCAACGGGCTCTGGCGCAGGATCAACGGGCTCTGGCGCAGGACTGGACGGGACCAGCACATCATGGGACTCGGAACTGGACGGGGCCAGCAAATCATGGGACTCGGAACTGGACTCATGGACCAGAGCTGATGTGCGTGTAGCCCACACACACAGAATCGCCGCAGACATCACAATCAGCGCTGTGTCTTCTCGTGTGGACTCACGTGTGGTGTGCTCCGGAACAAACCCTGGCTCAGGAACGGGCACAGTCTCTTGATCGAAGACTGGCTCTGGCTCTTGCTCGAAGACTGGCTCTGGCTCTTGCTCGAAGACTGGCTCTGGCTCTTGCTCGAAGACTGGCTCTGGCTCTTGCTCGAAGACTGGCTCTTCCTGGGACTCAGAACTGGACGGGACCAGCACATCATGGGACTCGGAACTGGACGGGGCCAGCACATCATGGGACTCGGAACTGGACGGGGCCAGCACATCATGGGACTCGGAACTGGACGGGGCCAGCACATCATGGGACTCGGAACTGGACGGGGCCAGCACATCATGGGACTCGGAACTAGACGGGGCCAGCACATCATGGGACTCGGAACTGGACGGGGCCAGCGGCGAAGGAAACTCTGGGCTGGAGGAGGTAAGACCTGGGGCTGAGGACCGGAGAAAGGAAACTGATTTTAGTGCTGATCGCACGGATTTGAGCGCTGGGTCCGCCATTTTTGCCCCCAGGTCCCTACTATTAGAAACCAGCTTCTGGGCTCGGGGCCACACGGGAGTCTCAGGTTGAACAGCAGGGAAGCGAGGAACCCTTGGGGCTGGCTCTGGCGGGTCGGCGACTGAACTCCAGATGATGACGGGCGGCGTGGTGAATAGAGAGTAAGCTGGGTTGATGGTTGCCGTGACGTGCCGTGCAGACTTGGGAAGACTGACGTGGATTTCGGGCTGAATGTCTCCCACGGAGAGTGAGGAACCACACACCCACAGCGTACGGTCAATGAATTTGACCAAAGGGAGGTGGAGATCTCCCATCAGCAGCTTCCGGGCGAGAGTATCGTCCAGCCCACTCCAGAACTCACATGTGAGAGTTTCCTCATTCCAATTCGGGTCCTGGAAAAGATGGAGATAAATCCCTGCGTAGTCTTCTAGAGACCGGCCGTCTTGTGGAACACAGAGTTCGTGATTCATTTTATGTTGGTTTGGTCAAGCCTTCTGTCAGGATACAGGCACGGAGACAGAGGGAAGTGAATTAACAACACTGCTTTATTCAAAGTGACACAAGTGTAAAGGTGAGTAGGCAAAGTTCAGGTGAAGATTCTGTGATGATCGCTACGTGCAGAGCAGATTCCAGGTGAGCAGATCCTTCTTAAGTTAGTTGGATTCAAACAATCACTGTTCATTGATACGTGTCCTTTTCTATTTCAGATGCAGCAGCGGGCAAGGAGATCTCAGCAGGAATGTGGGACACTCAGACGAATGCCAGATCTCAGGAAACATGGAACCAGGCAGGACTTCTGGGAACAGCGGGACAAGGACACAGAGGTTAGTATTTCAAAGATGAGTATATGTTACTTGGCGGATTCAGGATGATGCGGAGACTTCGGGAGACAATGGGCTATGGTCTATTCCTGTTGGAGGCTTGACCAAGACTGAAGTGTGTGTGAGAGTTTTATAGAGCTGGGTGATGAGGTAATTGATTGTAACCAGGTGCAGGTGAATATTCAGGGGAAAGTGATTCCAGGTGCGCCAAAGAGGATTCTGGGTACTGTAGTGCAAAATATAACTGGTTAACTGTGACATCAGCACAGGAATATTACAAAAATAAAAATGATTAATTAAAGAGAAAGAAAGAAAGGTAAAGTAAAGGTCAAAAAACTGTGTGGCTCCACTCTCTGCTTGTTCACACAGATAACTTCAATAACTCTCGTCCACTAACTCTCGCACACTAACTCCTCACTAACTCTTGCGAGAGTATTCCCAAAATACAACCAAAGTAATATAAATATACTCTAAATTATCCACACACATTTTAGATAATAACACAATTAACTCCTTGCATTACTGTAAATACTAACTGCATCGAACTGTAAATATTTTCTCCACAAAAAATGAATCATGCAAATTACTGTTTAACGCATAAATTTAGTTATTTATCAATTAACTGCATTTAGGCTCCTACAACATGAATGTGAGTAAATGATGACAGAATTGTCATTTTTGGGTGAACTAACCCTTTAGCTGTAAATGTATCAAATTATTGTAGATGGCAAAGGTCAAATCATTTGGTTCTTAGAAGAATTTGATGAGAAATGTTTGAGTTCATATTGAAATCACTTTTAAATTTCCCAGTTAACAGGGAACATCCCCAGAGCTTTGGTTTACGTTCCGACAAGGTTCTCTGTTATGAACAAACATTCTTTCAGTAACATTATTGGAACGTTCATTCAAAGGTATCTCTCAAAATGTTATCTCAAAAAAAATTGTTCATGGAAAGTTCATGGAGTGTTTGTTTAACTTTCTGGCAAGATTCTCTCAAAGTTATGTTCATGAAACGTTTGTTTTTGAACGTTTATTGAACTTTCAAAAGTAATGTTCCCATAGTGTTTACAGAAAAAATAAATTGGAGTGTGTTCTTAACATTTCTATAACCAAGAAAAAACTAGATGTTTTGAACGTCCAAGGAACATTCAGAAATAACATTTTCGTAACTTAATAAGAATGTTAGAAAAACATTCTTAGAATATGTTTTTGTTAGCTTGGGTTTAGTGTCTTATCAAACCTGATCACAGTCTGAGACACTGTTAAGATCTCAATCTCTTATCAGGAAAATCTGAGAATCAGGAGACGCAACCAATACCCCCATTTTAATCCTATTGCTGTCTAGGATAAACAATTGAGGGTCACACTTTAGTTTACGGTAAAATTTGCACAATTAACTATGATTTTTGTCTCAATAAACTCCTGATTACTGCTTATTAATAGTAAGATAGTTGTTAAGTTTAGGTATTGGGTGATTAAGGGATGTACAATATGGTCATGCAGAATAAGGCATTAATATTTGCTTTATAAGCACTAATAAACAGCCAATATCCTAGTAATATGCATCATAATATGGATCATAATTAGCAACTAGTGAGAATTGAACCATAAACTAAAGTGTTACCCAATTGAGATATTGACGAGACCTCCATAATTCACACAACTGCAAGCCGAAGTGTCATGCCTTTTCAGACTGAATGGGTGAGGCCTGTCACTGACGCCTCAAAAAACGAAAATAAAAAGAGGTGTGTGACGTCTATGGTTGCAGCAACATGACTAAGAGTCCGTCTGCACAGATATTGTAATGTAAATGGAGCCAGATCCGCAGCAATGACGAGTCAGCCGCAGGGGAGACAGACAAGAACCATAATGAGAGATAATGTTTTGTTATCTGTTAAATCACTGGCATCTGCCTGAAACTGGAGAGAGGATTTCTCAAGCGTTCTCCTTATCTCCTCAAATGCTCTTTTTTTTGACACGTTATACTTTCTGTAACACTGGCAAGCATCTCAGCTTGGCTTAAACTCATGACAATGCCACACTTAATCTATGCTTGTGGCTCTTAAAGCACTAAATTAGAGCACTAACACCAGTAAGTGAAAGGGCTTTGAGTGCTGAGGACACACTGCAGGGTGCTAAAGTTCTTAAGAATAAGTGAGGGCGTTTTGGGGTTGTATTTATGAAAATCTTCACAAATATAAAACATTACAAAGCTCCACACAACTGTAAAATAATCCCTCAAAATATGAACGGTGACACAATCTTTCAGCAGTTTTTAAATACAAGTTCAATACAAGTTAAGCTCAATCAACAGCATTTGTGACATAATGTAGCAAATTAAATAAATACATTAAATAATAATTCAACTTGTCCCTCCTTTTCTTTCAAGAAAGCAAAATTCTGGGTTACAGTGTTGAGGCACTTGAATGCAGTCAATCTGTAAACATTAAATTACTTGTTTCAATAAAAGACCTGAACAACCTGCTGATATGATTTTACTGTGAAAAACACTTAATAACATTTTCTGTGTGAAGTTATAACCAATTTTGCCATGTTGTTGCCGTGGCTCTAAAAGGATGAGAACGCTCACTTTTTACAATTTAATACATTTCTGATGGATAAAATTAAGTCCTGATACATTTTTTCCATTGAATATCCTGTTTCACTCAGAAATACACCAAGTCTTTTATCCATTTATTTGACAAAAAACTGTAAAAACACCAATATTGTGAAATATTTTAACAATTTAAAATAATTGATTTCTATTTGAATCAGGGTTATGGTTAACTAAAATTAAAACCAATTTCACTGTAAAAAAAAAGTTGCTGCCTTAAACTTAAGAACAATCAACATGTTTAAGTAATTTAAACTTAAAAAAGGTCGAACATTTCTTAACTTATTTTGATGAATTATAAACGTCATAACGTATTAATCATATAATTTTTTTTCGGTGTTCGTTATAAATAAACATTAACTAAAATAAAATACATTTTTCATTTGCAAGGCAACATTTTCATTTAGTTTTGATTTAATAAAACTTGATTTACTGAAATAACTCAAATTAAAACTGGAATAAAAAATAAAAGTATGCAGAAAAAAATTTATTAACTAAAATTACAACAGAAACAGAAACTAACTCAAAATATTAATAAAAACTATAATAGTATCTCAATGATACTAAAATAACATTGATTAAAATGTAATTTATTAATGTGATCAAAGCTGAATTTTCAGTATCATTACTCCAGTCTTCAGTGTCACATGATCCTTCACAAATCATTCTAAAATGCATTTGATCAGTTTTGAAAACAGTTGTGCTGCTTCATATTTTTGTGGAAAAGGTTATACTATATGTAATGTTAGAACGTTAGTTTATGTCACATTATGTTAGTCCACGTTGACTTTAAAGGATGATATTATGTTTTGCCACACTCTCTTTACTGTGGTGAACTAGTGTGGTATGTATCCTGCTTGTGGTTAATCTCTGCAAGAATGTTTTGTCAGTGGTTAAGAGACAAACTGCTTGTCAGTGGTTAAGACACAAGCTAGAGTCACTGGCAGCTCTAGGCAATGATCTGATATATGCAGAATGCAGCTATGCAGCTTGAAATCTGTTGTAGTATTAACCATAGATAAAACAGCACATTCGTAGAAAGAAAGGGGACATTGAGAAATCTTGATCTTTTTTGACTTGTACAAGGTCATTGCACTATAAAAAAAAAACATCCAGTAAGTTTCGAAACATCCTCGTTAGTCCAAAAACAGCTTTTATTGAAACCAAGCTCAGAAAACGGCTAGTTTTGGATTTTTGTCATATTATGATGTAATAGTGCAACGAAAGACCGCCTCTGCAATAAAAAATGAACGCCTACTTCAACATCACATCTTTGGCCCCACCCACTGGAGCATTAGTTAGATGAGAAGAGAGATACAGGATCACAGGACTAAAAATAACATTACCTTCCAAAGGATACTAATGATGTCACAGGTGGTTGCAGGAAGGCAGACGGAGAGGAGGATATATTTCCAAAACTAAGGTTGATTTGTAATTAAAGGGTAACTAAACACTAAAACAACTTTTTTTAGTTAATGATCTGTAAGAATGGAGCTTCATAAATGCTGTTCATTGATTTGAGTACATTTTTTGACATTTGGGTTTAAAGTGTTTTAATTCTACAAAATATGGTGTAAAAAGGAGGGAGGGAAGGGGTTCAGGAGGAGGATGAAGAGCAGGTGAAGGGCAGACAGAAGGTAGGAGGGACCAGGGCGGAGACGACCATGCAGGCGGCCTTGGCTGAGACGACAGAGGGAGGAGCCATGGTGGAGAAAGGGCTGACGACTCCAGGGGGGCAACTGACAGAGGCGTAGCAGGTGGAAGTGGAGACCCGGATGGAGCTGGAGAGCCGACGAGCCAGGGCGATGCAGAGGATCTCGAGGGACATGGCAATGCTGACAGCTCAGGCGAGCGAGGCGCAGGCGGGGATCCAGAAGGCAGCGGTGGAGCCGGAGCGACAGAGGACCAAGGTGGAGCTGGAGGGAGTGAGGAGCCCAACGAAGCTAGAGAGACGAAGGGACGAGGCGAAGACAGGGGAGTGTAGTCCCGAGGTGAGGGCAGGCCGACGAACGACCAAGGCGGAGTCGGACGAGGGAGCCCGGCGGAGCTGGTGGACTGATGGACCACGGTAGAGATGAGCAAAGGTTGAACTGATGGACCGACGGGCCGAGGTGGAGTCCTGGTCGCGGAGGCTGGAGGTGGAGACCGGGGATCCACCAACCATGCTGGAGCTGAACACTGGTAGACCCGCGAGCTCACCTCACTGAAGGTGGCATGTGGGTGAGCTGTGGGGCTAGCAGGATATGGCAACTGCGTGGTTGAGGAAGGGATGATGGGAGGAGGTGGGAGAGGGAGGCTGGGTGGGAGTTCAGGAACAGGCTCAGGTTCTGGAACAGATTCAGGCTTGTGAACAGACTCAGGAACAGACTCAGGCTCAGGCTCGGGAACAGACTCAGGCTCAGGCTCGGGAACAGACTCAGGCTCAGGCTCGGGAACAGACTCAGGCTCAGGCTTGGGAACAGACTCAGGCTCAGGCTCGGGAACAGACTCAGGCTCAGGCTGGGGTTGGTGGTTGTTCTCTGGATCGGGACCATCTGGATCATCGAGGAGGCTAGTGACGGCTCGACGAACAAAGTTCTCCACAAAGGAGAAAAATTCTGTGCTCTCTTGAGCAATGGCGACAAATATAGCCCAATCGTCCATTTGGGCTGGTCCGATCTTCTGTCTCGGGTGGTTGCAGGAAGGCAGACAGAGGCGAGGATTTAATTCGAAGCTTTACTGATAATATAACACAGGACGGCAGAACAGGTAGCAACACACACTAAATACGACGGAGATCGGACAAACACTGACTGAACAGATGGAACTTGAATACAAACACAGATGACACTGATTAATAGAACACGGGTGATAGAGATGACGATGATGACTAAACACGTGACACGACTGAACTGATAATGACAGTAACTATGGATACGAAGGAATGCGGGAAAAGAATAAAGGAGAACAGGAACCAATCAAAATACAAACTGAAAGTCCAAACAAACACTGACACGTGACAAATGCTATGAAAGAGGTTATTTATTTTCAGCTATGTGAACGTCTCAGTAGAACATTATTTGTTTGTTCCTTACATTTCAACTGTGAATTCTTTGGTAAATTAGTCGCAATTTCGGTGCAGGTTTTGACTTACTGTAAGATATGGACTCGACAGTAATGCGACAACATGTAAGTAACTTTCTTAATTCTAATGCCTGATCTGTGACCAGTGATTTAATGATTCTTGTACAGTCAGATGTTCTTTTTCTGAAAATCATTTATTGCTGTTCATGCATCAGCAAATTAAGCCAGAGACTAAACGGTCAACTTCACAATGTTTCTCTTAGTAACATGAAAATCCCCCCATATATAATTGCTGGAGCTGTCAATCACACAGTGTGTTATCAGTGACTGAGTTCTGGACTCTCGCCAAAACTCCCGTTATAATCAATGATGCTGTCTACACTGCACAATCAATCTCTTATTTACATCGTGATTACACTGTTTGTTATGATGAAAGAGTGCAGAAATCGAGTAGCAATAATGAGATCACTGCATTCCTGCGCTCAACAGACATATCTGTCATCGACAACAGTGCTCATCACTGCAACCTTTCATGCGACGGGAGTAGATCTAAACAGGAATAATACACACACACACACACACACACACGGAGCAGTTAAATCTCCAACCTCCGGAAAATCACTTGTTTTAAACAAACACCGAACAGAGGAGAGTCTGCTGGAGAAAAGAGAATGCGACAGAGCTCGTAATAAAACAAGAATCAACATCAGCTTGGCTTTTGAGAGATTGCAAGAACTGAGGTGCACAACCAAAACAGTGTTATTCCGCAAAAGTGCTTGCTTGAAGTTTTGCTGTTACATTGTGTACCTTTAATTCATTTTGTTTTAATAATTTGTTTAATTTTAAATAAATGTTATGAATTAAACAGCCTGTAAACATACTTAAATAACCCTTAAACAATTATTTAAGACATTTCTTCTATTATAGAACCTTTTTGGCAGAAAGTTTTTGTTTTTATTATTGAATCAAGAAAAAAAAAATTTCTAGGAATGTAAGATGAACACACATCTTTATCTTTAGCAATTTCAGCACATTTTCTTCTCACCAGCAGGGGTTAGTGTTTTTAAACTCATAAAAGTATACCAAAGTGCGTCATTTCATGCAAGTATCCCTAATACATGTTTCAAAATTAATTTCGTTTATATTTTCAACAGCTAAGACAAGATTATCAAAAAAAAGCTTTTGGATTGTCAAATGTAGCATATTCCCATTTAATATTTCTATTTTTTATTTGGCAACACTTTACAATGAGGTTTAATTTGTTAGCATTAGTTAACTGCATTGTTTAACACGAACGAACAATAAACACTTATCAATCATTTATTAATCTTAGGTATTGTTAATTTCAACATAAACTAATATAATTTTAAGATCAAAAGTTGTATCTGTTAACATTAATAAATGCACCCTGAACTAACATAAAAATTTTTATTGACTAAAATTAACAAAAGTTAAAAAATATGTTATGTTATGTAGGGAATTAACCAATGTCAACAATTTATTTTATTGGTAACACTTTACAATAAGGTTCATTAGTTAACATTAGTTAATGTATTAACTTACATAAACTAACCATGAGCAATACATTTGTTACTGCATTTGTTTATCTTTGTTAATGTTATTTAATAAAAATAAAGCTGTTCATTGTTAGTTCATGTTAGTTCACAGTGCATTAACTAATGTTAACAACATTTTAATAAGGTATTAGTAATTGTTGAAATTAACATTAACTAAGATTAATAAATGCTGCATAAGTGCAGTTCATTATTAGTTCATGCTAACTAATGTTGTAAACTAATGTTAACTAATGAACCTTATTGTAAAGTGTTACCATTTTATTTTTATGTATTAAATTGTTTTGTTTTTTTCGAAATCATGCTCAAAGTTAATCCTGATTGTTCAGAGAGCGAATGAAATGCAGATATAGTTCAGTTTTATCAGTGCTGCTCATTCAGATCCTGTCTTGAACTGCAATAACTAGACTTACAGGGACATCTAGTGGCTACAGATACACTGGCAGCAATATAGACCTCTATTGATTTTCCATCAAATGGATTGGCAATTTATATAGGCCTTTATAAACTTAGAATGGAGTTTTCCTTTAATCCACGGAAAAATACTGCACGTTTACTCGGCAAAGAGCACAAATTAAAATTCAAATGTCAAAATTCCACAACAGGCCCGCGTTTCCCAAAAGCATTATTCGCCAATATGGTCGCAAGTTCCGTCGTTCTCAGCATTGTTCAACGAGTCTGAGTTTCCCGAAACCAGACAGCGACAGCTCTCCGCCTGTGGATATAGCAGAGTTTCTTGTTTGCATGACATGTGGACCAAAGAAATCCTTATCTTCAGCAAAATAAGCAATCTGACATTCAGTACAATCTATATATTTTATTTTCGAATATATACAAATGTAATTTACATCTTTTATTTTGTCAAGAGTGCGCATGTGCTCTAATAGCCTATACACTCTAAATATATATATATATATATATATATATATATATATATATATATATATATATATATATATATATATATATATATATATGTATAGTTTCATGATTACATTTTTGGATAATTTACGAGGTTGCGATAACATAATATTTTTAATTTATGTTGATTAAACCAATTTTCTTCATTGTATTAAATCAAACTTAACATTTTGAGGCAACCCGGTTACTTTTTTTAAGTTAAACCAACAATAAATTTTTTTATACTCAAGAAGGAGCCTTGATTGAATCTAGAAATAATGCAAAATAATTGAGAAAAATGAAAATTAGTCCTCAAATGCCATGTCTGTAATTTATAGGGGAAAAATCTGGCATTAATTCAATTGGAAAGGGATTCTTTTTTTTTCCTGAAAAAATTATTCACCCCCAAAAGTCTAATTTTGTGCAGAATCTTTTATTCTTTATAACCTCCAATAAACGCTTCGGTAAAACTTTACAATAAGGTTCATTAGTTAACATTAGTTAACTGCCTTAGTTAACATGAACTAAGCATGAACAATACTTCCACCACATTAATTAATCTTAGATAATATTAATTTTAACATTTACTAATATGTTATTAAAATCAAAGGTTGTATTTGTTAACATTAGTTAATGTACTGTGAACTAACATGAACAAACAATGAACCGCTGTATTTTTATTAACTAACTTTTACAAAGATGAATAAATGTAACAAATGTATTGCTCATGGTTAGTTCATGTTAGTTAATACATTAACTAATGTTAACTAATACCTTAATTAGCTTCCTGTAAGTGCTTCTGTCAGCTCTCTACTGCAATCTCGGCTCATTCCTCGCTTGAAGAAGCTTCCAGATCCCTGCTTTGGTTTTCACATTTTCTTCCAATTCCACCAAATATTTCCAATGAGATGTAAATGTGAAGACTACAGGCCACTCAAGAACCCTCTATGACTGATTCCTGACCCAAGCTTCATTAGGTTTGGATGTATAGGTTGGGATGTTTGTCCTGCAGGAAACTTTGTTCATTGATCATCAAGCTTCGGTCTCTGCACTGAAGGATCACCATCTTTGCCAAAATGGCTTGATACAGTCCTTCATATCAAGATTTCCACTTCCTGCGACACCAAAGCAAGACTGGACCTCGTCCAAGTTTGACCAGTTTGAGGTGTTCTTTTGCTCATAAGCTTTGCCTTTTATTCCACCAGACATACATACCGCTGATCTGTGGGTCCAACAAGTTCCAGTTTGATCACATCAGTCCATAAAACATTCTTCCAGAACTCCACAGGTCTATCCAAATGAAGTTAAGCATATTCAAGTGGGCCTTTTATGTACTTCTTGGTCAAGAGTAATTCTGCAAGATGTCCCAACAGGAAGGCCATATGCTTGTCTAGTGTTCTTCTTATACTCTGCATTGAAATGTTTTTTTTCCTCCTTTCATCAGGTCATCTTGCAAGTCTCTGGCAGTAAATTGAGTTGTTGTTTTTTTCTCGGTTGCTCTGATCAAACATTTTATTCCCCTTAATGATATTGTGCTTTTTCTTCAAAACCCTCAGAGTTTTCTTTAGTTGAAGTAGAAATAATCAAAAGGAATAAAAATAGTCCATGTTGAATCCCTGTCTGGTCAATTTTCAATAATTATTTGACACAATGTGCTCTTATTAGCACCATATATGGAGTGACTAAAAATATTCTTCTGCAACATCTGTTATATGCACATGTGGATGCACATGTATGTAGGATAAATGTTTGACATGTAAAACATATTCATTGGAAACAGGAAACAGACTTCCCTCTTCATGCAGGACTCTCATCATGTGAGCTGTCAATCAAAACACACTCCTTCATGTATGAGGTTACAGGTTTCAGAATAACACAGCGACTGAATCTCGAGTAACGTTTTGATGGAGTTCTCCGGTGACCAACTGTTTAAAGAAAGGCCTCGGAGGCGAGTGTTTCCTTTCAGTTGCCATCAGCTCTCTTTTTTACAGTATGATTAATTAGGGTTATTACTTAACTGCCGTGTTACCTTACATCGCAGAGATGGAGGCCAGAGGATTGGTTGAGTTTTATGAATGCTGGGGAACTCATGAACAGGACAGAAATGCGCAATTATAGTCATTACCTCATCAATGGGTGACAGGATCAAAGCTGTTCTGTTACACTTGTCTATGGAGATTACTGCTTGTACTATAAAAGCCTGCACGCTATATATATTATTATTGTTATTACTACAATTTAAAATAATGGTTTTTTATTTTAATTTTTAAATAGCATTTATTTCTGTGATGCAAAGCTGAAATTTCATCAGCCATTACTCCAGTCTTCAGTGTCACATAGTAAATACAGTTTATCATAAAAATATGTACAACATGAGAGATGAGAATTATGAGTTATGAACAAAATCGAGTGCAGAGATCAGGGATACCGGGGTTAACTATCACAGTATGTTTATAGAAGCCTATACATAAATCAACAGTAAAACGAAATTAAAAAAGCAAAAATTTAAAAAGTAGGCCTAGTAAAATGTGAAATTAACAAACAAGTGTTTTTGGTCAAAACACTGTAATTGAACTGCATAAAATAACAACTTTAAAAACACATCTGAAAAAAATTGCGACCTGGCATTTATAAAAAAAAATATTAAAACGATTAATGTTCAAGTTGCATCTTTCAGTTAAAATCTTTATTACTGATGTTCTCTTAACTGAAGAATTATTAGAAAATTATTAGGAAATTGACATAGGCATTTTATTTTGGTGGAAAGAATTCACAAAACAAATATTTTAAGAGGGGTTTCAAACTACGTTTGAAACAAAACCACTACATAGCCTACATTTGTTTAATTTCCACTCAAACACTAATACTGAGATTAATGTAAATATACAAAATATACAAATTTTAATGGATATAACATTACATTGAAATATTTTTTAGTTTATTATAAATGCGTTTGGCTGTGCACTTTAACCATTTCAAAGACAATAGAAGTAATTATGAAATTACATATAGCTAAAGATGTATACTTTACATGTAAAAAAAAATGTAGGCCTTCTCTTAATTTTTACAATTTGCATTTCATATAAATTAATATATAAATTCCATATAAATTAATATATAAATTTGAAGTATAATACATTTTCATTTAATTTCAAATAACATTCCAGTGTCCGAAAACATTATCAGATCACACTTAAATAGTCTATATTAGGGCTATATTATTTCCGTAAAAAGAACTTTTAAAAGTGTGTTAAAGAGTAATTCTTTTTCGCATGGCCATGCATGAAGCACACCTAAGTTGAGACGAAAATTTAACGAGCAATAAATATGAATTGTGATCTTCTGGAGACTCTGTCTCAATGAGCCACAACTGTATTGTGGTGTACTGTACTGTAACGACGACGTGGTGATTATATTTTTTTATCATTTTATTTTATTAAATTATAACTAACTAACTAACTAATTAATTAATTAAGAACATTTCATTTGAAGGTGTGTGTTCTATTTTTATTATAAACGAGGGAAAATTTGTCGTCACGCCTGTAAAAAAATGAATAACCCAACGCGCCATTAAATATAGTAGCCTATAAGTAAATAAGCATTTCATGTTTCATTTGAATAATTTAACTATAGGGGAAATAAATAAGGTTTGAATAAGTATAGGCCACTGAATAAAGGCCGGTCGCTGTCATGATGGACTGAAGCTGATCGTCTCAACCTCACTCAAGCATGTGAGGCTGGCGCCAGAGACTACATCAGGTGTTGGGTTACTGTTTGTTGTGGCCTGTGTACACTAATAGGCCTGTTGGATGTCACTGTCGGCGTCACCTTTTCGGACATCCACTTTGCTTCAGCGAAGCACAAACCAATTGACCCGCATGGTTTCAGGAGGGTGAATGGAAAGAGCACATATATGAAACACTGCAGTAGCCTAATTACTAACATGTTTGTATAATATTAAGTTATTTAACCAGATATAGCCTATTATATTACATGTTAAATACAACAGCTTAAATTAATGCATTATTAAAATGACTAAACGTAATGCCATATGCCACATAAATGAATAAATAATATCGTTATTTGTAAGGGATTTGAAACACTGAATTTCGAATGGTTCTCATGTGATTTCCCCCCCTAAGACAGTGATTGAATTATGAATGAGTCTTAAACTATTCCAGACCATGTCATATCATGGCAATTGAATTTCTTAGCAGATCCGTAACGTTTCATTGAAAGGTATTAATAATACTAGCAGCTATATTAATTAGGCCTACTATAAAAAAAAAATCTGTAGAAATTACAGTATTACTGGCAGCTGCTTGCCAGTAACTTACTGTAGATTTAAATTGATGTTATTTACTGGCAACAGTTTGTTCAAAGTTAAATGAACTTTACAGACATTAACAAGTCTTTATCTTTACAGAATAAAACTAAAATAACAGCCTCATGCAAAGCATTCTGGGAACCAAAATCTGAAGGAAACAAAACAGAAAAAGGTTGATGAAAATTTCTGGTTCCCAGAATGCTTTGCATTAGATTGTTATTTTTTTTTTATTCTGTACAGACAAAGACTTGTTAATGTTTAATGTTCATTTAACTTTGAACAAACTGTTGCCAGTAAATATACATCAATTTAAATCTACAGTAAGTTACTGGCAAACAGCTGCATAACTACAGCAATTTTTTTACAGTGTACCTATTAACACTGGACTATATCAGTTAATAATCTAACATTAATGGCTAATAATAGTATCAACTAAATCCAAAAAAAATGTTGAGACTATAAGCCAGAACACCTTTTAACATTCCAAATGAATCGACTCTCATTCCACGTTTTCCATTCCCACCTGGATTTATTTCTAGCCTTTAATAGGCTACATTAAACTTCGTTTTTGTAACCTAATCAGGCTTAATCATATTAAGTAGCCTAACATTGATTGAAATAAGTTACCGGTTATTTAAATGTTAATAGCTGTAGCTTAGGTAAGCCCACTTGACAAAATAGTGTGGACTCGCCTTTAAATTGCACATTAAATGGCATTTCAATCTCAACGATCCTCTATCGGAGACTTTTAAACAAGCTGTTGTGAGTTGGGCCAGGTGATGATGGGACGCACAGAATGGGAGGGGTCAGTCTGAGATAAGGACGCTGTGTATTAGATAAAGGCACTTCTCTCCGCACCTTCAACAGCGGAAAGAGGAAGACAGGGGCTATTCTTCATCAAGAGCTGCTTCTGCGAGGACAAACAACAGCGATACGTCAGGAAGAATTCACTGCGTCGGACCATACACTTCTGCTTACCTGTGGACACCTGTAGGAACTTTACAAAGTCAACTGATGTCGCTTTGCGTTTGAGCAGGTGAAACGAAGAAGCTTTCTTCCACCTTTCTTCAAAGACACACACAAATCTGTCGAGCGATGCTTCCGAGTCCCGTAACCTCGACTCCGTTTTCGGTGAATGACATCCTCAAACTGGAACAGCAACACGCTCTGAACCCTCACGCACTGATGGGTGTCGAGCAGGAGTCGCTTCATCTTCAGTGTATTCAGAGCACCCTGAGCCGGAGCCTGGATCTCCTCTACAGCCCCGAGAACCACAGCACGGGCACGGGCTTGGGCGCGGGCACGGGGGAGCAGCTCAACACACACGAGTTCGACACACTCAGAAGCTCCTGCGGATCTCCAACCGAGGAGGACATGGATCCAGGCGAAGACACAAGTAGGATATTTATAGCAAGTAGGATTTAACAAGTAGGATATTTATAGTTATTTTGTACAGCTCCAATTGTCTTCTTTCAATTGATGCACTCAAAAAAATGCAATTAATAGTAAAATTTCATCAAATCGAATTTAATAATCCTTATATAATTCATATTACGAATTAAGAATGTTAAACGAGTAACACAATTAGAGTTTAATAAAACATTTTTGTATAAATCTTAATGAAACAACAAGGGAATAGATTATTTAGTTTGTGTGATTCGTTTTCATAAATGTAAACATAAATTCAACGTAAAAATAAAAAAACAAAATAAACGTACACATAAATGTGTTTAAATTTACGTTTAAGATTTATACAAAATGTTGTATTAATCTCTAGTTTTTTTACTCATTTAAAACTTCTTAATTCATAGTATGAATAATATGTAATGGTTATTCAATTCAACTTGATGAAATTTTAAATTAAATGCGTAAATCGCGAAAAAAAAGCTTATCGGGTTTAGGAGAGGGTTTTGGCCTCGAAAGGGAGCTTTCAAGAGGTTAACTATAATATACTGTCAAATCTTTGCAAGTTGAAAGATTTAGGAAATCAACGGGTTTTTTTTTTTTTTTTGTTACAACCCCAAAAAATATTTCACAGTCTGATGCCTATTCCACTATTTTTTTTAAAGTCAGTTTAACGTAATTTAAGTTGAGATGACTTTTTTTTTAAATACAATCAACTTGGATGTATAAGGCAGCAACTTTATTTTGCAGTAGGCTACTGACTGATCAGTTCTGTAGGCAGAATTCTGGTAAAGTAGGACACAATTATCCTGAATTAACCTTACATAAAAAAACGGTAGCCCTTTAGTTTAGGGTCCAATTCACACTATTAAATTGCTTATTAGCATGCACATTACTAGGATATTGGCTGTTTATTATACTTATAAAGCACATATTAATGTCTTATTCTGCATGACCCAATTCCTACCCAATACCTAAATTTACAACTTTTAATAAGCAGTAATTCGAGTTTATTGTGGCAAAAGTCTTAGTTAATAGTTATTTATTAGTGAGAATTGGAACTAAAGTGTGACCTAAAACAGATTATTATCACTAGCCTATTTGTTGTTGTAATTATTGATCATCTTCATTCAGTGCATTTCATATTGCATTTATACGCATGCAGAATATATTATTACTATTATTTGAATTTTTAGGCCTGTGTCCATTTGAAGACTCCAGTTATAAAGAGGAAGCACCCCGGGAGAAGCCAAAGCAGAGGCAGCGCCGGAAACCTCGAGTGCTCTTCTCTCAAACTCAAGTGTTCGAGCTGGAAAGACGCTTCAAGCAGCAGAGATACCTGTCCGCACCCGAGCGAGACCACCTGGCTCATGTCCTGAAGCTCACCTCCACACAGGTCAAAATATGGTTCCAGAACCGGAGGTACAAGTGTAAGAGACAGCGACAGGACAGGAGCCTGGAGCTGTCCGGCCCGCGGAGGGTTGCGGTGCCCGTGCTGGTGCGAGATGGAAAACCCTGTCACGGAGCTCCTTACAATGTCACTGTATCATATCCCTACAATAACTATTACAACAGCTATGGAAATAATCCATACCACTGTAACTTCACCTCTGTACCCTCGTTTGCCAACACAAGTCAAATACCGAACCACTTTGTGGATATGAATCTGACGACGGGAAGTGTGGATGGGATCAGAACTTGGTGAGACATGGCATCTGTCCTAAAAGAGAAGATTTTTGGATTAAGACTATATTTATCCGAGTGGCACTGCTGGAAAACGCTGAGGAGAAAACACTGTCATTGTTGTCTGATTTTATAAATACATTTTTTGTTTTTATATCAGTGGTTTACAAAACAAACAACACCAAATAAAGACTAAATATTTAATAACAGATTTTGTCATGCTTGTATTTAGAGCCATTTTGAGATTTTTCAAGAAAGCTAAATTTTATCTGAAATATATTATCGTGAGGCTGTGTTGATTGTTATTGGCGTATCCCTGAAATAACGATTTAACATAGCCTGTCTATTATAGGAAAATGTTTGTCTGTGAGTTCAAATGTGACTGTTAAATTAAATCTGAAAAAGAGATTACAGCCTACATCCATTTGAAAATAATTTCCTGCCTTTTTCGAATGACTTGATTTTCTTAGCTCTAATAATAGCTACGAACTATTTGGCCATAGTTTGTCCTTAAAATATTAGGCAGCAGCTAAACTAGTTCAAGTGGATTTTTTTTTTTTTACACCGAAAGAAAAACCAGCGGATTTCTGGAACATAACTCAATAAATTCAAATTTTAATGCAACGTGGGAATTTATTTGGACTATTTGATTCTAGGTAACACAAGAAACAAGAAAGGTTGCAGACCGCAGGGTTCGCTGTACAAAGTGAAAATTTTCAGTTTCAGAGTTATTTTTATCTGAATTGTATTATTATTATTATTATTTGCTGCCGCTGGTATAACCCAATGACGTCAGGTTGATTCTGTCATATTAAATATTTTAGAGTAACAAGAAAGAAAGAAAAAGAAAGAAAGAAAGAAAGAAAGAAAGAAAGAAAGAAAGAAAGAAAGAAAGAAAGAAAGAAAGAAAGACAATTTATAGATGCATATAAAACAATGCTGCTTGAAAAAAAACATTTTATTTTTTATTAGCCTCATTAAAAAAAAAAAAAACTTGATATCCTAACGATGGTTCTGTCTTTTTATATATATTTTTTGTATAGGATTTGAGAGGTAGGCCAATTGTATCTCAGCAATTTTTTGTGTGCGTAAAAAATGTTACTTTACAAATTAATATTAGTCAACACAAATATATTTTAAGATTTAATGTTAGTCAAATCGATTAAAAAAAGTGATAAACTTTAAGCAAGACGCTGCAATTTGCTGTAACGTCATGAAGAAACCAATTCAATTATCTCCCAATCTTAACGCGATCCAATGAGCTTGTCATTACACTCACATTAGCCAAACAGATCCAACAATTGAAGAGTCGTGATAAGTCAGATAGCCAGGATGCGGTGCTGAGAGTAAACAGAAGAGCAGACAAGCCGGCACTCTCTCAGCCTTGTCTCGAGATCTGAAATCTGACTGCGAGACACCTATGATAGGACCTGTCTGATAAAGCAACTCTATAGGAGAATCTTTACAAATATGCCAATTTAGCGCCCTGCTTAAAATAACAATAGAAACCCTTAGAATGTGTAGTGGGTTCAATTGTTATAATGGGAATTGTATTGGTTTTAATGAAAACTGTAATGGTCCCTGGGGGTCTCTACTAATTTGTTGCCTTCTATTGGTGGTGTGTTAAAACCATTAAATCCTAATGGAATATTGCCCAAAAACACACAACAGGACAAGGGGTGCCAGGACTGCAACAAAACCAGCCCAAGGGCAAATCAAAAATAGCTCAAAACAAGCCCAGTTTTTACAAGCCTATATTGCTTAATATGAAAACTTAACATATGCCACTCCCATATAGGCCTACCTAAAATACATATTTTGCCGTCACTGTTATGCGTTATACACAATTTCATCTTGAAAATCACTAGCCAATAATCGGGGTTTTCATAATTACAATAATAGGAATGTCAAACCTTTAAATCGCGGACTATAAAATCAACACGCAGCAACAGTTTACAGCCTACAAGTTGGCAACATTGATACTAAAACCATTAGGTGATGATTTTAATGGTTAAAGCTTGGTGGTTTGTAATGGTATTTTTTATTGGAAACTATGTGATGGTTTCTATTGTTTTTTTTTTTGTTTTTGTTTTTGTTTTTCTCAGCAGGGCGGCTTCAGCATAAGAAAATCATATAGCCTAATGTAATTTCATATTTTATTATATTTTTCTTGAAGGTATAGCAAAGTCTGCTATAAGTGACCGCAGGCAAATCAGATCTTTTTAGTCAGACTGTCCGCACTATTATTTGCAAGGGATCAAATAAGATGTGTGTGTCCAAACATAACCAACCTATACCTGCATGGGTTGCTTTGGTAATGACGTAGTAGTGTACCCACGTATGTGACGACGAGGCTTTCAAAGCGGATGCAGGAAAAAAAAATGAAGGCGCACCATCCAGCTCTCCAAAGCTGTCCCTGTCGAGTTGCGGTGTAGAACTCCTCCGTCGCACAGGAAAACGCCGAAATCTTTTTACTATAGCTAGAACACCGTATGAATACTTCCGGCATTTCCGTCACCAATTTGGACGTTATCGTTATGTGTGTCGCGTTAAAGGCGGGTTGATTTGAGCAGCCAGAGCGTCAAGAAGACTTAAACGCATCTGGGATCCATCCAAACTTGAAGCGAATCTATTCAAAGTTCGAAAGAAAAGAAGAAGAAAAACAGATGCGAGTGTACGTTTCCATCAACCTAATAACCAACAGTGGAAACAGCCGATTAGTCACGTGGGTTTAATGTTTTCTACGTCAGAATTTAATCGGCAAATGCTTTTCCATTTTTGATGCGATACTAGCTACTTCAAAATGGCATAAAAACAGGGTGATGGAAACATATCTGATTGGAATCGAATTTCAAACCACTTCCTTATGGAACAGATTTGGAGGGAAACAATTTCATGTGATTTTCTTTATGTCCAGACTTTCAAAAACCCATCTGGCTAAAATCTAGATATGCAAAAAATGGGATTTTTGCTGGCAGTCTGAACATGGCCTTATATGACACCTTACTCTAACACCATAACTCAACTTGAAGAAGTAGTTCACTTTAAAATAAAAATTAGCCTGGATGATTTACTCACCCTCAAGTCATCCGTATATATGACTTTCTTCTTTCTGACAAATACAATCGGAGTTATAAAGCGCAACTTATGCAACTTGTGATGTCCTATCGTAGTGCGTCATGACGTAGCGTAAATGTCAGCAGTACGTCGCATTACTCACATAAGTTGCACTTTTCACTTAAGTGGAATCCGTATGTTCGTTTGGCTGGAAGCAAGTTATTTTACTTTATAAAGTTTTAAATTTGAATATTTTTCTTACACACACACACACACACACACACACACACACACACACGCACACACACACACACACACATCGCTTTGCTTCAGAAGGCATTTATTAACCCCCGGAGCCATGTGGAGTTCTTATATAATGGATGGATGCACTTTTTTGAGCTTCAAACTGATGGTTGCAGACCACTGCCATTATCAAGGTCGGAGTGTCAAGGTTTTTATTAATATAACTCTGATTGTATTCGTCTGAAAGAAGAAAGTCATATACACATGTGAGTAAATCATGAGGTAATTTTCATTTTAAAGTGAACTACTCCTTTAAAGGGATAGTTCACCCAAAAATTCTTACGAAGAAAGAAACTCGTACAGGTTTGGAACAACTTGAGGGCAAGTAGGCCTACATGATGACAGAATTTTTTTATTTTTGGGTAAACTATCCCTTTAACTGACACACAACAATAAAATATAATAATTACACTGTGTTAACCTTCAGTTTTGAGGTAGCCTAAAATGGTTTGTGAGACAATTAGCGTCCTAATGAAAAGATTATGTGCAATCGGAAACATTTCACTGACAGTGGTGGGGGAGAGTAACTTCAGTCCTATCTTAATGGCCAATTTATTTCCTGCTTAAGACTGTATTGGATAGGACCGAGGCAGAGATAGAAAACGCTCTCAAGAGTCTCGTCAGCACTGAGTTCAGATAAGGGAAGAGTATGTGGCCCGGAGCAGCATTTAGCAGATTGATACACGTAGCTAAGAGCAGTATTTAGCAACAGGCAGACAGAGTGGAGACAATGGCCACTTCAGGAGATCAGATAAGTGTGTGTGTGTGTGTGTGTGTGTGTGTGTGTGTGTGTGTGTGTGTGTGTGTGTGTGTGTGTGTGTGTGTGTGTGTGTGTGTGTGTGTGTGTGTGTGTGTGTGTGTGTGTGTGTGTCGGGTCATTGTCCACTGCGTGACACAGCAGCTCTACAGGAAGAGATCTGGTTAGAGACTTACTTAGTGAGCCAGTGACAGACAAGGTTAAGACACGGGAGGCCTGGATCTTCACTTCTGTCTTGTCACTCTGAAAGACACACACACACAAAAACTTGTTCCACAGTTCTAAAGGAAGTGGGAACTGGCCGAAGGGCTAAAGGTTAAGCTGACTTCATTCCATCTAATTATTTATGAAATGTTGAAACCCCATTGTACAGAAATGTTTAAGTTCCGCAAACTGTAATATATCTCTCTACTGTAACCTACACTAAATCCTGCAGGGTCAAAATGAAAAACAAGGTTTAAAAGGACATGAATAAACTCAACTGAATCTAGTTCTTAAGTAGAACTGCATCCAAATGTTAAATCACTAACAATAGGAATGTGAAAAACAACAAGAACTCTGAAGCTACTGCTGGAACTTGTTGAAGCACACAGAAATTTTAAAATGGGACAGAGAGAGTGGCGGCATTTAAACAGACTCGAAACGCCAGATTTACCAGAGATCATCTTGTGTCTGTGAGGACACTGACTGTGCTTTTATTACATCAGAAGAGATGTTTTGGACATTTTGTCAGTATAAAGACTAGACAAGTAGAAAAAGACTCTCATGCTCCCTAACAATGCTTGCGCCACACATCTGTCCACACTTAAGAGACATCACTCAACTGTCTCCATATATAAACACACTCATGTCTCCTTGCAAGACATACTCGAACTAAATGGAATACCGGCAAAACTGCATTTTAACCATCTCAATGTCAAAAAATGCATTTCACATGCAATCACATTTAAAACATGGGCAACTGACTGCCATTGCCATTTTTGTGTCCTTCAGCATCAAGGCACGAAATTATCCCACCATCAAATATATAAAAATTGGCCTGACAGATATTGAATTGAAGTGTCTTGCCAGACAGTGAGTAAAAAGATCTCTCTGAATGCTTTTTTTGTTTGGAGTCGCCAACCGCATCTTGTAAAAATGATTTATCGAGCACAAGGTGAAGTGTACTAATGAGTGTGGTGTTTATGGAGAAGGGTTTGGTCCAGTGTGAGTGAAGGTTCTTTGATGTCTCAGTCCAGAGCAAGCTGTGCAGACATTATATCACCTTGACTTCTTCTTAAAGGGAAAGAGTAATTAATTTTGTGCAGAAGAGATGTGGTCACCTTTTTGGCACACAATGCCTCCTTTTGTTCTCTCCCTTGAGTCCATCTAATGGGGAACAAGTGTCTCCAGCTTATCCGCTCTACTTGTCCGTGTGATCGAGTGATTACTATTATTCTAGGTCACAGCGAAAGCAATGCAGACCAATGTTACATTCAACACTAACTCAAGCCACAAAAACCAGAGCAGCAGCACAAGTCAGGGCTCACATAAGAGTTGTGTCTTTCCAGGTGAAAAAGAAGTACACTTAATGGCATACCTTTAAAAAGAGTACTTATTACAGAAATAATATTCTTTAAAAGAATATACTTAAAGGTGCAGTAAGCGATTTCTGAAAACAGCTGTTGAAAGTGGATTGACTGAGCACTTGCAGCCAATCAACAATAGGGGGTGTGTCCATTCATAATGGCAGAGGAGAGAGAGTGAGCCAATCAGCAGTAGGGGTCGTGTCCACTCATGATCGGGGAGGAGAGAGAGTTAGCCAATCAGCAGCAGGGGGTGTGTCCACTCATGATAGGGGAGGAGAGAGAGTGAGCCAATCAGCAGTAGGGGGCGTGTCCACTCATGATAGGGGAGAGAGAGTTAGCCAATCATCAGCAGGGGGCGTGTTCACTCATGTTGGGGAGGAGAGAGAGTGAGCCATTAGGGGGCGTGTTCACTGATGATGGGGTAGGAGAGAGAGTTAGCCAATCAGCAGCAGGGGGCGTGTCCACTCATGATAGGGGAGAGAGAGTTAGCCAATCAGCAGCAGGAGGCGTGTCCACTCATGTTGGGGAGAGTTAGTCAATCAGCAGCAGGGGGAGTGTCCACTCATGTTGGGGAGGAGAGAGAGTGGGCCAATCAGCAGCAAGGCTTGTCGTTCGTTCATCATCTTTATTTTCCATGAAGCTTTATTTTCCATAGCTTCTGCTATGATAAAGAGACATCTACTCTTGCATTGTGTGGTCGTGCATTTTGGGGGCCGAGCAATGAAGGGAGGGGTGTGTTTGTTTGGGTTGATTTCACATGTTTCTCATAAATCGCTTACTGCACCTTAAACTGAATGTAATGTTTTTGCACACTTAACTGCATGTTAAACGCAATTAAATGAAGTATTATAGTTTAAATTTATATTAAATGCAATAGTTTCACTTTCTTGGCCCACTTAATTAGGAATTATACATCTTTATATGTAATTTTCAAAGTATACTGCTGAAATTACTGATAAGCATTTATGGTAAACTTAAGTATGGCTTTTCTATTTAAACTTTTATGTAATGTATTTAAATATATATATATATATATATATATATATATATATACTTTTAACATCTGAAGTACACTGTAAGTGCAAATTCAATACAATCAAGTGCACTTCTTCACAGGCTCAGAATTAATATACTATCCATGCACATGTTTTGCGCAAAGCTTTTTTTTATTTAGATGAGAAAAGCATTCCTTTTAACTTTGTGCACATTGCACAAACTGGGAATGGGATCAAACAAATTCATAGAATTAACCACTACATAACACTCTCATAACATTATCACATCGTGTTTGTTTAAAATCCCAGCTACAGTGGTGAGTATGTGGCAAACAGGGCTGTAGAACAGGCATTTGCCCAAAGCGAAGTTCTGGTTGTTTGTTCAGGGATCACCCCAGCAGGAATGAGGAGCTTCTGTCACTCAAGCTTTCACCCTGCTGTCTGTGTCTGTGCTTTATCTGCGTCTCAACTGCCAGCTCTTCTGCCCCAACCAGTCATGTCACATGCAAAAACATCAGTCTGAAGACTGAACCTCATCAAAGCCAAGTATTATCTCATGTTGCTATGACACACTCAACAAATAAGGTCTGATTATCACTTAAATTATGAGCTGTGTGACCCATATTATAGAACAAAACAAGAAAACTGTATGGTAAGGGTGTGTTTAAGACAAGTGGTCATGAAAGTCCATGATGTAATAATCACTCTGTTTAAATATAAACGAAAGTACTGAGTGAACACCTCCTTCCAGAGCAGACTATGGCCCCCCTCAGGAAAATGTGCTTCATTAAGATTTAAAATGCTGTCATTTGGCTCCCCCTGCTGTTTGAAAGATCCAGTTACACTATTAGCATTTTGCACTTTCTGTTCTGTTCTATCGTCCCAAAGTAGATAGGGGGATCCTAATTCGAGTGTTTATTATGCACTATTCTATGCCATTCTGTGTATAAACAGTGTGAGTAGTGTGTTCACACTGAAAGCATCAAAAAGAAAAAGGTGTATCTTACAAATCCAGATGATGCACTTAATTAAATGAAAAAATGTGGAATGGTGGACGTTTCATGGACTTCAAGATATATTTCACCCAAAAATGAAAATTCTGTCATTATCTACTCACCCACATGTAGTATTAACACAATATTAATCTCCAACGCCTTCACGAGAGCACCACGACGCATGCATGTTGCGCTGATGAGAAAGCAGACGTAGTTGTGAATGCCGGTTGAAGATTAATATTTTGTAAGTGGTAAATTATATGTTTTTGCACAAAGCACCCACGTCACTTCATAAAATTGAGGTTAAACCACTGGAGTCAAATGAATTACTTTAATGATGATTTAATCTCTACTTTCTGGGACTTGGAAGTGGTAGTTGTGTAGAATGTCAATGGATAGACAGAAATCTGTCAGATTTCATCAAAAAGATCTTTATTTGTGTTCCGAAGATGATCAAAGGACTTACGGGTTTGGAACGATTCTTTTGTCCACTTTCATCCTCTTCTGTTCTGATATATTCAAATGTATGGGCTTTATCAGATCTTTCAATAATGGACTAAATGCACAATTTACACATGATCGCGACCGGAGACAACGTAAAAACATACAGAGAGCAGCAGCTTTAGTTTCTGCTCTGACAGACCCAAGACCAGCCGAACGCTGTGAGCAGGGGCGTCGGACTGGGGGTAAAACCAGTACTGATTACCAGGGCCCCAAGGGGATGAAGGGCCCTTGAAAAGTCTGGAATACAGACATCCCAATTCTCCCGGAAGTTTGATAGCGTCTCCCTGATGCCCGCAAATTAGTTAAAATCTCCCGGAATCTAGAAGGCGAATGCGAGACAGAACATCTGTGCGCATAACATACATAGCGCGTGCGCAATCCAACCCCCCCCCCCCCCAACCCCCCCCGTCAACAATCCAAAAAGTATTTTATTTGGAACATAGGGGCCCATCAGGACTGACTATACATAGGGCCCGGGATCTTGTGCTACGCCCCTGGCTGTGAGTGTGTGTTAGAATGTGTGTTTCGAATGTGTTTTTGACCTTTGGAAGTGGTTGAAAGTGAACAAGCTCAACATTTTTAGACCGCGTTTACACCTGTATTTAGTCCCGTCCAGTTGTGATTGTTTTAAGACTCTGATCACTGATCTACACAACGAACTAGACCTGCAAGTGCAAGCTCTGTTGCTGTATACAGGGTCTTAGTGCATAGTGTGTCATTTGGGACACAACTAATGAGTTTTGGTTAAATGCTTGGAATAAGGTTTGTGGTTCACACAAGTTCAAAATGTTTTATTTCTAAAACATAGGCTATAATGGGCTACATCAGTAATACCCACTCGTGATTTTTTTAAAGCTTTTCCTTGAAAGAGGTAGCTAAACGTGTCTAAATGGGAGGTTGTTGGTGTCACGGGCATTAAAGGTCATCACACCGAGCCGGTAAATCTCACTAGTCTGCTTTCATAGCATTGTGATCATTATCACACTCTTGCAAACTATTTTAACTCAAACTCTTAGTTGAAGTCATGCAACCATGATTGTTCGTTTAAATGCTGCGTTCATGTAATTACTGTAATTACAAGATAACAACAATCTGAGCTATTCAAAAAATTGGCAAAATTAATAGCAGTCATGTGGTACAGTGGTCACATGGTACAAGTCGGAGCTACGAGTTGTATTTACGAGTTCTACATGGACGTGAACCCTTTTTACAAGTGGGAATCTCATAATTACTGTAGCCTATACTTCCGACATGGCGTGAACGCACCTAAAGCATAACTTTTGCTTTTTACTTCTGCCGATTGTATTTTGGCTCCAAAAAAGTTGTTCATTTGTAAAGATTATCATGGTGAACTAAACGTGTAAGAATCAAAAACTAGTTGGTCACGGAGCTTATTTTCTGCAGTAATCCAAAAGCCAAAGAAAAGGCTAATACGGCATATTCCAAAATGTCACAAAAGGACACAAAAATGTCCTTGATCACGTCATTTTCACAACTTTCAAAACTGTTTTATGGAGTTTTTGTCTACATATTTCGGAAAGATGTTTAGTCGGCTGAACAATCGGTTATGTTGTTTTTGTAACATTACAATCAATTGAGCACACTATACTTCTGTCCCTTACAGACTCATTTTTAATCCTGTCAAAATTAAATATGGCACTACCCTGATTAAGGGCTTTTTTTGTCGATGGAACCAGGGTTACGCTGTTACTTCCAGGTTGGCCTGCAAAATTGTCATCAGGTCAGCAATCTATAAAAACAGCTTTTCAAAAAAAAAAAAAAAAAACCTTGTCAGCTTGCAAACAAACAGAGCAATGTTATGAAAGCACTGTTGAAATCAGTTTAAGAAAAGTCTGTAAAAAGAGGGCATTGTAGGCCTATAATAATATGAAGGAAGTTTCTGTAGGCTATTGATTTTTTCACAGGTGTTTTACCCATAATTTGCATCTCGAATCGCATTGGGTTGTGTTGGGTTAAAGGAACAGTCTGTAAACTTATCTAGTAGGCTACCTTTTCCATTCTTCTACAGATTTTACTCTTACATTGTACAAATTATTTAAAGTTATATTCTGTACATAGCCTATTAAACTGACGGAAGAGCTGATGGAAGAAATTATTTTAACATCTAAAGAAAGAAAAACACACTTTACCTTTACATACCTTTAAGACTTTGATCACTGATCTACACAAAGAACTACAGAGCTGCAAGTGCAAACTTTTTCCCTGTTGCTGACAGGTTTCTGAGACCTCATTACTTCATATGAGTGCAAGCCAACACAAACTACCCCAGTCAAAACTGAAATCTAACCTGAAGGCAGGTATTAATGAAGACACATTCTCATAATTATAGAGAGAAATAGATTATAATCTGCAGCTGAGGTCATATTTTACTACAGTTATACTACAGTTACCATGATACACTTCCAAAACACAGTTAACAGGCATTCAATGGCTATTTCGTCCTTTTGGGATCTGTCATATTAATTGGATCATGAAACTCAAACCGATCCAGTTTTCTCACACTAAATATTACTCCGAAAATATAGTAACTTGCTGTTCTAAACAGTATGTTTGTATGGAATTGTGACATTTGGAATTTATTATGAAAAGAGGATTTGAGGCCACCAGAGGGCACCATTTTACTAACTTATATACATTTCTATTTGACACCAACTCAATTGTTCAAATGGGGAACAGCGTTTTTCTTTTTTAAAATGATAAAATGTATTTTTTAAAAATAAAGCTTTATCAATACTATAATTACTGTTCACTGATATAATGAGAACTAATTCTGGTTTCAACACAAGAAATGTATTATTATTTTGAACTTTTTATTCATCAGTGAATCCTGGAATATTGAACTGCTTTCAACACTGATAATAATCAGAAATGTTTATTGAACAGCAAATCATCATATAAGAATGATTCCTATAGGATCATGGAGTAATGATGCTGAAAATTCAGCTTCGATCACAGAAATAGTTTTTACATTGCAATATTATTACTGCTTTATTTCATTTTTGATTAAATAAATCCAGCCTTGGTGAGCATTAGACTTCTTTCAAAAACATAAAAAATACTGACACCAAACTTTTGTATGTTTTGTAGTTCTAGATAGTAATGCAAAGTACTACAAAATGAGCCAAAACGTTGATGCCACCTAACAAAGGACGACAGTGAGACGTCCAGTCCACATAGCAGGTATGACATATGTCTTCCTGTCGACAGGGTCAGATTCTAACAAGCCCACATCTGGCCCAAAACAAGCAAACGGTGCTACTCATCTCTTCCACATTGTGTTAGTGTAAGGACAAGGGGTCAGGAGAGAAACCAGGAGTTGCATTACACAAGCCGCAAGAAATGCTCATCCAATTACTACTGCTTGTTTTGTGTGGCCAAAGCATGACATAGTCTCTGAATCTCGCAGTGTAAATAAAGAACTGAATATGTGTTTACAATTAAGATAGACATCAGAAGATATACAGGAAAAAGACTTGATCAAAGAGGTAAAGAATAAAGATGAGCAATGCAGGTAGTCTACTGTGTGTGTGTGTGTGTGTGTGTGTGTGTGTGTGTGTGTGTGTGTGTGTGTGTGTGTGTGTGTGTGTGTGTGTGTGTGTGTGTGTGTGTGTGTGTGTGTGTGTGCGTGCGCGTGCGTGCGCGTGTGTGTGTGTGTGTGTGTGTGTGTGTGTGTGTGTGTGTGTGTGTGTGTGTGTGTGTGTGTGTGTGTGTGTGTGTGTGTGTGTGTGTGTGCGCGTGCGTGTGTGTGTGTGTGTGTAGAGAGATAGGAAACAGACAGCAAGATTATTCAAGGTGAGCACCTAAGGGTATCATCTAAAATACAAAGTTTACATGACAACAGCTAAAATTAGGTAAACCTTCAAAAATCCTTAATCTTTTCTCCTTTTGAGAAATAAAAAAAACCACAAGAGAATTATGACCATTTAAAAAAAACATTTTATGATTACTAAAATAAAAAATGTCTGCGTATAATAGGATTATATATATATTATATATATTATGACTATACCCTCATGTCATGATTCGATACGTCACGATACTGAACTCACGATATGACTGCGATACTCCAAGACACATGATAAAAGATTAACAAAAAAATGTACCGTTGATTAAAATGCTACATTTGCTCTTACATTGTGTGTGTA
Organism: Gila orcuttii; assembly: GCA_026230005.1. Lineage (NCBI taxonomy): Eukaryota > Metazoa > Chordata > Actinopteri > Cypriniformes > Leuciscidae > Gila > Gila orcuttii. The sequence continues at coordinate 6,391,726 of JAPDVR010000015.1, read as the reverse complement.
AATGAATAGACTTGGACTTGGTGCTGAAACACAACACACAGGACAATAGAGACACCAGAATAAACATATTCATGATTCTGTAGCTGAAAATACTGAATTATTTTAGATGAATATTCTTCATCAGGACATTATCAGGACCCGTAAATATTAACCCATTGCATTATTATACATTATTTTCAAAATTAAATATAGTAGTTTAATGTAGTACTGACACTAAAACTCTGTAAACTTCGATTTTTTTTCTCAGTTTTTTCTCACAAACTTTCACCTTGGGTGAAATATACACAACACAGATTGTCACAATCCACGATACATATTGTTGCATTTTTGTATTGTGATATATTGTGACACGATATATTGTATTATTACCTTTAATTCTGTTAAACAATTTAAGAGCACATTTATATTTAAGATATTCATAAAACAGTGGCAGTGGACGCTATTGTATAGACACAGACTAGTTAAGAGAGTCAACTATAGACAGCAGGGTTATGGTGGGAGGTCATGCCGGTGGACAATAGTACCGTTTGTCACTCTCAGCTTTTGTGTTTTTCCAAGCAAACTCCCCGCTCTCCTGGGGCCAGAGCGTCCTCTTTCCCCGTCTCATTCTCTCCATCTCTTTCTCTGTCCGTGTTTCTCCTTCTCTCCCCTCTGCCCAGGACTGTGGGGTCACACAGAAGCACTGGGGCACAACAAACAAACAGCCTTACAGCAACGTGTGGGTCAGGAGAAGGAGCCGAGACCAAATATGTTGAAGTCATTAGCTCCATGGGGAGGGCCACCCACCCTGACCCTGCCTGTCTATATGAGCCTCCTCGCGCTTATGAACACACACCCGGTGCCCGGGACCCAGGGCTTACCCCAGCTTGACATTCAGGGATGATAGGAGACTAAAACTGATATCTAGTTACACAATAAATCTCACTAAATTCTCAACTGACTGAGAACGAGGAGCAGAGCGGCTCAGTGTAACAGTAATACAAAGGTTTCTTTCTCTGGCATTTATTAAACAGGGATATTTTCTTATATGTTTGAGGGGAAATTTAAATAATCGGGTACACTTTATTTTAAAGTGACGAAGTTACATTGTGCTTACTCAAATAAGTAATGAGTAATATAAAGCAACTGCATGTACGTACTATAGAGTTACAGTTTGGTTTAGGGTTAGTTACCTGTAATTAATTTACTGTTATTGCTAGTAAATACATGTAACATGTAACTACGTCACCTTAAAATAAAGTGTTACCAAATAAACATATATATATATATATATATATATATATATATATATATATATATCACATATTTTAAAACATGAAAAAATGAAATTACAAAATAATAACCAATTACAGAATTCAATACAATGAAACTATGCAATGAGTAGGAATTAAAGAAAATTAAATTATTGAAGACTTAAGTAGCTAATTGTTTGCATATATATATATATATATATATATATATATATATACAATTTTTGTATATTTTTCTAATATAACATTTCATTCTATGAATATTATATATATAGATATACACACACACACACAATTTATGTATATATATTCATAGAATTAAATATATTACAAAAATATACAAAATTGTTTGTGTGTTTAGGCTATATATATATATATATATATATATATATATATATATATATATATATATATATATATATATATATAATATTCATAGAATGAAATGTTATATTATAAAAAAACATACAATGAAATATATTACAAAAATATTTAAAAAATGGTGTGTTTACACACACACACACACACACACACACAGACACACATATATATATATATAGCCTATATATACAAACAATTACTTAACTCTTCAATAGTTTCATTTTCTTTCGTTCCTACTCATTTCTTAGTTTCCTTATATATATATATATATATATATATATATATATATATATATATATATATATATATATATATATATATATATATATATATATAATTAAATGTTATATTATAAAAATATACTTAAAATTATGGGTGGGGAGGACTGCTGAAAAAGAACATATAAATATGCCACTGTGTAAAGAATGTATTAAGACTTGTGTCTGGTGTTTGACAGAATGATGGTCCACGCAGACGTGTCTGTTTTACCCATCACGGAGCTTGAGGCGATGACGTCAGCACAGGGCGCTCCTCCAATAGTAGAAAAGACAACAGCACTCACGCGCTATTTAAAGTCAAGCAGTTGAGCTGGAGAGTGAAAGTGCAAATACTTACCGGGAGGAAGACGCTTTATCCTTGACTTCATTCGGGTATTTGGCGACATAGATGGCGGATTCAAACAAGCAGTTGACGTCGTTTTTCATAGAGGACATTTTATCCTTAAAAGAGGATAAAAAAGATGACGACAGAACAGACAAACGAACAGGTATTGTGCCTTGCAGTTGCAGCAGTGTTGTTTTTCTGTGTACATTTCTTAGTTAGTTAGTTCACTCTAAAAAGTATGGGTTGTTTCAATCCATGTTTGGCTCAAACATGGAAAAAACCAACGGTTAAAAATGTAAACTCAATGGTTGGATTTGTCCATATTTGACCCAAACATGGGCTGAAACAACCCAGCATTTTTTTTTGGGTGTTAGTTAGGCAGTTATATTATTTGCATATCCATCTAAATTAAGTAGGTACCGTATGTAGGTAGTTTAGGTTCGTTAAAGGTAAACCATACATGGCTTGACCTCGCCATTAAACAGGTTTCTGTCATGTTTAGATGTAGCCTATACTGAAGACCAGTTTTCCAGTGAGAAAATATGAGTTTAACTTCACATCTTGTACTTGCCTTCACAGATTGTCTGAACTCTGAGGATAATAAATCTTCGCCAGAGGTGACGGGTGGCGTGAAGAAGAAGCGCTCGCGGGCCGCGTTCACGCACCTGCAGGTGCTGGAGCTCGAGAAGAAGTTCAGTCGTCAGCGATACCTGAGCGCGCCGGAGCGCGCACACCTCGCGAGCGCGCTGCACCTCACGGAGACTCAGGTGAAAATCTGGTTCCAGAACAGGAGATATAAAACCAAACGGAGGCAGTTAACGACCGAGAACGGCAAGGAATACTTTCAGAAATCAGACGCGACCGCTATGGCTGCTACAGAAGAGGGCTTTTTCAGAGCGTCACTTTTAGCGACAGTCTATAATAAATCATTTCCATACCGGCCTTACGTGTATGACTTGCACGGATTGAGAGCATGGAGACCAGCACTGTGATTATGACTGGGATTTTAACTTGGACTTTGAGAATGTTCTCAGATTATTGTGAATAATATTCTTTATTATGGTGTTTTTAAAATATTGTACAGCTTTGTATTCTGTGTAATAAAATATTTTTTTCAAACTGTCTCCATTGATAATTGTTCATTCATCCTCACTCCATCTACACCTTTATTCCCATTTTAAAAATTCATTTAAGAAGTCCAAGAGCTTCCTTCATGGACTGAGAGACAAATATACTTACCTTTATCTTGCATTTATCTCCACTAAAGTATTATGTTAACATGTGAACTCTTGAAATGCATATTTGTCTTATCTAGCTAAACAGGTCTAGCATTCTTTTATAAGGAACTATTTTTTTATCTCTCTCTCAAGAGACTGCTACTTCAAAAATATGAATCTTAATAAAAAAAAAAATATATATATATATATATATATATATATTTATTTATTCAAGGAAAATAGTGCAACCTATCATTTATTGGCCTACATTTTAGCCACTAATTTGCAAAAGAGTAAATTGCCTTGAGAATATGTTCCAGGCTCATATATGGCCTTCGATAATTCATGTGTTCTCAAAGTAACATATTTCAGTGTATGTGGTTCTAAAGTTTTTCTTTCTTTGGACTTCAGTGAAAGTTTTCTCGCATACATCATTATTCTGTCTAATCTCGAAATCATAAAACTGATCTATAAGAACTAATTCCTAAAAGCGCTCCATTGTTTAACAAGGATTGCAATTATACTTCAGCCTGAACACTTGTCGTTCACAAGCCATACCAGCTGATAAATCAAGAGGAATCTTTTTGTAAAACATGCGGGCCTGCTCAAAATAGAAGTTTAACGTTGCTACAAGAGATAGCAATCTCGAGCACCCCTATCCTTTTCCTATTCAACTTAAGTTGACTTCAGCAGAGCAATGGCTTGAACAGCCTCGACCGGAGGTGGTCTGTTGTCTGAGTGATACAGGCTTCTCCAGGAAAGATGACATGATTTACCCTGTAAAGTGATGGTCTAATCAGTGAGTCATGAGAACAGGTTTGCAAAGGGCTCTGAGTCTGAGACCACAGGATCTCCCAACCTGAAAAATGTAAGTTTACACACAAAATTCCCAACATTCTGTGAATATGTCTGCAAAACTTATTCCTCAGGAAGTAACTCCCATGTAGGTCATCCGTCACCTGTCTTTAAAGACCTCTCAGGCATAACCAGACCCCTTTAGCTATTTCTACAAAGACATGTCTCAGTAAGTGTATGGCATTTCATGAATAGGAAGTGTTTGTTACAGGGGTGTTAAAATGAGGTATGTTTGCACTCCAGAACATCAAAAACGTAATAGTTTTTGCTAAATAGTTTTGAATGTCATCTCATTTGAATGTAAACTTAAAAAGTGTAAACTTAAACAATATATCTTATTCATTATATATATAAAACTAAACTATGTATACACTCTCCGGGCAAAAAAAAAAAAGGGCTAAACACTTAAAGTTTAATTGTCTAATTGGTCAGGAAATTAGCCAAATTTAAGAGAATGCACTACTTAAAAAGCTATTGCTGTCTCAGAAAAACATCAAAAACTTTTTGTCAGAATATGGGAAGTTGTGTGTGGAGCGATGAATCACAATGAAACACGAGTTAGATGGTGATGCTCCAGTGCGACGTCTTCGAAAATCTGCTGTGAGATATAATAATAAATGCATCTCTACAGTGAAGCATGAAGAAGAATATCATTGTGTGGGACGCCTTTATTGGTTTTTATTGCTTTGGAGTACATGAGAATATTGCAGGAAGTCTTGCTTCCTACAAATGAAAAGTTGTTATCTAAAAAGGAATGATCAGATTTTATTTTTCAACAAGACAATGTTCCTGCAAAGACAACCAAGAAGTGGCTTGAGAACAAGTCCAGTAGGCTCATGTATTGGGCAGGTCAGAGTCCAGATTTGAACTCTATAGTGAATATTTGGTCTCACATTAAACTCAAACGAACTGGGAGACATTTTTCAGCTACTCATGAACTGTTTGAAGCCATTAACATTGAGTGGAACAACACCGACTCCTCTTCCTGTAAAAAAAGCTGTCTGCAAGTTGGGGAAGTTACTTTATCTACAGTATTAGTGCAACTCTTGCTAATTTCCTGACCAGTGATTTGTGATTAAAATGGTTAAGGCAATTAAAAGACCACTAAATATTTTGCCATTTTTAGCTAGGCCCGTTTTCTTGTCCAGGAGTGTATATATACACCTAATATATGTACACTCATTGGACCGCTTTTGCCTTCAGAACTGCCTTAATTCTTTGACAAGGTGCAGGAAACCTTCCTCAGATATTTTGGTCCATATTGACATGATAGCATCACACAGTTGCTGCAGATTTGTCGGCTGCACATCCATGATGTGAATCTCCCAAATCATTCCAAACCTGCTCTATTGGATTGAGATCTGGAGACTGTGGAGACCGTTTGAGTTTAGTGAACTCATTGACATGCTAAAGAAACCAGTTTGAGATGATTTGAACTTTGTGACGCGTGTTATCCTGCTGGAAGTAGTCATCAGAAGAAGTGGTCATAAAGGAATGGACATGGTCAGCAACAATACTCAGGGAGACTGTGGCGTTTAAGCGATGCTCAATTGTTATAAGGGTCCCAAAGTGTGCCAAGAAAAATCCCCAACTCAATTACACCAGCAGCCTGAACCGCTGATACAAGGCAGGCTTATCCATGCTTTCATGTTGTTTACGCCAAATTCTGACACGACCATCTGAATGTCGCAGCAGAAATCCAGACTCATCAGATCAGGCAACGTTTTTCCAATCTTCTCTTGTCCAGATTTGTTGAGTACGTGTGAATTGTCGCCTCATTTTCTGTTCTCAGCTGACAGGAGTGTCACCGGTGTGTGTCTTCTGCTGCTGTAGCTCTTCTGCTTCAAGGTTGGACGTATTGAACGTTCAGAGATGGTCTTCTGCAGGCCTCGGTTGTAACGAGTGGTTATTTGAGTTTCTGTTGCCTTTCTATCAGCTGAAACCAGTCTGGCCATTCCTCTGGCATCAACAAAGCATTTTCACCCACAGAACTGCCACTCACTGGATATTTTCTTTTTTTCAGACCATTCTCTGTGAACCCTAGAGATGGTTGTGCGTTAAAAGCTCAGCTCGTGAAACAACACCAGCTCGTCTGGCAATGCCACGTTCACCTTTCTTCCCCATTCTGATGCTCAGATTGAACTTCAGGAGATCGTCTTCACCATGGCTACTAGTTGCTGCCATGTGATTGGCTGATTAGATATTTGCTTTAACAGGTGTGCCTAATAAATCGTCTGGTAAATATACAGTACACAACTCTATAGTTCATGTTTATATAGTTATTAAACTTTCAATAATTTCTATTTGTATGGCTATTTAGCATATATTCATGAGCATTTAATCAATTCTGTAATATAATAATAATAATGATGATAATAATAATAATGTCCTTATGTTACTTGCCTTACTGCATAACTTCACTGTGATGTTACTGCAGGAATGTTTCTATCTGGCAACAGTTTCTTTCAGTGATTGACGGGAATGATTTTAGTGTTTCAAACATGAAATAGCAGGAATTCTCCACTTCCCATTGGTCAAATGATTGAAACCAGTTTCATCTAAAACTCAAACCTGTCAGGTGAAGTCTGACTTTGACATCAAACTTGTTCTAGGTTTGTTCCTTTTTCTTTCAGTTGAAGCTTGCGGATCCACCCAGCGAGGGCATATCCACCCGCATATTTCTATCTCTACAACAATGTCATGCCACTTAATAATAGTAATCTGTGTGGAGACATTGTTTTGGTTTGTGAGATAAGAGCGGGCCGGGATACAGGGGTTCTCCGAAACAGAGACGGCTTCATCTAATGCCACCCACTTGGCTTGGCTCCAGAGGAACTCTGGAATTTTGTGTGTTAATCCATTTCTGTCTATTCGTATCAATATCCTCACTTTGCGAAAATATGTTCTGTGTTACATAATTACCCATCAAAGTGCACTTCTCATATTGTACACGCAAACACAGGAGAATTCGTCGTGATGTCATGAAAACGTGTGGGATTGGCTTCAATTCCATTCTCTCAAATATGTTTTTCAATTGGCAGAGAGAATGAAATATGCGCTTTTGTTATTGTTAACAGAGAAACAGGCAAACCGTGCGAAATGTATAATGCAAAACAATTTTGACTGACAGCTAAAGGGATAGTTCGCTCCAAAATCGAATCATTATTTGCTCACCCTTATGGATTTCCAAACCTGAATTACTTTATGGCTTTCGTCTGTGAAAGACAAAAGGAGAATTTCTGAAGAGTCTCCCTGAAGCTGTTTCACTTACAAGAACATTCCACTGCCGACAATTAATTAATAAATAATTGTCCATATGACAAATTTTCTGTTGCATTTTTTCTGGAGCCCTTAACTACCTTAGCTACCGGGACGCCTAAGTTTACTTCACTATATCACAATTAAATCCTAATCTAATCATAACAAACTGTATATCGTTGGAAAGGTCTAAGACTCCTAAATAGATATTTTAGCACTGTTTTTTCTTACAAATTATGTAGGAATAGTAATAGATGAATTTGTGACAAGAGTGCACCTCAAAAAATCTACGTCATAACAGAACCTTTGTCACAAAAAGTCGACACACACACACTTTTAATAATTGAAACTGGTTTTCATGCTAAAAGTTCATAATAAAACATATAATATAGTATTTGCCAATTAAAATATATAAAATAATATCCTCTAAAAAGTATAATATATACATTATCTTCTAAAATATAATATTATCTTTTTTATCACCTTTTTTATTACATCACATATTTTAGTAGTTATCATAAATTAGGTATCATTTGAAAGCTTACGAACTCAGAATCCATCCTGTGAAAATAGTTTTAAAATGGGATGTTGCGTTACCATAGAAACGGTACTCTAAATTATTTTATCGGGCTCCTCCCCTTTTGGGCGTCATAATGTTTCATAATTTATGATCAAAACCTTTTCTAATTTTGACAAAACATATTGTCAGAAAGGTCTGAGTCTCAAGGTTCCATATTTTGTGACAGAAGTGATATTTGGACAGTAATTTTGAATTTGTTATGGCAGAATGCATACAATTAAATTCAATGGAATGTAAGTCACCCGGTGGCTATTTTTGGTATTACGCCTAAACAAAATCTCATGGGAACTTCAATTTTTGTGATATCAACTTCAAATTTGGAACACAACTTGGTTAGATATATGGCTTTGATTTTATAGTAATTTTATAGTAAAAAATATTTTGTAAAATATATATTTTATATAAAAGAAAAAATATTAAGTACAGTATATTTGATTTACTGTAAATTTAAACTTCCATAACTTTTTCATACTTTAATTTTTTGAAGTGCTTTCACTTCAGCAATAATCTGCTGAGTGTTTTCTTTAAAACAAGACAAAACTTAGGTCTATATTCCATTCCAAGCATTCTTGAATTACAACCATTTTAGTTTGAATAGTGCATTTTAATGTCCATTCTGTACAAACAATACAATAGTCACTATTAAAGAAAAATATAAAACAAAAAAAGCATGACAGTAAGTAAATAATGAGAGAATTTTCATTTTTGGTTAAACTTTTATTTAATTTGACAATAGTGGGACCACAGTACTTGTCCAGGCCTGTGTCACTCATGTCAAAGCTAGCTTTTCTCTCTGATGAAATCTGCTGTCAAGCCACACCTTAATTATTCATTTTGTCTACTTGTCAAAATGCATTATGTATCTTACCCAATAATTAGGCACTTCAGTACATAATGTATTGCCTTGCAACCTCTTCATGCTTACCTGCATTACAGCATTATTAGAGAATAGGTAATCTGAGTCAGACAAAAGCGCATGGGAAATATTGATGTGAAGTGTTTGGTGTCCTGGTAAAGCTGGGGTATAGAGGAGTCAGGCGAGTTGATCTGTTAAGCGCTCTTTCTGAACCTCTACAGGTGGAGGTCAGGAGGGGTGGAGTATGTGACCCCCCAGGTGTCACGGAGAACGAACAAAGCTTTTGATAATGACTCAGTCACCTCATCCAACACCTGCCAATCAAATTAGACTGCTCTCTCACGCAAGTACGGGTGGAGCTGTTGAAACTTATTCCACCATACATACAGACCCATTTTGGGCTTTAAACAGGTCAAACAACCTTGTGGCTTGAATATGAGGCATAGTGAATTTGGTACTCTGAACACAATTCCATACATTTTATATATTATTTTAAAGTCCCCCTGAGGTGAAAAACAAGTTTTTAATGTTGTTTATATGTCTATGTGGCATTTTAAAGTGCTTTTAAACAAACCATGTGCAAATTCTTAAGTCAACACCATTGCTGAGTATTTTCTCCTTAAAACTGCAGTGAAATAAGACAAAAAAGTCTCAAAATTACGGCGGTTTTAACACGCTGTGGTTTCTGACGTCACAAAGGTTATCCCGGTATATTTTTTTGTTGATATAGCCTAAAAACCAGCTAGATTTAGCAATATAGCGGGTGTATGATGTATATATAACGATGTTATGATTAACTATATGCCTTTCTCCACTGATGTTCTGAGTTGTTTAAAGCGTTTCTGATGATTGTTAGAAGGCAGACTGAGATGGCGAACGGGAACAAGGTTTGTGTAACATTAGCAACACATTATTTCGGTTTGATAACATAGTCAAGCATAAGGCTAATCATATTAATAACCATTATGTGTCAGACGTTGAAAAGAGCGATAGCATTGTGCAGCGTTTACCTCAGTAAGTTGACAGAGTGAATCTGTGAGCTGGTGTGAGTGAGTGGAGGCGGGGCTAATTAGCATATTCATAGAACCACATATAGGAAATGAAGCAAGAGTGTAGAATTACATTCAAGCTATTTTAAGGCATGAAGAATTTTTTTCACTGGAAAAAACGTTTAAATATGTAATTTTGGTGAACAAAGATGAGTTTTAAGGGATACAATTATTGACTAGGGAGACAATTTTCTATAAAAATTGTTTAAATAGATTATGACATCTTTATTACAATATCCACAAGACAGTATTTTCATTGGAAAGTCTTTCATGCTCACCCGGGCTGAATTTATTTTTATTCAAAAACACAGTAAAAACAGTAATTTTGTGAAATATTAGTAGGCCTAATATAAGTTAAAATAGCTGTTTTCTATGTGAATGTATTGTAAAATGTAATATATTCCTGTGATCAAAGTCTTCAGTGCATGATCCTTCAGAAATCATTCTAAAATGATGATTTGATGCTCAAGAAATATTTCTTGATTATTATCAATATTGCAAAAAGTTTTGCTGCTTAATATTTTTGTGGAAACCGTGATAAATGTTTCAGGATTGATGAATAGAACATTCAAAAGAACCGCATTATGTGAAACAGAATTTCTTTGTAACAATGTAAAAGTTATCAGTTATAAAAGAAAATGAATGAATTCATATTACAAAACAATTGAATGTAACTTCATGTACACTGTTTGCACACTGTTTACCCTAACATATTTTCAGTCTCAACAGTGGATTTAAACCCATAAGAAGAAGAAGATGAAGAAGAAGCATCACACAGTTTCCTCAATGAGACTAAATGGAGATTTTTGTGTAGGTCTCGTGCTTCACTGATATATACTATCCACATTCATGTGTAACACTTTATAATAAGTATACAGTGATAAAGAATTTACAAAATTACTACTAATTGCTACTAATTAATAGTTTATAGACTGTAATTAATTCATTAATAGACTATATACAAATCGGAAGTTTTTTATTCATTGTCACTGTAATCAGATAAGTAAGATATGAAATAAATCAAATAAGATATGAAATACATACAAATACTCATAAGATCACGTTGTTAAAATACATCAGTTACAGTTTGGATTACAGTTTGTACAATAAAAATGATTAAAGTATTTGTAAACATTTTAAGGAACTATTAATACCAATAAAGCTTGGTTTAAAGCACTTAATGACATTTTCCATGATCTAATCTAAAGTGAGAACTATTTATGGTTAATAAGTTGTTAAAAAAAGTAATATCTAACTCTTTATGAGCTAATTAACCAGTAACACTTATTTACAGCGACAATGAATCAAGAACTCATTCTCATTCATTAATTAAGTATAAACTAATAGTTTGCAAATGATTAAGTGCTTTGTTACTGTATACTTAGTATAAAGTGTAACCCATTCATTTTATAGCTCTATACCTTTACTGTATGTTTTCGTTTTAGGGGAAACATCTGAGAAAAGGTATTTTACACAAAAGAAGCATAATTACTCCCGAGTCCACATCTCTAGAGCCGTGAAAGAGAAACATTTGAGTGGTTTTCCTTTGGGTGTACAGTAGGTGCTGTTTCCACCAGAATGGCATCAAGCTAAAACTATCTTTCAACACATTAGTAGTTGCATCAAGTTCTTGCAACCAATTCACAACTAACTGATTGACTGACTAACTGACTTCCAATGTCTCACCTTTCGCATTTATTCATTCAAAGCATTACCCAGTCAACAACAAGCTTTCAGATCATGTCCCCTGATCTCTTTCCTCAGTGTGGTGGTTCTCTAAGCAACGGCCTTTGGGAGGAAGATGCTGTAGTCTCCGTTTAGGGGTAAACAGGATTATAACCTTTGGGTCCAACTGATCCAGTGTCTCAGCCACTTTGGCTCCATCATTGAAGGATTAAAAGTGCTGGAAACACTGATAAAGCCGGTTCACCTCCCTCTCTGTCTAGCACAGGTTCATACCCAGCCATTATCAGGAGAGTGACAGTGCTTCTGAGGGGAGTGTGGCTTGCTCTGAGTGGGGATTAAGACATCTTGTTGTTGTTTCCGTTATTCACATCCGTAACATCTGCGGGTTCAAGCTCTGAGTAATGTCTGTTTGCAATACAATTAGAGACAGATCAAAATCTCGGGGCAAAATGGCAGATCTTTTAATGCAAGCTTGGGAAGCACGAATGTCTCTGTGAGAATGGTTACGTTCGAAAACAATTAAATAAACAAATTATATATATATATATATATATATATATATATATATGTATGTATATAGTAAAAACTGTGATACATAATTCTTTTCAGAATTCTTTGAAGTTGAGTTCAGAAAAACAGCATTTAAAATATTGATAATTTTTAACATTTGACAAAAGTTATGTATGATATTATATATCCCACATTTCTTCTATGGATTTAGGCTGCCTTAACAATTGATTGTCTCATGTAATCCCAGACTGACTCGATGATAGTGAGATCAGATCTCAATGTGGGCCATACTTTCTGTTGTTGAACTCCTTGTTCATAGAAAATATACTTCCTTGGCTGCTGGGGGTTGCTTCCTCACAGTGTTCTAGCTGGTTCCTAGGGTGCTCTGGTTGGTTGCTAGGGGGTTTTCTATGGTGTTTTGAGAGATTGCTAGGGGGTTGCTTGCTGGCACCTTCTAGGGTGTTATGGCTGGTTGCTAGGGGGGTTCTAGAGTGTTATGGGTGGTTGCTAGGGGTTCCTATTGTGTTTTGGGTGGTTGCAAGAGGGTTGCTTACTGGCACCTTCAAGGGTGTTATGGCTGGTTGCTAAGGGGTTTCTAGGGTGTTATGAATGGTTGCTAGGGGTTCCTATGGTGCTCTGGGTGGTTGCTAGAGGGTTTCTATGGTGTTTTGTGAGGCTGCTCACTGGTACCTTCTAGCGTGTTTTGGGTGGTTGCTAGGGGGGTTCTATGGTGTTTTGGGTGGTTGCTATAGGGTTGTTTACTGGCACCTTCTAGAATGTTGTGGGTGGTTGCTACGGGGTTTCTGGGTGGTTACTAAGGGGTTCCTATGGTGTTCCGGGTGGTTGCTAAGGGGTTCATAGGGTGTTGTGGCTGGTTGCTAGTGGGTTCCTAGGGTGTTCTGTGTGGTTGTTAGGGTGGATCCTATGGTATTCTAGGTTGTTGCTAGCTATGTTGCTAGCTATCCTATGGTGTTCTTAGCTGGTTTATGCTGGTCTCCTAGTCTGTCAAACAATGTCCAAAATCCCTCTAAAACCACCCAATAAAATGGTAGGCAAGTTTAGGCCAAAAAGTTCAATAACTGTCATAAAACTGTAACTATCTTAAAACTATTTTTTTTTTGTAAAGCATGCGATGTGCCTAAGACTTTGATCATTGGTCAGTCACTGATCAGCTAACAAACTGTTTTGTGACAAAGCCTTCATGTTGAGTTTGAAAGATGAAGACAGAAACCAGTAAACATACTGATAAGAGTCACCAGCGTGAGGTGTTGGGTCTGGTTCTGGCAGGAGAGGATGGTAAATTCAGGTTTTTGAAAGCGATTAATTGTTATTTAATTGATGGAAATTTCCTGTCTGATTTTGGATACTTAATATTCTGTTGTTTGTTGTGTTCTTTGATCACACCTTCAAAGACATTCAAGAAACACGTCACATGGCCACCACAATTTGATGAGCCGCATTGTTGTTATACTTTTAGCACACACACCCTCTATGAAAACAAGCAGCAGGTCATCCTCACCTCTTAGGAAGCTCTATTCAGTGATTGGGTGAGGCATAATTCTTTCCAATGATGATTATTCGATATCTTTCCAAGTAACCACACCTGACCTGACTGTCAACATTGCGAACGCATTCATTATCACTTGTCCTAAAGGAGAGAAAATCAGCTCAAAGAGAAAATCGAATGCTTATTTGAACATTAGAAAGTCAAGTTTGCTTTAAGCAGACGCTTGACAGAACCGACTGATGACCTCTTGCACCTTGGCCATCTCTGCTGCATGAAAGTGCTACTTTTGCACATGTAAAACTCAGCACCAGAATGCTAGCGGGTTTCTATGGTATTTTGGGAGGTTGCTATTTTCTTACTGACACCTCCTAGGGTGTAATAGCTGGTTGCTAGAGGGTTTCTATGGTGTTATTGGTGGTTGCTAGGGGATTGCTAACTGGTGCCTTCTAGAGTGTTATGCATGGTTTCGGGTATCTAGGAAGTTATGGGTGATTGCTAAGGAGTTCCTATGGTGCTCTGGGTGGTTGCTAGGGGTTTCCTATAGTGATCTTGGGGTTTGCTATGGGGTTTCTATGGTGTGTTGTGTGGTTGTTAGGGGGTTCTTAGGGTGTCCCTATAGGGTTTTATGGGTGGTTGATAGGGGGTTTCTGTGGTGTTTTGGGTGGTTGCTAGGGGATTGCTTACTGGCACCTTTTAAAGTGTATTGGGTGGTTGCTATGGGGTTCCTAGGGATTTCTGGGTGGTAGCTAGTGGGTTTCTAGGGTGTTATGGGTAGTTGCTAGGGGCAGGCTTGTGCAGAATTCAGAATTGAATTGAGAATGACTCATAAATTCCAATTCAATTCTTGAATTTGAATTGAATTTGAATTGATGTAAAAAACAGGATCTAGAATTACAATTCGAATTTGAATTAAAGGAAGCAGAATTGCAATTCAATAGAAATTCAAAGGAATTCATATACATATTTTAAATGAAGTGTTTAACAATGAAGCTTTACAGTATATGTCAGATATGATTGCATTACATATTCTATAAATTATATTAGTTTGATTACATTAACAGGAAATGTTTTCCCCCAGCAATGAATGTTAAAAGCTCAAGTCACAGAACAAATAATTAAGTTTGATTTATTGTAATTGTAATTTTGTGGAACATGACGGGACATGACTCCATTTTCCAGAATTACTTTAGTAAATCTTAAAAAAAAAAAAATTGAGGTGGACATTAGTTTATATATATATATATATATATATATATATATATATATATATATATATATATATATGAACAAAATGTATGCAGGGTTGACGAGTGACTAGTTACGTGTAATGAAATTATGTTCTTAAATTACAAAATTAATGTAATTGTATTTAGTTGTATTACTGAGGTAAAATGTGTAATTCAATTAGTTACTAATCAAATTAAAAGGAAATTGCTTTACATTGATAAAGTAATCAAAATAAAATAATACAAACCACATTTATAATGGGTACCTTATAACAGTAAGCAATTACATTTCCAAAGTAACCTTCCTAACACTGAATGTATGTATGTGAGATTCAACACATTCTTTCTGTTGTGTGACTGTATGGAATTTCTTTGAATTGCCATGAATTTAATTCCACTTCCTGTCATTCTAATTCCATTTCAAATTCAATTTCATGTGGGGCGGAGTCAATTCAATTCAAATTCAAATTCATGAATTGAATGGAGGCCAATTCTGAAATTCTGAATTTTGTACAAGCCTGGCTAGGGGGTTAATAGGGTGCTCTGGTTGATTGCTAGGGGCTTTCTATGGTGTTTTCAGTGGTTGCAAGGGGATTGCTTACTGGCACCTTCTATGGTAGTTTGGCTGGTTGCTAGGGGGTTTCTAGGGTGCTATGGGTGGTTGATAGGGGGTTCCTAGGGTGTCATGAGTGGTTGCTAGATGGTTCCTATGGTGCCCTGGTGGTAGGGGGTTCCAATGGATTTCTGGGTGGTTGCTAAGGGGTTCCTATGGTATTCTGTGTGGTTGTTAGAGATGTTCATTTGGTATTGGTTGCTAGTGGGTTACTAGGGTGTTCTTAGCTGGTTTATGCTGGTCTCCCAGCCGGTTGAAAAATCTCTAAAACCCCTCTAAAACCACCCAATGGATTAGACAAGTTTAGGCCAAAAAGTTCAAAACTTAAGAGTTTGTTAAAATTCAGAACTTGAAAAAGTATGAACTATGGTTGCTCACCTTAGCAAATACCAAAAAATAACCTCCCATTAGGCTGTACATTCAGTTGTATTTTTTTTTTTTTTTGTTATCATTTTCATTGAACAAGTGGTTGGTGATTGACAAGATGATGTTTATCTCAACAAAGACGCTATCAGGTGAGACCTTTATAGCCTACCTGGAAGACTTTCCCTTTGTTACACATGCTTCATGAACCCTAAGCTATGACAGCCATACTGTTAAAAATCTCTCTATCTTTGTTCACTAAGAGAGCTTGTGTACAATGGATGCATTAGAGTGCAACCAAGCGTGAGGAGCACATGTTTGTGTCATTCTTCAACTTAAGACAGACAAAATGGATAAAATTCCAGCTTAATACTGATAAAAGATAGTTTACAGCCTGACAATTTTATACATAGCAGACACGTAAGTATTAGTATGAGACTGTGTCGGTGTGTGATTGTGTGTGCCCTGACTGACCCTCTCAGGGAAGAGCAGTCACAGGATCACACCAGCTCTGACCTTTGACCCCATCAAGAGTGACCAATCATGCCCAGGCAGGGTCAGAGAGCTAGGGGAACACAGACATGGGTCTCTGACTGTCGGCTTTATCATGACTGATTCACGTATTGCTCCAACCAGGAACCCTGTTGCAGGCCATTTAGCAGCGTGGAACAGACACGGGTATTAATCAGACGCGTGACCGATATGGATGTTCTCCAGGAAGTTAAAGTAGGAGAGATTTCAGTTGGGTTAGGGAAAGGAATAAAGGAATTAGGAGCCACAAAATTAATGCAGCGGTGACGTTAACACACTCTCAAATTGAGTCTTGAGAGTGTGTTAACGTCACCGCTGCAAAATTTGAAACCATTTTACGTTTGGGCGAATTAGTATGATCTTATTCGTACGTTTTCCTGTTTCTGACGGTTTAGTTTACGGGTGAGGTTAGTGGTGCGCCTTCTTGCTTATTTTTTTCTAAAAATCTTACATTTCATATTGTACGAATTCATACAAAATTGCCACATCAAAAAATAGTGAGTTTCCCATGAAATCAGGTTGGTTTTTCTGAATGTTTTACAACCATGTGTTTTTTGATTTTGCATTAAGAATCAGTGAATTAAAGTTGAGTCAAATCTTTTTAAATAGGCATTTCAATTCTTTAACAAGAGTGTAGAAAGTCATGTGTATTGTCTTATCATCTTAAAGGGATAGCTCATCGAAAAGTGAACATTCGCTCATCATTTATTCTCTCTTCATATGTCTTTCTTTCTACCATGGAACACAAAAGCAAACATGTTGTTGGCGCCTCTTGAAAATGCCATATTATAAAACAGATAGTTCCAGTCCTTGATTCTGATTGGTTGAGCCTCATTCGAAGCCTTTGCAAATTATTCGACAAAACCAGTGACCTCATTAGATCAGTATTACTGTCTAAATAGTAAAATAAATATTTGTATGGACTAACTGGCTTTTTTTGGGGCTTATTGCTTTCATATACACCTACATTTATAATGGTTTTATGATCAATTTTGTCTTTTTTGGAGTCTGGTCCCCAAATTCCTTTAACCTTCCCTTGTGGAAAAGAAGTGTGCTTAATTGTATTGCATGTGCACTTGTAGTGTACTGCAAATCTTTAAGTATATTTTTTTATATAAAACTGTACTTGTAGATAAAATATTAATGAAATAAAAGTGTACTTGGAGAGAGCCCACTTTCATGACTGTTTCTCGATACACTTAAGTGCACTTTGTAATAATTAAAATCGTTTAAATCGAAGAAAAAGTTTAAATCGAAATAACATTAAAGTATATTTTAGTTACCATAATAAATGTTTGTCAGTACATTCGGCAGTAGACTAAAGACAATAAATGTAATGATGAAATGAAATATTTTCATTTTTGGGTGAACTAGCCCTTTAAAGACATCTTTATCTGTATCTAGCCCTTTAAATAAGTCTTATGACTTTCATTCATCTTCGGGACACAAATGAAGATCTTTTTGTTGAAATCTGACAGTTTTCTGTCCCTCCATTGACAGCTACGCAACTACCACTTCGACGCTTTAAAAAGTTCATAAACAGATTGTAAAACTAATCCAAATGAATTGAGAATTTGAGGAGACTCGATCGAATTATATGATGAACAGATTTAATTTAGGCTTTTATTCACATTTAAACATTGATCAGTGAACATATACCAGGGTTCCCACACCTTGGTGAACTTAAAATTCAAGGACCTTTCAAAGACTGTCCAGGTCCAATACCTTCAAACAAAGGTTGAGGTACCATCGTAGTCATGGGCGTCGGAAGCAATAAAAAAAAAAAAGTGTGTGTGGGTCCTCCCCCAGAAAAATGTTACTGGAGTAAATGCCATTTCATGTATTTTGGTGCCTTTTAATTAAACAAGTATTAAACTCCGCTTCACGTTGTGCATTAAATGCACAGCTATCCGTGGATTATCCCGCTTCTGATACCATGGTCATTTGCCAGCATTGACAACTTGAAGCTGTTATTGATGTTTGTAACGCAATATTTGACTGGAAGGGTACAACGGGCGGTTATTTTCGTCAGTTGCGGCTCGTTGAGAAATATAATGATTCAGCAGAAATGGAGTTTAATTTATTAGGGCATCCCTCAAGTGGAATGGATTTGACTGACGGCGCTCTGAAAAGCGAACAGACATATGCGCTGAATTAGAGACGGCAAAAGTGAGTGGGTCCAATATCATTGGTCTTAAAAAGTGGGTGGGTCTTGTCCCACCCATATACAATGGTTCCGACCATAGACATAATATGTACATAGACACCCTATTGGCCGCTTTGGAGCATTGCTGCGATACGTCAACGTGTCCGCCATTTTGCTGAGGGCAAGACTGCACTGTAATCAAATGCAAGTAAACAGGTGAGCTGCGGTTTTCCTGGATAAAAACAATAATAATGTTTACATTTATCAGCCGATTATAGTGGTTTGTACTTGGTGTACGTTTCTATTACTTATTATATAATGACCAAATACAACCAAAAAATTTGTTTCAGTCTTGTTTGTGAAAGGTAATTCCCCGAGATCTGTTTTCAATTGTGTGGCGACTTGTACAGCCCCACGCAGCGCACGAAACACGCATTTTTCTCAGTTCCTATAATGAGAGGTATAGGAAAGTTGCCCTCCTTGATATGGCGGCGCCGTTGACGTACGCTCCAGTAGCCAATATGGCGTCTATGTATATATTATGTCTATGGTTCCGACGACCATGATCATAGTAGTTTTGTGCTCGTGTGAACGTCATGGCAACGTAGCCTACAACACAAAGTACGGGAAACACTTAACGTAACGCGTAAATATGGGAAACTAACGTAAATCAAGCAAGCTAGTATGCATAGGCCACGAAGTGTTGGCGAAATAACACATTAGCGGACCAGAGGGAATAATATGAATTTTTTTCAAAAAAAACGTATTGCTCAAAATAAATACAAGCACTCTCAAGGACCGGTATCTATATATGTTTATTTTCAAAAATTTCAAAAATAGATTTCAAGGACCTGTGGGAATCCTAACAGGCCTACAGAAGCTCAACTAAACCTGCTTGATTGGTTCTTGCAGAAGCTCAAAGGTGTTGCGTAACACGAGAATGAACCTCATTGGTTCTCACACATCAAGCGAACAAGCTTGTGCTTCCATTAACACAACTGATGTGTGAGTTGATGAATGTTTATATGCGAATAAAAGCAGAAATTAAATCTGTTCATCACTTGAAGTGATCGATTCTTTTCAGACAATTTGGACTAAACCACTCAATTCATATGGATTAGTTTATGTCAATATCTTTATGTCAAAATAGTAGTTTCATAGCTGTCAATGGAGGGACAGAAATCACTCAGATTTAATCAAAAAGATCTTAATTTGTGTTCTGAAGATGAACGAAAGTCTTACAGGTTTGGAAAGACATGAGGGTGAGTAAAATATTAATGACTGAATTTTCAGTTTTGGGTGAACCCTTTAAATTATACTAATATTAATATAAACAAATATTAACATGCAATGTGTATAAAATGGACAGTAGTAATATAACCATTATACTGTACATCAAGAAAATAAATCTATGCCATTTCTTTTTTATATTTTATTGAATAACATTATTTAATGATCAGTTTTATGATCAAAGATATTTTCCTATGCATTGTTGGCCTTTCAACACAGCTGTTGCCAAACTCCATCAAAAAATCTATTTTCTACAGCAAAAATGTATTTTGTATGTGGAGGACTGATGTCATCAGATCAGACAAGCTGTCATTACCCAACAACCCTTCTGACAGCTGTTGTTCAGAGTGCTTTTGAAACTATAATGAGCACTAATACAACTCCCTGAATGTATTCCACTCCACCCTTTTCTCTGTATATATGTACGTAAGACTAAATGCTTTATTGGTGAACACACTTAGACGCCGATCTTGCCCAACCAACACAACGAATAATAACAGAAGCCCAAGAGATTGTAGATCACTCTTTTGTCTTATAAACTGACTGTAGGAGCGTCGTCGACAAACACGTCGTCAAACCGGCTCTTCAAAATACAGTGAGATCCGTGATTTATTACGCTATTCAGAAGTGGATGCGAGTCGAAAACAATATGAGACTGCAAATACTTTCTGAATTGTATTAAATAGTGGAGTGGGTTATAAGCTCTGCTAGTTTTCACTTAAAGTTTCAGTCACACTTTAGATTAGGGTCCAATTCTTACTATAAACTATGACTTTTGCCTCAATAAACTCCCAATTACTGCTTATAATAGTAAGGTAGTTGTTAAGTTCAGGTATTGGGTAGGATTAAGGGATGTAGAATATGGTCATGCAGAATAAGGCATTAATATCTGCTTTATAAGTACTAATAAATCCTCGTAATATGCATGCTAATAAGCAACTAGTTATTAGTGAGAATTGGACCCTAAACTAAAGTGTTACCACGTTTCTTTGGAGCTCAAATGAATACTTTGAAGTATTTATAAAAGGAAGCATCTATAACACAGGGCCATAGAAATTTGACTTTTTGTTCTTTTCTTTTTTTAAAGTGACATAAATTACACCTATTTGGGGTAAGTTGTGTCATGTTAGGGCATATGTTCAATCACTGGTGGTGAATATGCGAGTGGTTCAGTTATTTCAAATAAAAATAAAATGTTGTTTCCTTTCTCTAGTTTGGTTATGTTCCTATTTATTCCTGTAATGACAAAGCTCAAAATGCAGTATATTAGAATTATTAACTAGAAATTATTTACTAGAAATCAGCATATTAGAATGATTTAAGAAGGATCATGTGACAATGAAGACTGGAGTAATGATGCTGAAAATTCAGCTTTGAACACAGGTATAAATTACATTTTACAATAAATTCACACATAAAATAGGTTTTTATAATTTGTAATAATATTTCACACAATATCACCATTTTTACTGTATTATATAAACAAAGCATTGGTGAGCATAAGAGACCTTTCTCAAAAAATCTTTATTATTCCAAACTTTTGACAGCCACTATATGTTTAAAAGCTCGGCTCTTAAAAATAAATGTAATGTGACTAAAGTGAATTTAGGAACCCTTACTTCTATCAGTATCATGTGTTGATCTGATTGGCTCTTAAGATTGAGCGCACCGTGTGGTCGTAAGACCGTTATGACCTCCATCGAGGCTTGGCAAAACAAACAGAATCTCCTCGGCCGCAGTGATGAACACGCTCCACTCCTCCACAAAGAGTCATTGTCAGCTCTCCAATATGCCGTGACAAATTTGCCCAAACTGATAAGACAATGCTCAACAGCACATCCTCAAAGTTATTCTGAGAAACACAGAAACGGCACAGCTGTCCAATCTCAGTTTAGTACGCATTATGATTTCTGTAAGTATCATGGTAGAGTCCGATCTTAACTTTAGATTTCCCCAATATCCACAGTATACTAATGCCTAAAACCTCAGGACTGGATGTGAGTATATAGACGTGAGTTGCGTGTGTCTTTGTTTTGTGTGTGCATGTACAGTACACACACTTAAGACCTGGATGGACCCTTGACCAGTCTTATCAGAACAACTGTGTGCAGATGAAGCGATTGGGAAGGGTTACGAGGACATTTCAGCACAGGATGATGGAGGACTATCTTTTTATACCTCCCAGATAAACCCTCATCTCAGACAAGAGAAAACAAAAAGGATAAGAGCACAGAGCCGTGTGTGTGGGGAGTGTGTACGTGTCCTCAGACATGTTGTTTCCCGACAGGAAGAACTGCCACTGAAGAGATGCAGCTAGACTACCTGACCGTTTCATTTATACATATATATATATATATATAAAGACAAATGCATGACTCAGAAAGTGTTAAGCTGAGTTACCTAATTTTATGGAGGCCTGTTTCTAACTAAAAAAAGGTAGGTTTTAAAAATAAATGAATAAAAGTCACAACTGCAAGTTACATTATGAGAACTAAATTCACATTCGGGAGACATAAAGTCACATTTACCTTTTTATTCTTTTAATATCAATGTTGTTGTATTTTGGCACAATCCAAAATGCCAACACATCTAATAGTGAGATGGGTGTAATAACAGGGTTATTAACATTAAGTAAACCATGAAAAATATATATATATATATAAAATTTATATTGAAATATAATATATATCCTAAAAAATCCAATGAGGTTTCTTTTAATAAAGTGCTAAAATAAAACTAAATAAACTAACACTAGAGAATATACCTTAATTAAAGACTATATAGACATAAAAAACTAATGTAACATGAACTAACAGTGCAAAATTATTATATAATTTCTAAATGTGTGTTAATATTATTTAATGGTCCTAAACTAACATGAACTAACAATGAACATTTGTATTTTTATTATAACTAACATTATCAAAGATTAATAAATACTTTAACAAAAGTATTGCTCATTGTTAGTTCATGTTAGTTAATGTACTAACTATTGTTAACTAATGTATCTTATTGCAGTTACCTGAAGAATAAATAAAAATAATAAAAAACAACAAAGTTAGTAAAACTTTGAAAATTAAACTGAAAACAGAAACAAATTCTAAATATTATCAAAAACTATAATACAGTATATTAATGTTACTAAAATAACATTGGTCTGAGACTCACAGCAATGATTTCACATTTCTTGATAAAAGAGTTCAAAAGTTATAAAAGAAGGGACTTTTCAGACGCAAATCCATGTGCTTAATTTCAGAATTTTACATATCTATTGCATCCTAAAGATGCCAGAAGAACATTTAATAAATAAACTGAAAGTAATGTAATATACTTAGCCTAAAATAATCATTAAAGACGTATGATCATTTACTAGAGTATGAATGACTTGAATTGACCCAGATTACATAATGAATGACATGTTAAAAAGATTGAGGTTTTAATAAAGCATTAGACTAAACACATGACAAACATTGTTTGATAAAGCCAGTTTCACTCCCATTGATTCTCACAAAATCCAGTTCCTTCCATTTAGATCTTAACAGAACAGATATAACAGGACAAGTTGTAATATCAGACTTGCTGATCATACGCTTATACTGTGGACAACAGCGCCACCTTTTGACAATATAGAGGAGCCTCACTGCACAGCTCATGATTCTGACAGAGACCGGGGCTAGTTGTCACACAATTACACACTTTTTTTTATTTTTTATAGCAGCATGTGGATGTTTATTAACATCTAGTTCTTATTAACCCATTTTAAATACGAATAATTTTCATCAAAAATATAAATAGAATTATTTAATTCGATTTATGTGTCCAAACAAAAATGTCAATATCATCATGTAACCGCTTTTGGATGAAGTGAACATAATAAATCCACACTGACAAACATTCAGACAAGACTCAACAGACATAACTGAGCTTGCGTGTGTTCTCAGAATAATATTTTTCATATCAGATTGTCAGATAATGTATTATTGTATGGCTACTTGTCACCTTTGCCATTTTTGTTTGATGGATTTTATAATTGTTGATAATTGTTTTGCGGTAATCGTTCATTCATAATTATTTGGGTTATTATTTAGGTACACGATGTACCTTTGGCTCTCTGGCGGTAAAAAAAAAAAACAACAAAACTTCATGCATTTTTGCGGAAGAACACTGTGCGTCGGCTCTGCGGATGAATATGACCCTTCCAAATAGATAATGCTTTACAACGAACTCCATAAGGACAATTAATCAGTTCAATAAAACACCTTACTCACCTGCTGAGTAATACACCATCATCTGTGTGTCGCTTTTACAGCATATCAATCCCTCAGTTCTCGTCATCTCTGAAAAGCGATGTCGATGTTGTTTATGGTTTTAATTACGAGCTCTGTCTCTTCTCTTTTCTCCAGCAGACTCTCCTCTGTTCGGTGTTTGTTTTAAACGAGTGATTCCCCGGAGGTCGGAGATTTAACAGCTCCATATCAACCTTTCTTGCTAGTTGTGACAAACCTCTGCCACACACACACACACACACACACACACACACACACACACACACGTCAAAAGTAGCAGGAGCATCTTTTCTCTATTTACTAAGACACACACGGGATGCGCGAAAACCATCCCAACAGGTCTAAAATATAATAGGCATATCATAGTGAATCAGGGTAAGGATTAATGCAATTACTTATTTTATAAAATTGGATAAATTGAGATTTTTTTTTATGTACCTTTATTAGTTTTATATTTAAACATATGACAGCATCACCTACTATAAAATCATGTCATAAGTGTCCACAGGTTATAATAGTTTAACTATATCTTTTTTAAACATAGAAATTGAATTTTAAAATGAACTTCAGCCAAAGAAATGTTTAATTCAAATAGAAAAAATAAGATATTAGTAACATTGTATAGCCTATTTCAATTCATTTTGTGTTTCTGAATTTAATTATTCAGGCCATAAAATGCGCTTTACAATCAACTCATACATAATACATTCATACAATGGTACAAACTTCGTTTTACTGAATAAGATGCATTTAAATCATCTGATCATTGTGCGTTTTATTTCCGCTCCAGTGTTCCAAACTGTAGCAGCATTTCCAATCATTTTTCATTGCAGTAAAAAACAAAAAACAAACTTGCGTACACTAGATGGCACTATCTTTATCAAAATCCTCCCACTTCTTCTACAATGTGCGCACAAAGTGGGCAAGACATAAATGCATTCATGGTGCATATTGATGAGAGCAATACTGCAGCACAATTAATGTGGCAAATATCAGGATATGACATCAGTACATCTGTTTTCTCAATGCATGGTATACGAAGTGATGATCATCAGTAAGACAGGCGAGATCAACACACACAGAACCAACGGAATGCTATTAATATTCGACCCAAATGCAAAACCTTTAACATGAGAGAAATGAAATACTGAGTCAAATACAATGTGTATTTTAAAACAGCTAGTTTGCAGAGCAATTACAGATACAAAGCTTTCAAAAATGCTGGTCCCAGAGGAAAAAAACCATGGGGTTTCCACCGTACAACATGGAGCCAAAGGGTAACGGAAATTCATCCTTGGTCAATCAAATAAAAGGCCAAACAGGCCCATTATGACTAATATCAGCAGATCCATCTTCTCAGTCGTAATGAACCGACTACGCATCCTAAAAGAAAAGGAAAACCTAAAACACATCACAATCTTAACACCTCCAACACTAACATCACTGTTCCCCAACTTGACAAATTCAAAGGGTGACTATTATGAAATGTCTAAGTTAGTTATATATAAAGCTATACTGTAATGGTAATGTAGTGAGTGAATGAGTCAATTTCTTTGGTTCCTAGATGCTATAGTTAAAAATAGTGGTCTGGAAACACACAAGCAAATGAAGCACTAAACCAATAAGCATTTAATCAAAGGCAAACAAACAAAAATCTCCTTGGACCGGCATTAAGGAAAGTCCAATCCTCCTGAGCTGAAACAAACAGAAGGCAGAGGACAAAAGTCCAAGGGAACCGGAAGTGAGAGAGGACACAGGAAAGGCACAGAACCCACAGCTAGAAGAGCAGAAACACACACACACACACACCGTCCCGTACACTGCACAGGTTACAGAGATGTCATGAACACTGGCATAAAGAGGCAGATCAAGCACTGGCGCTGTGATATCTAAGGCTGCAGGAGTTTCTGGTGTGCGTTTCAACTGTGGCTCTAATAACAGGACGTCAGCTCAAACAAGAGCTAAAAGTCCTATCAAATATATACAAATCACAGTTGTCAAAATGAAGGACTCTTACAAATACTATATACCATTTACAAATATATTCCTCCACTCGCTTGATTATTGTGCGTGATTCCAGTGCAAAAACCTTAAAGGGATAGTTCACCCAAAAATTTTCAACAAAAGAAAGAAACTCATAAGGGTGAGGAAATTATGACAGAATTTTAATATTTGGGTGAACTATCCCTGTAAGAGCATGTGCTATATGTCATTTGCCAGGAACAAAAACTATTAAACCAACATATTAGGGCCTCATTCAGGAAATTCAAGCAGAACAAATGTTTGTAAAAAGAAATTTGAAAAGCCTTACGAAAATGTTCACTTTCGGACTGAAAGTCAATATAAAAAGTTAGTTTACACCCAAACCATTTAATTCGGTCATTTATTCACCCATATTCTATCCATAGGGGTTGAAAGGCTAGTCGACTTGAATGCTCTGCTATGACGCTGTAAGCTTGACGTCGACTAGTCGCTGATCGTGGCCTATAGAGGGCGCAACAGGAGAAGAAATCTTTGAAGTCCACTTTTACGCTCCGTTTAAGTTACAATGACAAATAAATGCATACTTGGAGAGCGCCCCACAATATATGTTTGATTATACCACCTGGATGCTCAAGATTTATCGAGTGAATGCACGTTTTACACCGCTTATTGTACAGGTAAATTGATTGTTGTTCTAAACTGCTTCTACATTACGCACACACACACAGAAGCGCACAAATCACGTGCAGATCGCGCACACAGAAACAGTCACAGAAATGTATTGTAAACACCGTTCTGTGATGTATCAATAAAATAGCTTCGGAACTGAAAAGTTCTAGCATATATTTCATAGTAACTAAAACCCACAGCTTCACTATTAGCAGAGAGACGCTGCCAGAATTAATTCACACGCAATCACTCTCTCACTAATGCATTCATATAAATGTCACATTTACTGTGCTACTTTATCTGTATCGGATTTAGAACGAGCAGAAATCTGTGGGAAATATAACGACCCAAAGACAAAAGAACTGATAAAAGTTATGAAGTTATGTAGCGTTTTGTCGTATGCCATAGCTGTGCACAAGGCAACCCGCGTTCGAGTCTCAGATCGAGGTTCATCTTATTAGTTCATGACGTCATCAGAGACTAGTCGACATCGACTCTGCTTTAATCACATAAATGTCGACTTTAAAAAATCTGAAGCAGCTCAACCCCTAATAGTTTCGTTTTTTTTGTCCACACAACCCAAATCTTCAAGCTTCATGAAGTTCATAAAGACATTGTAAAAGTGATCCATATGAACCAAACATTATAATCCAAATCTTCTAATCAAACATGACCATATTTGACGTGCCTAAATTAAATCTGTTCAACATATAAAGCGATTGTGCATCTTCAGAAGACTTGGATTAAACCTCTTGATTCATATGGATTAGAGTTTGATGGAGTCTTTATGACGTTTTTGTATCCAGAAAATGTTGGTTGTGTGGACTTTCAACGGATGGACAAAAGAATGAGAGAATATTATAAATATTTTGATTCGTGTCTTCTGGGTTTGGACCGACATGAGGGTGAGTAAATGAGGACATTGTTTGGGTGACTATCCCTTTAAGTCTTTAATTACGAATTTCATGGAGGCCCGATATGCAGAACCTGCACCTTCAATGTCTTAGTGTCAACCTTGTTTTCGTTTCATAACATTACGTATGCCATCTACTCTGAGTAAAGGTCTATTTCTGGCAAACAAGGCAAGCTCTATTCTGAATGGGTAACTGAATCTGGAGACTCACAGAGGCAGAAGACAAAAGAAACAGAATAAACGTGGTCCCAGACTGACATGGGCTGTCAGAGGAGGAAAACGGCTATGAAAACTCATATGTAATTCATTAAGGAATTGTGATTTCAACTGCAGCTTGAGTGCACAACCTTCCAAGCTGAAGACCTTCCAAAGCTGCGAAACCCACTGCATAGATCATGTCTCAAATTATATATAAATATCAATGAATATAAATATATTGATGGCAATTATGTCAAAAAGTTATCACACAAAAAAAAAAAAAACGTAACTTTCAAATACAACTGCTAAAGTAAAAGTAATTGAGAATGCATTAGCAGAGGAATCCATACACCATGTTTCAGAAATCCCAAGTGCTTTAGTGCGATGAAATCAGGCGATTTAATAAAATTAGAATCAAATTCATTCTTTGGAAATCAAATTTCAATAGTCTATCTTAAAAATGTAAAGTATAAAATCACATTTGGATAATGTAAATTTAAAAAAATTAAATGTTCGTTGTTCATGTTGTAAAAATTCTAGTGGCCAAAATTACCAACTGTACTTCCATTCCTAATAGCCTTGATTTATTTCAGTCAAATTATATATGCCATCTTCCCTGACTAATACATAAAGATGTTCTTGATAATCACATTAAGGTTCTTAAAAAAGCAGTGTCATATTCAAAATAGTTTGAAACCCAGGCACCTTTCATAGATGATTAGGCAATAATAACAAAAATAAAAATTGGTCTGATTATTGCGCAGCAGAATTCAGCAATGCCTTCAATTATTAAAAATAATTAAATAAAAATTAAACTCTCCTGAACCCCTAAAAAATGGAAAAGTCCAGAAAAGCCAATAAAATGTCCAAATGGGTTTGTTTTATCATTGAGAAGACAGTGTGAGCGCATACATAAATATAGATACGCATCCATACACCATCACGCTCAATCATAAATATGTTGTGTGGGTGAGAATACAAAAAAACATCTACACATCTTTACCTTTCCGTTTCAGTCATGTTTACCAGAAACGTTCTGTAGTGTGCAGCGTCCATACATTCCTGTAACAACATAAATAAATTAAAAGGTTGGAGACTGGAGTGTCTACTGCATATGCATATGAGTCTCTACATTCCCCCTCTCTCTTCCAACATGATCCTCACATTCGCTCTTTGGATCGGTTGGGTCGGGCCTCATGTGGGACTGGCCTTGTGAGTGTTCCTCCCCAGTTCCTGGATGTGTGGCTCATGTTGGGTCAGAAAGTACTTGAAGAACTCGTAGACGGACCAGGCGATGGCCGTGGACGGCATCTGATAAATGACCCGAGCTCGGATGCCTTTGAAGAACGCAGGAACGCCACCCAGCCGGTAAACCGTCCTGAGCGCGTTGACCATCCCCGAGAGATGCCCGCTAACATGCGCGGAGCTGAGCACCACGTTCTCCTGCGTGTTTAGCAGCGTCTTACACACGTCTAGCGGAGTGGTGATGGCGGCGGACACGGCTCCGGCCGCCGCTCCCGACACGATGTGTGTTTCCGGCCGGTACTGGCGCTCTGGGTTGAAGTGTTCCTGCATGAACTCGTACGTGATGAAGTGAACGGCCTGGAAGGGGATGTTCATGGTCAGCTGAGTGCTGTAGCTGCGGTAGAAGGCCGCCAGTCCTTCCTTACGACTGATCGTCAGCACGCAGTCGTACAGGCTTCGGTACGGAGAGTTATACATCTGCATCCTCTGCTTCACCACTAATAGGGGAAAAAAAAGACGTATAAACGAAACGCTCATCATACATGTAACTCTCTGAAGAATGCAGTCTATGCTGACTGATATGAACCATGATTAATAATACACGAAGCATTCATGTGTTATAACTAGTAAACTTTAGATGTGTGCGAACTGTAAAATGTATTTAGGAGTACAAGTGTGGATAAAAAGTTCAATTTTAACCATTTAATATCTAAACTCTTTGGTACTGGGCGCGTGTCGGTCAAAAAATGACAGCTTTTTTATTTTAATGAAATGATTGTACTATATTTTAGTTCGATAGAGTTTTTTTAATTGAATATTTTTTAATGGGATTTTATGGCACTAAATTATATTTATGCAGTAGTTATAATGCATTTATTCACTTTTTGAGCATGGACCTGAAAATTAAATTGTCATAAATCTTGAATGCTTTGGGGCACAGACTTCAGTTTGGTCATTTTTTACTTTACTTTTTACAATTTTACATTTATTGTTGTGAAAAATGCACAAAAATACAATTTTCAATTATTACATAAAATATAATTTTCACTCTAAGACTGAGAGAAAATCAAGACCATAGCAGCTGGTTTAGATTTAAATTTGAGGTTGATATCTAAAAAAATCAGCTTTTATTAAGAATATGTTTGGTACCAAACGCTTCCACTAGATAAAATTTGTCTCCCATTTGTCTCCCAATGACAAAATTTGTCATTTGTCTCCCAAAATTTGAAATTTCTCTCCCAATGCGCTAATGTTTGACCACTAACAATAAAAGCGTGACTATTTTCTTTCAGGACCATTTAACCTTTTCAAATCTCCATGATTTGTGTGTTTGTGTGTGTGTGTGTGTGTGTGTGTTTGTGTGTGTGCGTGCGTGTGTGTGTGTCAGTGTGCGTGCGTGTGTGTGCGTGTGTGTGTGTGTGTGTTTGTGTGTGTGTTTGTGTGTGTGTGTGTGTGTGTGTGTGTGTTTGTGCGTGTGCGTGTGCGTGTGTGTGTGTTTGTGTGTGTGCGTGTTTGTGTGTGTGCGTGTGTGTACACAGCAAGTGCCAAAACCTTTATTTTTATACCATTCAGATGAAATAAAAAATTCTTTACTGCAAATTCTAGGGATGTACACTAATTAAATCCGAATACGGAAAGGCACAGAAAATGACTAACGTATTCTACGGAGTGCCTAAAGGGACATGGTTAGGCTTGCCTGGGTAGTCGGTTACATTACAGTACATCAGATTTCACTTATCATGTGAAGATAGTAAGGAGAGATGACTGACAGGACGATGTCAGAGGATTTGGTGCTCAAAAGATCCTAAGCGTCGTTGACAATTATCATATCTTGTAAAATGTGTGGTCAGTACTGCCGCTCTCTATTCACAGAGTAGCTTACGCGTGATATATAACTATATAATTCAAGAGAAAGTAAAATGCTGATATTGGCGGGTATTCACATGAACACAGTCAGTTGTGTTTCCAGAGAACATAAACAGTTGAGAAAGAAACCGCATGTGTAACAGTATAACGGATCCCTGTGTCAGGTCTTAAAGTGACAGTCGTCTTGTATACCTGCTGCCAAATTATGAGATAATATAAAAAAAAAAAATGTATGGCAGTTTTTCCCCATGGTATCAATGTCAAAATTGTGGCCAGTGAAAATGCAGAGTGGCTAGTAACTTTGGAAAAGCACTAGCCACAGCGGCTGCTGAGCAAAAACGTTAATGTCAAGCCCTGCTCATAACAGTGCCAAAAATATAAGATTTATTATTGACGGTATTGACAGTGGAAGAAGAATACCTTCTGCTGGGTTCATGATTGCATCATGGAGGACAGTAGCAACACTCCCTGCCACACCTGAAGTGGAGAACAGAAGAAAATTAAC
This sequence comes from Gila orcuttii, assembly GCA_026230005.1. NCBI lineage: Eukaryota > Metazoa > Chordata > Actinopteri > Cypriniformes > Leuciscidae > Gila > Gila orcuttii. The sequence goes on along the minus strand of JAPDVR010000015.1, from coordinate 6,360,140 downwards.
CATACCAAGTGACAACATGTGGAAAAAACAGGAACAGAAACTCATATGCTACATTTACAATGTCCTATTTCCCAGACAAGATGGCACTCTACTTTCCCTTTTATTTCCCCAAAACAACCCTGACCTCAACCTTTTCAATTATAAACCCTCGATCCCTTGCTCTTAAATAATAAAGCCTTGGTTCCCTTGGTTCTAAAATCAGAAATGTATAGACAATCAATGGACACTAGACGTAACAATTTATTGTGTCAAATATATATATATATATATATATCGCAATACAAAAATGCAACAATATGTATTGTGGATAGTGACGATATATACTGAGCATAGTTCACCCAAAATAAATATAACTGTGTGAGAAAAAATTCAAGTTTTCGGGGTTTTAGTGTCAACAGTAAACTACTATGTATAATGTTGAATATAATATAATGCAATAGGGGAATACTTGTGGGTCCTGATAATGGCAAATATTATTTGGCCTACATTACTTTAAATATATATAGTCAGTGACCGAGTGCAAGCATTTTTGTCTAAAATAATTCAATATTTTCAGCTTCAGAATCATGAATATGTTTATTCTGGTGTCTCTATTGTCCTGTGTATTGGGTTTCCAGCACTAAGTCCAAGTCTATTCATTTACACCCACAATGTAATACCCAATTTAGCATTTTACTCAACAGTACATTTTTGTTAACCTTTTCCCATGTCTTGGAGTATTATAATAATAACCCAAAAATACCAATTACCCCTAATGGACACTCATTAAGCCTTCAGGAAATGAACCCCTTCTCCTACCGTTAGCAATGTGGCTGTTGCCGCCGTTCTGTATGACGTCACTAAGGCTGCGTTTGATTCGCTCATAGCAGGCGAAATACAGCGCGTGTGCGGGGCCGGCCCCCAGTACAGTGATATTGAGGCCCCTCAAGGGCCGAAGGAGGCCCTCAGTCCGCACAATCCTCTTCAGCGCTCCGTACACGCTGCGGTACTGAGCTTTTGGGTCCGGCTGTAAACTCTGCATACGCGTCTATGAACAGAAAGAGAGCAGCATATTCAGATATCAACCATAAAAGGAATAATATTTGATATGCAAAGAAACAAAATATATTTACAAATAGGAACAAGACCAAATCATAAAGATCGGTTCTCGTTTCTTGTGTTCTGACTTCTGATATAAAAAAATTTGATATCATAATGTTTTTTAAAAAGATAATTTATAGAGACCCCTAAAAATAGATATTTTGTGACAGAAACAAAATTTGTTAACAAAAATGGAAGGAAATACCAACAATATGCAGACAAAGATAGAAGCCGTCCATCTTTCTGCTTACCCAACATTCAGCTCAGTTATAAAAACATGCTTTGTTTAATGTGAATGAATTGGCACGAATCATCATAACACACAGCTTAGCTGAGCCAGACTTCTGACTATCAGAATAAAGCCTGGTCCACACCGCAGTTTATTGTGGCCAAAAAACGCCCGCTCAGACATGAAGAGACGAGCAGCATCAAGTATAACATGATCACACAGTTTTTTGCCATCGATACTTCTGGAGGGAGTACAGGCTTCACACACCTTTAAGTAATTCAAAATTCATTGTGATTCAGAAAAATTGGCTAATGAATAATGAAGTTTAATTCATTTATTGATAAGAGCTCACTTATCTAAACAATTCACTTTCACAAATCAGAAACAGTATCCACAGTATTCCTACGCCCCATGACGCTTTGTGCGAATTATGGGTGTAACTTCCGTTAAGCTGTAAACAACCAGTGAAAGACTAGCTCTATGGAGGCAATAATATATATATTTTTTAAACTGTGTACGATGACATTACATTATTCTACTCACCCTTCAACCATTGAACATTAAAAGGACATTTAAAAGTGTAAAAGCATCAACAAGGTACTTATAACAGACCATAAATAAGCCCAAAAGCATCTTTCCACAGCAAAATCAGTCGGTTAAATATCACTGTGGTAATCTGTATTATGTAACATACGTTGCCTTAATAATACTTTTTTTTTTTTTTTTACTTCAGCATTGCATGATACTATTTCAAAGTGATTTCAGTCATTTTGACAGATAATAAATTGTATTTACCTGTGAAACCAAACCTGGAAAGAGACGTGTGGATTTGGTGAGAAAAAAGAAGAGATTCTTCGTGCATTCCAGTGAATTATTAATGGTATACATCGTAAATTAAATCGGGAGAACAGACCACAAATGTGCAGTATATGTTGACCTTTATCATATTATTACAGCAGAATTCAAAAGGGAAAAAGAAAATAATCATGAGGAAAAGAAAGCAGAGCTCTTGCTATAGATATTCTTGTTATAACATGTCATGTTATTCTCATGTTATTCTTAAATACAACTAAAAAGAAAACTGATAGCTCATTGAGTCAAACTGACGGATAAGCTTTATTTGTAGGGCGACCTTATGATTTGAAATGATTCGTTTCAGTCTTTTTGAATGGAAGTTCACCAAACCGGAAGTGCCACCCATTATTCAAAACGCAGTAAACTCGTCAGGAATATGGTGGATATAGTAGGGGTGTAACGGTTCACGGTGTGTATGAAAAAAATATGTATAAATTAAAAAAAAAACTTGCACCACAGGTCATCTTAAATTTGACGACGCATCTATAATATGGTTTGTAGTAAATAATGCATAAAACATACAGGCAAAGTTTGGCTAATGTATGTTTCTGTCGATGGATAATCATTCTGGCTTCCCAATACATTACAACAGCGATGATCAAAAACCGTGAACAAAACTGACACTCTTTGTAAACTTTGTTCAATGCAAGTGACGTGTACTCGAACATGACCAGTCATTTACGCCTGTGAAAGCACAGGAAAGCAGGCGACACCTGAACAGCACGCGTTGTTATCTGTGTTTAAACTAAACTAATTTAAGACTTGCCAATTTAAACATTCAAGCGCACTGAAGCACGCGCATGGAAAGCCGTGTATCAGACAGCACGCAAATATTGAGTTATCTTATCAAGTCTTGCGCTTGAACAGACAAATCACAAAAAAATGATGTCAACATGTCCGTCTTGGCGAGTATCCTAGCAAACACAGTAGGTTATGTATGTCTTAAAGGGTAAATTCAGCGTTTTACAAGTAAAGTCCTGTTTTAAGATCGTTTCTGATGAAATCGAACGGTTAAGATTAAAATTTGGACAAATGCTGCTGTCCCGAGAATTTTCGGTTTCTGTGTTAGCACCCCCCCACCTATACAATGGTTTCATAGGGGCACTGGAACAATCATTCATATAAACGCATTAAACTTTAGTTTACAAAGACGTGAAACTCACCGAGTGGTCTGGGGTGTTCACTGATATGCTCACACAAAAATCGCTTCAAAAGATGCTTTCCAACAGGTGTTTTACCATTCGTTGTAAAACTGTGGACCTATTTTTCAAACGCCTCACAACTGGATATTCTTCCATTGAGAGCTTGAATAATAGACACTCCAGCCCAGTTGGTGGCGATAATGCCCCTTTGCCAATGTTTGGATAGCGTAGCCTGTGATACCGCGACTGCATAAGACTACAGAAAGAATACAAACAACCCCATTCCGTCTCCGTCGGCGGAGTAATACCGTACCTCACAGAACATCCAATACAAGTCAATGGAGTTGGACAAAAACTACGATAAAACCTGTTGGAAAGCATCTTTTGAAGCGATTTTTGTGTGAGCATATAAGTGAACACCCCAGACCACTCGGTGAGTTTCACGTCTTTGTAAACTAAAGTTTAATGCGTTTATATGAATGATTGTTCCAGTGCCCCTATGAAACCATTGTATAGGTGGGGGGGTGCTAACACAGAAACCGAAAATTCTCGGGACAGCAGTATTTGTCCAAATTTTAATCTTAACCGTTCGATTTCATCAGAAACGATCTTAAAACAGGGCTTTACTTATAAAACGCCGAACTTACCCTTTAAGTGAACATAAACAGTCTAGAAAGACAACACATGTGCATCACATGTGTATCAGTGTACTGGATCTGTGCATTATCTCTTAAAGTGACAGCAGACTAATATTTCTGCTGTCTGTGTTTTTAATGTTAATAAAACAACAAAAGACAAAGAAATCACTCACTGCTCTTGACTGCATAACTTTTGTAACTTTAATAATGATTAATCTATATTTAATTTACACAATGAAGATTATATGTAGTGTTGTTTACATTACTTCATTCAATTTCTGTACCTGAAACCACTGTTACAACTACCTGAAAAAGCTGAAAAGCACTGTTTATTTTATTTGTATCTTTGCTCTATAGTATTTATTTGTGCTTTTGTTTGTAGTTTGGTTATTTGTTCTCATTTTCTTGAATTTTTATTTGACAGTAGTCATTTTTCCCCTGAGCAAACTGAACCGTACCGAAACCGTGATAAAAACCGAACCGTGAGTAATCTGAACGGTTACACCCCTAATGTATAGCTTGTGCGTAAAATTCAAAGGAGAGCAAGACTGCAATGCACATGATGCATGATAAAGTGGAAGAATCATTTAAGTAGGTCTATATATAGTCCATGTGAAACAAGTTTAAGCTTGTAAATAATCTTTTTCCTCATTGTCCATAATTCTACCATTTAAACCTAAACCATACCGGTGAGACCGGTTACAGTTTACTTGAACAAGATGTTATTACAGCTAATCAAAAGCGTTTAATTAACTCTTCTTTAACAAGAGAACTAGATAAACACCCAGATAAGTTAATTTATTAGCCCAAAACGATTTAATATAAAACCCGTCATCAAACCGTGACAGCTAGCTGGATAACAGAAAACATTAACGTGGATGAGTGGAGTTGTGTGGAAAATCCTGATCCATCTCAAACGGTCCAGTAAAAGAAATCTGAGCACATGCTTTATTATAACAGCAATGTTGTTAAAAACTAATCTATTTTAGGAATAAGAGTGCATTCTGAAGGGCTTAGGGAATGAAAAGCAGAAGAACAGTTTAATATGTCACAGAAAACACTGTGCCAGTGTAGTTTCCTCAAATTAATTCAAGAAAGACACATAATGCCATGAAAATATGCGTTTGAAACTCCAAACCTCAATGGGTTACACTTCCTCAAAGACAAAACTTCCTACGTTGAAAAAGGAGACTCAAACAGAGATTCATTCTGCCTTCACGTGCTACCGGAATAATCTTAAATATGAGTTTCCTAGTCTGAAACTGGACATGAACGCCTCTCAAGACAAAAAAGCACTCAAACAAAAGACAAGCTCAAAATCACCACTTTAGCAGTGGGAAATGGAATTAGGAAATTTCCAATAGCAGATGAAGGCAGCATGAAATACACTATGTCCACAAAAAACAAATAATGACGGATACTTATTGTACATTTTCCCACTTATTATTACATACATGAAATAAGTGACATGAGAAACAAAACTACAGATATGTAGGAAATCAGCTGAGCAGTTCGACTTGTCTTGGTAAATTAGGATGCTTCAGATTAGGTGGAAAAACTGGCCGTGTCACAATCCAAGTTTACTGGAAGCTCCAGGACTAAAATGGGCTGGGCCGCCGGAGCAACGAGGGCGAGCTGACAAGCCTGGCCTGGCATTTGACCCAGCTCTTTTCAAACTACTGGAGCGTTAGGCAAAGTATACTTTGAAAGGCTGTGCACGAAATGCTTCAAATTAAGTATAGGACGGTTGAGCTTAAGCTTTGAATGTTTAAATACACTAGAGGAGGCTGTACTGTACCAACTACCTCAGGGGAACTACATGTCGCTAGTTGCACTAGCTGTCTGTTCAAAATAAATGAAAAGGAACCTAGCATTGGGGATTTGTTGCTTTTTCCGGTAACACTTTAGTTTAGGGTCCAATTCTCATTAGCATGTATATTACTAGGATATTTGCTGTTTATTAGTACTTATAAAGCAGATATTAATGCCTTATTCTGCATGATAATATTTTACATCCATTAATCCTGCCCAATACCAAAACTTAACCACAACCTTAATAACTATTAATAATTGGGAGTTTATTGAGGGAAAAGTCATAGTTAATAGTTATTTAATAGTGAGAACTGGACCCTAAACTAAAGTGTGACCATTTTTCCTATTGTACCGAACTCGTATCGAATCGTGACTTCAGTGTACCGTTACACCCCAACTGGATACAGAAATGTTTTTCTTCCAACAATCGCGTTTCCATTACAGATTTGCAAAAAACTTTCGAGATATTTTCAAAGTGTTAATAAAAAACTATTGCGAAATGGCGACTTTCCATTAACCAATGTTGTGCAACTAAAACGTCATTTTTTTCCTCTCGCGAGAAGTCCTTCCAAAAATCATGGCAACATATGTTGGTAGGTTTACGTATATCGCAGCCACCGCACTAGACATTATTTTTTAAAGGAAGGAGACGTAAGCATGTTATCCAAGCGTTAATGGCAAGGAAACGAATGAGCTGTTTCTTTTTTGCGATATATGGGAGTTTTTGCGAAATTGACGCGTTTCCATTGGGTGTATTTTCGAAGGGTAATGGAAACGATGCTATTCAAAGCGTCTTTCTATTGGCTTTATGCAGCTGTAATAAGTTGGCATTTTATGAATGCTTAAACGTCTTAACTGGTTACAATCAAACGTTGTAACAGAGAGGTGACAGTCTCGACAGGAATGTGACAAAGTACCGTGTGCGTATGTATGCACATAACTGCCTGTTAATCAACCTAGCCCAAATGCAATAGACACTCTAGTACATTCACACCCTTCTGGATGTGTGAGATTACGACCTCTTGCCCGGCCCACCCATGAGGAGTGACACACACACACACACACACACCAGCCCGTCCGTCGCCCCGTTCTACACTGATTAACACAGTTAGGCTGAACATTCAAGTCAGCTTTCACGTCATTTAAATTATGGTTTATAGCTAACATATATATATATACAATAAGGTATTTGTAGTCATTGTACTTTCAAATACAGAAAATACAAATAATTTAATATGCATATCAGCCATATACCATTTAAATTGTAAAAATAAAAATGGCTAATAAGCTAGTGGGCTAAATACCTATTACATAGGCCTACATAATATGTAAAATATTGTTTACTGTAGTTTTGTTTAAATAAATGCAGCCTTGGTGAGTATAAGAGACTTCAAAAATATGGAAAAAAAAATTACTGACGCCAAAACGTTTTGAACAGCAGTGTATTATTTTGTTTTGTACCCTGGTCATGCACACATTATAATATATAACATGGCATATAATATTCATGTGGAGAAAAGGGATACAAATCAATTTTATTACAAAAAAAACATTTGTATCATGTTTCTATAAGTTTACAATACTACTTTTCAAAACAAATGCTAAAGTTAAACTATGGATAATATGCAAGAACTATGGAAAATAGGGATGCACCGATACCACTTTTTAAGGATCGAGTACGAGTACCGATATTTTTTTCCTGGTACTCGCCGATACCGATACCGATGCCTGTTGTACTGGGGGGGGGGGGTTCTCGTTTTATGTGGCAATTTTCTAAGAACAACATCCTTATTTTTAACAACTTAAACTTAAAAAAAATCATTCTTATGTGCTTATCACAAATTTTCAAAGCCCAAATTTCACAGTGTCCAATTACCTCCAAAGGGCAAAACCAAGGACATAATGAATGTAATTTTTACCTGTCTGTCACAAAGTTGTCAAAGTGCTAAAGAAATCACAGACAACAAGACAATCAAATTTGTCATAAAAAGCCAAAGAAATCACAGAACAAATGTTTATAACATAACACTGAGTAACAATGTAATCACAGCCGAAAGTGTAAAGTGAAATATTAGAGTGTACTATTACATCTAGCAACACTAGATTTACGTTCTGTCAGTTGCATCACGTGAGGTATCGGTCTTTGGTATCGGGGTATTTTTACGAGTACGAGTACAAGTACATGAGCTTGGTATCGGGCCCGATACCGATACTGGTATCGGTGCATCCCTAATGGAAAATGTACAAAAGTGCAAGAACAAAGTAGAATCAAGAGCTTTAAAGTCTGAGTTATGGGCCGAGCTATTAGTTAACCATGTAAAAGTCCTTTGGTTCTACGTGATATTTGATTGTAAAAATTAAAAAAAAAAAAATGCTGTTTTCATTTGCTTTAAAGCATTCCAACAGGTGCCTATAAATTCTGATTGAAAACTAATCAAAATATTAAATGTGAGATCATATATGGGATAGAATATGCAATATTATTGGCAATTGCATGTATTAATTCAATACAATCATAAAAATGTAATAAATCTTAATATCAACAACTACCCATATATAGAAGATTGTGGCACCAATGCTATTAGTCTGGAGGCCTGACAGTTAAACTCAATACTTCAATGCAAACAATAACCATTTCAATCTTTACACAAGAGCACAAAGCTTGTGCTTTGCGTAAGTTGGACAAAGAAGTGGTTCATTTGCATTGTTGTAATGTGTTTATTTCGGGTCAATGTCTGGAGAGGAAAAACACCGTCATTCCTCCGGTTTCTGTATTCTGGTTCCTCTGTTATTGCTGCATCTCTCTGAATCACACTAACTGTCTCTTACTGTACATGCATCACATTCACAACACGAGCAAACGCTGTCATACAGAAGCTTGTGATCCTTGAAGAACTTTCACTTTTCACACAGTGACACGAACACATATCCATCAGGAAGGGTCTTGCAGAGAGTTTCATTCAATGATTAAATGTGGAAAAACTACAGATTATCGACACATTTAAGTGGGTGTTAAAGACTACATTAAATGGTATTTGCAATTCATTAATCTTCCATAATGTCGATGGGTCAATGACGAGACATTTTTTGTGTCCATATGGTTTACCTAAATTTAAAAGGGTTAAAATTTCAAAAATAAAATCGCAAATTACTTGCATACATGCTCTTTTTTTGAGGACCAAGTCTAAAATTTCTGGTTTTAATACATTTTGAGAGAATATTTGGGGGATGATTGCAAAAATGTCTATGTGGTGTAACCGTCAAAACTTTGTACTAAATAATTGATCTTGTTTAAAAAAGGTGAATTTCTCAATAAAACACCATATCAGCTAGTTTGGCATAATCTTACATTAGAACTATTTATCAGTAAATAAAATGAAATGGAACACCATTGTTGTGAATATAATTAATTAATTTGGGGAATCATGTGAGGCAAGTAAAATTCCTGAAGTGTCAAGGTGGTGTAACCACCATTCAAGGAGTCATTTTGTTAATTTTGTGTAAGAAGACCATGTGACAGGAAATTACATCACAGAGACGGACCCCCGGTGAAACTAACTGCAAATGTTATGAACTCATTTTTCAGATAATTAGACAATTTTAGGGTATGGTCAGGTATTCTTAAGTATATGTCAAATGGTATGACCCTGAGAATACATTGATAATTCATCATTATTATAAAAATGATTATTAACTTTAAAAAATACATTTTAAATATCACCACCAAGGCCACATGATTACATAGGTGTCCATGATAATGCCTGTCAAATTTGATTTTAAACTGAAACGTCAAATGGTATAACTGGTTACACCTATTGACTCCTATTACAAGCCTTTCTGTTAGGGGTCAATTAAGTCAAATATCACTGGTTTATGATGCTGATTAAAATTTTTATATAAACTAACCTACTATTTGGAACTCTTTTCAAGTGTTGTAACCAATGTAACCAATGTACCCTTATTTTCTGTTTTCAGAGTTGCTGTTATATAAACTTAAGAAATTAATTTGTAGCCTACTTGTTTGTAGCTTATACGAACACTTAGACGCTTTGCTTGAATTACCAGTGGGTGGTGTTATTTCACAAGCTGTCGTATATGTACTCGTTCATCATCATACGATCATTTATTTATACAATTTATTTATATAAAAACTAAACTCCCAATATGAATGCAGGATATCATGAGATTAATACACGCTCTCGCTCTCTCTATCCCACATTCAAGCATTTGTTATAACTAATCCTGACGGATTAAAATAATTGAAGACAATTTATTTTCGAGACCACATTATGTAAAACATAACTATTACAGTCTTTGCATTAATCTATAGAAAGCATGAGAAGATATGAAATGAGCTACAGCAACAATACTACTAATGGGTTTGATAAACCGTGTATATTACATAATATAAGATGATGACGACAAGTAAATATGTGAGTGAATGAGAAGAAATATCATTGAGAGATGACAGAAGTGTGTTTATGATAGATATATCCTGAAACATCCATGGTGGGCTCATTCTGAATCAGAGGATCAGGTCTGTGTGATAAAAGAGCTGCCAGCCAGACGATGATTTTCCCACCAGCACATTGCAAAAAACTAGGGATGCAACAATATCAAAATTTGGGCCGATACTGATAACCGATATTTCTTTATATTTGAAAGCTGATAACTGATATATTGCCCGATAAATCTAAATCCAAATTTTTATTTAATTTTTGAGAGCCTGATTACAAAAACAAAAGTCTCACCACTAAAAGCCATTTCCCAAGCACACAATTGTAATTTAATCATTGTAAAGCAGATCAAAACCATCATGGCCAACAGTTAAGTGTCTCAGCTCAGCTTTAATTTAAAGCCAATAAATAATGGATTATTTCCTTCAGCTGGGACACATAACTGTTGGCCATGATGGTTTTGATTTAATACATCAGCCACATTTTCTTATCGGGCCAATAAAGATAACATTAAAAATGAACATATATTGGTCGATACCGATATGGTGGCCGATATATCGTGCATTCCTAAACATTTTTATGACATTTAATTCGTATGAAGACTTCGATTCACGTACTGGTTCTTAGTAGGCTCGGCTATCACTGTAACCGGAAAAACTTTTACCCAGCGTGGGCCATTCCGGAAGCCAAAAACCAGGAAGTGTGAAAGTGGCTAATCGGGTCAATTTTGGGCCCAGTTCTTCCCTTCTGACAATCCTTGGTAAAGTCCCGATTATCTTGATGGTTCTAAAGATTATCCTGTCTGATTTTCCTGTGGTGTGACGTGTGTTAGGAGTGATTGAATCTGCTCGGAAGAACATCGGGGCCGCACCGATCTCAAATCGCAAATATCCAACATGTTGAAAATGAATGATCAGAAATAGTTTTTATCGTTATGTTTGGGGTCTCTACATTTTGAAAATCTGATATGATTTTAAATGACCAGCCTTTAATGGAGAGAGAGAGACGCCTCATTTCAACGCATTATATGCACCATTCTTATTTTCTAAGAGTGTGAATGATCAGACAGACACAGGGAGTGTGTGTGAGTAAAGGTCATGTCCTGAAACACTCCTCAGAGGTGCTTGTAGGAAGCGACAACCCTCGTACAGCTGGCAAGTCCCCCAGAATTTCTCACACTGGAAATTCCAGTTTCACTGCAAAGCCTGAATCATTGCAACACTACATCAGCCTGAGTTACTACAAACATGTGCTCCAGTAAGTAAATTGCAACATGTTTTGGTAATTGTTTCAACATTACATTTAAGTTTGTGTTCAAAACATACTTGTCAGCTTTAAAATAGCAAATAAAAAATAAGCAGTCACTAATCAACATATTCATCGCTAACGCTAACATCGCTTGGTTTCCCTTGTTCCTTGAGACACATTTTTTCAACAGACAAAAGCAAGAGGAAGTATTTTAAGATGAATCGCTTTTTGGATGTCTGACAAATGATTTACAGCCCTGTTACACGAATCATTAAAAGCCTTAAAGCTTATCTTCTGTTAGAGTGTTAGAGGAATAATAAAACCTACTTTTATAATGATCTCAACATTTATTTAATTCCTCTCTTAAAAATGAAGACATGCAACAACTGAAGTGCTGTATATTCGAGTATTAAACGAGATTTTATTGACTCCATAAACAGTCTATGATATGAGAGTATTGGGGTCAATTACACAATAAAGTGTAAAGAAAAGGAAGAATCTTCTAAAAGGAAGGAAAGATTTATTTCAAAAGTCCATTTCCTAGAAAAGCACTCTTTGTTTTAAAATTGGTTTTGAAAAACTTTAAGGAAAGTTTCAATTCAATTGCTCTTAAAACATCATGTGGTATAACAATTAGCCTAAGTTAAAGGTAATAACATTTGCACCTCGAATTAGGGCCGAGCGATTCATCGAAATGGTAATAAAATCGTGATGTGAGCATGAGCAATTTCTAAAACGCAGAAAGCAGGATTTTTCCGCCAGCCCGCACGGTGTGAAATCTGAAAGCAGCGCGAGAACAGAACAGAGCGGGTTTACCGTAACGACATGGACGAAAGCACAGAAACAGGGAAGGTGAATTCAGTGCAGGCCGCGGGATAAGGGCTTTGGGAATATTTTGGATAAAGGAGAGATGATGTATCATAGAGCCAGGCAATTATCATGCAAGACCGGTCAAACTATCGCTGCGGCAAGAGTGCTAGTGGCCATTCACACGGTTCTGTGGTTAAAAACACAAGACACAGCTCTAGGGATGTGTTTTTTTAAAATATAAAAAAACACGTAGAATGCAGTGTCATGCCAACATCCGTATAGTGCAGTGGTTCTCAAACTTTTTTCATCGCGCAACCATTTAAACAAATCAACAAATCAAACAAATCAAAAGTATTACGGGAAAACTGGATTCTAAACAACAAAGAAATGCCACAATTTCTCAAGATCTTGAAGCAGAAGGAGGGAGAAACACTCATATGTGTCGCTCACAGTATAAGAGGCTTTCCTTGACATTAATGCTGTGATAACACGCATACGTCTCCTTCAGTTAATAATAATGACTAGTGCGGCGGTTGCGATATACGTAAACCTACTAACATCCGTTGCCATGATTTTTGGAATGACTTATTGCGAGAGGAAAAAATGACGATTTAGTCGCATAACATCAGTTAACGGTCATTTCGCAATCGTTTTTTTGTTGATATTTAGAAAATATCGCAAAAGTTTTGCGCAAATCTGTAATGGAAACGCAGCTAATGACAAATATATTTTTAAACAGTCACTTGTTGCCACCTGGTGGCGATGTAATCGATACAATCATTATTTGAAGTGCCAATAGACTTCAGTGCTTATATCTGAACTATAAACTTTTATCCCAGTTCCTCTGTGATAATATGAATATTGCTATTGACATTTTAAAACATTAATTAACCATAAACAAATATATATGAACATCAAAAATAATTTTAATTTAGAAATTAAAAACATGCTAATTATTGTAGAGGTGCATTATTGTATGTATGAAATGCATATTTGAATAATTAAGCCAAACATACTTCATTGGTAATTATAAGTTGAAAAGTTTGAATACATTTATTTGAATTGGTCATTTTTTACTATTTTTAAAAACATCACATTTTTCATTGCCCATATAGTTTAGGACGTTACATCAAATGAAGAGAGGGGTTATTTCAGATGCAGAGACATCATTCTGATAAAATATATATATTTTTTTAAATAGCATGCCATGCAATGATTATTTGCAAAGGACAATTGTTAACAAAAAAGACATGGTTTTGATTCCATGTCTTAAATTTCTTAAATATGCCTACATGACACAAATAATAATTTCCTTATATTCATCATGATGAGAAAGAGTCACCCTTTGTCCTACTAATGGCGTATCCCTCTGTGATTCCTGACCAAGTTTCTTTCTCAGTGTCTGTCGTCGGCTAACATGAACAACACACAAACCAATTACAGCCCAGTAGTTCCTTCCTGGTGAAGTCCAGGGCCTCTGGTTTATTAGGCATCAGAAGCGTCTCTGTGACTATGTGCTCTCCAGACACGTACCAGTATACGGCTCTCAATCGCGTAGAGAGAGCGAGTGAAATCTGGCAGCCACTGAGGAAACAATGACAATAGCCTACACAAGTCCCACAGAATAGACGCAGAGCAGCCTGGCACAGTGACAGATCACTTTCACTCGCAAGTTTCCCAAAAAGACAAAGTTACGACACTTTTGTCCCAAGTACCAGTTTGTGAAGAGATAGAGCTAGAATACCTACAATAAAGAAGTGGAAGCAAAGGACTGTTTTGTTTAGTGAACTAGCTGGCTTGGCAGGCTTGCGTTCGAACTGTTGATTTAAAGCCAGACCGAGGCTAGTTCGAAGATTAGCGCTGCACTCACACACAAAAACACCCTGGCATTTCCACTCAACATCATGAGACGACAATGTCACCTCTGATGAAATATGCACAACAAGGGAGAAACAAAGATGACCTTTCATTCTATGAAATAATGAATTTGACCAGACAACGTCATGCTGACTTACATGGATAACCCAAAAATACCAATTCCCCCAAAATAAAATTTCTGTCATCATTGACTCACCATCAAGTTGTTCCAAACCTGTATGAGTTTCATTCTTCTGCTGAAGAATTTTTTTGAAGAATGTCAGTTACCAAACGGTTTCTGGTCCCCATTGACTTCCATAGTATTTTTTTTTTCATACTATGGAAGTCAATCTTTCAATTACTTTAGGAATTGATTCAATTACTATGGAAGTCAACATCTCTTTCATTACCAGTATTCATCAAAATATCTTCTTTTGTGTTCAGCAGAAGAAAGAAACTCATACACATTTAGAAAAAATTGAGGGTGAGTAAATGATGACAGCATTTTCATTTTTTGGTGAACTATCCCTTTAAGTTAAAACTCTAACTAACTAAAAGGTTGTAAGTTTACGCCGCAGCAAAGGTCCATAAACTACCATCATTATGGTCTTGACCCACTTACTCCCAGATTACTCAAGGGTAAGTGTACAGAACATAAGCTTTTGTCAAGTACACTTTAGCATACTTCTGGAACTTCCTAGTAATTTTGAATGTAATGTTTTCAGACACCTAATTGCTATAAAAAGCTATGAAAGGATTATAGTTTGAATTATTAAGCGCAATTAGGCCTAGTTGAACTTAAGTAGATCTGTAAATTTCTCCTATTGTTAATTTATAGTTAAATTGAGCAGCCGAATGTACCGACAACCATTTATAATAAACTAAAATATACTTATTTGTATACACGTATTTGAAAAATTACACATTTGTAATTAAGAATTTGCAATTTAGTACATTTAAAATACATAAACTGTACATGTAATATCGAATAACACACTACATTACATTACAACATTACTTCTTTAAAGCACAATAAAAGATTATCAAAAAATAATTATTTAAAACGTACTTTAGGGTAAAACTTTCAATTTAACACAAAGTGCACCATTTATAAATGTAGGCTAGGCTACTTAGTCATGAAAGTGTACTCTCTTTAATTAGCCTTTTATTTCAGCAAAATTATATAAACTGTAAAGAATAATATTATGACAACATAAGTTTTTACATTGCTTTAACTCATCAAAATAAGTTAAGCAATCTTCAACTTTTTAAGTTATACAAGATTCAATTATAAGTTTAATGTAATTTAAGTTGAAATTAATTAAACATCAAACTTGATTGAACTTATAAATTTAAGGCAGCAACAACTTATTACAGTGTAGTTTTTTCCCCCTGAAAAACACTTTTAAGATTTGAAGTAAACTGCAAGTGCACAGTCAATACAATCAAGCACACTTGTTTACACAAGGAATGTCTCTACTAGGTTGATAAAGATGACTTATGCATGAATGAATGCATTGAAAGCATGACTTGCAGCAATTATAGTGAGAGTTAGAACACTATCACATAACTTAGTATTTGTATTCACTAAGCTCTAAACATGTGAATTGCCTGACACTTGAAAAGACTGAGTTTAGAGAGAAATATCAGTGAAGGTCATTAGAGCAGCTGTCAGTGAAGCCTCGACAGCACACACACAACTGATGCTAGAGGGAACTTTTACTGCTGTAATTTAGTAAAGTGCTCGTTCTCACAGCAAAATGCATGGCCGACTGTGCTGGTTTAACTTGGCTTGTTGTTTTGGGACAACTTGAGAAGGTTTGAGTCATCATGAGATTTGCAATGCTGGTCTACTTTAACTTTAGTTTGAAACGGACGCTTAAGTTCTACGTCGCGTAAGCTGGACAGGGTTTCTAACAGCACATCTGACACATGTTAGTGAATGCGTGTATGTTGTGAAGAGTTAAGTTGAGTTACCTTGACCGAGTCCACGGGGTACATGACTGTGTGCTCCAGCACCCCGGCCACGGCGCCCGCTGTCATGTGCGTGCCCAGCGACGCGTGAGCGGGCAAACTCTCGTAATCCGCGTCGCCCTCCAACGCCCCGCCGTCGCTGTTCACCTCCGACATCTCCACACTCGCCAGGACCGCGTCGCTGCGCAACTCCATGCGCTGGAAGCGTTAAACCCACGCGTGATACGCGGAGATGTGAAGCGGCAACACGAGCGCGCACATCACTATCACCAACACTGCCGACAACGTCATCTCAGCGACGCCGTGATGTCATCGTGACGCAGCGGTCGCGCGCCAGACTGTGAGAGCGGTAACGGGTGAAGGTGGGGCTCAAAGCTCATGTTACCAATAAAAAGTAGGCTACATTGATCTGGAAAGTTTTCTGTTGTTGTTTTTGAGTGATTCTTCTTTTCAGGAGTGTTTTCTGTCTAACGCTAGTTTGGAATTGTATGTGTATGAATTAAAGGGATAACGTTAGTTTGCACAAAAAATGAAAATTCTGCCATAATTTACTCACCCTCGAGTTGTTCTAAATGTATATGCGTTTCTATGTTGTCTTGAACACAAAAGAAGATATTTTGAAGAATGTTGGTAATCAAAGATATTCTGGTCCCTGTTGACTTAGTAGGAAAAAAATACTATGGAAGTCAATGGGGACCAGAAACTGTTTGGTTACTGACATTCTTCAAAGTATCTTTTGTGTTCAGCGGAAGAAAGGAACTCGTACAGGTTTGTAACAACTTGAAGGTGAGTAAATTATGACAGAATTTTCTTTTGGGGGTGAACTATCCCTTTAATGTAGCCTATTCGAATCAAGTTCTTCTTATTTAACTGATCCTTCCTCTTTTGGCAAGCCTGAATGAATTTAGAAATACGGTTCATTTGGACGGTTTGTTTCAGTGTGTTTGTTTGTTTGTGTGATATTATATTAACACAAACTTTTATGTAGGCCTATCTATGCGATTAATCGATTTGACAGCACTAGTTATTTAGTTACGGTGGTGATTCCAACACACTATCCTTCCTAATATAGTTTGAGTTCTAAAACCGTTCATTATGGTTTAAAAGCCATTTAAAAAAAAATCATCTTGAGGGAACCATTCAAAAGAACCGATTCGACAGAATGATTCGCTCAAGAGAGTCAGATCTTTTCTTTCCTAAACAAAGCTGAACTTTCTGTAATTATTTCTGTAATTATTCACCATTTCGCTGATGTTAATTGCAGCTCTTATGATTGACATTCTGCACATGATATCTATAGATATTATTGCTCCATGTGTGAGAGTGTGATAGTTTAGGTGTGTCTTTTCTCAGAAAGGATCTGAAGATCAGTTCACCATGTTCACTTTATCTGCTCTCTTTGTGTCTATGATACAGGGAATCTGGGTTTCACCAGACGTCCTCCTAACTCTCTCTCTCACACACACACACACACACACACACACACACACACACACACACACACACACACACACACGTTTGTGCTACTGTGCATGAGTTCAGGGATGAAATAATCACACTTGTTAAAAAATACACTTCAGCATAATTTTAAAAAAGAGTACTTATTACATAAATCATACAGCCTACTTTACAGTGCAAACTAAATTAAATGTTTTTCTGACACTTTACTGCATGTTATTTACAATTACATGAAAATGTATTATAGATTTAATGTAGCCTATATTAAAATCAATTAGTTGATCCAAGAGTGCTATTTTGACCCACTTAAGATTTACACATACATATTTATATGTAATTTCATATTTCCAAATCTCACTATTAACTAACTATTAACTACGACTTTTGTCTCAATAAACTTCTTATTACTGTTTATTAATAGTTAGTAGAGTTTAGGTATTGTGTAGGATTAAGGGATGTAGGATATGATTGTGCAGAATAAGGTATTAATATGTGCTTTATAAGTGCTAATAAACAGCCAATATCCTAGTGATATGCATGCTAATAAGCAACTATAGAATAATTGCTAATTGCTTATGCTATTGTCTTTGAAATATGGTTAAAGTTTAGTGCCGAATGTACTGACAAACATTCATGGCAAACTAAAATGTACTTCAATGTCATTTCTGTTGAAACTTGTATGTCATGTACTTAAATATATTTGTAATTTAGCACATTTAAAATACTTTAATTGTAATATCAAAAAACTAATCATAATCAGTACTTTACATGTGTCAGTAAACGCAGAATAAGTGATACTTTTAAAGCACAAGAGATTATTAAAACATGATTTAAAATGTACTTTAAAGTAAAACTTAATTTGGACCTTTTATTTCATTGCAATACAGTTTAAAAAAATGACTTTTAAGATTTGAAGCGCACATTCAACACTATTAAGCGCACTTGTTTTTCACGAGGGTAGACAGGGCCTAATGCTTCACTGTCAAATCATCAACAACTTTACAACATTAGTGAAGTAAGATTGTTGGCTTTTAAGAAGTCACATTTCTTCTACCATAGCAATGATCCTCATGTGAGCAGATCATATGATTCAGCAAACAAGCAGAGCTTTCAAACGCTGTATTTCACAGACACACACTCCTCCAACTGAACAAACTATCACTTAGTGTCTTAGGCTTGTGTATACATAGTCCAACATTTCTGGTTTTTAATATCGATCCGTTGAATAATTTATCATGAGGCATATTGTATCTAAGAAGTATGAATTACACTTGGAGATGTTTTATAGGGTTCAACACGAGCTCAGTGACTATGAGAACATCTCTGAGGAGGAATGAAAGGGCGGCACCAAGAAACGCCTGCGTCTGGATATGCTTTCATATGATTATAATAACGTTCGTTTCAGACACACTCTCTTTCTTCACAATTACTTTTGAAGAGTCATCCATTGAACATGCTTAACATTAAGGAAGTGTAAAGTTCAGTTAGCTAAACTTTTTAAGTTGGGGGAAAATTATAGTGTATAAAAAAGACTTTTGATAATAGAGAACTAGGGATAATTAAGTTTTAAAGAAGGGTTAATTTCACAACTCTTACATTTACAGAATTTAAACAAACACATTATAGCGCATTATAGAAGTACACACACTTTTAACAAGAGTAATTATCACGGAAATAAAGAATATACTTAAGTGTGAACTGAATGTAATGTTTTCAGACAATTAACTGCATGTTAATTAAAAGTAATGAACATGTATTATAATTTATATAAATAATATATATATATAATTTTAGATCAAATTTAAATTAAATGTAATTAGCTGAAGTTTAGAGTGCTTTTGACACACTTAATTATAGTAATTACATCTTAATTACAAGTAATTACATTTTAATAATTTCATAATTAAACCTATTGTCTTTGAAATATGGTTAAAGTATAATGCTGAATCTGACAGTTTATGGTAAATTACAATATACTTTAAAGTTATTTCTACTCAATCTTGTGTCATGCATTTTAAATCAATTACACATTTGTTGATGAAGTTGCAGTTTATTACATTTAAAAAATATTTATTTTAAGTGTAATATTTAAAAACAATTAAAATTACAATCAAGTACGTGTGTGTTAGTATGTTAGTCAACATTTCTTTTAAGAACGACAAAGGATTGTTAAAACATGATTTTTACTTTTTAAAGTGTTTAGAAACATGAAAGTGAACTCTCTTTAGATACACATAAATGGCCTTTTATTTCATTAATATTATATTATCTATAGTTTTTTTTTTTAAATATACATTTTAAAGGGATAGTTCACTCAAAAATGAAAATTCTGTCAGTATTTACTCACCCTCATGTTGTTCAACCCTGTAAGACCTTCGTTCATCTTCAGAACACAAATTAAGATATTTGTGATTAAATCTGAGAGCTGGATCACTCCTCCATAGGCTTCTTAAGGGATTGACACTTGCCAGCCCCAAAAAGTTATTAAAGACATCGTTAAAATAGTCCAAGTGACTACAGTGGCTCAATCTTAAGTTTATCAAGCGACGAGAATAATTTTTGTGCACAAAAACAAACAGAAATAACGACTTTATTTCAACTATTCATTTCCTTCTCTGTGGGCCTCAAGTCAGTTAGCGTAGTGTGATTGCGTAGTGCTACGTCACACGTAGGCTCACTATTGGCTGACGCTGGTCATGTGTGTGACGCATGTGACGTATAACAACAGAAGCTTACGCTATTACACTAGTGAACTGACTCGAGGCCCACAGAGAAGGAAACGAATAGTTGAAATAAAGTCGTTATTTTTGTTTTTTTTGCGCACAAAAAGTATTCTCGTCGCTTGATAAACTTAAGATTGAGCCACTGTAGTCACTTGGACTATTTTAACGATGTCTTTAATAACTTTTCGGGGCCGGCAAGTTCAATCCCTGAAGAAGCCTATGGAAGAGTGATGAACGAAGATGAACGAAGGTCTTTCGGGGTTGAACAACATGAGTAATTACTGACAGAATTTTCATTTTTGGGTGAACTATCCCTTTAAGTACACTACAAGTGCACATTTAATTAAATTAAGCACACCCCTTTTTCACGAGGGTTTCTGTGTAAGTATGCAAAGTGAGTCATACATGCGATAAAATGATTCATTAAAATAATTGCTATATTTAAAATAATAACCAAAGTATAAAGCCAAATTGATTTCCCCAAAGCATATCCATATACTTTCAACAATGTCACTGCACACTTCAACTAAACTTGTCCCTAAGACAAATGATTGACTTCTTGACCTCAAATAAGACGTTCTTAGTCAATCTAATCCCATGTGTGTTCTTAAACTGTAGATGGTGCTACTGTTACAGTGGAGAGAGAGAGAGAGAGAGAGAGAGAGAGAGAGAGTGAGAGTTGACTAATCAATGACACACAAACACGGAAACACTTACTCGCTGAATTCTAAATTCTTAACAGAATTTTGAAATGTTCATAAACTGTTCTATTTTTTTACACTGTTAATTTGTACAATTACTTCAATTTGTACATTTAAATTGAAGTATGTTATAATATTTTACTATTTTGATGTCTTTATAATTATTATATGTATTCCAAATTTTGGCAATATTGTATGATGAGTACAGTCATGCCAATAAAGCAATTTTGAATTGGAGGGAGAGGGAGAGGGATAGAGAGAGAGAGAGAGAGAGAGAGAGAGAGAGAGAGAGAGAGAGAGAGAGAGAGAGAGAGAGAGAGAGAGAGAGAGAGAGAGAGAAATGGGTTGTATAACAGAATACTTATTTATCAAAGCCAAATGTGACTTTTCAGCATCGACTCTATTTGGAGCTGAAGCTGATTTCATGGCTCTTTTCCCTGCAGTAAACGTTTATGTTCGTACAATTTGAAAACGTAAGCTTTTTAGAAAAAAGCAAGCATGAAAATCCACCCCTCAACGTTCCCGTCACAGGGTCGTACGTAGATCACCTGAATACACACAATATACAGTTCTGAGACGGTCTTGTTTTTATCAGCAGGGACTAACAAAGCTAATGTTTTCGTAAGTGGAGTCACTTCGGACAGATGAAGACCACATGTTTGCTCATTTAACATGTGCTCAGGTTTGTTTTGTAACATAAGAATGAGAAAACAGGGGTCAGTAACCCTTTACAGCTCTGAGAGAAGAGAAAACGTCCAGAGGACATCGTAAATAAACCACTGGCACAAAGTCTTCTGGGTCACTTGTCTTCTAGTCAAGGGTCTTTCAGGACAAGACTATGGGGTTCTCACAACAACAAAAAACACAACAAACCTTTTTAATTATTAATCTCTTTATCTTCAACAACAGCAGTATTAAAGATATTGATGTTTCTTTAACAGCTTGTGTGAATATGGTACTTGTGTTTTCACAGATACCAATAATATACAGCAGTGACTGACCATACAAAGAGAGGCATCATCCATGTCAGAGGATTTCTTTAAGAAAAAACAAGTCAAAAATGGAGAATTTGCACTGAAATGCACGAACCAACACATTCATCCAGGGCACTGACTACCGTTCAAACATTCCCAAATGGCTTTAAGATGGAAGTGTCGTCATCGGAATCCAGTCATAATACATCCTAACTAAACCACAAAAGCCTTGTGATGCACTCTAAAAAAAAATGATGGGTTGTTTTAACCCATGGTTGGGTCAAAAATGGACGAACCCTATCATTGGGTTTAAAAATTTAACCCAACGTTTGCGTTTGCCCATATTTGTCCCAACCCAGCACTTTTAAGAGTGTGGTACCTTGAAAAATGCATTCTCTTTTAAAAAAGCAAGTTCACTGAAAAGTTAAAATAGTCGTCATGTTGCTCCAAACCTGTTGGACCTTCTTTCTATGAAGAACACAAAGGGCACATTTTGAAAGAACAGGTCATTTTCATTAGTGTCTTTAAAGTGGCTCATGCACTATAGTATATTCTGAAGTCATACGATAGCTTGTGTGATAAACAGAGCCAAACGACTTCTCACACTAAACTATTATTTGACTTGAGGAACACTTTGAATATAATACAACTGTGCTGCGATGTGCTTATTTTATCCATTTTAAATCTTAAAGCCAATTCATTGTCATTGCATGCAAAAGTGTGATCAATACATTTCTCAGAATTGATGTTTCTTGCCACCAGAAGGTGGTCACACGGTTTTGGAGGAACATGAGAATGAGTAAACGACAGAATTTCTTTTTGAGTGTGATTGTGAGCCGAAAGATCCTAAGACAAACATGAAATATATTGCACCAATTCTCATCATAGAGTGTTTAAATAACATTTGCAGCTTCACCTCCGTGTGAAGTGTGATGGCTTTAAAAAGAAAAACATCACGGTGCGCATACATACACATGCTCACAATCATATACACTCACAGACAAGCAATAAGCAGTACCCATGATCAAGCAGTAATTCTGACACTGTAACACTGTAATATTTACCACTGAACCGTCTTGCACAACCTTAACAAAAATGAAAAACATTGTCTCCGTCTACCTCAACACTCCTTCAGGATGTACATAGTGCTTTTTAAAATAACAGCTGGATATTTAATGTCGCTCTTTACATTTCATGGAAAAGTGTTTAGGTAGAAAAAAAGGTGACCAAAACTTAGTACTTTCTAAATGTGCCTGTTTGTTTTTTTACATTCTAAAGGGATTTCAAGACGATTTAGCTTTCTATCATGACATCAAAGCAGTCCAACTTCAGTGTCTAAAATGCGTCCTTTAAAATGAACCTCGATCCGTTTCTCTTTGGCACAACCAAATCATTTAATAAATGTTGAATTATGCGTACAGTCTTGAGTTGAGGCAGCAGCCGGCAGAATCTTGTCTAAACGGTGATGAATATAAAACCAAACTGGGGACACGTTCAGTATATACGCCACATACTCGATGCCCCTGACCTCTTTCACATTGATAATGACATTGAAAATCCAAAAAGGCAGCCTCAGCGTTCCTCACACAATAAATAAACAACTAAACATCACTGCTGATCAGATACAGTCCTGGAGCTGCAGTCTTCACATTACAGTAAACCTTCACTTGACGTGGCTGAAAGTGTCATCATTTTGGGAAAATGCAAAACTGGCCAATGGGAGGGCAACATGATGATTGTAGAAGATAGGACTTTGATCGCCGGAAAGGTGCGTCTCCTCCTCCAGTGATTGGCCAGTGGTTTGACGGACAGGCTCCAGGCCCTATAGGGGCACAGAGAGGTCAGGTGACCCAAGGCCCTCTTCCAGCCACTGGACGTGGAGTGTGGAGCGGCTGTGTATGCGTCTCAGACGGAGCAGGTAAAGGAGGATGGACAAAACCACCACCAGAAAACAGGCCAGGAACAGATAGTGGTTATTCATGAAGGAGAAGCTGTGATGCCAGCGAGAGTGAGTGCCCTTCAGACTCTCCTGCTGGATGTCCCTGAACAAACCGTAGACAAGAAAAACGTTTCAAAACATTAGCAAAACTAAATCTATGCATCATTTAATCAGATCTACACAAAATTTTAATGTTTCTCCTTTTTTTTGTGTAAATATGGTTAGTAGTAATACAAAAGGTTAACTTTAAATTGTTGAAGTTTGTTGAAAAGGTTAACTCTTTATGGTTTTATAAAATGTGCAATAAAATCATGAAGAAAAAAGATTTTAAAACAACTGCATGCAATATTATTAAGTGGCAAAAAGCTAACATTACATGTCTGTCTCTGAGACGCTCATATTAGCAAAACACCACTTCAGGAAAAAAGACAAGGGCAAGGGGGTTATAAACCCATACAAATTTTATGTTTACGAATTCTGTTAGCTATTATTTTAATATATATACTATAATTTTAATAGCTGATGTTGCAGAAAATACTGAAAAGTAAAAAATATATATATATATATATTAATATTTTTTTGGACTTTGGATACAATTTAAAAGAACCGTTTTCTGTGTGAATATATTTTCAAACGTAAATTATTTCTGTGTTGGCAACGCTGAATTTTCATCAGCATTACTCCAGTCTTGTCACATGATTCTTCAAAAATCATTCTAATATGCTGACTGTCCTGCTTAATATTTTTGTGGAAACTGTGATAGATTTTTTTTTAGGATTCAAAAAGTCAACAACAACATTTATTTGAAATATTATATAAATATTCTTTACTGTTACTTTTAATGCATCCTTGCTGAATAAAAGAAAAAAAAAATATGGCAGTTTTGAACAGTTATTCTGTATACAAAACTTAAAAAAAATTGGTTTCAAAAGAAAAGACGACTCAAAACAAGTCGAGTCGAAGCCAAAAGTGATGTCCGGCCTAGGTCCTGTTTTTCTATGCATTTTTTGCAACAAAAAAAAAAACATGTAGCTGTAGCTTGAGTTTTTACCAAATATTTTTGTTAAGTGTTTTGTTCTTACCTCATATTTAAATTATTTTCCTCATATTAATATATATAAAAGGTAAATCTAAAGTAATCTAGGGAAAAATATTGTACCTTAGAGGTAGAAAACGTGTGCGGTACAAAATGGCTCCTAGTGTCCACTGCACTTCTTTGTCATAAACCAGCAGAGCCGTCCTGAGGTTCTCGTACGCCGCTGGAAACGCGAAACCTGAGTGGAGCACCTCGTACATCCACGCAGACTTGAAGCACTGATACCTGCAGGAAGACAGGAGCGGCACATGTATACCTTTTTCCAAACTGATCACTGAAATGATGTACATATTACCGATGTTTTCACAGCAGAATAAAGGTGAATGTGTAAATACCGTCTGGATAAAGGTTTTGTATTTTAAACTTACTTCAGTCTATGCTGGTCAGCATGTGAGGCGTAAAGACCTCGATCAAACCGCTCTTTCAAAGTTTTCCACTGGGTGGCACAGTAACTCTGAAATTAAATGGATCAGGTCAATAACTTTAAAAACAAACAGCATGGGCAACTCATTTTACTCCCTGAGTTTAAAGTCCCTGATGGACAAAATCATGTTTTCTTGCTCGAGAAGCTGTTTCAACTTGGATATACATTACAATAGAGAAGAAAAGACTTTTGCAACTTCTGTTTCACGCAGACTTAAAAAAAAATAGCAAGAGTATAATCTTGGAACTTAATTTTACCCACTGGGATCGTGGAAACGCTTGCTGTGACAAAAAATGTCTTTCTTCTAGGGGAGTGTGATATTATCGTCTACAATAATATCATAATTGTTGTTTTAGAGATGTGAAATCTGACATTATCGAGAATCTCTCTCACTTTGCAAACACCAAACAAAAAAACAGGCCTAGAGAGTGCAAACACTGCGTGATGTAGCCTTTTCAGATTAGCTCTCACTGCGTGATTTACTCTATTAAAATGCAGTACAAAATGCCCCCGTATTGAGTATTGCCTTTTAGGCTATATTTATATCATATAATATAGTTAAGCAATCACACAACGAGTGCCTTTTTCACCCAAATATCAGCACGATTGCAAATGCGATATAGATTTTATACAACAGTTTAATAAACAAGAAGTCAATATTAATTGACTTTTAGACACAATATTTCTCCATTTCACCAACGAAAATAGTTTGTCTCTGACGAACACACAGCGGTGTTTCGTTACTGAATGAATCAGTCCATTTAAACGAAACGGTTGAATTAATGATTCAATGACTCGTGAAATTATCAGCCGTTTAAACGTATCAGTTAAATGAACGACTCAATGATTCGCTCATTAACAGTGACTTGCCGCCACCTACTGGTTTTAGTTTCACATTGTCATTTACAAGCTTATTACCGTAAAAATTATAAAACGTTTTTTTTTTTTTTTAAATGATTATTATAACTTACATTTGTCGATTTATACAGTGATAAAGATGTACTATAAATCATGTAATTGAGATTTATTTCAATGTTCAATCATGTGACATTTGTATTCATATTGCATGGTATTTTTTGTGAGATTCAATTATGAGAATTATGTGAATATTATGGTATGCTTTTTTTTTTTTTTTTAAAGCTTTGAATAGATTATGGGTTTATTTATAATGTATATGTATTATTGTATTTTGTTTAGCTATATAGTGAGTGTCCGGTGTACTATAATGATTACAGTAATAAGCTTGTAAAGGAGCGTAGGTGTATGAATGGAAAAATATGACACTGATGAAGGGTTCAACCCGAAAACGTTTTGCGCACCCCGCACTTTATTTGTGGCCTCTGGACAATACATTTTATGTGAGCTTTTTGGCTTATTTCTCGTGTGTGGATCTCCTTTTGTAATTTCTTTATTTTGGAGCTATTTTTGGATCTAGACAACACAAGGAATTCTATTCATTCATCTGTTTTTGGACTAGTGTACGGCGCTACGCTTTTCTGTTCTGTCCAAAATCATTTTATATATCAAAGCTTTATTTTTAAAACATCAAAACATGACTTCTGCATTTGTAACGGCAGGTTAAATGCATTCATGTCCCTCTGAGCTGCATTAAAGAGTCTGTAAATGGATCTAAATGCCACTTCAGATGCAGCTTCTGTTTCCTCTGTATTGCAAAGACGGATTTAGATGATACTGATTTCATTTGATTGGTAACAGCCCTATAGTGTCATTTATTATGTCAAATTACATTTAATCAATTTCAAATTAATTGCATTTATAAAGGTAAAAATGCAGATAAAAGGTACAAATTTTATAAGTTTAAATTTGTCAAAATAACACACACAAGCAAAATATAGTCTAATCATCGTTATCAACAAAATCCCAGAAAATATTGATACACTTTTTTTTTTCAATATCGCACACCTTTACTTTTTATTTAAATTTCTATCATGCAACACAAAAAGAGAAATTTTAAAGCATGTTCACACTTTCATTCGACAGAAGCAGACTGCCCTTTTTGGAGCTTGACAGTCACATTGTGCTTTAAAGGTTTAGTTTATAGTAAAGGGATGTTGAACAGAAAAGAAGATATTTTGAAGAATGTGGGTAACCAAACATTTGATGTCTTCCATTGTATGAAAGTCAATGCGGACCAGAAACTGAAACTTCCTTTGTGTTCAACAGAACAAAGAAACTCATACGCTCAAGTTGTTCTAAACCAGTGAGTAAATGATGACAGAATGGGTGGGTGACAGAAAGGTCAAAAACTATCCCTTTAATTCTATGGAAAAAGAACCTGGTGAACATTCTGTAAAATTCCTCATTTAGCCTAGCGTTCCAGGGCGTCAGTGTACCTTAGCAGCATTGGAGTATTTGGTAGAGTTGTAGACTCCTCCCATGCGCAGCACATCTTCAGTACAGTAGTAAAACTCAGAGAAGCCGTAGAACTGGCTGTTGGGGAAGTCGATGGGCGGCTGGTAGACTCCGTTAAGAGATGTGTTGGTGTCATTGGTGCGGTTGAGGAACGGCTGGAGCAGCAGACGGCAGCGCTCGAAGTCTCCTGTGCCACGCACGTGCACCCTCTGGTCCTGAGGACCCAGCTCATCCTGCAGGTCAGCTGGCAGGCAGGGGTCGAGGATGGGCGAGTCTGAACCCTCTCCCTGATGCTGACCCAGGAGCCTGGAGACGGTGGAGAGAAGAAATGAAGAAATGTTGGGAGACATATCAAATGTTCTCAATATATATGCACACAATTATCCATCATCATGAATACGGTTAATTCCGTATTGATTCCTATGACTAGTTAGACTTAATGAAAGATGTTTTAACCTGTTATGTTAATGGTTATTTAAACTTCGCGATTGTAAGTTTGATTCATTACTGTGAATCAGTTCAAGTTCAGTCAGTTTCAATTAATTGATTCCAAACTGATAATTGTTTTTGTTATAACTTAATACTTACAGATACTGGCAGAGTTTATTTTTAATAAATTGAAAGTTAACTACACTACCATTCAAAAGTTTTAGGCTGGTAAGATTTTTAAAAGAAGTGTCTTTCTGCTCACCAAGGATGGATTTATTTGATCCAAAAATAGTAATATTGTGAAATATTATTACAATAAAAAAAAGAAAAGTCTATGTGAATAAATTGTAAAATGTAATTTATTCCTATGATCAAAGCTGAATTTTCAGCATCATTACTCCAGTCTTCAGTGTCACATGATCATTTTAATATGATGATTTGATGCTCAATAAACATTTCTGATTATTATCAATGATGAAACTTTTTTTGTGGAAATGGTGACTTCTTTGATGAATAGAAAGTTCAAAAGAAAAGCATTTATTTGAAATTTAAATCTTTTGTAACATTCTAAACTTCTTTAATGTCACTTTTGCATAATATTAATTCTTTTCTTTTTTAAATAATACATTAAAAAATTGTACCGACCCCCAAACTTTTGAGCAGTAGTGATATCATCTAGCTTGAATAATAATTTTAAAAAATGATCATACTTGTTTTGGATTTGTGTGTTGCTGATGAGGTTTTCCTCATATTTCTGGCGGGCCGCGTTTCCTCCGAAACCCAAAAAAGTCGAGACGTAAACACGGTACACGTGTTCGGTTCTGTGAGCGTCACAGCCCAGGTTAAACTCCGCCAGCAAATTCTTGGCTATCTCTTCCTGGTAGCACAGAGAGAAATATAAGACAGCGGTGGAAAACAGATGTTAACAGAGGTTCCTTCTTCTACAAATACAGATCTACAGATCTGCTCTGAAGAGTGGCTGAATTGCACATTTCTTTAAACGCAAAGGCAGCAAAGCAAATGAAGTGAAAAGCAGCATCATATTTGCATGATGACATTTAAAAGAAAGTGGAGCTCTATCAAAAGCATCTGTGGCATGTGAATTACCACAGAAAATAATGAACTCATCCTTGTAAAACGGAAAATGTACATGAATGCACTTACAATGGTAGTCTATGAGGGATTTGCATGGAAGTTACTATATAAACTTATAAAACTAGTGTCATGTTTCAGTCCGAAAGAGTTTCAGTCCAGTGTCTTCGATTCAAAAGTTTGGGGTCAGTAATTTGTTCGTTGCAGGAAATCAATACTCTGTCCTTATGCAGCAAGGACGTTAAATTGATAAAAAGTGACAATTTTTTATAGAGTTACAAACAAATTCTAATTTTATTTTTACTTTTTATTAAAAGAACACTGAAAATAAAATGTATTACAGTTTCCAAAAAAATAAGCATCACAACAGTTTTCAACATTGATAATAATCATAAATGTTTTTTTCATCATATTATAATGATTTCTGAAGGATAATGTGACGCTGAAGACTGGAATAATAATGATGCTAAAAATTCAGCTTTGATCACAGGAATAAATTATATTTTTTAAATATATTCAAATGGAAAGTTAAAATAAAGTTATTTTAAATTGTAATAATATTTCACAATATTACTGTTTTTATTGTGTTTTTGATCAAACAAATGTGGCCTTGGTGAGCATGAGACTTCTTTAAAAAACATTCTTAAAAAATCTTACAGACCGCAAACTTTAAATAGTAGTGTCTTGACCCATAGACTTTCATTGTAAGTGCATTTCTGTAAAAAAAAAAAATGTTGTTGTGTACAAAATAAGAGATTATGATCATATTGAGTGGTAATCGACAGCACAGGTGACGTCCATGGAGCTTCAAACGTGCTGATCTGAGAACATTGCTTTAATAGCTCATAAGCTCGAATTCAGCTGCAGAAAAATACTGAAGGACACAAGGAAAACATTTGAACACTTCATTCTGATTGCATTTGATTCCAGCAGCAGGCATCCTGTTATATCACATTACAGGCCATTGGGATTTGTGCTGAGAATGGGTCAAATATAGGTCAAAAACACCCTAATGGCATGCGCACACACACAATTGAAGTCTAATATTAAACTATGAAACTCTCCCCTAATTACTGGGATTCAATTAAATGATCCAATATTGTTTAAAGGGGTCACATAATGAATAAAAGTAGGTAAACAGGGTTATCTAATTTACATATAGTGTCTAAAAAGGTACAGCAGGAAAAACAGACAGATTAATTATGAGAGGCAAGAAATGGCCATCTGAAATAAAACAATCCGATGAAGAGAAAATTTTAATATTTGAAAAAAAAAAAAAAAAAAAAAGATTTGTTTTGCACAAACCTAACCTCATTGGACCACAAGTAGCAGATTGTACGAATTACTCCGAATGAGATCCAACGAATTCATATGAATTAGCCAACATTCACAATTTTCAGAAAAAAGAAAGAAAAAAAAAACTAAGCACGAAGGTCCATCCCTTAACCCAATCCTCAGTATGACGTAAGCAGATCAAACTCCAAATGCTATTGTGCAAAATACACCGAGCGCGATCCTGCGAACGACTCCGAGCGCGCGATCCTGCGAACGACTCCGAGCGCGCGATCCTGCGAACGACTCCGAGCGCGCGATCCTGCGAACGACTCCGAGCGCGCGATCCTGCGAACGACTCCGAGCGCGCGATCCTGCGAACGACTCCGAGCGCGCGATCCTGCGAACGACTCCGAGCGCGCGATCCTGCGAACGACTCCGAGCGCGCGATCCTGCGAACGACTCCGAGCGCGCGATCCTGCGAACGACTCCGAGCGCGCGATCCTGCGAACGACTCCGAGCGCGCGATCCTGCGAACGACTCCGAGCGCGCGATCCTGCGAACGACTCCGAGCGCGCGATCCTGCGAACGACTCCGAGCGCGCGATCCTGCGAACGACTCCGAGCGCGCGATCCTGCGAACGACTCCGAGCGCGCGATCCTGCGAACGACTCCGAGCGCGCGATCCTGCGAACGACTCCGAGCGCGCGATCCTGCGAACGACTCCGAGCGCGCGATCCTGCGAACGACTCCGAGCGCGCGATCCTGCGAACGACTCCGAGCGCGCGATCCTGCGAACGACTCCGAGCGCGCGATCCTGCGAACGACTCCGAGCGCGCGATCCTGCGAACGACTCCAAACGCGCGATCCTGCGAACGACTCCGAGCGCGCGATCCTGCGAACGACTCCGAGCGCGCGATCCTGCGAACGACTCCGAGCGCGCGATCCTGCGAACGACTCCGAGCGCGCGATCCTGCGAACGACTCCGAGCGCGCGATCCTGCGAACGACTCCGAGCGTGCGATCCTGCGAACGACTCCGAGCGCGATCCAGCGAACGACTCCGAGCGCGATCCTGCGAACGCCCCCCGCGAGCGCGATCCTGCGAACGACTCCGAGCGCCCCGAGCGCGATCCTACGAACGACCCCGAGCGCGATCCTACAAACGACCCCGAGTGCGATCCTACGAACGACCCCGAGCGCGATCCTACGAACGACTCCGAGCGCGCGATCCTACGAACGACCCCGAGCGCGATCCTACGAACGACCCCGAGCGCGATCCTACGAACGACCCCGAGCGCGATCCTAC
This sequence comes from Gila orcuttii, assembly GCA_026230005.1. NCBI lineage: Eukaryota > Metazoa > Chordata > Actinopteri > Cypriniformes > Leuciscidae > Gila > Gila orcuttii. The sequence continues at coordinate 6,328,251 of JAPDVR010000015.1, read as the reverse complement.
GAATTCATATGAATTAGCCATAAACTCACAATTTTTGAAAAAAAAAAAAAAAAAACAACTAAGCATTAAGGTCCATCCCTAAATCCAAATGCGATTAAAACAAATGACTCGGAATGAGATTGTACGAATTAGCCACCTTGTACAAGTTTGCAAAAAAAAATATTTTTTTTAATTAATTATTACATTTTTGCCATGAGAAACCTTGACTAATATTACAAGTGGACTTAATGAGGGGGGAAAAAAATCTAATATATTACAAAAGTGCTGAATATGGTCTCTTTAAGAAATGACTGCTGAGGAGCGGTTAGTATCGGTCTCGGAGCGTAAGCACCATGCTGCTATATTGCATGCTGCAGGCTTATCTCAGTCAAAGGCATCAGTTCAGCAAATTCACCATGGCCTTGTACTGCACTGGGCCAAGGACCACAGAGTACCAGGAGAACAAGAATGAGAGAATGAGAATGACAAAGCCAAACTTTTAGCTTTCAAATATACGGGAAATTGTATAATAACCTGTTGTGGAGAAGCAAAGCTTACAGTTTTGGGCACTTCGTATGCGATTTGAGTGGAGACGCCGCCCATGTCCAACACGCCAGCGGTGCGCTTGCGCACCAGCGTCTCCTGCTGGTCACTGCCGGGAACCTGCACCTCCACCACTGCCTCATGTTCTGAGACACAAGTCAAGAAAATAGAAAAAAGAGAAGTATAGCTGAAAAAAAATTTCTTTTGTAGGGCGTTTAAAATGTTACGAAAGAAGAAAATTACACAATCTCTCTTACCATCCTCAACATGATTGAATCGTCCCAGAACAAAGTTGATACCTATCCATGCATATACTCCTGCAAAAATAGAAAATAAATGAATAGAATTCCACAGAATTCAGATTTTCACACAGCACAAAAAATGCGGTCAGTACGATTTTTTCCCCCCAAAGAAATACATTTATTCAGCAAGGATGTATTAAGTTGATCAGTGACAGTAAAGACATTTATAATATAATTGTATTTATAAAAGCCCTTCTAGGGACAAGTGTTGCAAATTAGCTTTAGCTACGAGCACTATAATACATGCATTGGATGTATTATATAAAGCATTAAATTAAATTAAATAATTCTGGAAAAAAGTATCAAAGATTCCATGAAAATCTGAAGCAGCAGAACTGTTTTCAACACTGATAAATATCAGAAATGTTTCTTGAGCAGCAAATCATCATATTAGACTGATTTCTGAAGGATCATGTGACACTGAAGACTGGAGTAATGATGCTGAAAATTCAGCTTTGATCACAGGAATAAATTACAAATTAAAATATAAAGAAGTTATTTTTCATTGTAATAATAATTTCACAATATTACTATTTTTACTGTATTTTGGATCAAATAAACTCAGCCTTAGTGAGCACAAGATACTTTTTTTTTTTCAAAACGTTCCTGACTCACTCAAACTGTTAAACAGTAGTGTAGATTTGTTCAACATTTGAATTAACCCTTGCATTGACGAACTGATGACCTGATGACTCCAGAGATGGTCTAGAAAGGTTCAGAGGTGGTTCTTACCTTCCTGTTTGCCAGAGATAACTTCCACATGCGAGTCGGAGAACAAGAAGTTGAAATTCACAGGGATGTCAGTCCGCAAATCCTCCAGCAGGGCCTCCTGTTGACTGCAAACAAACACAATCTCTTAGCACATGTGGTGGCTTTCCCACAGCATGCATCTAATGTGAGTGTGTGACTGGACACCTTTCAGGCAAGACTCTCATTCCCGCAGTGCACAGGATGTAGAGAGGCGTTTCCTGGTGCTTGTTTTTAGGGATGTGCTGAGCAGCAAAGCTCAACAGAGGGCTGATGTAGTCGCTGGCCTTGTCTGGTGTGGATGCATACTCAGAGATACCTGAACAGATAATTTGTTAATTTGGCTATAAATCAGGTATTTTATTTTTTCTCAAAGAAAAAAAAAATTCCCTCAAATAAAGCTGTAAACCATACAGGGAACCATGTCAGTCGGTTCAATACTATAATATTCAAGGTTAAAATTAATGATCAAATAAAACTGATTTGTTTACAAACATTTAATTGCACATAAGGCAGTTTTATAATAATACCTTTATGATATAATTATGTTTCTACTTCATTTCATTTCTGGAATATAAACATTTAAATAGTGACTTTTTATGACGGATTAATTCAAACATTAAAAAAAGACACAACTTAAAGTCCCCCTATGGTGAAAATCAAGCTTTTAATATTGTTTATATGTCTATGTGGTGTTTTTAATACGCTTTAAGACAAACCATGTGCAAATTCATAAGTCGACAGCATTGCTGAGTATTTTCTCCTTAAAACTGCAGTGAACCAAAGACAGTCTCAAAAACACGGTTTGAAATCGCTGGTGTTTCTGACGTCACAAACTACCTTGTAACCAATCAGATCAACGTGTGATCGTCAACGAGTGGATCTCTGAACTGAGCGAGTGAGTGGAGGCGGGGCTCATTTAATCGCTATGGTTGCTGTCCACCTGAGTTGACGTCATTTGCTGCCGTTGCTTTTTCAATGACGTATGTCTCGCAATGACAGGAATATCTGATCTGTCCGCTTACATTGCAGACTCAAATGCACGTGTCCGATTCATATCAGATTTATTTCCACATATGAATGAGGCCTAAAACCGATCTGAGAATATCGGAATCCATGTGCTTTTTTTCCTGCTAACATGTTCGTGGGTCATATCTGATCTGTGGCACATCACATGGGAGAATTGGAGAATCAGAATTGGGTCACTTGTAATGTAAATGCGGCCTAAAGCCTGGAACACGCCAAACCGACGCCGACAAACTAGTGCTAATGAAAGCCGACTGTGTTGTCGCCTCGCGTTGGGGTAAAAAGCTGCACTTGAACACACCGAGATAACTACTGCCGACTGTTAGCTAGAATGCACGTTCTGCGCCTGCGTGTAAATGAGACAACTGTCTATTTCTGCAGATATATGCGTCTATATTCATCATTCAAAAAGGGAAACCGACGCTGCAGGCTGCAGATACACATACTGTAAACAAAGCAGTGTGTGTTTACTGTTTTGAATATCAATCCTGCTAAACACTTCCTTTATTCCACTCCGCTCATGTTAATATTGAAATATTTGCCAAGGAACACTTAGGATGATGTAACATAAGAACAGCCTTCTATCTGTAGCGTTTTGACTTCTTTGCTCACCGTTTTGCTATTATTCTCGTTCACTAAGCTGAACAGCCAATCAGAGTTCCGTCTTTCACCGACGCCGATTCAACATGTCGAATCGGCCGAAACAAAGCCGACGAGGACCAATTTCAGCCGACGGTGCGGAACACACTGAGAAAACTTAGTCGGCCGACGCACAAAAACTGCCCGACGGCCGACCGTCGGCTTGGTGTGTTCCAGGCTTAAGATATCAGCACAGGCCATCAATCAATATCGGTTGACCATTCCAGGCCATGATTCTGCTCATTCATTCCCACACTGACCTGGCTTGATCTTCATCACTACAGGCTTCCTGTGCTTGTCTCGCATCTGCTTGATGTCGAGGAGTTCGTGCAGGTTGCCGTTGTGCCGGGGCCATGTGTATACGAACACGCGGGAGCCACTACTTCCACAGTCCACCACCAGCCCGTAGTTCAGATTGGGGTTATTGGTGTCCGTGGCCTCCATGTCCGGCACCCGACCCAAACGTCTAGATGAGACACATTGATCACGACGATTAGATTGGCAGAGATGCGTTACAGAAGTAAGAGAAGTGATCAGAAGTGACGGGTGTTTTACGTGTGGAGGTGCCGGTCCTCTCTTAACCAGCTGTACTGGCCCTTCTCCGTGACCAGCAGCAGGTACAGCACCCCCGTCACACCGGCCAGCAGACCCAGCAGCAGAAACTGCCTGAAGGACGGCAGCAGGAACCGGGGCAGCACCACCGGAGACAGGCTGAAGTGCCAGGATGCTGGAAACAGGCAGGAAATGCTAATCCTGCAGGGGAAAGAATAACGATGAGCAATGCATCACTATGGATACTGGATCCTTTTAGCTCGGTTAAAATTGGGAAAGACGAGCAGCGGAAAAAAAGATTTGTGTTGCTTGTTCTATTCATTTAAAGGGTTAGTCGACACAAACTTGAAAATTCTGTCGTCAATTACTTACTCTTGTGTCGTTCCAAACCCACAAGGCTTTCATTCCTCTTCGAAAAAAAAAAAAAATGAAGATTTTTAATGAAATATCCATTAATGCAAAACTCTAACGCTTCAAAACATTAATAAAGAGATTGTAAAAAAGAAATCCATTTGAATAAAGCAGTTTAATCCAAGTCTCCTGTAAAGACACTTTCGCTTAATATGATGAACAGATTTAATTTAGAAGACTTGGATTAAACCGCTCATTTCTTTTATGACCTTTTTATGAACATTTTGAACCGTCAAGAGTTTTGGGTGAATGGAAAAGGAAAGACCGAAATATCCCAGATTTCATTAAAAATATTTTCATTTGTGTTCCAAAGATGAATGAAAGTCTTAAAATAAACAAGTAAATGATGACAGAATTTGTCTTTTTTGAGCTAAACTTTTAATTTAAATGAGCTTAAACAATTGCTGAACACTTTATTACATCTTAATTTCATGTGTTCAGTCCAGTTTAATATGTAAAATTAAAGTTGACTTAATCCATTTGTGCTTGGATAACATGAATCAGTTTTGTTGCATTAACTAAAACTGTGTATTTTTAGTTTTCAGCATGCTTTGCATAGGACTGAATTGGTAGAGTAAAATTTTTAATTGAGTGTTATTTTATGCATTTTGAGTAAAAGCAAAGATGTATTAAAGCCCCCATGAAATCAAAACGATCAATTCTTGTTTTTTATTGACTATTGCAGTATTTATTATAAATGTTTTATCCGCGCACTGCACGCACATCATTATTTTTTAAATTCATGTGCCCTCATTATCTTTAAACAAAATAAACCCTCCCTCTTTAAGACATCTCTTCTCTTCTCTGATGATGTGTTTACAGGCACGAGGGCGGGGCAACCTGTCACTCACATGAGATCCACCAATAGCAAACCACAACCATCCAATCAATTCCTGATGGATAAATTCAACTCGTTCCCTACATTTGTTCTTGTCCGAGAAGCCGTTTCACTCGAATATATACGCCACGATAGGGAAGAAAAGACCATTGCAACTTCTGTTTCATGCCGACTTTAAGGTGCAAAGTTGCAAGGTCAAAATTTCACAGGCAAGAAAGGTCTATTGTCAATAGCGTAGCAATGCATGAAGCTCAGCTCACACAAAAGTAGCTTTCAAACCAAGCGAATTTTGTGAGCTTAGCTTCATGCATTGCTACACTATTGACAATAGACAATGGTTTCTGTTGGTCAACAGTGAATTCGATTGACAAACTTGAACTCGTTGTGAAGTCTGCTTGGCGAAATATTTCATCCCTCATATATTATACGAAGATTTTTTTTTTTTTTTTTTGCTTAATTCAATGTACATAGTTCTAATGTCAGTGCAGTGACAAACTAAAAACGTTTGTTAGAAATTAAGATTTTTTTATTTTGACACTGATGAATCATTCACAATAACACCAGGATTGTGCATTTACAGAGTAAAAAGCAACTATTCTTATTTCATCTCTACTTTAAGGGTTTTTCAAGCAGAAGAAACTTCATTTATAACAATAAGGTTATGATTTATTTGCCATTACATACATAAGATTTCACAAATCAACTTTTCCCATATGAGAAAACAAACCCCTTCCCTCAAATGACTTCAGTTTTGTACTTGCCTTCCCATCGCTGGAGTGATGAACAGGTGAGGTGGACGAATCAAACCTTTACTGGCAACCTCTTCTCTATACAGGTGTATTCCTCCATGACGTCATATTTCAAGTCATCATCATCATGATCAGGGTATTTCACGCGTGTGCAGGTGTGCTGAGGAGACGTGGCATGTTCTGACACACACACATCAGGAAGTGAAATTACAGCAACAGCACAGCCAGGAGTGTGACGTTCACTAGTTCACTTGTAGACAGAAGTGCAGATGTCTAGCTCGAGATCTAGATAACAATTAGACCTAATGTCTTAACTTACAAGCTAGTTAGTTGCCTACGTAGACAGCATTCAGTAGAACGCGCCTGTGAACCCCATATTCGTACACAACCTTAATGCTGTCTAGGTAGGGAGCTCACTAGATTTTGAAACACAACCCCAGATAACGTCTAATCACAAGCTGTGCGTTTCCCAGGCCGAGAACAGTTTCATGATACAAGGATGTTTATTTGATACTTAAAAGTAGGTCAGGTTGTGGAGAGACAGACTGGAGTGATTGAAAGCTGGCAGGTGTGTTTATCCTCTGATTAACAGTTAGATAAATATCTGTACGAACGGAAAAATGTTCTCACCGTTGGGCTACATCTGGGACGGATGCGTCAATAATACAGCCATCCTCTGAGATTTACGTTACGAATTCATGAGTCCAAGAATTGAAATCCACTCGGTGAACACATAAATATGGCAGTTTAATTCCTGAGGTAGTGGTGATTGTTCAAATTCGGCCGAGAAAAGGCTCCAATTCCCGGTAGTTACCGAGCAACAGTTCAGTACTATCAGTAGTAAAGACGGTTAGTGCGCATGCGCGTCGATGCCGGAAACTTGCGCCTGCGTGTACACTGCTGCCATGACGTCATTTTGCGTTTCCAATTCGTAGTTCATATTTTATAGGTCACATTTTTTTTACAGCTTATGGTCAAATCACATTCTTTTAGAATCATACAAATATATTGTTAGAAATGACTAATGTACACTACCGTTCAAAAGTGTAGGGTTGGTAACATTAAACAAAAAATACTTTTATTTAGCAAGGATGATGTTACAAAATATTTCTATTACAAATAAATGCTTCTTTTTTAAACGTTCTATTCAAAAAACAAATCTGAAAAAGTGTTTCATGGTTTCCATAAAAAAATTAAGCATACATTTTCAAAGCATACTTTTTCAACATAATACATATCAACATAATACATATTTCTTGAGCACCAAATCAGCATATTACAATAATTTCTGAAGGATCAGATTCACATTCGCCATCAAAAAAATACTTATCTTAAATAGTAATATTCACAATATTACTCTTTTACTGTATTTTTGATAAAAAAAAATATAGTCAATATTACCAGCCCCAAACTTTTGAACAGTGGTGTAAATTATTGTCTTTAGTTTCTATAATTGTTCATAACTTTTTAATGAGGCTATGTACTTACAAAAACAACAGATATATACAATATTCTTTACAAAATATTCATAATAATGTAGATGCATCTAAGTGAGCATCTCACTTCTCAAAAAAAAAAAAATGCACAGAGAATATTGTTTATTTGGCATCATAATTTGTAGTTTTATTAGAATAATACATTGTACAGACTTTACAAACTCAAGAAGGCCACTCTTAAAACGGTCTTTAAAAAGCAAAAATAAACATGCTATTACAAACATGAATAAGGGCTCTTCATAAAGACGTATTACAATGTAAGGACACACATGTTCTGTACTGTCTCTGATGGCTTTCTTTATGGGACAGTGTTGAACCCGCTGTAGCTTGTGCTTGTGCTGAAACACTCACTGTGCCGACTCCATCCTCCTCTGAGCTGCGGAGAGGAGAGAAGCAAACATTCAGACAAATTCACCTCAAAGTTACAATCACTGACTATTGTGAGGAAAAGAGCAGTGATTTTTTTAGGTAATAACAAAACAAAAAGAACTGAAACTAGAAATATGCACTTCAATAAAAAACGAAAATGAAACCGAGTTACTCGATCAATGGATGGAATCAATGGTAATGAAATTATTCAATGATGGATGGTTTGATTGATAATCTCGCAAGCTTGCCCTGGAAGATGTCAAAACAAACTGCAAGATTAGACAGGAAGGGGGCGTTTGATTGACATGTAAAACAACCAACCAGTTTCAACACTTTACACATAAATCTGGTACATCAACATCACCATCATAATAAACCACATGTAGCAAGGTGGTGCTTCTGTGTCTGTGAAACATTTGAATATTTATTAACATTTGAATATCTTAAGGTTTGTTCAAATCCCTAACGCCAAGATAATGTTGTCACGAAAAGGGAATTTCTAAATTCACCTTGAAAAATAACAATATTAAGTTACATTTTTAATTCAATTGGGGAAAATTGCCACAACATTAAGAGCACAACATTTGAACAGTATCTAAGTTAATGTACTTTTGTCATAATCAAAGCATTTTCTTATCAACTGATATTTTATTGTCTTAGATTCCTCAGACCCGATAGCTATGAGGCTGATTCAATAATAATAATGTTTTTAATCTCTATTTTACTCATTATTAACATTTATGTTTTACAGTGCAGCTGTGTGTGTGTATATATGTGTGTGTGTGTGTATATATATAATGTATAGTATCGGTCAGAAGTTTGGAAGCATTACTATTTTTTAAGTTTTTTGAAAGAAGTCTCTTCTGCTCATTAAGCCTGCATTTCTTTGATCAAAAATACAGACAAAACAGTAAATTATGAAATATTATTACAATTTTAAATAATGGTTTTATATTTCAATATATATATGATGTATGCTAATGATAATATATTATCCAAAGCTGAATTTTCAGCATCATTACTCCAATCTTCAGTGTCACATGATCGATATATATCACAATATTAATCTTTACTATCACTTTTTATCAATTTAACACATCCTTACTGAATAAAAGTATTAATTTCTTTCAAAAAAAGAAAAATGCAAAAAAGGTCTGCACTCTAGAAATATTTTATTGTAAACAGGAGATAAAGATAACTAGCGTTTCAGTTCTTTGCCTTCATCGCTGACACCGAAACGTTTGTTATCTTTATCTCCTGTTTACAATAAAATATTTCTAGAGTGCAGACCTTTTTTGCATTTGTGGATTGATACGTACATTGGTCTCAGCACCTAATTAGCTGTGAGAGCGCAGAGAGGGTTATGCGGTAGTGTATATAGTTACAAAAGATTTTATTATATTTTAAATAAATGCTGTTCTTTAACTTTTTATTCATCAAAGCATCCTGAAAAAAGTATCACCGGTTATAAAAAATATTAAGCAGCACACTTATATTATATATATATTAGGGGTGTAACGATATTCGAACCGAAGAACCGCGATACAGAACCCACGATTCGAATCGCGATACTCTCATGGCGTACCGAACACTGCCGCGCCGCGCCCCGCCCCCTGCTACCCCGGCCCCGCCCCGCCCGGCTCATTGGACCTGGAATGTGTACACAACGAATTCAGTTTTGTAGCCTAACCACCATTAACACCAAATAGCAAGCTCCGTGTTTTGTTACTTTCAATAATAAGCAAGGTGTAATCTTCAAATTCGGACTATTTGATCACAAAAATCAAACAATAAATGCCGTTTTGGCGCTCTTTGATGTGGCGTGACAGATCACTGTACTAGCTCCTCATTTCAAGCGGCAGCGCGGAGCGCGAGTAAACGTGATCCTCTCTTCCTCAGTTACAGAATAAACATGAATGGACACCTGAAGGTATGTTGAAAAATACAGTATACTTACTGAAAGGCATCATAACTCGTGTAATCGCTCAATCAGTGTTTCAGCAGCGTAAAGACGTCAATAAAACTGCATAACTTAGCTTGTCACTAGCATTATATTTACCTCAGCAGGCAAGTGATTCAGTGTCCACAACTTGTTGGTTCCTAGAGAAATGAACTCTTGCACTAAATAAATGCACTATATTATCCTATATATTATATTTTACTTAACCTGTTAATTAAATCTTGATTATTTAATGTACGTTTAAAATATCTTTCATGAAAATGACAGCAACTGTGTAAATTATTATATTTCAATAACAAATTAGAGTAAAGTTAATGCAAAAACTGCCGTATGTTCAGTTTACATGTTTCCATACTATGTGTTGGGTGTTGATTATTTTATCTAAAAAATAAATAGCATCTGAATTTAGGCTCTGTTGTTAACCTTTAATGTTATAGTAATGTGCGGCTCCCTATATAGTTTACAGCATTAGCAAATTTTTAATCCTTGCAAAACGTTTAATTGTAATTGAATTAATTTAAAGACAAAGACACCATTTTTTCATTAAACCACTGTTTACATTTTTTTTTTTAGCTTTCTAAACCGAACCGAACCGAGACGTCAAAACCGTGGGAAAACCGAACCGTCAGTTTTGTGTATCGTTACACAAAATAGAGAGAGAGAGAGAGAGAGAGAGAGAGAGAGAGAGAGAGAGAGAGAGAGAGAGAGAGAGAGAGAGAGAGAGAGAGCGCTGTGTGTGTGTATATATATGTTATTTCTAAGAGACAAATGTATTAATATTGTAGTACAACTGCAAAATAAAAAGTGAATATTTCATAATAAGTATATTAATTATTTTACTCTACACAGTCTTAGCGAAATTACAATAATTATGTGTAAACATCTTCACTTGCAGGAGTTAAAACCTTAAGCTTTTATTTTGGCAGAAAACTGCAAGGAAGCCATTTAAGTTTCTGTCACAACAGATGTACAAACGTTTCTCATAACAAATCTAGTGAAAAGCTGTAATCTAAAACAATTGTATATTTTTGACAACAATACTCCAAGTATGAGCAATAGTGATGCTTGCCTTAAGCCGGGGACACACTTAACGACTGTAAGGCTGATTATGAATGTAATTTGATACTTACGACTGATCATGCCCAAACACTGCGAGTCGTGTTCAGTCGGTGTTTAAAATCTGCTGCAGTCGTTGGAAACAGGCTGTAAGTGTGTTTAATGTTTCAGCTAGTCGTTTAGTGTGTCCCCGGCATTAGAAACATTTAGAAAACAACAACAGCGCTAAAAGAGGAGTGTAAAGGTACAGTACCGGCGTCAGAGACTGTGAGTCGACTCAGTTCTCTGTCCAGCTCTTCATCTGTGATGCCCAGGCTGGAATCAGGCACGCAGGGCAGAGACCGGATAAAATCCGGATCTGGGATACCCGTTTTCCTGGGAGGAGAGAGAGGGTGCGTGGGCACCACTGGGAGCACGTCCTTATCTAGGATAGAGTTCTCCAATAATGACTTCAGCTCCTCCTCCAACTCCTCTGAATCCTCACCTATGAGAACATGAGGAATTATTCACTCTTTTAGCCAACTTTATGGTACGGACACTAGTCCAGTCGGTATTGTCATTGATGAATGAATAGTGGAAGCCTGTATGGGACAAATGCCAATCATAGCAAAACCCATACTAAAACACTAGGGTCGGGTATCATTTGAATTTTAACGATTACGATTCTGCTCATCGATTCCTAATTTTGATTCCAATAAGGTAAAAAAAAAAATCCTTAGATATCATTCACATTTAGTCTTATTGCATTTAATTGTAGCTAAAAATCATGAACAAAAAACAACAGGCTAAACAACACACACGCAAGGAACTAGCCTAACTAATATAACATTACAAATATAGTTACAAAAGTAATTCAGTCAAGAACGAGTGAATTTTCTTTTTGTCTTTTGTTGTTTGATTAGTGTTATTATAGAGATGGCAGCAGGAATGTTAGGCTGCTGTCACTTTAAGAGTTGCACAGATCTAGTATAGTTACACACGCCTGCGGCGCAGAAAACAGTGCGCACTTGAATGGTTTAAAATCGCATTTTCTGTACGCACGTTTTGAATGTGTGTGTAGCACATAAAACAGCACGCGAATCGTCTCCCGCTTGAATTTCATATTGAAATGCTCACTAAGGAATTGATAAGGGGAATCAAAATTTTTATTTTATAACAAGTATCAAAAAAAAAAAAAAAAGTGAAATACATAAAGTGAAACTTGAATACCAGAATCCAGCACCCCACCGGCAAGAGTCTGGTTGACTTCATCCTGAGTGTCACATAACTGTGCAAAAAGCATAAATGCAAAATAAAGACCTTCATTCAAAATGTGTATAACTATATTCAATCTACCATAGCATAAACCATGCATAGCTACAATGCAGATTTGTCATACATCACCTCTTGTATCTGATCCACCAGGTTCTCTGCTCGCTCCACAGTCACACCCTTCAGAGAGATTCTCAGAGCCGCCACTCCTGCCTGGTACGCCTGCATCACCTGCGCACACACACACGCCAGAACACTTCGTCAACACAAGCATCATCAACATGCTTGTGACGTTTGTGGTGTGCATCAACAACAAAACTATTTTGTTATTGCTAGGTGGTTGTGAACAAGTTGAATTTATCCACAAATGTATCTACAAAAAGTGTGAATGGAGTCTCCAACCAATAAGCTGTTATTTTTTCTGTGGAGCGAAAGCAAAAGTAGATATTTTGAAGAAAGTACATGCAGCTCTTTTCCATACAATGATAGTTCATAGTGATTGTGACGCCTGTCTTGCCCCAAAAAGGACATAAAAACATCAAAAGTCCATACGACATGTGAGTTTTATTTCAAGGGGAAGATTTAGAAAGGATAACTAAAATTTCAATTAGTTTCTAACACAAAGATTGGAATAGAGTCCGCTCGACTACTTTTATGGGGTTTTTGTTGTCGATGCTCTAACTGTTGCTCTGGTCTTCGTCAACAACACGCGCTTGCACCCCCTGCTGGTGAGGATGACTAACAGCAGATGAAGAGTATGCTCGGTAATCTACTGCTTTTCCTGCAGTTCCTGGATGTCAACGTGGAATTTACTGTCGAATTTGAACCACTGAATTTGTGGAAGCGAATTTGCAAAGCGAAATAAAATGGACCGAAAAAACTGCCTGTTGAATATTATAGGTTGTATTTTTAAACAGTTTGAATATTTTGGAAGTGAAATATGAAAGGTGAATATGGATTATTGAATTTTTAATAATGAAAATGTTTTTGAAATGTTTTGAATTGAAATATTCACAGCTTAAATATTCAACCATGTTGAATTTTCAGCCCATAAAAATGCAAGCCCTAAAAATACAATGCATTAAAATGCAAGCACGGTTAATGCAATGCTTATTTTTTCCAAGTAGTGCAATTCAACAGGCTATTTTGTTTCAAAAACATTTGGCATTATTTTACTTCCATATGAGTTCCCCTCACTTCACAACAAATCCTTTAAATTTAACAGTATTCAGAACAGAACATTTATTATAAACACCAGGCCTTAACTCATTTATTTAAAGCGAAACTGAAACCACCAGTGTGTGAGAAATGCACAATACAACGTAACTTGAACTCATGTAACTCTTGTTACAAATTGAAATGTGTGTGTGTGTGCTTTGTGCATGTTTTACGCTTTGGAATAGAAGTAGCAGCACGTTTCAGAAGATTAAAAAACACAACGCAACTAGAAAAATATGGCATTCGCAAAAAAAAAAGTACGATACAGAGCTGGCTGGCAGGAGTGTGTGTGACGTTCCCTGGTGCTGGCCAACAGCATGTGCTGTCACTCACACCAGAGTGTGTCATCTGTGTGTTTGTGTGTCTCACCAGGCGGTCGGTTTGAGAGTTTGCTATTTTGTCCAGGATTCCCTTCACTGTCTCGAGTTGAGCAAACAGACGATCCGCTTTCTTCTCCACACGCTTGCTACCACGTAAACACCTCAGGGCCTGCGGCAGGACAAAGTGGGAATTCATTAAACACTTTTCTTGCCTATTACATTAAAAGGGCGTTAAACACAAAAAGGGTAAAACGGTGTGCTTATACCTGTGATTTCTTCCCCTCTTTAAGCAGTGATTTTGCCTGCTGCTTACACCTGCGAGTTAGACAACACATACAGCAGTTTAGCTGCACTGTAATTACCCATCATGCCACAGAAACGGCACCGGACCGAAATAACAGCTGCGTCCAAACCTCCATGTTACAACTAATGCTGTGAGATTTGATGTTTGTTTTATCTTAAACATAAAATAGCCTGATCCTGTTTGATCAAGGCATCTGTTCTGACTTTTCCATTTTTCAGCATCAATTTTTCATCTTGCATCAAAATCCTGTCTATTCATTGTATGCATTTGAAATATAGAGTTGGGTTCTGTTTTCTTAAAAAAAAAAATTTATATACTTTTTAACCACAATTGTTCGTCTTGTGCTGGTCTGCGACGTGCCAGGCATTACATCATCACGTTGGAAAGGTCACGCTGGACGTCGGCAGAAGTACCGCCCCATTGTTTTAGACATCCAGGATATGCACACAAAAGGACCATTTTAAACAATAAACTGACACAAAGACATAAATATGTCATTCAACATACAGTAAAATTTGAACGATCCTCCTCCTCCACGCTTGTAAACAATGAGGCGGAACTTCTGCTTGACCTTTCCAACGTGATGACGTAGTTCCCTCACGTTGCAGATCAGCTCAATCCGAACAATTGTAGTTAAAAAGTATATACATTTTTATTTTTTTTAGAAAATGACCGATCGTTTCGCTAGATAAGACCCTCTTCCTCAGCTGGGATCGTGCAGAGACCTTTGAAGCACTTTAAAGCCCTTTGTAACTGCATTGATTTGGACTTCAAAACGTTGGTTATCATTGAAGTCCATTATTCGAAGAAAAATCCAGAAATGTTTTCCTAAAAAAAAAATTATTTTCTTCCACTGAGGAAAGAAAGACATGGATATCTTGGATGGCATTGGGGTGAGTAAATTATCAGGAAATTTTCATTTTGAGGTGAACTAATCCTTTAAGGATACGTATGTGCTGTGCAAACCAATCAAATGAAGGTATCTCAGGCAGTAGACAGGCTGTGACACGTTCATAGGATTCAGACGTGCTTTGTTCCCTTCCTAGCATTATTTAGCTTTCGGACGCAGCCAATGTCAATACAGTTTGTATGAACTGCCTCACTTTTCTGCCTCCAGTCCCAGCACCTCCACCCTCTCCTCCAGAAGCTTCTCGCTGCGCTGGAGCTGATAGATGCCCAGGTCCACCTCGCTGACAGGAGACACACGGCCCTGTCCTGCCTGACTGAATTTCACCAGCTATACAGAGACAAGATCAAAATTTCAAGCAGGACTGAGCAAACTGAACCCAAACATGTGCTAAAAGATACTAATCCAATAATCAGACCCCCTCAGTGATACAGATTTGAGAGAAATGTTGGAACATTATTCTATGTCTATGCTTGGAGTTCAAAAATGTAGGGAGGTTAAGATTCTCACCAAGACTGCATGTATTTAATCAAAACAGTCATATTGTGGCATACTATTGCATGAAATAAACGTTTTCTATTTGAATACATTTAGCTCAAAGCTGAATTTTCAGCATCATTACTCCAGTCTTCAGTGTCACATGATCCTTCAGAAATCTAATATGATTTGCTGCTCAAAAAACGTATTTCTTATTATCAATGTTCAAAATTTTTTTTGGTGGAAACCATAGTACATTATTTTTCCAGGATTCTAAAGAACATATTGTCTTTACTGTCACTTCTGATTCATTTAATGTGTTTTTGCTGAATAAAAGTATTAATTTTATTAAGTGTCTTTTAAGTACTATGTACTTACATCGAAAAATAAGTACAATGTAATTGTGTTGATGTTGTATTGTAAAACACTTTTGCTGCTATTGAGGTGTGGTAAGGGTAAGGTTAGGGTCATGTGTGTGTGTGTGATACGGGTAAGGTTAGAGTCAGGTGTGTGTGATACGGGTAAGGTTAGAGTCAGGTGTGTGTGATACGGGTAAGGTTAGGGTCAGGTGTGTGATACGGGTAAGGTTAGGGTCATGTGTGTGTGTGTGATACGGGTAAGGTTAGAGTCAGGTGTGTGTGATACGGGTATGGTTAGGGTCAGGTGTGTGTGATACGGGTAAGGTTAGGGTCAGGTGTGTGATACGGGTAAGGTTAGGGTCTGGTGTGTGTGATACGGGTAAGGTTAGGGTCAGGTGTGTGTGATACGGGTAAGGTTAGGGTCAGGTGTGTGTGATATGGGTAAGGTTAGGGTCAGGTGTGTGTGATACGGGTAAGGTTAGGGTCAGGTGTGTGTGTGATATGGGTAAGGTTAGGGTCAGGTGTGTGTGATACGGGTATGGTTAGGGTCAGGTGTGTGTGATACGGGTAAGGTTAGGGTCAGGTGTGTGTGATACGGGTAAGGTTAGGGTCTGGTGTGTGTGATACGGGTAAGGTTAGGGTCGTGTGTGTGTGATACGGGTAAGGTTAGAGTCAGGTGTGTGATACGGGTATGGTTAGGGTCAGGTGTGTGTGATACGGGTAAGGTTAGGGTCAGGTGTGTGTGATACGGGTAAGGTTAGGGTCTGGTGTGTGTGATACGGGTAAGGTTAGGGTCAGGTGTGTGTGATACGGGTAAGGTTAGGGTCAGGTGTGTGTGATATGGGTAAGGTTAGGGTCAGGTGTGTGTGATACGGGTAAGGTTAGGGTCAGGTGTGTGTGTGATATGGGTAAGGTTAGGGTCAGGTGTGTGTGATACGGGTAAGGTTAGGGTCAGGTGTGTGTGTGATATGGGTAAGGTTAGGGTCAGGTGTGTGTGATACGGGTAAGGTTAGGGTCAGGTGTGTGTGTGATATGGGTAAGGTTAGGGTCAGGTGTGTGATACGGGTATGGTTAGGGTCAGGTGTGTGTGATACGGGTATGGTTAGGGTCAGGTGTGTGTGATACGGGTAAGGTTAGGGTCAGGTGTGTGTGATACGGGTAAGGTTAGGGTCAGGTGTGTGTGTGATATGGGTAAGGTTAGGGTCAGGTGTGTGTGATACGGGTATGGTTAGGGTCAGGTGTGTGTGATACGGGTATGGTTAGGGTCAGGTGTGTGTGATACGGGTAAGGTTAGGGTCTGGTGTGTGTGATACGGGTAAGGTTAGGGTCAGGTGTGTGTGATACGGGTAAGGTTAGGGTCAGGTGTGTGTGATACGGGTAAGGTTAGGGTCAGGTGTGTGATACGGGTAAGGTTAGGGTCACGGGTAAGGTTAGGGTCAGGTGTGTGTGATACGGGTAAGGTTAGGGTCAGGTGTGTGATACGGGTAGGGTTAGGGTCACGGGAAAGGTTAGGGTCAGGTGTGTGTGATACGGGTAAGGTTAGGGTCAGGTGTGTGTGATACGGGAAAGGTTAGGGTCAGGTGTGTGATACGGGTAAGGTTAGGGTTAGGTGTGTGCGATACGGGTAAGGTTAGGGTTAGGTGTGTGTGATACGGGTAAGGTTAGGGTCAGGTGTGTGTGATACGGGTAAGGTTAGGGTTAGGTGTGTGAGATACGGGTAAGGTTAGGGTCACGGGTAAGGTTAGGGTCAGGTGTGTGTGATACAGGTAAAGTTAGGGTTAGGTGTGTGTGATACGGGTAAGGTTAGGGTCAGGTGTGTGTGATATGGGTAAGGTTAGGGTCATGGGTAAGGTTAGGGTCAGGTGTGTGATATGGGTAAGGTTAGGGTCAGGTGTGTGTGATACGGGTAAGGTTAGGGTCAGGTGTGTGTGATATGGGTAAGGTTAGGGTCAGGTGTGTGTGTGATACGGGTAAGGTTAGGGTCAGGTGTGTGTGATACGGGTAAGGTTAGAGTCAGGTGTGTGTGATACGGGTAAGGTTAGGGTCAGGTTTGTGTGATACGGGTAAGGTTAGGGTCAGGTGTGTGTGATACGGGTAAGGTTAGGGTCAGGTGTGTGTGATACGGGTAAGGTTAGGGTCAGGGGTAAGGTTAGGGTCAGGTGTGTGTGATACGGGTAAGGTTAGGGTCAGGTTTGTGTGATACGGGTAAGGTTAGGGTCAGGTGTGTGTGATACGGGTAAGGTTAGGGTCAGGTGTGTGTGATACGGGTAAGGTTAGGGTCAGGTGTGTGTGATACGGGTAAGGTTAGGGTCAGGTGTTTGTGATACGGGTAAGGTTAGGGTCAGGTGTGTGTGATACGGGTAAGGTTAGGGTCAGGTGTGTGATACGGGTAAGGTTAGGGTCAGGGTCAGGTGTGTGTGATACGGGTAAGGTTAGGGTCAGGTGTGTGTGATACGGGTAAGGTTAGGGTCAGGTGTGGTGGTATGGGTAGGTTTAAGGCTGGGTTAAGGTGTAAGGGAAGGGTCAACTGTGTAATTGCAAATGTAATTACATAAATGAATAACAGCTGTAATTACATGCAGTTATTTTCAAAATATAAGTACAATGTAAAAACATGTATGTACACAATAAGTCCATTGTATCAAATTATTAATTTCAATGTAAGTGCATAGTACTTAAAGCCGCTTAATATAAAGTGGGAACATTTTTTTTAGAAAAAAGAGAAAATAAATTTTACTAAGCTCAAACATTTGAACGGCAGTGTATTAAGGACTCACTGGAAATGGTTCACCTGCATTAGTATCTACAGAATGTTCAAAATACATCCACTTTCTATCCTAAAGTCTTTATGAGTACATCAGGTTTCGCTCTTGTACACAAACCCACCTTCTCTCCTTCATGGAGTGAGACGGTGACATGTTTTTCTCTCTGGAGCTGTAGCAGAGCCATGCAGAGCGTGCTTTCATCGGCACAGATGTGAGAGGAGAGCGCACGCAGCTCTGGGAAAGACAGCAGAGAGCGCACCGCTAAAGGAGAACCTCGATATGACGCCAAAAGCGCCGCAGCCTTTTCCTGCAAGAGAAAAAATCTTGACTGATAACTAACTGCATGACATATAAATAACAAATAGCTTATAAATATATATAAAAATAGCTTTTTTATTATTATTGCAAATTATAAATAAAAAAAGAAAATTAATGTCAACACTGAGATTACAGCTCCAAAAATGTATTCATAAATAGCGCAACGTTTCGCTCAGTCATCAGCTACAATTGTGGAGTGAGATGCAACTCTTTTAGCCAATTTGGGTGCACTCCTTTTTTTTGTATTTTTGATAATTGCAAATTAGATCATCATAAAAATGAAGAGTTAAAAATAGGAGAGATGTGAATTTTCAGAATGTCTTAGTATTCATTATGTTCCCCAATATGGACAGCTGCATATTGCAGTATATGTATATGTTCAGTCAAAAGGGCACTGCAAATTACACTACAGTAGTTATGTTTGCATCCAAAGTTACTCATTTAAATTATGTGCAAAATTGGAATATTAGCTCAAACATTTGCGAATAAAACAGCGTTTCCATTTTAATTCCCAGCATCATTACTGCAGTCTTCAGAAATCATTCTAACATGATGATTTGATGCTCAAGAAACAGTTATTATTATTATTAAAAACAGTTTTGCTGCTTAATATTTTTATGGAAAACATGATTTTTTGATAAACAAAGTTCAAAAGATTTATTTGAAATAGAAATTTTTTGTAACAATGTAAAAAAAAAAATGAGTGGCATTTTTGATCAATTTAATGTCCTTACTGAAAAAGTGTTGATTTCTTTAAAAAAGAAGTCTTACTGACCCCAAACTTTTGAACCGTAGCATATAAATGCAAATGGGTATTAATGGCTAAATACTTTATTCTGTTAGGTAGCATCATTTAACTTGAACATTTGATTTGAATATTCGATTCACATTTTGACTGAAGACGCACTTACCTTAACCAGTTCTATCACAACGAACATCTCCTCCAGCGGGACCCTCCCGCTGCCCAGCAGAGCCGACAGAGTCCACTTCAGAGGCCGGACTAACAGGAGTCCAACGCCCCACGACAACCAGCCCGAGTCTACGTTTGCAGCGAAGTCGGATTCTTTCTGCACCTTCCCACCCCTAGAAGGACAAAACAAATCCGAATAACATGCCATAAATACATGTAATGATTAAACATCATAATATATGAGACACTGGCTGCGTCCGAAAGCTTAAAAACGCTGCCTTTGGAGGACGCATTCATTCCAAGGTCGGAAGTAGGGTGACCACCATCCAACAAACCAAATGTGGGACATGTTACCAACACTAAAACATAACCTGAAACTGTTATATAATGTTTATCTAACTTAATAAAAACATTTGTATTCTGCCTTTCAGCTGATAAAAAATCTTTGTTCTTTAGTCCCTTCCAGAAAACACCATTACATCACAATGTAACATAACACGTCTTTATTCTACATGACATTTAAATTCAACATCACTGAGCCCAAAGGTCAGATGCTTTCCTAAAAAGGCAAAAGAACACATGCACGTTTTCTTAATATGAAAATTAAAAACAAACAGACTGATGAAAATGCGGGACATTTTCTGAATATGTGACGTGAGGGACAAGGAGTGAAAATGCTGTGCGGGACAACGCAGAGCGGGACGGGTGCTCACACTAGTCGGAAGGCATCAAGGCACGTCCGAATCCAACGTTGGCTTCACTTCCTGTCTCCTGAGATCCCTTCATCTGATCAATCTTTGAAGGCAGCATAGATGCATCCTTCACTGCCTTTGATATCCCACAATCCTGTGCGTTCCATTCCATGACAAAACATTTTGAGCTAAAACTTAAAGACAGCATCTAAAAGTTGCGGTGTAACGGTGCATGTATCCATCACGGTCCAGTGCATACAGTCAGACGAGGAATACATTTCCACTTTTTGCATTGTTTCTAGCAAGAAATCACATTAATTAAATGAAATAAAGTGCCCGTGCAAAATCAGTTTTTGTGTGTGTTTTTAGGAATTGTTGGTTTGGTGTGTTTGAGTGCTCATTGTTACAATTAAACAGCAAAAGTTCAGTGACATTTTTATTTGTGCATGGAAGAAAGCATATACTGATACTGACATAATGACATACAATATGAAAAATTTAACTACACGATTCAGGGAGCAGTGAACTCCGAGAAAACGCTACGCTTGAGCAAACAGTTTGTGAATAGGCTACTACAAATGATGGCCGTGAATAAAATATAATATTCAGAAGTAAACAGTGAAACTGATTTAATGTTTAGCTGGCAGAGTGTTTATGTCAGAATGTTTATTTTTAAACCACAACCTTCTAAGTGCTTCTTTAACCGATATATTTACCGATATCTTTTGCATTTCTAATCCAAACAACGTCAAACTTGGCACTGCACTTACTCGTGCCCGTAGCAAGACACCTGTCAAGTTTGAAATCCATCGGACTAACGGTTCGAGAGATATGCGAATAACAGACACACACACACAGACAGACGTTCCTGTAATTTATAGATAGATATTGACTTATTTATAGGGCTGCAACAACTAATCGATATAATCGATAATAATCGATTATGAAAATCGTTGTCAACGAATGTCATTATCGATTAGTTGCTCTGCTTACGTCACGGGGAGCATTTACTGGTGATTGGTTGAAACAGGACTATCATGATGCGGCACACACGCACACACACGCAAGGTCTCTCTCCCTGTGCCGCTCTGTCGTGCGCGCGCTACACAGTTTGGACTTCGGAGCACTCTCTTCTGTCTCGCATGCGCTCTCTTGCTTGCACGCTCTAGATTCCAGGAGTTTGAACTAATTTGCGGGCATCAGGGAGCCGCTATCAATATGCGGGAGACTCCCGGAACTTCCGGGAGACTTGGGATGTCTGTATTTTGTCTCGGGCATCAGGCTGTGCAATCATTTCGCTCGCAACATAAGTGATGGATTAAAATAGCGCTACGCAGAAATAGGCTAAATTAAAACGGTGTTTAGAAAGTGAAACACTAAATATAAAGGCAGTTATTAACAGCAGCAGTAAAAGATTGTTTTTAGTCACTGTAGTCAGTGGTTTTCAGCGAATGCTTGTGCACTAATGCATCATTTTCTTGTCCTTTTAATCAAGCCTGTTTGCTGCGTCTCCATTCCGTTCTCTTTTTATAGCATTTGTCTTCTATTAAGTTTTAATTGTTTTACAAACACGATCTACTGCGGCTCTACTACGTTCACACGCTTTTTTTCAGTCTTTCTATATTTATTTTAGCAATTTATCCTTATAATTAATTGAATCTTAAATAAAAATTAAATGAATTATGTACTTTACATGTTTTTGGTTTCTATCTTCACATTTGAACATGTCTGTGTAAATTAGTTTTTAACAAAAATTATGTTAAAACAATGTTGTATATAATTTAGATTTTTTTGTTTTTCATGGTTGTCAACTTGCCATCAGCAATTATCATTAAAAACAATGCAAATATTGATATTAGTAAAACTCAATGTGTGGCTTTTGTTGACTTTTACACATAAATACCATGATTAAGGGTTTTATTTAGTTGTAATAAACAAAAAATCTAATTGAAATTTTATCCGATTAATCGAAGAAATAATCGTCCGATTAATCGATTATGAAAATAATCGTTAGTTGCAGCCCTACTTATTTACCCCCAAAGCTCTCTCTATTTTGCTGCAGATCATTAGACAGTGATGCTGCCTCAGAAGTGTGTCTGAAATCAGTTTCTTAGGTGTCTTCGTGTGCAAACGCTGCCTGAAAAGTCATTGCCTGACAGGGCAGCGAGGCAGAAAGCCAGCCGCCAAAGCTTTTGTACGCAGCCATTATACTCGAGGTGACAGTGACTTACCGAATCATGCTCTGAATTACAGTACTCAAGCCCAGAGGAACAATGCCCTTCCTTCTGAAACTCTCATTCAAGTCCTGCAGACTCACACACACCGACCCGCGTCTCCTGCAGTGCTCAATGATCAGAGGACTCCAGAAGTCGATCTTCCCATCCCAGTCTGTACAGTCAACATCTCGGTTCTCTTTAAAGGCAGAGAACAAGAAAGCCATCCGCTCGTCATCCTCCCAGTCCGAAGGGAAGCGCGCGTGCCCGTCCTGCGCTGAAACCGACATCGCGCTGCCAATGAAAGAGCTTGAATGATTAATGACCACCATGTGAAAGAGAAGTACACTTTAGCATACTTTTAAAAACAGTAAAAGAATATACTTCAGTGTGAAATTAATGTAACGTTTTCAAGCACTTAACTGCAATTGAAGGAAAATGTATTAAGTTTAAATTTATACTAAATGCGATTAGTCGAATTTATGAGTGTTTTTTTAACCGATCGAGTAGGACTTAAAGGGATAGATCACCCAAAAATGTTTTCGGTCTCTCCTTTGACAACTACGCAACTGACACTTGGACGCTTCAAAAAGTTCAAAAAGAGATTGTTAAACTAATCCATAAGAATTGAGTGGTTTAGTCCAAATTTTCTGAAAAGACTTGATCGCTTTATATGATGAACAGATTGAAATCAGGTTTTTATTTTTACATTTTTCTTATATTTATATATTCGGCGTATATTCTTATATTATTCTTATATACTTCTTTTATTTTGATTATTATTTTTTACAACCTCTTTATGAACTTTCTGAAGCGTCAAAGTGGTAGTTGCGTAGCTGTCAATGGTTGAACAGAAAGCTCTCAAAAAGATTTCATCAAAAAGATCTTCATGTGTGTTTCGAAGATGAACGAAAGTCTTACAGGATTGGAACGACGTCAGGGTGAGTAATTAATGACAGAATGACAGAAATAAACTATCCCTTTAAGTACATCTTTGTTTGCTATTTAATGATTACATCTATTCTCGTTGAAATATCGTTAAGTGTACTGCCAAATGTACTGACAATAATTTATGGTAAATTAAAATATACTCATTTCTATTGATGCTTGTGTGCTATATTTGGAATTGCACATTTGAAATTATGAAATCTATTTAGTACATTTAATTTGTTAATATATTAACTTTAAATGTAATGTTGAAAAACACAATACAGTTAAAATTACAATGAAGTACTTTACAAGTGCTTTAGTATGTTAGTCAACAAATTAAAATAAAACTTTTAATTTGACAGTTACAAAGTGCACTTTTTCAGTGTTTTAAGTAGAAACATAGTAGGGCTGGGCGGTATATCGAGTTTGTACAATATATCGATACTTTTTATCCCCACGATATGTAATGAGGCAATACCGTTTATATCGATAAAGTAGTTTTTGATACGAGCACATCTGAAAAATAGCGGAGGACGCAGTGTGAGCTCCTGCAGTGAAAGTACATGGTAGCCTAAAATTTGTCCTAAACATGACACAAGCTTATATTAAGCGCTTTAAAATAACTGGTAAGATATAGTTAACCATTTCAAAGCAGCTTGCCCTGTCAGATGCTCTGACAGAGACTGTTGCTGACTGACAGATAAATACTTGCGCTGTTTAATGCGTTTGAGATGTGGTGCTTTCCTCAGTGCTTAACTTACATGTCACAGGTATATTCTCCATCTGTAAATGTTATAAAATCAAACAAATATGTCCATTTCACTGTCAGGAGAGGACGAGCTTCTGCAAGTGAATCTCCGCTAAAATTCAAGCTTCCGTTAATGAGCGCCGCCGCGCGCATGCGCGCCAAACAGACAAGCACAATAGAATAGTAACGCAATAATTCTGACTAAAATATACATAGGCTATTGCTAAAATATTTGTTGTTGGAGACAATAAATGTGCCATATGTGGAATTTTAAACCTACAAGTATATTTTTATGAAAGTGAGCATTATAATGGGGTAATCAAATGTAGGCTAATATAATTAGTTTGTGCTTTTGTTTTTATTTTCATTTTTAGTTTAGCCTTAAGTCATTTTAAAAACAAAAGAATTATATTTGATTTTAGTTTGTAATGTTACAATGTAATGTGATTTTAACCACCTTTTTGCACATAATATATTGCATAGCCTACATTACATTCACTATATTTGTTTCCATATCCTTCAATATCAACATTGTTTGGAAATCATTGAGCAGGATGTGAAATAATTTTTTTTTTTAAATAAATACAGATTTTCTTTATCCAAATAGAAAAACGTAGAAAGTACCGAGATATATATCGTATATCGCCATTTAACCAAAAAATACAGAGATATGATTTTTTGGCCATATCGCCCAGCCCTAAAACATAGTCAAGAAAGTTTACACTTAAGTGGCCTTTTATTCTAAAATATTAAAGAGATAAACTTGGCAAACTGTGATCTAGAATGTTTTGGGCTAAAAATCATTTTTATCACCACAAATGTGTTTTAGCCTCATTGTAATTTACCGCCCACCCAGCTCAAACACTGATTTCTATGAAAAGTTACAAAATATGCTGACAAATTGCAATTTTGATAAAGAGGTAATAATAATGGGGGATTTCAATGTAAATTGGGAAGATAGATCTCAAAACAAAAAAAACTCAAACAAAAAATATATCGCTTTGACCTCACACAGGTAACTAAAGGCCCAACAAGAGTAACACAGTCCACCAAAATCCAGATTGATGATATTCAGCAACAGACCAGAAAGAATCACAAAATCCCTCAACATGATCATGGGACTACCGGACCACAATTTAGTACTTGTGGCGAGAAAATGATCAAAAAAGAGATTTTGTGTCTCTACTGTTAAAAAGCAGGAATCATTTAGAAACCCTAACAAAGACCAAGATCATTTCAAAAACTCTTTGTTTTTGATAACTTTTGATTCTTTGATAACTGGAAAAGATGTACATGAGGGAAGCAAGACACTTTCAAGTAAACTACAGTGTATTATTAAATATAGCGTGACCTTGCACTAAAAAGGGCTATTAAAACAAACCTGTCTCATGATAAACATCATTTTGCCATGCTAAGGAACACAGTAACAACCATGTTGAGAAAGTCTAGGGCCAACTTTTTTCTGACCATAATCAGCGAGGCACGGGGTAACTCCAAGCTAGTATGGGGATCAGCAAGAAAATAAATCAAGAAAACCGGTTGAACTAACGGTGGATGAAAACAGTATTAGGAACCCAGCTGTGACATTTAATCAGTATTTTGTTGACTCGGTTACAGCCATTGCCCACCTGTAAATGCTGAGGTGTGTAAAACCCCATCAACAGAACCTAGTCTTGTTTTTACATGCATCACAGAAGCAAACATTAGAAATAATCATACATTAATCATACAATAAACATTAGAAATAACCACTAATCTAGAAAACTTAACCCATCCAAAGCTAAAGATGTGCATGGAACGGACACAGCAATCCTCAAAAATGTCAGTTTAGCACTAGTTAGTCCCATCACAAAATTATTAATCAATCCATATGTCAAGCAGAGTTTCCAAACACATGGAAATCAGCCATTTTTAGCCTAAATCAGGAAAACCACAATCCGTTTCTAATTACAGATCTACAAGTATTTTACCTGTAAAGTCTAAGGTCCTTGAGAAATGGATATCTAATCACATCAAAGAGCACTTAAACAAAAGCTCTTTTTATATTCACACACTACAATTTGGATTTCGACCTGAGTCAGCTGATTGCTATTTAATTGATAAAATCAAGTAACCACTTGACAGCAATAGCATTGTAGGAGCAGTCTTTCTTGACCTTAGAAAAAGGCATTTGATACAGTAAACCACCATATCCTACTGGCTAAATTATCCTCTTTTAATCTCTCAGACAATGTATTAAAATTGATAAACTCATATCGGAGGTTAATATTCAAATGTATGCTGATGATGACACAGTTCTGTATGTACAATACATGGATCCTCAAAAAACATTTAGCTGACAAACTCACAAATGTGATGGTCAAAGTTACAACATGGTTGAATCAATGCTGTCTACAAATCAATGTGTCTAAAACTGTAGGTATGTTTGTCACAAAATCACATAAAGTAACCAAAGATGCAGACATCCTGGTGTCAGGAGAAAAAAATACGAATTGTCCAAGAATACAAATACCTCGGCATTCATCTGGACTCCAAACTCAGTTTTAGAGTTGCACCCTAGGGAACGTGCTTTCCCTAGGGTGCCAACAGGACCACAGATGAAAACTAGCCGTGGCTAATTCTGGCATGTTACAGGTGTACTGTTGTTAATATGCACTGTCCTGGCAATAAAAAATAAATAAATAAAAAAAAATACTTTTATAAAATAAGTACACTACAAGCGTACATTCAATACAATTAAAGGGTTAGTTCGTAAGAACTAACCTGCTGACGTAAGACGCTGATGACGTGTTATCTGGTGCGCCCGAGCTTCGTTTACAGTTTGAGGGAGACGGGCGCTGTATTCAAGCTATTCTACATTGTTTGTATTTTTGTATTGCTATATATTTTTTTAAAATGGTGCGTAGGTGTGCATGTCGCGGATGTCCTAATCTCCAGATAACACGTCATCAGCGTCTTACGTCAGCAGGGTCACTGCGGAATCGTGAACGCGGATAAACAACAGAACCGGAAGACAATACAATGCTGAATAAAGTCGTAGTTTTTGTTATGTTTGGACCAAAATGTATTTTCGATGCTTCCAAACATTCTAACTAACCCACTGATGTCACATGGACTACTTTGATGATGTCTTTATTTCCATTCTGGACAAAGAGTGTGTGCCGTACGTACATTTTCAATGGAGGGACAAAAAGCTCTCGGACTAAATCTAAAATATCTTAAACTGTGTTCCAAAGATGAACGGAGGTCTTACGGGCTTGGGACGACATGAGGGTGAGTCATTAATGACATAATTTTCATTTTTGGGTGAACTAACCCTTTAAGCACACTGTTTTGTCACAAGGGTAACATGCATTAAAGAAGAGCATGATGGGTAGCTTTTATTGTGTTTTTAATATAACGATGTTTGGTTAATTGTACTATAAGGTAAATGTATATCAGAAAACTGGTCACACTTTTTGTTTCGAATGGTTCTGCGGTGTTAACAGTAAGTTACAAATATTCAATTTCTCTCAGATAACAAACATGCAAATTAGCACGAATAACTTATTCGACTTAAATTTAAAACACAAGAATGGTACAAGAATAGTTTTGGATTAAGAATAGCATGTAAGACATTGCTGTCAACCACCTTGTAGCAGTTTAGCTCGTAAAAATGCCTATATTTTCAGGTGCTCAGCACATTTGATCACGGTCAGGTTTGCTGGCAAAGTGAACAGATCGTAAGACGCAAACCAAATAACTGACAACGTTTCATCCGTCAGATATAACGTTAATGTCGTGTGTCACGATATAGTAAGCTGCTATAACGCCTCATACGTGCTGTCTAGTTAAGATCACTAGGTTTCGAGACAATGATTCTCCAATCTTAGATGTGGTTTAAGATTCAAGGCAAGCTCAGACCTCAAGTTCAAGCAGCTGGATCAAGTTCTCAGCTAAAATCTCCTCAGTGTTTGTCGTGACATCCATCGGCGGGGATCCACATACTGCTTAAATAACCGGCGGGGGAGAGAGTCTCGAGTCTTTACCGTTTCACTAAAGAAGATGATGATGATGATGATGACAAGAACAACACCTCACCCGGAAGACAACAACACTGCTCTTCTCCCTCTGCCCGTCATCATCAGGCCACCGATGGAGCTTCACTGCCACCTCGCGGTCGAAACACACTGACAGAAAACATTGCATATGCGTCACTGCTCAGCATCAGAAGAGGCGTTAAAACGGTTTTGTTCAACCAAAAATTTAAATTATAATTTACTCGGCCTCGAGCCATCCTAGGTGTAGCCTATACATCCTAGGGTTTCTTCTTTCAGCCAAACACAATCGGAGGGATTAAAAAAAGATCCTGGCTCTTCCCAGCTTTATACTGGGAGTTAATGGTAGCCTACCACAGATTTTGAAGCCCAAAAGTGCATCCATCCATCATAAAAGTAATCCATGCGACTCTAGGGGGTTAATAAAGGCCTTCTGAAGTGAAGCCATGGGTTTTTGTTTTTGTTTAAAACAAAATATATTGGTTTGTATGGGCTACTGTCACTTTAAAACATTGGTCTGATGATAACATTTTACTTTTAAGTATGATGGGATCATCCAGCCCGAGATAATAAAGGCTAAATAAACAATTACCATATGCTTTGTAATGATTGTTACTCCACATTGTTCAGCAGTTTCATGAGAAAGGTGACCCCGACAAAAACAGCAAGTACATTTAGCTTTATTTACTGCATTTGGACCACAATTCTCTGAGAATTGCAGTAAACGACAGTGATGAAAATGTAATGCTACATTGCAAAAGCTGAAATATCGGTTGTTGTATATCCTTCTGAGACACAGCAATTGAGTTGTTTCCTCTAGAGGACATTACAGTAGCCTATATTTTAGCAAATCTCTTTGATATAAGCCTCTTTTGATATAATGTCCTGTGAAGAGCACATTATAGGATTAAAATGCTTATCGGGCATTTTAAAGAGACACAAGGGAACAAAATATCAATATTTCTATGAAATATGAGATATCATGAAAATGTTGCCAAGTTATTACTCTCAGTATTATAGCTACTTATTTATAAACTTATAAACACATTAATCTGCAAATTAGAGACAATAAAAACACTGTAAAACCCATTTTATGCATGTTTACACATGTAAAGTAAAATAGTATATCAAATCATTCTCTAATATCGTTCATTGCATATTGAGAATCTTTGTACAAATCTTTGTAGGCCTATAGTTTGGTTCAGGTGGAAGTTTTCTGGAGCTGTCAGAGCCCTGAAAACTCTGATTTACATTAAACGCCTGTTAAAATCCCTATAGTCAATAATGTTATCCCTTAAAGGGTTAGTTCACCCAAAAATGAAAATTATGTCATTAATGACTCACCCTCATGTCGTCCCAAGCCCGTAAGACCTCCGTTCATCTTTGGAACACAGTTTAAGATATTTTAGATTTAGTCCGAGAGCTTTTTGTCCCTCCATTGAAAATGTACGTACGGCACACACTCTTTGTCCAGAATGGAAATAAAGACATCATCAAAGTAGTCCATGTGACATCAGTGGGTTAGTTAGAATGTTTGGAAGCATCGAAAATACATTTTGGTCCAAACATAACAAAAACTACGACTTTATTCAGCATTGTATTGTCTTCCGGTTCTGTTGTTGATCCGCGTTCACGATTCCGCAGTGACCCTGCTGACGTAAGACGCTGATGACGTGTTATCTGGAGATTAGGACATCCGCGACATGCACACCTACGCACCATTTTAAAAAAAAATATAGCAATACAAAAATACAAACAATGTAGAATAGCTTGAATACAGCGCCCGTCTCCCTCAAACTGTAAACGAAGCTCGGGCGCACCAGATAACACGTCATCAGCGTCTTACGTCAGCAGGGTCACTGCGGAATCGTGAACGCGGATCAACAACAGAACCGGAAGACAATACAATGCTGAATAAAGTCGTAGTTTTTGTTATGTTTGGACCAAAATGTATTTTCAATGTATTTTCGATGCTTCCAAACATTCTAACTAACCCACTGATGTCACATGGACTACTTTGATGATGTCTTTATTTCCATTCTGGACAAAGAGTGTGTGCCGTACGTACATTTTCAATGGAGGGACAAAAAGCTCTCGGACTAAATCTAAAATATCTTAAACTGTGTTCCAAAGATGAACGGAGGTCTTACGGGCTTGGGACGACATGAGGGTGAGTCATTAATTACATAATTTTCATTTTTGGGTGAACTAACCCTTTAAAACTCACATTTGATCACAAAATGACATATTTAAAAAAAAATTTCCTTTGAAAAATGTTTTGCCATGCCTTTAGCTTGAATGTAACACCCTTGCTTCATTTATTATGTGGTTCTATGAATATGCAAATTAGCCCCGCCTCCACTTACTCACACTGATTGGTCTGATTGGTTACAAGTTTGTCAGAAACACCAGCGATTTCAAACATGTTTTTGAGACTGTCTTAAAGATACTGTCTTAAAAATACTCAGCAATGGTGTTGACTTATGAATTTGCACATGGTTCAAGACCACATAGACATATAAACAACATTAAAAGCTAGATTTTTTTCCCACAGGGGGACTTTAAATGCAGGTAGGCTATATGCATACAAAATGCAAAATTATATAAACATTTTCTAAACATATTTTTTCCAACATTATTCTCATATCTGTTTTACAAAGGTCAAGTTATAGAAAAAAATAGTCTGGAACCTAAAAATGGACATACTGAATATAAAAAATTAATATAAAAAAACATTGTTTTGTTGTCTTGTTTTCATCTTCGTATTGGTCCGGGTGTCTTCTACATAGGACATATCATAAAATATTAAACAAAATTTTCAGAATTGTTTTTCACAATTTGTTTCTTATACTCCAAAAAAATTAAATGATGTAAAAAAAATCATAACACCTTTTTATGGATCTCAGAAGGATAAGACAAAATGTTTTAAATAATAGTTCTTACACCAAGTGTGCTAAAATAAATATCTTCCAATGCAGGTGACTTCAGTTTCTTTAATCATTCCTGTGCTGGCTTGTTCGAGTTCGTCTTTTTGTGAGCTCTCTGAGACAGTGATCCAGCGTTTGATGTTTTATCAGAACCAGGCCTTCGGTTACACGGCAGAGGAAACGGCAGACCAGAAGAGTTCAGCTGCTTTACGGAGTACTCAGTCTTCGGCAGAGCGCTCTGTTTGACAGGCCCGATCTTTGGAAGAATTACATTTTGTCTTGTACCGGCTTGAAAACTGTTCTCTTTCTTTGTCTCATTTTTCTGAAGTTCTACTTGACAAGTGACCTCCTCGAACCACTCATCAAACCACTGGTCATCGCTGGTATTGTCCAGCCATGGAGTCAGAGACCAGTCATCGGTCAGTGGGTTCCACTGAGCTTTTTCAATTTCCTCCATTTTCTTCACCTTCTCTGTGGAAAAAGTATTTTTCTGTTGCAACTGTTGGCTCTGAGGCATGCTTTTTGGAAGATGCATTAATGCTTTTTCATCATCCCTCAAAGAACAAGCATTCGTCTGAAGCTCTACACTCGTCTGGAGTTTCACATTATTTTTCTGGAGCACTTTTACAGAAGAAGTATTTTTCTGAAGGAACGTATGTGTATGCTGGGGCAAGTGTTGGTTCTGGGACACACCAGCTAGACGTGTTGGCAAGCTGGCTCTTGCATTTGATCCCTTTTTGGGAAGCTCATTCTTGCCGTCTTCTTTGACTCGGACACCCCTGTTGGCACAGGAATCGTTGGGCCAAAGACTCGAGGCGAAACCCATGACCTCACCGGGACCCCAGGACGCCGCGGGACAGAAGAGATTGTTTAGATGGGTCCCCTGCTTTCTGGCATCGAAACTCTTTTTCTTCATTTTCGGCAGTTTGGTAGACGAGCAGGAGCGTGTGTTCCGGTCACCGTTATCATTGTGGATCGAGCCGAGTCCATGAATCACGATCTGAAGTCATCGAGGGATCGCAAGCGAATAATAGCGTATTGAGCTATCACTCATTTAAAATGTGCTGTTGTGATGCATTATCGGAGATCTGCGCGAACTGCAGCATAACCTTTAAAAGTAAACATCGCGTCACGTTTACAACACCTTTGAAAGGACGTTATCAAAAGCATAGCTGTGATGCTCAATGACAGTCTTTTAAACTGAAAATCGAAATTTAATATTTTAATAAAAAAAAAATAATAATAATAAAAAAATAATAATAGGCTAACAGACCTAATAATAATAATTGGGGGAAATCAATTCAAAAGTCATCTTTTGAAAACGGTGATCTTTATGTTGCAATGGTGCTTAAATTTTAAATAGATTCTGCATAGACCTTACATTTACAAATAAAGAATTGAACTCCAAACAACTACCCCTAATAGCTAGTTTATGTAGGCTACAATGTTTATGTAGGCTATAGCATATGATAATCGTTTAAATTAGTGACTGTTTTTAGACATAAAATGTTGTAGATTTATAGGATATAGCATATGATATGACTATGTTTTAGACAGGTCTTGGTTATTGTCCCGGTGAAAGCCACAATTATCATGATAATAAACAGCTGCTGACTTTTCCATTTGTTGACATGGTTAGATTCAGATGGCAAATATCGTATTTAGCCTAAGTTGAGTGTCCAGCTTGCCTAATACCTATATTTATAATGAAACCATCATATTTAAAATATGATAGGCCTATTAATCATATAATAAAATATTTACTATTGTAAAGCTATATTAAATTATTGTGGGATATGCTTTCGTAATCTTTACTTTTTAAAATAATTTTGTTTCTGTATTTTTAATATGAACATATTTTAATGACAGAATATTTATTGAAAAAAAATAATGAATTATTTTATTTATAAAAAATAAATAAACTGAAAATAGTAAAAACTCTGCTAAAGTGATTAAGCAAGTCGGTACTGAAATGTAAAAATGTGGCTTTGAGCGCTGTTGGGCGGAATCGTAAACACCTCTGATTGGCCATTGTATTCACGCGCTCATCGGATATGTCTGTGATTGGCTACAATGATCAGCGCTTCAAAAACAGGTTGAAAATATACATCAATGACGCTCTTCACTGAGCGCTTACACAGATAAAGACTGCTGCTTGTGCTTTCAAACTGTCCCACTCCCGTTTTTTAAAACAATTTCAAACACTTTCGTGCACTCAAACGCTCCCGTGCCTTGATCATTGTAGCCAATCACAGACATATTCAATTCAATTCAATTCAAATTTATTTGTATAGCGCTTTTCACAATACATATTGTTTCAAAGCAGCTTTACAGAAAGTGCATTTCAGAAATGTACGTAAAAAATACAGTTAGTTAATCATCATGTATTAATTTAGGGCATAACATATCGCCGGCGTTGAGTCGTCTCTTCACAGGCGTCGAGTCGTCTCATCGCAGGTGTTGGGGACTCTGAAGTCTCCGTGAGAGGCTGGATACAGACTGTAGCTGAAGAACGCTATTTACCTCGGGATTAGCGTCCCGAGATAACAGCAGAAAAGCAGATGGGAAATAATTAGCGTAGCTGCTGTTCATAATATTAATGCATTCGATCTGGTTCAACAGTAGTATAAGAGGCAAGCATTATGTGAATGCTTGGCTGAAGAGATGCGTCTTTAATCTAGTTTTGAACTGGGAGAGCGAGTCTGAGCAACGAACAGTATCAGGAAGGCTATTCCAGAGTTTAGGAGCGAAATGCGAGAACGCCCTCCCTCCTTTAGTGGATCTGGATATCCTAGGAATGACCAGAAGCCTCGAATTTAGGGATCTTAAAGAACGCGATGGATTGTAGGGCGATAGAAGGTCCATTAAATATACAGGAGCTAGACCATTTAGGGCTTTATAGGTCAGTAATAGTACTTT
Organism: Gila orcuttii; assembly: GCA_026230005.1. Classification (NCBI taxonomy): domain Eukaryota; kingdom Metazoa; phylum Chordata; class Actinopteri; order Cypriniformes; family Leuciscidae; genus Gila; species Gila orcuttii. The sequence continues at coordinate 6,294,289 of JAPDVR010000015.1, read as the reverse complement.
GTAATTGATACGGAACTTAATAGGTAACCAGTGCAGAGATGATAAAATTGGTGTTATATGATCATATTTTCTTGACCTAGTAAGAACTCTAGCAGCTGCATTTTGCACTAACTGTAGCTTGTTTATTGAGGATGTAGGACAACCAGCTAATAAAGCTTTACAGTAATCTAGTCTTGAGGTCATGAATGCATGAACTAACTTTTCTGCATCAGAAACAGATAGCATGTTACGTAGCTTACCAATATTTCTAAGGTGGAAGAAGGCTGTTCTTGTAACATATGAAATATGATTTTCGAAAGACAAGTTGCGGTCTAGTATAACACCCAGGTCTTTTACTGTAGTGGATAAAGTAACTGGACATCCTTCTAAATTAAAGTTGTATTGTACGAGGTTTTGTGGGTAGTTTTTTGGACCAATAAGTAATACCTCCGTTTTATCTGAATTTAATAGCAGGAAATTACACGTCATCCAGCATTTTATATCTTTAAGACACTCTGTCAATTTAGATAAGTTAGTGTTTTCATCTGGTCTTGATGAAATATATAATTGAGTGTCATCAGCATAACAGTGGAAATTAATTCCATGTTTTCTTATAATATTACCCAGTGGCAGCATATATATTGAGAATAGCAGAGGGCCTAACACCGATCCTTGCGCCACTCCATAGTCTACTGACGTTATCTTCGATTTTTCACCATTTAAACAGACAAAATGGTAACGGTCTGATAAGTACGATCTAAACCAGCTTAATGCCTGTCCCTGAACACCAGTGTAGTTTTGTAGTCGATCTAAGAGTATTTTATGATCTATAGTGTCGAACGCAGCGCTAAGATCGAGTAGAACTAGTATTGAGATACAGCCTTGGTCAGAAGCTAAAAGTAAATCATTTGTAATTTTAACTAGCGCAGTTTCTGTGCTATGATGCGGTCTGAATCCTGACTGAAATTTTTCATAGATATCATTTTCTTGCAAGAAAGAGCACAATTGAGCGGACACAATTTTTTCTAGTATTTTAGATATAAATGGAAGATTTGAAATGGGTCTGTAATTTGCTGTTATTTTGATCTAATTGCGGTTTCTTAATAATAGGTTTTATTACTGCCAGCTTAAATATTTTTGGAACATGACCTAAAGATAAAGACGAGTTAATAATATTGAGAAGAGGCTCTTCCACTACAGGTAACACTTCTTTCAGTAGTTTAGTGGGTATTGGGTCTAATAAACATGTTGTTGGTTTCGCTGCAAAGATAAGTTTATTTAGCTCTTCCTGTCCTATAGTTGTAAAGCGGTGTAGTTGTTCTTGAGGGGCGATAATTGTGGCTGAATCATAAGACACCATAGAGGATTGTACATTTACAATTGTATTTCGGATGCTTTCTATTTTCTCATTGAAGTAATTCATAAAATCATTACAACTATACTGTAACGGAATATTTTGCTCTGGTGATGTCTGTTTATTTGTTAGTCTAGCCACGGTGTTAAATAAAAACCTTGGATTATTTTGGTTATTTTCTATTAGTTTGCGGAGATGCTCAGCCCTGGCTGCTTTTAGAGCCTTTTTATAACGTGACATACTGTCTTTCCACGCGATTCTAAAGACCTCTAAATTAGTTTGTTTCCATTTACGCTCTAAGTTACGAGTTTCTCTCTTGATAACATGTGTAGTACTATTGTACCATGGTGCTTTAGTTTTCTCTCTAACCTTTTTTAATCTAATTGGTGCAACAATATCTAATGTACTAGAGAAAATGGTGCTCAAACTGCTAGTCATTTCCTCTAGTTCATCTGTTTGTTGGGGTTCACTGAGCAGCTGAGATAGATCAGGTAAGCTATTTGTGAATCTATCTATAGTGGTTGGAACGATTGTTCTGCCTGGTCGATAACGTGGCGCAACATGGCAAATTTCAGCAGTACGTAATATGCACGTTACCATACAATGATCAGTGAGATCGTCACTTTGCGCTATAATATCTATATCGGTTGGATTGGTTCCATATGATATAATTAAATCTAGTGTATGATTTAGACGATGAGTGGGACCACTGACGTTTTGCTTGACCCCAAATGAGTTTAATAAATCTGTAAACGCAGCCCCTAACGCATCATTTGTGTATCCGATATCCGATGAGCGCGTGAACACAACAGTGCTCAAAGCATCCCAATTAAAAAAATTCAGTCAAGTCGGTACTTTTGACAAATCTAATCTGTTCATCATATAGAGCGATCGAGTCTCTGCAGAAAATTTAGACTAAACTGCGAAGCATCAAAGTTTTAGTTGCGTAACTGTCAACGGAGGGACAGAAAGCTCTCAGATTTCATCAAAAATCTTCATTTGTGTTCCAAAGATGAACGAAAGTATTGCGGGTTTGAGGGTGACAATTAATGACGGAATTTTCATTTTTAGGTGAACTAAGGTTTAAGGTGAGCCTTTAAACTGTAGCCTAATATTTAGTCTATTTATTTAATATTTCATCATTTTTATTTTATTTTGTTAAAATTGCAATGATTTTGCATGTTATGATCCCCCCCCCCATGTAGCCTACATATAAACAACTTTGATCCATTACTCTGCAGTAATGTAAACATGTAAATATAAACAACTTTGATGAACACTGCAGTAATGTAAATACCTTTGATCACGGGTTTTTTGAGGCAGTGAACCCGAGGTTACCTCGTGAGTCAGTCCTAGAGCTCCTGTCCGATTATAGGGAAAAATCGAGTCCACCGGAGACGTCTTTTCTTAGGCGCCGAAATAACACCAGACAGTTTAATCACCCTGGGAAAATCTCAGTGTAAAACTGTGAGTTGTAAAAAATATGATACACCGATGTTTTGCCAGATGAGAAGAAGTTTATCTATGTATCATCTTTTTACTCTTTTAATTCATTTGACCTGTATCATCTCTTTTGATTTCTTTTATAACTGTTTTAATTTTCCTTGTTTTTATTTTGTGATTATTTTAATTCCTTTCTGTAAAGCACTTTGAATTGCCATGGTGTATGAAATGTGCTATAAATAAACTTGCCTTGCTTTGAACTGTAATTTAAACATGTAAATATAAAGAACTTTGATAAGCACTGCAGTAATGTAAATATAAACACATTTGATGTTTCACTTCAGTTTTTGTATATATGCCTATGCATATATAAATAACTTTGATCCATTACACTGCAGTAATGAAAAATGTAAATATAAACAACTTTGATAAGCACTTCAGTAATGTAAACATACCTTTGATGTTTCACTTCAGTTTTTGTAGGCATACATGTAAATATGAATAACTTTGATATAAAGCACTGCAGTAGCCTAATGCGAATTGAAATAACTGTCACTTTGCAGTATTTGTAAACACGTAAATATAAATATAACTTTTATAAAAGTGTACAGCTACATGTCGATATGTGGTTCGCTTCGTCACATCTCGAAATAATGATTTTAGCTTTAAGGCTTAATGCACAGATTATTCTCTGAAAATGTAAACAATAGACTGAATTCTGAGGTCATTAACTGTGCTCTCACCAGTATGCATTGCCATAAAATATGATAAATAATAAATATTTAATGCATTTATTTATTGCACCCACTTCGAATGTTAACGCCCATTCAATCGAGTGATAACATTCGAAGCGGGTGCTTATTTTAGTTTTTGTGTGTTATAATTGTGGTCCAAGCCTCTTCTGGACCCCGCGTCACCCCATCAGAAGGCGAAGATTCTGCTTTTGATCTTTTATAAAGGTACATGAGGACAGAATCAGGCCTTCTGTCGCCCATCGGAAGAAGGGGTGGCACAAATGACTTAAATTTCTTCAAGGAGTGTTTAGTCTTCTGACGCATGTTTTCTATACTGTCTTGAAAGCTTTTCTTTGCCTCATTAATGGAAGAAGCTTTCTCCTGCTTCAACCCATCTTTCTCCAGCTGAACCTCATCTTTCTCCTGCTGCAACATTGGACAAACCTTCTGGGACAAACCTTCTGGCCTTTTGACCTTTCTTCACTTTCTTTGCCTGCTTTGTGGGGAAAGCATTGCTCTTCTTCGCACTGAGGCTCTGAGGCACAATTTCTGGAGGATGAGTGAAGTCAACATCTTCCTCGTTTTTTAGCTCGTCTACAGAAGAAGCATTTGTCTGAAGTTCCTCAACAGAAGAAGCATTTGTCTGAAGTTCCTCAACAGAAGAAGTATTCGTCTGGAGTTCCTCAACAGAAGAAGTATTCGTCTGGAGTTCCTCTACAGAAGAAGCATTCGTCTGGAGTTCCTAAACAGAAGAAGTATTTGTCTGGAGTTCAGAAGAAGCATTTTGCTGTAAGAACTTTTGTCTATTCTGAAGCAAGTATTGTCTCTGGGGTACAGCTCTTCGAAGTGGTGTAACCTTGGCCTCTGTCTTTGTCACAGACACATCACTTTGAAATGGTTCATAGCTCGCTCTAGTATTACCGGTTGTCTCCTCAGGCACACTTCGTAGGCCATTCTCTGAACCGCCTTTGTGATCTTCATTATTCTGTTGCGTTTCTTTGGGAGGGAAATGCTTCCTGAGCAAATAGTTGAACTGTTTTTTCAAGATGAGAGTTCTGTTTTCCTCTACTTGTTCCTTTACATGGAGGCCCTTGTCGGCACAATAACTATGCCTGCTGAACTTAGGAAAGGGCGCCAAACTCCTGACGACAGAGTTGGGGATGTAGCCATCAGGAGCAATGGGCCAGATTATTTTGTCGTGTAGATTCCTCTGCTTACCGACATCAGACCACCTGATTTTATCCGACAGTTTGGTAAGTGTCAGCGAATCGCGAGTAAAGAGACCGCATGCGAACAATCACGCTGTAAAAGTCTGAGAGGAATCACTAGAAAATGTGTGTAGGCTACTGTTACGACATCATCACACTGTGACGTCAAACAAAAATTCCAAGCGCTTGTTTAAATAGCCTAAAATAATCTTTAAAATTAAACACGTTTAAGACAAAATTAAAATTGAGCACAGATTACCATATTAAAATGATTTGATATGTTGAATGAGCAACCTGTTTTGTGACGCACCTAAGCCGGAATACCGGATCGGCATTCTCAATAATTTGGCTAAAATATTAGCTATTATTTTAAAAATTTTTTATTAATACTGATAGGCCTACTATTGTTGTTGCTGTTACTGCATAGAAATAATTTGATTACTGATGCGGTCAAAATCGACTAGCTGTCACAGTGTATGTGGGTTGAAGAAGGACTCAAAAGTCATAAACTCCAATTCAAACAGTTTACTTAAAAAAACTCACAGGTACAGATAGGCAGGAAGACAGGCAGGAACACTCACAAAAACACAAACATTAACACAGCGTAACATTTACAAGAACCGACAAAGACAGACTGAACACAAGTAAACTAAATACAAGTACAAATCAAGCATAACAAGGTGAAGACAGGTGACACGGATGATGATAACAAAGAAAGGGCTGATAAATGAGGGAGTGAGTTCAGGTGTGGAGACGAGGAGGATTCTGGGGAGTGTAGTGCAGACTAAGACAGACAGGTGCAGACGAAGACTGTGCCCCCCCCCCAAAAAAAAAATATTGGGGAGAGTGACAGAGTCAGGAAGCTGTCCTGGGATAGGCTCTGGGCTGGGCGGCGTCGGAATCTCTGTGGTGGGCGGCGTCAGCGGTGAAGATGTCTCTGGGCTGGACGGGACCAGCGGTGAAGATGTCTCTGGGCCGGACGGGACCAGCGGTGAAGATGTCTCTGGGCCGGACGGGACCAGCGGTGAAGATGTCTCTGGGCCGGACGGGACCAGCGGTGAAGATGTCTCTGGGCCGGACGGGACCAGCGGTGAAGATGTCTCTGGGCCGGACGGGACCAGCGGTGAAGATGTCTCTGGGCCGGACGGGACCAGCGGTGAAGATGTCTCTGGGCCGGACGGGACCAGCGGTGAAGATGTCTCTGGGCTGGACGGGACCAGCGGTGAAGATGTCTCTGGGCTGGACGGGACCAGCGGTGAAGATGTCTCTGGGCTGGACGGGACCAGCGGTGAAGATGTCTCTGGGCTGGACGGGACCAGCGGTGAAGATGTCTCTGGGCTGGACGGGACCAGCGGTGAAGATGTCTCTGGGCTGGACGGGACCAGCGGTGAAGATGTCTCTGGGCTGGACGGGACCAGCGGTGAAGATGTCTCTGGGCTGGACGGGACCAGCGGTGAAGATGTCTCTGGGTCGGACGGGACCAGCGGTGAAGATGTCTCTGGGCCGGACGGGACCAGCGGTGAAGATGTCTCTGGGTCGGACGGGACCAGCGGTGAAGATGTCTCTGGGTCGGACGGGACCAGTGGTGAAGATGTCTCTGGGCTGGACGGGAATGTCTCTGGGTCGGACGGGACCAGCGGTGAAGATGTCTCTGGGCTCGACGGGACCAGCGGTGAAGATGTCTCTGGGCTCGACGGGACCAGCGGTGAAGATGTCTCTGGGCCGGACGGGACCAGCGGTGAAGATGTCTCTGGGCTCGACGGGACCAGCGGTGAAGATGTCTCTGGGCTCGACGGGACCAGCGGTGAAGATGTCTCTGGGCCGGACGGGACCAGCGGTGAAGATGTCTCTGGGCCGGACGGGACCAGCGGTGAAGATGTCTCTGGGCCGGACGGGACCAGCGGTGAAGATGTCTCTGGGCCGGACGGGACCAGCGGTGAAGATGTCTCTGGGCCGGATGGGACCAGCGGTGAAGATGTCTCTGGGCCGGACGGGACGGGCTCGACGGGCCCAGCGGTGAAGATGTCTCTGGGCCGAATAGGACCAGTGGTGAAGATGTCTCTGGGCCGAATGGGACCAGCGGTGAAGATGTCTCTGGGTCGGACGGGACCAGCGGTGAAGATGTCTCTGGGCTCGACGGGACCAGCGGTGAAGATGTCTCTGGGCCGGACGGGACCAGCGGTGAAGATGTCTCTGGGCCGGACGGGACCAGCGGTGAAGATGTCTCTGGGCCGGACGGGACCAGCGGTGAAGATGTCTCTGGGCCGGACGGGACCAGCGGTGAAGATGTCTCTGGGCCGGACGGGACCAGCGGTGAAGATGTCTCTGGGCCGGACGGGACCAGCGGTGAAGATGTCTCTGGGCCGGACGGGACCAGCGGTGAAAATGTCTCTGGGCCGGACGGGACCAGCGGTGAAGATGTCTCTGGGCCGGACGGGACCAGCGGTGAAGATGTCTCTGGGCCGGACGGGACCAGCGGTGAAGATGTCTCTGGGCCGGACGGGCCCAGCGGTGAAGATGTCTCTGGGCCGAATAGGACCAGCGGTGAAGGCTCTGGGCTGGAGGGTTGCGTTCCAGATCGGGGATCGACACTCTCCAGACACCGGATAACAGTTTCCCTCCAGTTCAGTCCGGTGGTGTCTGGGAGGTCGATCTGGTGGTGATAGGTGGCCCCGATCTGGAACAATGTACACAACCTCTTGTCGTCAAGGGTGCTGTGGATGGCAATACAGACAAACCCCTTGACGAACGAGAGGAAGTGTTGGCTCTTCTCAGCCAGGACGATGATTTTTACACCGTCGTCCATTGGGCGGTCGGTTCTTCTGTCACGGTGTATGTGGGTTGAAGGAGGACTCAAAATTCATAAACTCCAAATCAAACAGTTTACTTCAAAAAACTCTCACAGGTACAGATAGGCAGGAACACTCACAAAAACACTAAAACATTAACACAGCATAACATTTACAAGAACCGACAAAGACAGACTGAACACTAAATACAAGTACAAATCAAGCATAACAAGGTAAAGACTGGTGACACGGATGATAACGATGAACGAGCTGATAAGTGAGGGAGTGAGTTCATGTGTGGAGACGAGGAGGATTCTGGGGAGTGTAGTGCAGACTAAGACAGACAGGTGCAGACGAAGACTGTGACACTAGCTATAGTGTTTCTTGGAAACATTGAAATTTGATGATGATAAAAACGAAAAAAAAAGTTCGAAATAATTTTTTATTATTTATATATATATTGTAATAAATATCTTGTATAAAGCGTGTATAGGAACCTACCAATCAATCAACCTACCGGGTTGTACAAAATATAGCTAGTTACTTGTCTGTTACTTATTAGCTATGCTCCAAAAAAGGCTAATACGCAGAAACCCACACAAGGGTTGTCATTTTAGATAAAATTGGAGATTAGATAGAATAAGATAATTGGTGGAACATTTTTTTATATGATCATAAACAATCAGCTACAATAGGGATATATTTCACAAGGAGACAATAAAGCACCATTCACGCTATTCATGCATATTTCATACAGTTTGGTCCTAATCAATGACACAGAGTTTAATTTAAGAACCTTTTTTCAAATCAATCAACAATTTATAATTATATAATCTATAGCCTATTAATAGGCCTATACTTATCTTTCTTTTATCGATGTAAATGTCTGTTGAGAGAATAATGTTAGAAATCAAACTACTCTTGCATCTCAATTATCGCATTACATTTACAGGAACTAGTTTTCAGCAGTGGCGGAATTTTACTTTGCCCAGGTTAGTAGTACTGCGCCGAAAAGTAAACACAGAACAGAAGCGCACTACAGTCGGGATGTCTAGCTGGTAGGCTAAGTATAGCCTTGAACAACGATATTCAAACATTCGATTGTAAACGAAGGAATTGGCAACATGGTGATTCGGTGTGCATTTCGAAATTGTAAATACAGCGGCAGGTAAATACACTTGCGTGACCGGCTCTCTCGGTTGCCTAGGTAACTTAATATCACTCCGCCGCTGCTGTAGACTGTGCTAATACATACAGGGAACAAAGTATAAATATTGCAATGTGATGAAATGGTAGTTTGATTTCTAACATTATTCTCTCAACAGACATTTACATCGATAGTCTAGCGTTATAATTTATTTGCTTTTGGTGTACTGTGGAGTGGGTAAAACTGTTTTTAATGGCAGGCTAGCAGATACCGTTGACTCGCGCTAGCCTACCACCGGCGAACTATGCAACTGGAAGGACTGGACGAACATTTTTGAAAACTGTCTCCACTGATAAATAACACACAGGCTAACTTGGAAATGAGGTCCAATGTCCAAAAACCTGAACCACCCCTTTAACCTGATTGCTTTTTCCATGACCTAATGGCATTGAATTGATATCTGCAAACTTAGTTAATTTTTGTATAAAGTAGCCTAGGCTATTATAATAAAATAGTAATAGTATAAATGTATAAACCTGGTGCAGATACAGAACCAGGATTACTGTAAGTGTTTGTTTTCCAGGCGGATGGAGATATGATTGTGACATTGGATGCCAACTTTGGCCTTGTAAGGAAAGCTCAGGTACAAGTGCGGTTGAGCCATTACTTGCAGGGCCGGCGCGTGCACTTCTGCCGCTCTAGGCGAAAAACAATTGTGCCGCCCCTCTATTTGCAACGTATACCAGCAACAACACACAAAGACCAATATGCCATATACATATAACGCAAAACCAGCAACAACACACAAAGACAAATAAGCCATAGGCCTACATATAACGCAAATAGTGCGCAACGCGCGTGTGCCCAAAATGTCAACAGTAGCCTATTAAAGTTTATGCAGGAGGCAAATGCCTGCTGGCATTTTTCTTTAAGCAGTCATGGTAGGACTTTTCCAAATAATCACATTTCACCTCCTCAAATTACTGTTGCAAATCTCTTACCGCCGCGCCGCGCCCATACCTCCGGTTCAGTTTCCCGAGCCCACGAAGTGCGGCGATCGGAACCCGGAGGCCATTCTGCCCCTAGCTGTACATGTAAAAGCATGGGAAGCGATTCCAGGGATATCAGAATGAGTGCTGAGCAGTGAGCACAATAAGACAGGGCTATTCGCTACAGTTCGCTCGCCGTCCCCCGCGCTTTCAAGCACGGACCGCGACGAAAGTGAATACGGAAGTAGCACATCTACTCCGTGGCAGAAATAACGAAACTGTTGTGCAAAGGGGCCATAGAACCTGTACCTCCTTCTGTGAGCGAGTCAGGCTTTTACAGCCGGTTCTATGGCCCCTTTGCACAGCAGTTTCGCTATTTCTGCGCGGAGTAGATGTGCTACTTCCGTATTCACTTTCATCGCGGTCCGTGCTCGAAAGCGCGCCGCGGGGGACGGCGAGCGAACTGTAGCGAATAGAATGACTCAAGAGAGTCAGTAAAATGATCCGAACTTCCCATCACCCAGTCATGACTCGTGAGAGCAGGGGCGCGCTGGCGCTGCGGGGCGGCGGCAGCTCAGTAAATCATATAAATAACCTATTTTGTGAATTGTTCATTTCCGGTTGGCACACATTTTGCCGTCCTTACAAAAGTGCCGCTCTAGGCAATTGCCTAGTTCGCCTATATGGACGCGCCGGCCCTGATTACATGGAGCCCGCATGTGTGTTGATGAAAAGGATGTAGAGGAATATCACATCTCGACAGCTCAAAGCCTCACAAGGTTAGTCATAGTTGCAGACCGAGTCCATGAAATATTAATTAAACTTGTGAAAAAAGATAATTCGTCCCATAAATCTATGTTTTCCTTAAATCTTTAGGACTGCAGTAACTTTAAGGCCTGAGGTCACAAAAACAAGCAAAGAAATGAAATCATCATGAAATGCTAGTGTTTGTCAACATGAGCCAAGGAGAACGGCAAGTCTATGCCACACTATTGACCCAGTGTTCCAGAATGATAATTCCCCAGTTTGATTCTACCTATTCATAAAATGCTTAAAATAGCATGACCCTAACATAAGCCATATTTTATTTATTTTTTTCAGTCACTAAATATGAACCTCGTGGAATGTATATGCGAGATTCCAAAACATTACAAAATTTTAACTTTACCACCATTCTATAATCTTCACTAATATAAGAAATCATGAACATTTTTTGGATCATTTTGAGTGCCCTTGAGTTTTTAGGTTTTGAATTTAATGCTGCTATAAAGTATATTGATTCCTTGATTGATTCCTCAGTATAAAGTGTCATCATAGAGTGTGTTGAAATAGATTAGCCTATCCCCTGTATGTCATCGATGAGCTACTTCGAAGATGTGAGGACAAGAACACATCTGCGAGTAGTCTATGACATTGCCTGTGTTGTTGCCTCACATTTGCGTGCAAGTACTTTTTTTTTGTAAAACTGAATTATTGTTTTGAGAAAAGACCTTGACACTAGAGATGCGCGGTTGGCGGTTACAGCCGCGGACTCCGCGGATCGGGCGGATGACGTGACTAAAAAAAATATTTTAATTAAATTCGGGCGGGTGGCGGGCGGTTGAACCAAATTATGTACCAAAATGCGTTTTCTATTAGGCTACAATGAAAATATTGTACAGTATCAGATAAGGTCAGTGTGAAGAGGTTCAGTGTGTGTGGAAGGAAGAAGACAGGGTCGGCGTGACTGGGACTCGCGTTTATTCAGAAAAACTAAAAGAATATACCATAAACAAAACACGCGATCCAACACTTGCTTCTCAGTCTCGGTTGCAGTAGCCGCGTGCGAAGTCCCAGTCCAACTCTCTCTCTCGCTCTCTCATTCCCGCCGGTTATATGCGGTCTCTCCACGCCCCAATAGTTGGAATCAGACACAGGTGTTCATCATCTGCACTTGACCTACTTACCAGGGGCGGACTGGGACCGAAAAGTGGCCCTGGACTTTCTGGCCCACAGCAGCCCAAATCATAACACATTGGCCCATTAATGTGCAGAATATTTTTTTAACACCACTTAGCATAAAAATATAACACAATACAAAAATAAATGCTATTTAAACATTTATTTTAAGTAACACAACATATAGCCTATTATGTCATATTTGTAAAACCAAAGGGAAACAAACAGAAGAACATTAAGACAACATATAAAACTATCAAGACAGCATATCAGCTAGTCAGGGGGAGCTGGAGCCATCAGAGCCTGTTGAACTGCTACTCTTCGCGCCAAATGTATAATCTGTTAATTTGAAGCATTTCACAGCATCTACCTCTGCTTTTTTTAACCGTCGGCTGAAATTGGTCCTCGTCGGCTTTTTTTTTGGCCGATTCGACATGTCGGTGAAAGAGGGAACTCTGATTGGCTGTTCAGCTTAGTGAACGAGTCAGTGCACTGCACGAGAATAATAGCAAAACAGCAGCAAAGAAGTCAAAACTGCACAGATAGAAGGCTGTTCTAATGTTACGTCATATTACCTGAGTGTTCCTTGGCGAATATTTAAATATTAACATGAGAGGAGTGGAATAAAGAAAGTGTTTAGCAGGATTGATATTCAGAACGATAAGCACGCACTGCTTTGTTTACGGTGTGTATCTGCGACAGGTGTCGTGCCAAGGTACTTACCCCTGATAGGAAGTGTATCCCCGGTCGCGGGAGCGCGCTCGCATTCAGCAGAACGTGTGCCATTGGTTTGACCAAGGTAAATGAAACGATAATACGTGAATTGTTTAAGTTATCGTTTTACTATTGTTGTTTTATCAACGAGGTTTAGCAAAGACAGCTATCACGTGGCCCATCTATCAAAATTAATTATTTTATTCTTCTGAAGGCTAACGATCGAACTTCATTGCACTGAATTGAGAATGTCTAGTTACTGAAAAACCAAGTTCGTTGGACGAACTGATTAATTGATTCTAATATTAATTCAGCCACATCAAGTTAATCCAATTAACTGACCCAAATATTCATAATTAATAATAACAAGTTATTATTGATTATTAATATTTCATATAGCTAGGTTCCTTACACAGATTCAGTGTGACATTTGTTTGCGGTGGTTCCACCATATGTGCGTTCAAGGCCCACCAACGGAGGAGGCCTTCCTGTGTACTACTTGTACTCCTTAGTTTTGTGTACATTATTGTTTTGGAGAAATTTATTCATTAAATCTTGTTGTATTACATCTTCTTATCTTAAAACTATTATTTTTTTGCTTGAAAAATGGCTTACAATATATTGATTAATAAAATAATTGCAGATTAACTTTCTTTTAATTGATTAATAAACTAATACCTAGTATGTATACAGCACGTCAAAAACAGTTGCCAAAGTTATTGTCTTACTGTATATTTTGTACATTCAAGTGATGAAGAAAGTGGACACTGGATCTGCTGTGTGTATCCTATTATACATTAAAACTGAAAGTGTACTGGAGACTCACTTCAAGTTCAGGCCTAAGCTTTAAGAATTCCTAGATGCAAAAGGGGAGTATAAGTGTTCTGGTGTGTGGAAGTGTTTGATGTTAATTTTGCAGGAGCTTTGGTGTTTAGAGTGTTGAGGAGAAACTGAAACTGTTTCATAGTCTGGTGGTGGCAGCGCAGATGCTCTGGTACCTCCTGGCCAGAGGGTAGAATGGTGAAGTGTGTGTGTGGAGTCCTTCATGATGCTGACGACCCTCCAAATACACTGAGCATTGTAGATGTCATAGATTGGTGGGAGTGCAGTTCCTATGATCTTACTAGTTGTCTTCACTATTCACTGCGGTCGGAGGCCCTGACTGAAACACTCTCTATAGTATCTCTGTAGAATGTGGCGAGGATGGATGGTGGGGGGCTTTCCTTGCTTTCTTGGCGCCACAGGTATTGGAGACTTTGATATGCCATCATCTGTGCAATATGGAGAGGGGGTACTTTTTATAGCAGGTTTGAAAACGGTCTGAAAAAATCTGTATCCCACTAAAACATTTGTCAGGAAACAAAAAATGTGTCCATATTCACTGCTATTATTAGATATGATGTAAAGTATTCACAAAATAAAACACTTGATGATAGGCCATTATCTGTAGATTTTAGAGGGGGGATACATATTTTGGCAGGTCAAAAATACGGTCTTGAAAAAATCTGTATCCTAGTATAACTTTTGTCAGGAAACAAGAAATGTTTCTATATTCACTGCTGTTATTAGACATGATGTAAAGTATTCACAAAATAAAACACTTGATGATAGGCCATCATCTGTAGCTGTACAATCACTTTTTTGTATGACATTGACCAGCCTACTATTTAAGTGCAATGCATTTTTAAATCATTTTGATAATAATTCACCATGGAAAGGGGGTTTCAGAACAATTTAATATCCAAAGGCAGTTTGCTTTATGAGTGAAACGGTATGGTCGTCTTGGTTTTTCAGTAACTAGACATTCTCAATTCAGTGCAATGAAGTTCGATCGTTAGCCTTCAGAAGAATAAAATAATTAATTTTGATAGATGGGCCACGTGATAGCTGTCTTTGCTAAACCTCGTTGATAAAACAACAATAGTAAAACGATAACTTAAACAATTCACGTATTATCGTTTCATTTACCTTGGTCAAACCAATGGCACACGTTCTGCTGAATGCGAGCGCGCTCCCGCGACCGGGGATACACTTCCTATCAGGGGTAAGTACCTTGGCACGACACCGGCCCACATTGGCCAGCGGCCCACCGGGAAAAGTCCCGGTGCTCCAGATGGCCAGTCCGCCCCTGCTACTTACTCACCGCGCGGCTCCGTCCTTTCTCTCCCGCTACAGACTTCGCAAAATCACGCCCCCCTCGCCACAGTCAGGTTTGCCGACGTGCGTTTAATTTATTTATTTTTGTCCCTGCGTGCCGATCGGAGACGGAGTTCACTGCTGATATTCTGAGAGCTTTCTAGTCTCGCGGCTGTCATCAGCAGCGCCTTGTATCGCCCAATCAGCAGTGGCGGGCGGGTGCGGTTTTGAAAATTGGTCAAAAACGTTGGTGCGGATGGATGGCGGACGGATGATGAGTTTTGTGATGCGGTTGCGGATGAAACAATAGCCCATCAGCGCATCTCTACTTGACACATTTACTCAAAATTATGCCATACTGTGTTCAATCAGAAATCAGGGGAGGGCATACCACACAACATCTCCCCGGCCGTACCAGCATTTCACGTTTATGGACACAAATTGCCCTCCAAGGGAATTCATTGACTTTATAGAGACATCAGGACCTGTGTCACACATCATTAACTCCCTGTTTGGCCTCCATTTTCTTGTCTATCAGCTGCACAGCTGAAATTAAGTAGATGTGCCTAAAAGTAATCTTTAATCTATCATTTTTCTCACCTGGTGTTTGTCTAAACTTGTTTCAGAGATGCACTGTTTAGGACAATACAGTGGAAACCGCTCATCTCACATCTGTCTGGGCCAAATCACTATAAGCGGATGATTGTTATAACCAAATTCGTTTTCTTTATGTTTTATGCAGATTACTATATATGCAGATTACTATTCTAGATTCTATTACTAGAATTATTACATGGATATAAAGTAATAAAATGAACAGCTTTGCTTTTTTTTCTGATTTAAAGATCAAATAATGTAAGCCGCACCTAGGCCCTCTCCTGCTCCAAGCCCTGTCTGAATGGTCAAGGTGAAAGCATTATACCCCGCTCACGTAACATACAGTAGGCCTACAGTACCTGCTGCTGTGATAGAGTGCTGGGATGATAATTATGCACCATAAAAGTCCCAAAAAAGCCAGCAGAGCAGGAACAGGAGGGCAAAATAACTCTGTAGACCACAGCAGTGTGAGTAGAGGAAAACATCACATGGCGCGTAACTGCGCACTAGGGCTGCACAATATATTGAAATATCGCAAATGTATCGCAACAGCTTGCAATAACTGAGGTCATGAACAAAAGACAGACAAAATCACTCACTGCTCTTGGCTGAATAACTTTTGTAGTTTTAATAAGAATCAGTATATATTTATATTTAATTCATACAGTGAAAACTAAGCAGAGTTTTATTTTTTCATTTGAGTTTCTGTTGTTAAATGAACCTTATGTAGGATAAGCTGAACCCCGTGGTTTACACTTATGTTAAAATAACAGTTCTTATGCGAGAGTAAAACACTGCTGTTCACTTTCAGAAGTTGTAGGAATGTTTTATTGTCACAAAAAGAAACATGTATGCAGGTTATATCATTTTAAATATATGTTTAAGATAATTTAAGTTTAATTTACACACTTTAAGCATTATCGTATCGAATATCGCATTATATAATTAGTTATCGCATTTTTCTTCAATACCGTGCAGCCCTACTGCGCACAGCAAGCGTATGTACACACACACACCAAACATGAACACGGTAAGCGGACTACTTGATTACTATAAACAAATTATTTACACAGCTTTTCTATAGGAATGATTCTGACCAAGCTTTTTGATCCATATAAGTGGTTGATCACTGTAACCGTGATCACTAGAAGCAGTTTCCACAGTTGTAGGATCATGCTCAGTGTCAGTGTGTGTGATTACTACCACTCTGCTTTAAGAACAGATCAAGTACAGCACTAGGCGGCTCGATGGGTTTGGGCTCACAGACGGGGAAGGAATGGAAAGGCTGTGGTCTTTTTCTCTGAAGATGACTCCATCTCACCGCCTTGACCTGTTGACTGATGCCCTTTTGCATTATGGACGGAGAAAATCAACTGACCTAGGTTTGTCCACTGCTGCATAACCTGTCAAAATTCTGTGCTGGTGCTTCACCGTTTATACATTTTACATTTTCTGGAGTGAAGCCGATCACTCACAAATTGCTCAGCATGAGTAAATTAAACTGTCTTTGCAGAGATGCAGCTCCTGCAAAGACTAGACAAAGCAGAGGAAATATGGATTCTCGCTCAAGAAGACATCTCATCCGTCATCAGAGGCTCCAGGGAAACAAAGCACGTAAGAAGCAGGCAACAATAGTTGTAAACGGGAGAATTTTAGATTACATTTACAAGCGCATTTTGCACGGAGTATGTAGTATTGATGTTATCTTGTTTTCTGTTATTTTTGTAGACCTGGAGAAATGGAAGAAAAGGGAGAAACTAGCCCAACAGAAACAGAAACCAATAAGTAAGCAACTGAAGTGAATGCGTGAATGTCTTGAATAGTGTATGAAGGTCATTCATATTATTAGTAAAGAATATTCCAAATATTTTATACTTTTCCGTGTACAGTAATGAAATACAATCCTGTAAGCTATGTGAAGAAGTTAACATGAAATGAAGCACTTTATTAGAGCAGTAGTAATGTCTTTATCTGTTCTCCAGACACTGTCTATAGATGGAAAAGAGACTACATCATCAAGTTGATTCACTTCTACAGTGTGTTTATGTAGACTGTATGATAATTACAGCCGCCTTTAAGTGCCCTGCTGATGTGCTTCAACATGGAAGCCTAGGTGTGGTTACAGTAACAGAATAGTTTTGAAGGAAACTGTTACAATGGTTATAAATTAAGAGTTGCTATAATACTGCAGTAATTTAATATGGTATGATTAGTAATCAATTATCACCAAGGCCTCCCTTATAACGTATCCACTGTTTGGTCAGGTGTGCCACAGTAATGCTTTCTGCTTGGTAGCTACTGAATTTGTGTGTTTTTTTTTTTTTGTGTATAGATCTGGGACTCATGAGTGTGAAACAGAGTAAGTAAGCAGTAATCTGTCTTTCACTGTTCTCTGAGCAAGTGTGTAAATAACAATAAGATTTATTTGCTGACCATTGTAGAATTGAGGACTGAACATGGAGAAAAAAACACAGGATTGGGAGAAGGTGGCAAGAATCTGATTCAGACTTCCAGTCTACTCTTAAAGATGTTGATCGGGAGCTCAGAGGCCCACTAATCTGCAAGACTAAAACTGAATAAAGGGAAAGAGCAGTCCTCCTCCATCTCAAAAGAAAATATCCAGGTAAAGTGCTGTGGATGAGTAGATGCATTAAGATATTAAGATAAACTTTGAAAAGGACCATAATACAAACTAATAAATTCATTTCTCTGCATGCGTGTTTCCTAACTTTGCTACCGATGGGCACTAGAAAGGTTTCCAGCTCCAACAAGAGACTGAGACTGGCAATACAGGAATACAACAGCATTCAGTGGCCACCGCAGATGAGCATCTTCCCTGCAACAATTGATTTTCCGGAAGCATGCGATCCCTCTTGGCATGTCTACTTCTGCTTTGATGACACAGTAAGTATAATTACCTAACTTTAGTAACCACACAGCAGTCACTCCAGAAACAATCTGACATCCGCTTACCAACCACAACTACCTGCCCATCATTTTAGAAACCACCTGGTAACATGACATAGCACTTTTTATTTATTTTGTCTTCCAGATTGAAGATGATAATGTTTTGAGGAGTCTAAAAAGGCTAGGGATTGATGCCTTGCATATGAAGACTCGGGCAGCTGAGGAAAAGCGCATGCTTTACCAGGAAATGAGAACTGTAACTGAACACCTCCATCAGCATCATGCCTTTCTGTGCTCTGCCATCAAAGACACAGATCAGCCTGTGCAAAAGCTGCTCTCATCCAACGTCTCCAACAGCTAGAAAGAAAACGACATCAAGCCACTGTGATGTTTCACCCACATGTACCAGACATTGTTCCTGTAGACAACCCTTACTTGTGTCAGGCCCTCCCCATGTCAAGCATACAGACACTGGTATACAATGATGATGGTGAGAATGAGGATGATGATGATAACTAGGACTGTAAGCACTGGTATGACAGGACAGGGCCTGTATTTACGAAGCTTCTCAGAGTAGAAAAAAAGTCCCAACTGGCCTAAAATCCTCAGACTGTATATTCAAACCTGTTTTTAGTCTGACGTGCACAAGCACTTCATAAACTTTTTGAATCCAAAGAAATGATCCTGATCTCTGTTAACAGTCTGTCTTTCGCCTGGTGCTGAGCTCAACCTTGAACACAGGAGATTTACATTTCCAGTGTTGTCTGATATCATTATATTATGTGAAAAAGTAGTGATGTCTTAAAGTGTAAATACAAAGCGGAAAATATATATGTTGCTGTAGATCATAGAAACCTTTCATGGTGATGGAGGAATATAATTGCTTTACTGCCTTACTTGTGCAGGCGTGTTGTTTTACTAGGTCTGATATATTTTAAAGCGTAGGTACTGTATTTAAGCACATATTGCCACTAGTCTGTGTGAGTACAACATAGTGTATTTACCATATTGTGATATTACTTGATTATTGTAATTATTGTCCACAGAAAAACCACAACTTGATAATTCAACAATACGATATGTTCATGTTAAGGTTAACAGTTTTAACAATTTGTCCTTCGATTCTGAGAAATACGGAAGTGCATTGTGTTGTGAACGGGGTTTACGGGTTCTAGTCCTGTTTCGGCTAAAATCTCTTAAATAAACCAACATATTTATATTTTCTTAACGTAGATCATCTAGATACAGTGCAATTAATAGTTTGGCTGTACTAGATGTTTTATATATTCAGTAGATATACATTTTTACAACCCTACTTTGCAAACCAGAAAAACTACAACTGTAGTGCTGATTTGTATCAAGCTGCATTGCATAGCTATAGGGAATTGTAGGTTTTAAAACATTAGTGTTTTTCTTAGAATTGGATGTTGTAAATAGTGAGTTGAGAGTACAGTGAGGAGTTTAGGGGGATTGTAAACAAATCTATGTAATCAGATTTTAAATGTCTAATTTTTAAATGGTTTAAAATTATTTATAACCATACTTGACAGTGTCCCAAATTGTTGACTATATTCACATGATAACTGAGGACAAGTGCTCTCTATAATAGTTGGTCCCATGTCTGTAACCCCTGTTATTGCTAAATTATAAGCCTTCAAACATGAACCAAGGTGATGTTTCAAAGGTCAGAACGAACAGTGTATGATTATGATTACAGGTCCGAAGTCAGATTGGATCAGAACATTCAGAATATTTATAGAGTTCATCTGGTTGAAGATCGGAGTCATCACGCCGGTATGGAGACGAGTTTGTTGAGGATCAGTGCCGATGGCTGTCATGTCGATGAGGCCTTCACAGGCTGATGAGGCTGGCACCTCAGGGATGCGTCGTGGATGGGTCCAGGCGCAGGTCAACCATCTGATCTGGATACGGCCAGGATCCGGCTGACTTCAGTTAACTTTGGAATAAACAGAAAGACTAACATTAGCGTAGATGCGATTCTTCTTATGATGTAACGAGTATATCAGGTGTTATAGGAAGTGTCCCCGGTTCCGGCTGACCTAATCTATGCAGCCTAATAATCATTTAACTGATTTTAATAATAGAAATGAATAATGTTCTATATGAATGCCAGGTAAAAGAGATTCGTTTTTAGTCTAAATTTAGAGTGTGTCTGCTTCCCGGACAATGTTAGGAAGACTGTTCAAGAGTTTAGGTGCTAAATAGGAGAAGGATCTACCGCCAGCAGTCGATTTTGATATTCTAGGTATTATCTGTAAATCTGGAAATGTCTATTCTGACTAAACCCAACTGTGATACTTTTATTCTCATATATTTACAGGTCCTTCTCAAAAAATTAGCATATTGTGATAAAGTTCATTATTTTCCATAATGTAATGATAAAAATTAAACTTTCATATATTTTAGATTCATTGCACACCAACTGAAATATTTCAGGTCTTTTATTGTTTTAATACTGATGATTTTGGCATACAGCTCATGAAAACCCAAAATTCCTGTCTCAAAAAATTTGCATATCATGAAAAGGGTCTCTAAACGCGCTATTAACCTAATCATCTGAATCAACTAATTAACTCTAAACACCTGCAAAAGATTCCTGAGGCTTTTAAAAACTCCCAGCCTGTTTCATTACTCAAAACCGCAATCATGGGTAAGACTGCCGACCTGACTGCTGTCCAGAAGGCCATCATTGACACCCTCAAGCAAGAGGGTAAGACAGAAAGAAATTTCTGAACAAATAGACTGTTCCTAGAGTGCTTTATCAAGGCACCTCAGTGGGAAGTCTGTGGGAAGGAAAAAGTGTGGCAAAAAACGCTGCACAACGAGAAGAGGTGACCGAACCCTGAGGAAGATTGTGGAGAAGGACCGATTCCAGACCTTGGGGGACCTGCGGAAGCAGTGGACTAAGTCTAGAGTAGAAACATCCAGAGCCACCGTGCACAGGCGTGTGCAGGAAATGGACTACAGGTGCCGCATTCCCCAGGTCAAGCCACTTTTGAACCAGAAACAGCGGCAGAAGCGCCTGACCTGGGCTACAGGGAAGCAGCACTGGACTGTTGCTCAGTTTTGCATCTCATTCGGAAATCAAGGTGCCAGAGTCTGGAGGAAGACTGGGGAGAAGGAAATGCCAAAATGCCTGAAGTCCATTGTCAAGTACCCACAGTCAGTGATGGTCTGGGGTGCCATGTCAGCTGCTGGTGTTGGTCCACTGTGTTTTATCAA
The DNA here is from genome assembly GCA_026230005.1 of Gila orcuttii. NCBI lineage: Eukaryota > Metazoa > Chordata > Actinopteri > Cypriniformes > Leuciscidae > Gila > Gila orcuttii. The sequence goes on along the minus strand of JAPDVR010000015.1, from coordinate 6,273,111 downwards.
GGGCAGGGTCAATGCAGCTAGCTATCAGGAGATTTTGGAGCACTTCATGCTTCCACCTGCTGAAAAGCTTTATGGAGATGAAGATTTCATTTTTCAGCACGACCTGGCACCTGCTCACAGTGCCAAAACCACTGGTAAATGGTTTACTGACCATGGTATTACTGTGCTCAATTGGCCTGCCAACTCTCCTGACCTGAACCCCATAGAGAATCTGTGGGATATTGTGAAGAGAAAGTTGAGAGACGCAAGACCCAACACTCTGGATGAGCTTAAGGCCGCTATCGAAGCATCCTTGGCCTCCATAACACCTCAGCAGTGCCACAGGCTGATTGCCTCCATGCCACGCCGCATTGAAACAGTCATTTCTGCAAAAGGATTCCCGACCAAGTATTGACTATTGAGTGCATAACTGAACATAATTATTTGAAGGTTGACTTTTTTTTTTGTATTAAAAACACTTCTTTTATTGGTCGGATGAAATATGCTAATTTTTTGAGACAGGAATTTTGGGTTTTCATGAGCTGTATGCCAAAATCATCAGTATTAAAACAATAAAAGACCTGAAATATTTCAGTTGGTGTGCAATGAATCTAAAATATATGAAAGTTTAATTTTTATCATTACATTATGGAAAATAATGAACTTTATCACAATATGCTAATTTTTTGAGAAGGACCTGTATATTTTTATTCTTTATTCTTATAATTTGTAGTATTATGTTTGTTGTTGTATTTGTATATGTCCACTGGAAGCCTCAGCACCAAAACAAATTCCTTGTGTATGCAAGCACACTTGGCAATAAAGCTCTTTCTGATTCTGATTTTGATAAGCTAGCCAGAGTTTTGAGATCGCAGTAAACGTGAAGGACTATAATGTGTTAAGAGCTCGCTCAAGTACTGGGGAGCTAAACTATTTAGTGCTTTGTAAGTAGTCAGCAATATTAAAAAATGTATACAATGTTTAATAGGGAGCCAATGCAGTGTTGACATAACGGGGCTAACATGGTCATACTTCCTGGTTCTGGTAAGAAATCTAGCTGCTGCGTTTTGGGCCAACTGGACTTTGTTTATTAAGCATGCAGGGCAACCACTCATAAGAGAATTACAACAATCTAGCCTCGAGGTCATGAACGCATGAACTAACTGTTCCGCATTTTTCATTGAAAGCATATGTCATAAATAATTTAGATATAGGTCCTTCTCAAAAAATTAGCATATTGTGATAAAGTTCATTATTTTCCATAATGTAATGATAAAAAATTTACTTTCATATATTTTAGATATATTGCACACCAACTGAAATATTTCAGGTCTTTTATTGTTTTAATACTGATGATTTTGGCATACAGCTCATGAAAACCCAAAATTCCTGTCTCAAAAAAATAGCATATCATGAAAAGGTTCTCTAAACGACCTATTAACTTAATCATCTGAATCAACTAATTAACTCTAAACACCTGCAAAAGATTCCTGAGGCTTTTAAAAACTCCCAGCCTGTTTCATTACTCAAAACCGCAATCATGGGTAAGACTGCCGACCTGACTGCTGTCCAGAAGGCCATCATTGACACCCTCAAGCAAGAGGGTAAGACACAGAAAGAAATTTCTGAACAAATAGGCTGTTCCCAGAGTGCTGTATCAAGGCACCTCAGTGGGAAGTCTGTGGGAAGGAAAAAGTGTGGCAAAAAAACGCTGCACAACGAGAAGAGGTGACCGGACCCTGAGGAAGATTGTGGAGAAGGACCGATTCCAGACCTTGGGGGACCTGCGGAAGCAGTGGACTGAGTCTGGAGTAGAAACATCCAGAGCCACCGTGCACAGGCGTGTGCAGGAAATGGGCTACAGGTGCCGCATTCCCCAGGTCAAGCCACTTTTGAACCAAAAACAGCGGCAGAAGCGCCTGACCTGGGCTACAGGGAAGCAGCACTGGAGCACCCACAGTCAGTGATGGTCTGGGGTGCCATGTCAGCTGCTGGTGTTGGTCCACTGTGTTTTATCAAGGGCAGGGTCAATGCAGCTAGCTATCAGGAGATTTTGGAGCACTTCATGCTTCCACCTGCTGAAAAGCTTTATGGAGATGAAGATTTTATTTTTCAGCACGACCTGGCACCTGCTCACAGTGCCAAAACCACTGGTAAATGGTTTACTGACCATGGTATTACTGTGCTCAATTGGCCTGCCAACTCTCCTGACCTGAACCCCATAGAGAATCTGTGGGATATTGTGAAGAGAAAGTTGAGAGACGCAAGACCCAACACTCTGGATGAGCTTAAGGCCGCTATCGAAGCATCCTGGGCCTCCATAACACCTCAGCAGTGCCACAGGCTGATTGCCTCCATGCCACGCCGCAATTTCTTTCTGTGTCTTACCCTCTTGCTTGAGGGTGTCAATGATGGCCTTCTGGACAGCAGTCAGGTCGGCAGTCTTACCCATGATTGCGATTTTGAGTAATGAAACAGGCTGGGAGTTTTTAAAAGCCCCAAGAATCTTTTGCAGGTGTTTAGAGTTAATTAGTTGATTCAGATGATTAGGTTAATAGCTCGTTTAGAGAACCTTTTCATGATATGCTAATTTTTTGAGATAGGAATTTTGGGTTTTCATGAGCTGTATGCCAAAATCATCAGTATTAAAACAATAAAAGACCTGAAATATTTCAGTTGGTGTGCAATGAATCTAAAATATATGAAAGTTTAATTTTTATCATTACATTATGGAAAATAATTAACTTTATCACAATATGCTATTTTTTTGAGAAGGACCTGTATGTTTTTAAGATGGAAGAATGCGGTTTTACAGATGCTAGAAACGTGGCTTTCAAATGAAAGATTGGTATCAAATAGCACACCCAGGTTCCTAACCGATGACGAAGACTTGACAGAGCAGCCATCAAGTGTTAGACAGTATTCTGGGTTAATACGTGCAGAGGTTTTTTGCCCAATAATTCGAAACTTTGTTTTTTCAGAATTAAGTAGTAGGAAATTACTAGTAGTCATCCAAATTTTCATATCAGCTATGCATTCCGTTAATTTTGTGAATTGGTGCGTTTCGTCGGGGCGCGTAGAAATATAGAACTAAGTATCATCAGCATAACAGTGAAAACTAATGCCATGCTTCCCAATGATACAGTATCTCCCAAGGGTAGCATGTACAGAGTGAACAGCAACGGTCCTAGTACTGAGCCTTGTGGTACTCCATATATTAGATATCTGGTTGATGAGTATGATATATTTTGTGATTTAAACAACAAGGAATGATAGTAAATAGAGATTCAAAACAGAAAGCTATGCGGAGCAGCTTACAGACGCAAACCACATGGCAGCAAATATGCACAAACAGCTACATAACACAATAAAGAGAAAGGAAAACAAGAAATCGCATCCTATGACCCCTTTAAGAAGCAGAAACTGTTACGAAACGTAGAGAGGACCCAAATTAGGGCTGCACGATGTGTCGTTTTAACATCGATATCGCGATGTGCACATCCACGATAGTCACATCGCAGGATGTTGCGATGTAAGCCTTAGGGAAAAACGTCCCGTAACGCTTGCGATTCGCAGATTAATTGCAAAGTTTAACTATAATATAGTGAAAGTTTATCATTTGCATGTGTTTTTAAGTCCTGTTTAAACATCAAACGTAAAAAGACTGGAACTTGCGCGTTGTTTTCTGTGAGCCGGGCAGACACAAAGATCAGTGGTCTTTCTCTTATTTCTGAGCTTGAACGAACATGAGAATTCAAAATAAAGTCAGAATGCCCTTCCTGCATTGAATATTTTTTGGCGGCCGCCAAAGCGTATTTATGTCCCGCCAAAGCCTTATTTGACCGGTGAGTGATAGATGACTGACTGCTGCGCTTGTTAAACTGAGAGAACGAGCAGAGAGAGAGAGAGCCCCGGTCGCGCGCACGCACTCTCACCGTTTTCAAACTGTCTTGCTCTCTCCCTCCCTCGCGCATATTAATGAATTGAGTTGACTGAATATCTTTGAGAATACTACACAATGGTAAAAGGTCGGAAGAACGAAGTTTCAGGTGAAGCATTCGGATTTCTTTTTTTCCTGAACTACTGGTTGTGAATTGTGCTAAAAAAAAAATTCTCTGAAAAGCGTTCCACACATTCAGATAAACCACACTTTCAATAAACAAAACAAACAAAAAATCTATTCAGTTGTGAAATGTTTTCTGTGTTGAGACCAATCTTGTGCGATGTCCCAAACTGCCGGGATAATCACACAACGTCTGCCGTGGTCCGTTAATTACACCTCCAATTCGCGAACTAATGACTCCTTTGAACCGATTCACTTTAATGAATGGTTAAAACAACTGACCTGTCCAACACTGAACTCACGAGACATAACAAATCGGTAACACTTTACAATAAGGTTCCATTTATTAAACTCTAGTTAACTACATTAGTTAACTATAATAGTTGCTATGCAGATTTACTCCATTACAAAATCACCCCAGTCATTCAGATGATTCATTCTTTCCAAAGAGAGCCAATAAAGTCATCTGGTGAAATTGTTTTCATATCGCGATATATATCGGAAAAAAATAAAATATCGCAATGTGATTTCTTCCCAATATCGAGCAGCCCTAACCCAAATGCAAAGGTGCAGATCAGTAATGTTTATTCAGTCAAAGAAACTAAAGCAGTCTGCCGATCACACGTAAAAGGTGACACAGATCTGGAGCAAAACACAGGAATCAAAAAGAGGAGAAAGTCTTCAATTACAGGCAGACGTCTTGTGCTCGCAGCGGGAAGGCAGCAAAGAGCGAATCAGCACCAGACAATACACTCAGCACCACAGACAGCGTCCAGATGGTAAACTCACGTACAGCAGGAGACTGGACAGAAAACAGGTGAGAACAACACGATAATACAGATCCGACTAGACAAACGGCTTCTTGAAAAGGAGTAGAACAGACGGGAGATGTGACCATGAGCGAGAAGCATACAACAATAATCTGGCAAAGAGACCAAAAACAGGGAGGCACTAAATAGCATTAAAGATGAATACAAAGAGGAACAGGTGCGATCTCAATCAGAGAGCGCGCTAATTGTGATAGCAAACAGGTGGGAAGCATAGACTGTAAAAAAAGATGGACGACGCCCCTTCGCTCTCTTCCATTGGCTGGCGAGAAGTGAAGCCGCCATTGTCCCGATATGGCGCTGATATCTTGGGACTTGAGTCTGCGCAGTTGCGATTTCGGGACCAGACCTGCGCAGTAGTGAGCAGGAAGTAAAGCCGCGAAATCAACGCCCCGTCCTCACTCTCGCTGAATCAATCACAAGCACACGCCTCTGCTGCAAAACAACCCTTTTTGTCAGTGTGAAATAATTAATTATAGAAATTTAGATATTAAATTTAAAGCTCCAATCTCCTCAGTCCTCCAAAGATCCCGAAAAAAAGTCTGTTGTTGCTTCAGTGACTACTTTGCTCAGAGAACCTGTCAATCACAGCTGTCAATCATGACGCCACAGCGCCGTTTTTATAGCATCAAATAACTAACTAAAAACAAACTTATTTTAAAAACAAACACTTGAAATTACATCAGCGTGATAAAAACTACAGTAAATGACAGAAACTATCTTTGGAAAAAAGATATGTGAAGTGTCATTTAATTGTTTAGTTGGTCTCACGTCCCGTTGAATAACATGGGGAGGCAGGGTTTATGAGCTATACTAGGACCGGTCACTGGGGGGCGATCGAGACGCTTTGGCTTCACTTTTCAGGGCTTGTGCGGCACGCTTGGTGGGAAGGAATAGAATGGGAAGAGCGAGCGAGCAAGAGAGAAAGAGAGAGAGTGAAAGGGATGCTCATTTCGGTTAATTTTCCCGACTGACAACCGCCGCTCGGTTCACATCAAATTTACACGCACTTGCAGCATTTTTCTCAACAGAGAAAAACAGAATAAAATAATATTAATAAAAAACATAAAATAGGCTGATTTTATGTTTAACTTAACTTAATTAAAAATTAAGATGACAAAAAGAAAACACTGAATCCGTTTGAAGCTTTGAAAACCCGGCAATATTTTTATTTATATAATATTTATACAATATTTATATCAGACTAAGTTTTTTCGTCAAATAAAAATAGCAGGCCTACCTCAATCCACACCTTGTCTAGTTTTTATTTTTAAAAAAGTAACGTCTACATGATGTGGGGTTAGTCAATTAGACCCGCGGCAGAAAACGTCGTCTCCGATGGCACAGATGTCCCGGGAATATAGATAACGTCTAGCTTGAGTGGCCAGCTTCGGGAAGCGCCTTTCATTTGCTTGTGGATGTTTGCTTTGCAAATGATATTGCATTGTACTTGTACTAGTGCTGTTTTTCAATACCAGTAGCATATTTTGCAAGTAACTTCCTCGCCCTTTCTGTGGAAAAGGTCCCACACAGTAGGCCTACTTCTTTTCGCTCACTTAATTTTGCTTGCTTAGCGAAATATGTCTAGGCACGTGTGGTTACGCGTGTAGACTCCCACCGTGAGTTAACAAATATAGGCTATATAGTCTTTTTTTAAACATGCAGCAAACAAACAAAAAAAACTTTTAACTGTTAAACCGTTTATCTGATAGTATTAATCGGTCAAAATATTTACCTTCTGTTAACGGTTAAACGGTCAATATGAGCATCCCTACCCAGCACTATACAAAGACTCACATGCCTGTATTATTCTTTAGTTAACTTATTTTCCCCACTTTGCATAGAGCCAAATGGTCTGCCAAAACACAAGTGGAGAAAGACAGAAAGACAACCACTAGTCATGTCACTTACTTATTTCAAATGAAATCTCCCCTGCAGCTTTCAAAATGCCTTCCAATTGGTTCCTTCCATAAAAGGAAGGCTTCTTGAGGGTAAGGCTTGTGGGCAGTCCACCAACTTTAATGGTCATGCCCTGATTCACCAGGGACTGGTAGGAGAGTACCTCCGGGCTCCTCTGAAAGACACAGGCACACACAAATACATGCACATGTTAAACAATGTTACACAGTTGGACAATTGTGACTCTCCCCTCTAGTTGATAGCCAGTGTAAAGGCTGCAAACAGTCATTTTGGTAAAGTGTCATAATCTAATGAATGATGGGCACATTAGATAATTTATTCATTTGATAATAATGCCATGGATTCATGAAGGTATATTAGGTTATCAAGATAAGCAGTTTCTTTACATCAGTCTTAAAAGTATTTGAACTTATGCTTACTATATTTTTGGTTTAATAGATCTTGGACTTTTCCTACCAGAACACTGACATGATCTCTGGTACTGGGTGTTGCGGCTGAGAAGCTGGCTAGATATAACAACAGACAACAATTAATTTCATAAAACTGTATTATGTATATTTGCACTATTACAGGCCTGAGTCTATTTCTGTGGATTTTCATATAACCAATTCCTTTTAAATGCAGTGCAAAGCTCTTTGCTGCTCAGTTCAAACACCTCTAATGTGGACTTTTGACGGTCAAATTATAAAATGGCTGTTTGCACACCCAGATCCTCAAGCTTGGACACCTTTACAATATTTAGATAAAGAAGAAAACCACACAAATAGTAAATAATTGACTATACACAGGCAAAACCTGTCCAACACCCTGGTTTACTTGGGTTGTGAAACCCACCCCCGATTTAATTGGTTTATAATACCGCAATCTTATTGGTGTAGAAGATTCAGGTCTGAGCATGCGCATTCTTTTATGTACGATTTTGTGAATGATTATTTGGCCGTATTAAAGAAATATTAAATGCTAACTTTAATCGTATCTTATTATCGATTTACCGTGGTAGTTTTGGTTAAGATCTATTTTGGGATCAAATCCAGCCAAGCTTTGTTCAAACCCACAGAACTTTATTTTACATTCTAGTCAAGATCCCAAGATTTCCAAACAGCCATAAAATACGTCTTGGGTTTGAATATTTCATTCAAGTCAATATTATTAACGTTTGGTCTTTGATATAGCTTCAGTGAAGCGTTAACGAGCATACACAATATCATGCAATAAGCCTTCCTGTCTTAAGTTACAGTGTGGGAAAAGTCCTTTTTACAGGCTAACTTTGCGTTTAACTAGAAACTAAATTTCCCCATTAGCATCAGACGTAAAAGCATGCTTATTAGCAACGTTAATGCTCACATAAAGCATGTAACGTTAACAGTTAACGTAACGATAGGGTAATAACGTAACGTTTACAAACACAATTGCAATATGGTTATCTCATGCCACGCAACATTAAAACACATTGTATGTATTGTTTTCACTTAGTGACTAATTAATTACAGTTTAAATGCTCGGTTTTATCATTTAAATTGTCTTACCTGAAAATATCCAGCGGGAAATATCGCAACGTTGCTGCGTCATCCAGTAGACCCGATTACCGGCGAGCTGGATTCCTCTGGGATTGGATCTGGAGTCTTCTCTTGTATTTGTAACGGTGATTAACCATGTGGATGGATGATAACAGCCTTCCTTCTGAGCCTACCAGTATAGGCGCACCAAGACGCCCATTCAATCGAGTGATAACATTCGAAGCGGGTGCTTTGTTTTAGTTTTTGTGCGTTCTTATTTTGGTCCAAGCCTCTTCTGGACCCCGCGTCACCCCATCAGAAGGCGAAGATTCTGCTTTTGATCTTTTATAAAGGTACATGAGGACAGAATCAGGCCTTCTGTCGCCCATCGGAAGAAGGGGTGGCACAAATGACTTCAATTTCTTCAAGGAGAATTTAGTCTTCTGACGCATGTTTTCTATACTGTCTTGAAAGCTTTTCTTTGCCTCATTAATGGAAGAAGCTTTCTCCTGTTTCAACCCATCTTTCTCCAGCTGAACCTCATCTTTCTCCTGCTGCAACAATGGGCTCAGAGACAAACCTTCTGGGACAAACCTTCTGGCCTTTTGACCTTTCTTCACTTTCTTTGCCTGCTTTGTGGGGAAAGCATTGCTCTTCTTCGCACTGAGGCTCTGAGGCACAATTTCTGGAGGATGAGTGAAGTCAACATCTTCCTCGTTCTTTAGCTCGTCTACAGAAGAAGCATTTGTCTGAAGTTCCTCAACAGAAGAAGCATTCGTCTGGAGTTCCTCTACAGAAGAAGCATTCGTCTGGAGTTCCTCTACAGAAGAAGCATTCGTCTGGAGTTCCTCAACAGAAGAAGTATTCGTCTGGAGTTCCTCTACAGAAGAAGCATTCGTCTGGAGTTCAGAAGAAGCATTTTGCTGTAAGAACTTTTGTCTACTCTGAAGCAAGTATTGTCTCTGGGGTACAGCTCTTCGAAGTGGTGTAACTTTGGCCTCTGTCTTTGTCACAGACACATCACTTTGAAATGGTTCATAGCTCGCTCTAGTATTACCGGTTGTCTCCTCAGGCACACTTCGTAGGTCATTTTCTGAACCGCCTTTGTGATCTTCATTATTCTGTTGCGTTTCTTTGGGAGGGAAATGCTTCCTGAGCAAATAGTTGAACTGTTTTTTCAAGATGAGAGTTCTGTTTTCCTCTACTTGTTCCTTTACATGGAGGCCCTTGTCGGCACAATAACTAACGTTATGCCTGCTGAACTTAGGAAAGGGCGCCAAACTCCTGACGACAGAGTTGGGGATGTAGCCATCAGGAGCAATGGGCCAGATTATTTTGTCGAATTGATTCCTCTGCTTACTGACATCAGACCACCTGATTTTATCCGACTGTTTGGTAAGTGTCATCGCGAATCGCGAGTAAAGAGACCGCAAGCGAACAATCACGCTGTAAAAGTCTGAGAGGAATCACTAGAAAATGTGTGTAGGCTACTGTTACTGTTATGACGTCATCGCACTGTGACGTCAAACAAACATTCCAAGCGCTTGTTTAAATAGCCTAAGATAATCTTTAAAAGTAAACAACACGTTTAAGACAAAATTACAATTTTGAGCACAGATTACCATATTAAAATGATTTGATATATAACGTTATGAATGAGAACCTGTTTTGTGACGCACCTAAACCGGAATACTGGATCGGCATTCTCAACTGTCAAATAATTTAGCTAAAATATTAGCTATTATTGTTTATTATTATTTTTTATTAATAACACTGATAGGCCTTACTATTGTTGTTGCTGTTATTGCATAGAAATAATTTGATTACTGATGCTGTCAAAATCGACTGGAAACATTGAAATTTGATTATGATAAAAACGAAAAAAAGTTCGTGATAATTTTTATTATATAGTAATGTTTCCAATAAAAACGAAAAAAGTTCGTAATATTTTTTTATTTTATATATATATAAAATAAAAAAATATTAAGAACTTTTTTCGTTTTTATTGGAAACATTACTGGAAACATTTAAATTTGATGATGATAAAACGAAAAAAAGGTCGTGATAATTTTTTATTTTATATATATATATATATATAATTATTACGAACTTTTTTCGTTTTTATCATCAAATTTCAAATTTTCCAGTCGATTTTGACAGCATCAGTAATCAAATTATTTCTATGCAATAACAGCAACAACAATAGTAGGCCTATCAGTATTATTAATAAAAAATAATAACAATAATAGCTAATATTTTAGCTAAATTATTTGACAGTTGAGAATGCCGTTTATAGGAGCATTTTTTTTTAAATCAATCAACAATTAATAATTATATAATCTATAGCCTACTAATATAGGCCTATACTTATCTTTCTTTTATCAAGAAATACTTTCTGCATACATTTTTGAGGACTTTTGAACACAGAATTAGAGTTCACTAAATGTTTAGATGTAAATCCCACACTGCCCCCTGCAGGCATCAGCTGACTGTCCCATGGCGAAAATGCTCAGGCACCTGTATGGAGATAGACAGAGGAAGCAGGAAAGGAAAACCCCTTCATCTTTGGAGTCTATGGACAAAAAAAGACAGAGAGGGTGAAAGGATGGAAACAAGGTCAGAGACAAATATTTGCTGTTACTAACCATTTTGAAGTTTGTATTTTCCACCATTTATTACATTTTGATTGTTTTTCAACTATATATTGACAAATTTACCTCATCACAGCACATTTATAATCATACAGCCAGTGTGATAAAGGCAAGGTAACAACCAGAGAGTCTGCATTCAATAATAATATTAATCAATGCAAGCTGAAAAAGTTATTCATACGCAAGACAAACAGATATTTCAACTTTATTTTGTCGCATCATAAATTACATTTCGACCACAGTCAGTTATTGCAATACATGCTGATGACAGCAGATGTTTTATAATGACATGCCAATTAGTAATTCAGCGTATTGTTCCCAAGTAATAATTCAATATTTTCAGAGAATAATCTGCATAGAAAAGCAAAGCCTTAACAGTCAAGCTCAACTGAGCGATGAAAATGTTATTTTTCTTGGTAACACATTATATTCTAAAAGTACCTATACAGATATTTTCATGTTATGATGATGCATGAATCAGGGAGTCATCTGTCTAAAAATATAATTTCACTTTTTTTTTTTTATATGAAACTGCTGAACAATGTACATCCTATTAGAGTAACATACAACATATTCATTGCAATGCATATGGTAAATATTCATTTAGCTTTCAAGGCCCAAATGGGTAATCAGTATTAGTAGTAGTAGTAGTTGTGTTTATTAGTAGTAGTGCGTATTAACATGTTTTTTTTTTTCAGTTAAAGGGATAGTTCACCCAAAAATTAAAATTAGCCCATTATTTACTCAGCCTCAAGGTGTATATGACTTTCTTCTTTCAGACGAATACAATCAGAGTCATATTAAAAAATGTCCTGGCTCTTCCAAGCTTTATAATGGCAGTGAATGGTTGTTTCTGTTTTGAAGTCCATAAAAGTGCATCTATCCATCATAAATGAACTCCACACTGCTCCGAGGTTTAATAAAGGCCTTCTGAAGCGACGCGATGGGTTTGTTTAAGAAAAATATTCATATTTACCTTGTTACAAAGTAAAATTCCAGCTTCTGGCCAAATGGCCATAAGCAGTCTTCTTGTGCCTAAAGCGCAAATTGTGATGTCAGAAGTAGCGTAGTGCGTCATGGCATAGCGTTAATATCAGCAGTACGTCGCATTACTCGCACAAGTTGCGCTTTAGACTTGGAAGTGACTAAAGTGGAATCCGTATGTTCGTTTGGCCGGATGCTAGAATTTTTCTTTGTAACATGTTAAATATGAATATTTTTCTTAAACAAACTCATCGCTTCACTTCCGAAGGCCTTCATTAACCCCCCGGTATAGTGCCGTGTGGAGCACTTTTATGATGGATAGATGCACTTTTAGGGACTTCTAAACGGAAACAGCCATTCACTGCCACTATAAAGTTTGGAAGAGCCAGGACATTTTTTAATATAACTCTGATAAAAATCATAAATCATGTAAATCATGGGCTAATTAAAATTTTTGGGTGAACTAACCCTTTAAGATGGCTTACACTTACAGTAACTAATGTGTGAGTGTATTTAGCAATGACAGAATCAATTCATGTGTGAAAGCAGATGTAGAAAAGGTGTGGAAATGTTGCAGTTCTTGACATTTAAGCCCCAGTAAAACGTCTCCAGCTGCCTATTTGGCACTGAGGTCCACCACGAGATGCTGGTACGCCATGGTCTTTCCTTTAAAACTAGCCGCTAACAGAATATCCTTATTGTCAACAGACACCAGACTGAACCCTCGAGGTGCTAGCATGTTCAGTTCCTGAAAGGGCAGGAACCTTTGAGTGAGGTCGTCCCACAGATAGATCCGAGAGAAGGAATAATCGCTCCCCAGCAGAAGGTACTGCCTCACGCCGACGCTGAACGGATACACGGCCATTGAGCCGCGTGACGGCAGGGTTTGGATCTCCACGAAGCGCTGGTTGTCCCAGCGCAGGATCTTCGAGTCTCCTATGAAGCGCGTGAGGCAGAGATACAGCACTTTTCGCACCCAGAAGTGCTTCACCATCTGCACATCGCCTGAATCTGTAATCTGCGAGTGGTAGAGGAACTGGCGTTGGCTGCGGTTCCACTGATACACCACCGGGGGCTGCGAGGAGCTGGAGAGGATGAGGCGCGGTTTGCCATCCACCTCCAGGAAGTCGATGTGTGTGTCTCTGTGCCAGGGATGCAGAGACTGGTGTGAGTAAAAGCCGTTGCTGTTCCAGCGGTACAGGCTGGTGGAACCGGCTTTGGAGCTGTCGACTACAGCAAAATACCAGTCGCCTTCAATCTGGAAAGTCTCGATGAAGTTGGGTTTACGGACACGGGTGGTGTCGATGTCCTGGATTTTGACAAAACGCAATGGACCTTCCTCCCATCTGACAACAACAACGGGATGTCATAATAAGAATAGATGATATATTTACATGCAAATATTATATAAATCTAACTCTTTGAGGTATTGAAATAAGGTGCATTCAGTAGTTTGGTGATGATTGAAATTGTTTTAAACACTAAGAAATTAATTAGGCCCTGGTTTACACCTGGTATTAAGATGTGTTTTGGGCGATCGGATCACAACTTGACGCTAAATATAGGTGTAAACGGGATCTAAAGCTGTGCTCACACTTGTAGTTCGGTTAGATTTGTTCGTTTGGTCCAGACCAAAAAAAAACATTAAGTCCTGGTTCGCTTAGCTTTCAAATTGGCATTTTTAACACCGAACCTAAAGACATAGGGATGTGTTCACAACCTGATTGGTCGGCTTTTATTATGTATATTTCGCGACAGAACTTAGCGAACATCCAAAACAATGCTGTGTTCTGGGATAAATGCGCTCGTTGTTTGTGCGTAGCTACTTATGATGGTATTTTGACCAGCTGAGAACTCATGAAGAGCTTATAAAATGTGTAAAGGAGTCAAACAGCGGAAGGAATCCCTCTGTCACACACACAAAGATCTGCTGTGAGAAGACGCGGTTCTGATGCCTGGACTAAACTGTGATGGACAACATCTCGACTATGACGAGAAAAAACAGGAATGCTTGAGCATTCTGTCCTTTGTAGGGTCGCATCTTGTGACATCATGTCCTGTTTTTGGTTCGTTTACATGTCTTTGGTCCGTGTTGCGTTCAGATTTAATTCAAACCGCACCAAAGTTAATATGGAAGCGGATCGAGATCCATCTTTTCAGCGTCTCGGTCCCTTTGTTTGATGGGCATCAAGGTTCAGATGACAGAGTTCAAATTTATTCAAATGAACCGCACTAACAGAGCAATCCAACCAAACATGCCAAGTGTGACACACCCGGAACATACTTTTTTTGTTGGATAGGTAATTAATGAACCGCTGTGGTATCGGTACCCGATGTGACACTAGCTGAGGAACTACTGATTGCACCTTTTGTCAAAAATGAAAAATGCAATGTTATTTCTTTAGGGTAAAATCTGATAATAGAGAAAGTATATTCAGACAATATTTAAGTGTCTACAATAGTGATGGGAGACATGAAGATTTGTAAAAATCTTTGTAAAACGATTCTCTGTTTCAATGCACTTGAAACACTTGAGGCTTCCAGCACCTGCTGGTCAAAAAGCTGGGGTGGGTGATACACCGGTAGACACGATTAACCGGTTGAAATTTGTCAACCGGTAGAGATTTTAGGCTATCGTCTCTATAGTGGTTACGCTCACTGTCATTAAAAATGATAATTTGCATGCATTTTTCGCCATATGTTTCGCCATATGCGCACATAAGCAACTGCTCATAAAGCGCATGAGAACTGAACTGAGTGCGTTTTGCTGCCTAATTGGGCTCAAACGGTCAAATACACACATTTATGAGTCAAAATGCCGAACTTTGCAAGTGTCCTCGTAAACAGACATTTTTGTCTAAAGTGAACGTAAACAGTTGAGAAAGAAAACGCATGTGTAACAGTATATTGGATCCATGGATTCGGTTTTAAAGTGACAGCAGCCTAATAAACCTGCTGTCGTCTGAGTTATTAATGTTAATCAAACAACAAAAGAGAGAAAATCTCTCACTGTTCCTGACTTAATCACTTTTGTAACTTAATAAGAATAAATGCATATTTAATTTACACAGTGACGACCATGCAGTGTTTTTTATATTACTTTATACAATTTATGTATTTATGTTTGTTCTATTGTAGTTTATTTGTTATATTGCTTGTAATTAGTTTATTTATTGGTATTTCATCACTAATTGTGTACTTGTTTTCAGTAGCTTGAGTTTTTTTTCTTTACTTAGTCTTGTAGTTTTTTGTGAAATTGAAATTGGTGAAAATATTTATAAATTTCAATGGTATCAAATTTTGAAATCATAAAAACCTTATTTAAAGCAAAAATAACTATATTGTGATATATATTGTTATCTTGAAATAAAATTACTCATACCATGATGTAAGATATTGGTCATATCGCATCGTAAATGCATCGAAACCTCAGCCCAAACATAATGAAACTTTATAAAAACCAATTACAAAAGTTTTAATTAAAGTGTAATCTATTAAATGTAATCTAAAAATAATTAAATACCATTATACCATTAAAAGAAGGTTCTGTAAAATTAGTATTTTATCTTGTTTTTTTTTTTATTAGGCAGAGCTTGGCAATTAGAAGCAATTAAGAATAATGTTCGTTTGTGTTATACACACACAAGTATTAAAACTCATTAAAAATTAACTATAAATAAAGCAAAAAATAAAACTGACACAAGATTAGTTAAAACCCATTAGACACTCGTTGATGACCAGGTCAAAGGCATCTAGCGGCGAAATGTTGATGTTGAAAATATTGAAAGTTGATACAAAGTCCGAACCACTGATTCCAAATAAAAGATACGCAAATGCTTCATGAAGCAGTGTTTCTGAATGTCCCCATCACTACTATCGAGTCCATAACTAAAATAGTGCACACATACTTGTAGATGTGTGATCCTCCAAAGAGCTGAGCCACAACCATGTAGAGAGTGTTGTTGATAACCACAGGTTTACAGTAGACAGCAGAACGAGCTGGAAGGCACATAAAGTACATATTCAAACATTATGTTTTAATAATCTTGTCATTCTTTAAAGAAATTCACTTATTTTGATGTGTTGACTCGCATACTAAAGCACATGTGAAGGACTTTTTAATTATGATTTTCACTACAGTGTGCGATATTACATTTAAAGTAAATACATTTTAAATGTATTAAATTGCAATTACAAATATATTTAAAAACATGACATACAAGTATATTTTAGTTTACCATGAATGCTGGTCTGTACATTTGGCAGTACACTTTAACCATATTTCAAAGACAATATATGTAATTGAGAAATTACATATAAAGATACTGAAGTAAACTACAATACATTTTCATTTAAGTGCAATTAACATGTAATTAAGTGTCTGAAAAGATTACATTGAGCTGTCACTCTCGTGAAACAAGATTGTGTGTAAAAGGTTGGGAACCACTGCTTCGGAGAATATCCTAATTTTCTTTTCTTTTTTTTGTTGCACTGGTTCTACCTTTTAAAAAATGTAATAACGTTTGACTTACATGTGATGTTGTAATGTGTCTTGAAAAGCATGTTCACATGATCCCAAATGAACACGGTGCAGATTCCTGTGTTGGGCTGAGCAAAAACTGTGTACTGGTCATTGTTAAACTCGTATGACTCCACAGACAGAGACTGGAACGAGTATACCTCATATACGGCAAAATCTGGATCAAAAGAACGTTTCATATTAGTCAGTGTAAATCGTAAGTTTTTCACCATTTTAAAAATTTTCACCATTTTAAAATCCACCCTATTTTGAAATGGTCCTGCGGTGTGACATGATTTATTTACAAAAAGACTACATGCAATTAGTTGTAAATAATACATCTAAAATGATTTAAAAAAAAAAAACATTTCCAATTTTTCTATAATTATTATACATGCATCACATAAAAAATGCATACATGTATTTTTATATGATGCATACAAATCAGAAATGTTTTGTTAAATCATTTATAAATATACATTTATTTATAATTGTATTATAGCATGTCACAACACAGGAAAATGCAGAAACTGTTTGAAATTTCCTGCCAACACCACAGAAACACTACATGGCCAAAGGAATGTGGACATTTATTATCAAAATCAATGCCTTCTACTAGATGTTGGATCATGGATGCAGCAGGGTCTGGCTCTCTGGCTCCAATTCATCCTCAAAGCTGTTTGGTTCAGGTCTGGGCTTTGTGTAGACCAGTGAAAGAGGAGAATCAACAATGTCACTGAGTGCTGCAGGAATGAGTCCTAAAACCTGGAAATGAGTTCGCAATTTAGCACTTCCGTCAGGGCCACTATCGTCAAAGTGCTAAATTGCGAACTCATTTCCAGGTTTTAGGACTCATTCCTGCAATTGAACATTAATGATATCTGCAGTTCTGTTCACAAAATCCAGGCTACAAAGAAATGGCCTTCACTGGTCTGAAATTTTTCCAAGGTTGATGATTGACGAGATTAGCATATAGTTTGGCTTGGCGCCTGGTTCTGTTCTGGGCAAGAACTCAATGCCCATCCATGCAGCCAAGCATGAATAAGAGCAAGGAGAGCAGCGAGAAACCCCCTAGGGTAAACAGAACAGAACTGCAGATATCATTAATGTTCAGTCCTTTAATGTACAACATAATTTGAGAAAAAATTAGTCTGAAGAGGAATATCAGAAGGCCAAGTCCTAACTGGACGAGAGGTGGGGCTGGGGATGAGGGAGGGTAATTCGATCCTGAGCAAAACGATAAAGCTGCTGATAAACTGAATGGGAGTTATATATGGATGCTGTGAGAGGCGTCGTATTCCTATAGGTAGAGCCGAGTCAGCTGATGTGAGCTTCACTGACGTGTCCTGCCAGAACTAACGCCTATGCTTGATTTCCGCTTCTGCCGTCCCAAGGTCAATGGGTTTTTGGTTGAATGCCTGAAATAAGCTCAAGATATTTTCATTTTTTATTCTATGCCATAACCTACCTCAGTAATACCCCACTCCATTTTTTATTGCTAACACGTGTCTACCCGGGACTAAAGAGGGTATGGGGCCACTAAACCTAATTTCTGAACAAGTCAACTCAACTACTCACTAGTCATTTTCACAGCCTTGTTGTGTTTATAATCACACTCTTGCAAACTATTCCAACTATCCAACTTGTAGATTTTAAAGGGTTCATGAAATGCATTTTCAGATCTTTATATTATGTTTCTGGAGGTTAGTGATGACCTTAGCAAAGTTTTTTGCACCATAAAACTTCAAATAATTGTAAAAAATTATAAATAAAAAAACTACGTTTCAAGGGGTTACATCTTCTAGAAACACAAATGAACGCCAACTGCCGTGAACTTCAATGCCCGTCTTGGTTGAGAAAGAAAATGCATGTGTATCAGTATATTGGACCAGTGCATTCGCTCTTAAAGTGACAGCAGCCTAATATTCCTGCTACTGTCTGTGTTTTAATGTTAATCGAACAATAAAAGACAAAAAAAAAATAAAAAAAAAAATAAAACTTTTGTAACTTTAATAAAGATTCATCTATATTCAATTTATTCAGTGAAGACTGTAAAATGTTATTCTACATTTGATAACTTTATTCTATTTTTGTACCTGAAATTTACTGTTAGACCTCTCTGAAAAGGGGAGGAAAAAGTTTGTTTCATTTGTCGGGTTTTTTCTATTTTATATATTTGTGCTATTGCTATTATTTGTTCTTATTTTATTTCTGACTACTTCATATTTGAAATTTATATTAGTCTAGTATGTTTTGCTGTGGTATCGAGTGTACGTAAGTCAAAAACAATAACTATTTTTATTTATTTATATATTTATTTATTTATTACTTTTGTGGTGGGGCCAGTGAAAATGTTGGCAGAGCAAGTAAAGATGTGAACCACTGGCCTAACCGTGCCAGTAGCGTTGACCCTGATCATAAACTTTTGTTGGTCACAGAGCTTATTTTCTGCAATAATGGAAAAATCCTATATTGCCTTTCTCTCTAAGGACTTCCATGTCGGGCTATGAAAATACGTCATCCCTGCGGCAGTCTGTTGTTTAACTTTAAGGTTTGTTTTCAGTTGATTTAAAGGGATAGTTCACCCAAAAATGAAAATTCTGTCAGTATTTACTCTCCCTCATGTTGTTCTAACCTCGTAAGACTTTCATTCATCTTCAGAACACGAATTAAGATATTTTTGATTAAATCTGAGAGCTGGATCACTCCTCCATAGGCTTCTTAAGGGATTAAAACTTGTTCCCCGAAAAATTATTAAAGACATCGTTAAAATAGTCCAAGTGACTACAGTGGCTCAATCTTAAGTTTATCAAGCGACGAGAATACTTTTTGTGCACAAAAAAACCCCGACTTTATTGCAACTTAGTGTGATAGCGTAGTGCTTCTGTGTTGTACGTCACACGTAGGCTCACTATTGGCCGACGCTGGTCATGTGTGTGATGCGTGTGAAGTACAACACAGAAGCGTACGCTGTTAAACTACGTCAACTGACTCGAGGCCCACAGAGAAGGAAATGAATAGTTGAATAAAGTCATTATTTTTGTTTTTTTTTGCGCACAAAAAGTATTCTCGTCGCTTGATAAACTTAAAGGGTAACTAAACCCTAAACCAACTTTTTTTAGTTAATGGTCTGTAAGAATGGGGCTTTATTAATGCTGTTCATTGATTCGAGTAACTTTTTTGACATTTGGGTATAAAGTGTTTTAATTCTACAATATATGGTGTAAAAACATCTTAGCGCTGCCCTCTTCAGGTTGAACGGTGGCTCCTGCAGTTGAATTTTCCTATTGGATGTTTTCGGTGGTTCGTGACGTAAGCGGTGGCAGGTGACGTAAGCAGGTTCCAGCTCACCACGCCCTTGGTACGAGCTACCACACCTTTGGCAGTATAAAAACCATCTTGTTTCGTCAAAACCACTGTTTCGACAGTCCCGAAATCTAAGCTGTTGTCCCAAATCCCGAATACCGCCCTGATTGTCCTGAAAATTATTCTAAAGCAAAATCTTAAGTAGGCCTAGTTATTGTCTGATAAAACATTAAAAACTGTCCGTGGAGGTTGAGTCGTGAAGAGAGCGCAAGTTGCAGCAGCCGCGAGCTCAGTGAATGAATGTGCAGCCAGTCTAAAGGAGTGATTGATTTGTCGCGGCACTGTGTGCCAAAAAATACTTCGGCAATGAACAATGACTACATATTAGACTACACCCCCAAACTCGACTTTGCAGCGGCGTCTTGAGGTGAGTGATCATATATATTTTAATCACAATTTATGGTTAGGCTAAAGTTAATCCTCTGGGGTCGACAAACGTGCGGGGCATTTTGCTGGATTTTTTCACATAGCGGCAAAACATGAATATGCCTACAGAGAGCGCGCGCTACTGACATCAACTCGATAAGACTCATCGGATGGCAATCGTAATGAGGGAGTTAAGACCGCAGTTTGAGCCAGCGACTCGAATTGATATGGCTCTGGCCCTGTGTCCACAGACAATTCAACATCCTCGACTTAAAATGACAACTCTGTTGCAAAGCTACTTGCGTCACTCCAGTCACTCTCCATTTTAGAGTCTGACAGCAGCTGTCAATCAATCCGTCTCTGCGGGTCTCGGGTGCACGCCCCCCCGCTCAGCCCCGCCCTCGGTTCGTCCCCTCTATCTCCGCTGGGCTCTGCCCACTTTTCCAGCATTTTTTCAAATATTGCCAGTGGGTGGAGTCAGGCTCTGACCAGGGGTTTAGTTACTCTTTAAGATTGAGCCACTGTAGTCACTTGGACTATTTTAACGATGTCTTTAATGACTTTTCAGGGAACAAGTTTCAATCCCTTAGAAGCCTATGGAGGAGTGATCCAGCTCTCAGATTTCATCAAAAATATCTTAATTCTTGTTCCGAAGATGAACGAAGGTCTTACGGGGTTGAACAACATGAGGGAGAATAAATACTGACAGAATTTTAATTTTTGGGTGAACTATCCCTTTAAGGAGCCTGGAATTTGAAGGGGGTGTCCTTATACTTTTGACCATGTAGAGCAGTGTTTCTCAACCTCTCCTGCAGGGACCCCCTGACAGGACATGTTTTTGTTTTAAACCTGAAATGGCACACCTGATTCAATTAGTCAGCTACACATTAAGCCTTTGAGCCTTTAATTAATTGAATCAGGTGTGCCATTTCAGGGTTAAAACAAAAACATGTCTTGTCAGGGGGTCCCTGCAGGAGAGGTTGAGAAACACTGATGTAGAGTATATATTTGACAGAATTACAGATCTCAAATACCATGTGCTAAGAGTGTGTGAGTGTCCTTACCTGCACTTATGCAGTTGAAGTCGCGTGGCGTGAGGTCGTGGATGCGTCGACCCTGGAACTCAAAAGGACTGGCGCAGTAAATGGCTGGAACAGACGTGTTGGTCTTCTCCATCCAGTCAACCAACCATTTGATCTTACAGTCACAACGAAACGAGTTCCCTCGCAGGTCTCTGCCAAGAGCAGAGAGAGGAATAAAAACATACACAAGAGATACAAAAATACATGAATTTTCCCGTTTAAAGAATAACTCTGATCTGATGAGGTATTGTTTAGTACAGGGGTTTTCAAACAGGGATGTGTGGAAAGTTAGAGAAAAATTATTTTATACAAAATGTTTAACAGAACATGCATACATGTTTATAAAATTTTTTTAAAAAAGCCCTCAAATTGCACTCAATGGCAATTAAAAGCGACTCGTTTTATTTTGGAAACATTTTGCCTTTATAATATAACACATACTATTTTTCACACACATTATAAATGGACCATGTAAGGATATAGCGTATTTTAGTAAGACAGTCCCTCATAGGGGAACTATCATATTTGGGTATATGGTTATACATACAGGTCTGTGAGGATGTCCAGGTGTTTGAAGAGATCTCTGGGAAGAACCTGCAGGTTGTTGTTGGATATAGACCTGATACAGAGAAAGAGGAGAGAAGAACATTCAAATCAGAGAGACATAACATGACATATTTATCCTGATTCATACCTCTATTCTTCAATCTAATCTACAATGCATGACACATTTGACTCATCAAATTAGAAGCAGGGTGTGAATTACAATTATTCTCTGAATATTCAAGACTGTGGGGTGGACCATATATAAAAGTCTTCTGGTCCAAATGAGTCTGAACCCTTTTGGAACTAGTGGTGAAAAAAAAGACAATTTGTGTTTCTCAAGACAAACCTCAGATAACAGTATAGAAATTAATTTAAAAGGTTGGCCACCCTGAAATACATTGTAGAAGTCACACAATGATGTTACTCTATGTAGGCTTTAATAATAATGTAAAAAAAACTGAATTTAATTCATGTTTAAAATTATTTTTTAAATTATTTTTTTAAAAGTGTAACAAAATAATTTTACATCTTATTTGTTTTATTTTAGTATTGTAACTTTTTTTATTTCTTGTCTTAATCCATTTGGCAACTGCTTTTCTTTATCAACATTTTATCCGTTTCAAAATTTAATGAAAAAAAAAAAAGAGGATAAAAGTCATTTTTTTGTGGAAAATGGATAAAGAAAAGCAATTGCAAATGCCATTTAAATGTTGCATTGAAAAATGTATAAATGTATTATTTATTGTTAAACGTAACTACATTTTTAAACATGAATTAAATAATCACTTCTCAATGCATCTATGCTGTACACCAATTTAAAAAAGTAATATATTTATAAATGTATTTATTATTTTTGCATGAATACACTGTTAATTGACTCCTTAAAGCAATACATACAGATGTGTCAGAGACTTCAGTCCTCTGAATGTGTGCTTTGACATGCCTTGGATGTCGTTGTTCTCAATAAATCTGTAAGGAAGTAGGGTGAGAAAAGAATATGGGAATTAAATTACCATTAAGACACGTAAATTAATTCAACCAACAACTCATTTGTCACACAGCCACAAAGTGAAATATTTGCGGGTAAAATATTTGCAGGTGATGTCATTAAAAAGATGTATAGGTACTGTGTGGTATTTGAGAAAGAAAGATAAAAGATCAGGACAGGGATATTAATCAAATGGCAGCTTCTCTCCCTATTTATTGTAATAAACTGTAAGGCTAAATGCAAGCTGCCTGTTCCCTGATGGATTGAAGAGTCACGCGTTCAGGAAGACGAAGCCCAGCTCCCTCTGCAAACCTTGCCGCATTTGCCTCGTTTAAAGCTTTTAGCTTAATGACACAGTGATTGTGGGCGTTTTCATTAATGCTAAAAGCTTTCTGCAACAGCAAGTCCTTCCCTCGCTCTCTCTCTTATCTCATTCACTCTCTTTCTGGAGTCATCGAGCTGGCAGTGCTTTAGTCTGAAAGACAACGCTACCTGAATTTTAAGAAGGATTCCCAGGAAACAGCACAACTTGCATGAAGATGAAAGATGCACACGCACAATATAGTATTAGTGAGGACTTCGCATATTCTTCCATTGAGTTTATAACGGGTTAATGATTTATAAACATGTTTTGGACGATTTCTATGCATTTTTAACCAGTAAAATGTCCTCACTAGTCATTTGTCACAATATTTCTCACACACACACACACTTATCTCAGCATTGTGAAAAGCAAAACGCAGAAAAAATGGTTATCACATTCTAACTGGCAGTGGAGAAAGAAAGAGAAACAGATAGAGAGGAAGACTGAAAGAAAACAAGGGGGACTTATCATAAATCAAGAAAAGGCAAGACTAGTGTTTTATTTCATATAGCTTTTTGTGGTTGGGAAAGCTAATGTGCCATATTATATCATATCAGAATCTGTCAGGTAAATGTTCTGGCATGTTCATTGTCAAGGGCTGTGCAAATGATCCCTGATAATTAAACATTCGCTTTCAAACTTGATTTTATGAAAAACATTTTGTATGAACATTACATGTCAATGTCTGGCTTATAATGACCAAATCCTTTCAAAACCCTGAGGAAGATGCACTGGAAGATGATCTTAATATAGAAGAAAAGAAAATTAATTTGCTCTTTCTTGCATTTATGTGAGCAAAATCCAGTGAAAATATCAGAATAAATCACACTTACAATGCAGCAGCAGATATCCTGAAACATCTAATCTGTCCATCTGTTGGAGTGATCAATCCACCCACCAGCGAACACACTCATCTATCTTTAGTCATCCATCGATTAGCCAATCCATCCATTCCTGATCCATCCATCCATCAATCAATCAATCAAACATACTTACAGGTATTGCAGGTGTCCAAGTCCAGCAAAAGCATCATCAGAAATCAGAGAGAATGTGTTTGAGTTCAACAGCCTGTGCAGAACGAGAAGAGAGTGACAAAGATGAGAGTTTGCACTTTCACTGAGCTATAGATCACAAAAACATTATTTTGCATGGTAATGGATATGACAATGTTGATATATTTGGTCTTGGCAGAATAGATCTACTGCTGTAGTTTATTGCTGCTGCTTCTGCCAACACACACACACTGCTGTGAACAAGTAACACATGCTGCTGCTGTACAATAACCAGGGTTTGAAATTGTCAGGTGTGGGGTTGAGGAGATGAAGCAAGGACTCAATTGCAGGAAAAATGGGTTTTTATTTACTATTAAAAATAAAAACAAATGCAAACAAAACTACCCCGTAAGGGAAAAACAAATGACTTGACTGACTTGACACAAAGAGTAACACACCAGGTACATACGACAACGAAACAGCACAGGACTGCAAACACAGGGAGAATAAATAGGGAGACCAAACAAAGGAGTAATGAGGGAGGACAGGTGGGGCAAACAAATCAATAATCAGGTAACAAGATGGGAGGGGCTAGACAATCAACAGGAGAGCACATGGCACAAGGAAACATGACAAGCCATATGCTCACACCAAACATGACTTGAACACAAGCACATGGCCAGTAAAACAAATCACCAGCCATGTGCTCACACAAAACAAGACAACATGAAAGCACACAGCTAGTGTAAACAAGCTGCGTGCTACACAGCACAAGACAAAACATGAGTGTCAGGGCTCTGTCACAAAACCAAGAAATAGACAAGACAGAAGTGACAGAACCCTGACAGAAATGAACTTTTTCACTCACCAGTCAATTTGGCCAATACATTTTTTCTTAAATATTTTAATTAATAAAATTTGGATTTCATTTCATTCATTCATTTCTTATTCAAACAAATTTTTATTAAAAAAATCCTGTCACCCAGCCATCTCCTCCCTTCCTCTTTCATCATCATCTCCAAAAATGTATTTAAGGTGGACAGATCAATACAGCACAAAGAACATAAAAAAATGTAGGATGTTGGAAAAATAACAACGTCTTTTCTGTTAACCAAATGCTTTTTAATCTTCGCTATTGCTTCAATGCAAATGAACAAGCGCGCCTTTATTTGTTGTGTAGTGACGTGTGTGTTCAAGTAAGCCAGATATGCGCAGATTCTGTGCCGTACGCTCTATTTAATATATCATGATGACACACAAGTTCAGCGTTTGCGCTAAATCTGCACAGATTCACCTTACACAAACTTCCTTAGCAACGTGAGTATTAACATAATAAGTAACACGCCAAATTGGCTAGTGATTTGACAGCATTACCCACCACAGTAGATTTTTACTTGCATTTGTTGGGTTGGTGGGGTGTTGATTTCAAACCCTGAGTGTAGCGTACATGAATTACCCCTAGCAGATCTATACAGGTGGAGCTGGGGAAGGTGGAGGGTTTCTGCACTGCGTGCTACACTGCTAAGGCAAATGCTACCCAAGTATTTGAAGGTTGTGCAAGCAAGCTCATTGGCTGCTGATACAGCAGGAACCAATCAGCTGCGCCCTATAGATAATGATGTGATTGCAAGCATATTGAGTTAAGGACCGATCAGCCGGCGCCATCTAGAGTTTCATGACAGAACTTTGTATTTCTCTACATTTTAGGCATTTTTACAGATGCCTGACACATGGTGATATATATATATATATATATTAAGATTTAAATTAAAATTAAGAATTATTTCTCTCATTTTAGTAAATTGTGGCCATGTTGAACTAATTAGTTCCCTCATTTTGACTTAACTAAAAAAAGGAGTGAATTATTACAATGTGGCCACAATTTAGTAAAACAAGGGAACAGATTATTACATCTTGATCTTGTGCACCATTTACTTCAAATGAGGGAACAAATTAGTAAAACGTCCTGACGTATATAGTAAGCTGAGTGAACGAATTGTTTCATAGCCACGATGTACATATAGTCAGTACTATATGAACACATATAGCCGACAACTTAGTTAAATGTTAGCCCTCTAAAACAACAAAGGTAACCAAACCCAAAAGTACTGTGTAGTTCACTTCAGGTCCTCTAGACATAAAAGTGAAAAATACGTATAAACATCTCTATTTATGGTTTGAACTAAAAAGTCAAATAATGTGCTCTTCTATGTTCCCTATAGGTTCAAGAGTGAGAGATTATAGTAGATCTTAAATCAAGAACTTAAACAGTGATTAATGTTTTAAAACTCAACAGGACTTTTTTGCATTATTGTGCTCCAACTGTACTGATACAACTAAAGCATGTTAAAGGAATGGGAAATTAAGGTTCAACATGTTAAGCTCAATGGACACTGGACAGCATCTGAAACATGCTATTAATCGTGAAAATGATGACATCCTTCAGTGGGTAACAAACAAAACTGAGGTTTACAATAATGCACTTACAATGAATGGGAGTCTATGGGGTTACACACAAAAATGTGACAGGAGTTGATATCCCAGTGTCTGGTCCCATTGACTTTCACCGTCAGTGCATTACTGAAAACATGATTTTTGTTGGTTATCACAAACTGAGGGCTGATTGAGGGGAATTATTTAATGTCACAATTACTGAAGATTAGAGAACTGCACAAAAGCTTTTCAAATGAAGTTGTGTGCAAAAACCTTCTGTTGTTTAAGAACTGTGTCTGATAGATCACAAACATTTAAAAGCGGCATTGCCTGATAGATCACCATGTAAATCTAGTATCACTGCCTGTGGAAATTAAGAAGCCACAATAAATTCCTGTGGCTGTAAGCACATCTTGCCTATTGGTCTCAAATATCAGTCTGCTTCATGACATCTGGCTATATGAAAATTATTTCAGCAAGGAAAAGAACGAGATGTACAGATTTGATTGCTGCTGACAGTGGATTTTCTGTTACAAAAATGTATTTTTTCATATAAAAATACACACCAATATATTTAACAAACATTGCAAATCTGATATCGCAGAATGTGTTTCATTTGTTTACTGATTCAGGGACTAAAGAACTGGCATGCTGTCATTTGAAAACAAACTTCTCTCTTGTGTCTTTCTCACACACACACACAGGGAGGACAGACACACTGTTGTTGTGCGAGTCTGTAAATAGGGGGTCTGTCACTGATCCACATCACATTACACACTGCTCAGACATGCAGCTGACAAACACTACAATTATCACTCTCTTTTTCCCTTTCAAACACGCACAGGCCATAATAAGAAAATGCAGAGGAGGGTTATGTGCATCTAGTACTCACAGAAAATGCAGTAGGTGCATGTGGGAAAAAGCTCCTTCAGGAATCTCTGTGAAGGCAGCGTTCACCATAGTCCTGATAAGATAGCAGAAACCATCATCATCACCATCATCAACACAAATGTAGTTGCTGTTACTGTCATCTTAAAGTAAATGCTCATTAGTTCAGAATAATGTCTTCATAACATCTGAAAATTTCAATTTAAAGCGACATTGTTTAGGAATTTCTCCCATCTAGCGGTGAAATTGTATTTTGCATTCAAACGAATTGTGCTCTCCAGCGCCTCGCTTTTTCAAATGCGTGTTGCATCTACGGTAGCTGTTATGTACCAAAAAGCTATGACAGGATGTCTTCTAATAGCACTTCGTCGAGTTTTCCTTCGGGTGAACAGGTTTGTTATTTCAAACAAACTGCAACTTGACACAACAAACAAACGAATGTTTCAGTATTAATAATAACAGTGCAATGCAGCCCTTTAAACTTGCTTTAAACTTAACGCGCCTCTCACTGCTCTGCTCCTCCGTTTTACTGCTTTCAGTTACGTGACGCTGGCTTTGACGAAAACGCGTTGTGGAAACGCGTTGGCCTAGTACTTTTTGACCCTCTCTGCTATTATAGTTTTTCAAGATGGCGAAACGACGGAAGCCTCCGTGGACCTACCCGTCACATGTATATAAAGATAATAAATTCTTCGTTTACGAGGATAAGTCTGATAATTGGCAGAGGTATTTGTGCACCATTGAGGACATATTTATGAATAAAAATATTGATTTTAGATAATAAAATACCTAAAAAACTACACATATTGATGAATTATGTTTGGCCTTTTTTTCTTGAACAGTTGCTCCCCACACCTGAAAGGATCTCACTGTTTAATTATTAGAAACTAGGACACAGATCTTCCTTCCCTTTTATATTCTCAGTCTGAAAATAAGGGCACCATCTGAGTGCTGAACTCTATATGCATGAAAACGTGAGAAAATCAAAGGCCTTTATCAAAATTTTCTTCGGAATATAGACATGATTATGATTAAACTTGATGAAAAAGATGAAATCCTGGTAATGTAAGTCTTTAATAGTATGTAATGAAATACTAGGAATGAAAACTTCAGTTAAATTACTATTATTAGTACTAGTACTATATATAAATACAGAAACCTTGAAAATTAATTGATTAAATAAATGGTATCTGTGATTCTGTTCTCTCAGATAGAGTTGACTACACAACAGACTTCACTACGGACTTCACCTCAGTCTGTTGAAAGGAATAGTTCACCCCCATATGAGACTCTCAGAAAGTATAGTCCATCCGACTCTGTATTTCAAGTCTACTCAACCCATACGACAGATTTTTGTGACGAACAGAATGAAATGAAGTCCTTGTTCATAAATAATGTCCCTTCCCCGCCACTAAATGTCATGAGATGAAAATGATAAAGTGAATAACAAATATCAATTTGATATATAGGGCAATATATTGTGTCAAATCAACTAGTGCTTTACTATGTTTTTTGTCCTTTTTGTAGTTATATGAACTGTCACTATATAGAAAATATAAATCTATGACTATATGACTGTATAATGGCATAAATCTGTAACACTTTACAATACGATCCCATTAGTTAATGCATTAACTAATAATGAGCAATACATTTGTTACAGTATTTATTAGTCTTTGTTAATATTAGTTAATACAAATACAACTGTTAATTCTTAATTCATGTTAACTATAACTAATGTTAACAAGTGGAACCTTATTGTAAAATGTTACTGCTAAGCCTTTATGCCAAAAGGAATGACGTCATAAGTCACTTGACACGTGACATAAAGTTCAACTCAAGACAATCCATGTTATGCCGCAGAGAAAAATGCCATATGAGTGCAAAATCATGGGAAATGATAATAGTCATATTTTATATGAACAACTTTTCTCTACTTTGAATATAAAGAAATGAAGGACAGAAGAAATAGGTAAACGTGATCTTTTAGTACTCACAGGGAGATGATTCCTGGTGGGAAGCTCTTGGGAATTGCTTTGGTGTCCACGCAGAAGGCGCTGTCTTTAGTACAGGAGCAGGTGGCTG
Organism: Gila orcuttii; assembly: GCA_026230005.1. Classification (NCBI taxonomy): domain Eukaryota; kingdom Metazoa; phylum Chordata; class Actinopteri; order Cypriniformes; family Leuciscidae; genus Gila; species Gila orcuttii. Next base: position 6,243,562 of record JAPDVR010000015.1, on the reverse strand, counting down.
GACATCGTGGGATTTTGGAAGCTTTGCGACCCACCGTGTTCCCAAACATACAGAAAAGCAGCAGGCAAACAGACAGCCGCCAATCTGGCCATCGTAGAGTCCGCCTGGGCCTTGCTTCAACCATCTTCCACCTTCTCTTCTACTGCTTGAGTCAAGAAACACAGGAGGCTGGAGAGAGGGATCTTGTTTTTATCCTTTCCTTATTAAGAAAACTGCAAGAGAAGAAGCTCCAGGATGTGAACGGGAGAGGAGGGGAGGTGTTAGGCTCAGAAGAGACTGACAGAGGGAACAGAAAATGAGTGAGCAGTGACTGGTGTTCCCTGGGTGCGTGTATGAGTGTGTATTTGATTGTCTCAGTGTACTCTGCGGTGTTCTCTCTTCTCTCTCTCTCTCTCTCTGTGGTGCAGCTGTCAGAGCACAGACTGCAGGAGTGTGTCAGCCAGCGCTGCTCCGCACACACACTCAGCCTCAGACCAGAGTGCAGCAAAGCTGACACTGAATTATTAACAGTCGCATGGGCCAACACTTAAGCAGTAGCAGGGAACACGGCAGAGAACATAGTGGGAAGGGGAGATTGTGAACCAAGACGTAGAAGCAGGGGGTAATGGACAGGTCAGTGGAGGTAACACTAAATAATGTAAAATCCTCGTGTTTACGCTAAGGCAAATTTCAAGCAAACCTTCTTGAAATCATGGACATATAAGCACACACATTAATGAAAAAATACTCGTCTTCTAGACTAGTGTTTCCCAAGCATGTTGCAGGGGATCCCCCAACAATACATCTAGGATTTTTTCCTTATCTGAGGCTACGTCCACATTAAACCAGATACATTTGAAAGATACTGATACTTTTTCTCTTTAAGTTTTGGCCTTTCATCCACACTGAGACTGCATTTTTTTCCAGCGAAAACTGCTTTTTTGAAGAATTTCTCCGAAGTGGATGACTTTGAAAATGCAGTTTTCGTGTTGTGAACTGTGAATACGGAGTTATTTGAAAACTATGACGCATGTTAGTTAGTAATGTGATGCATATTGTACCTATAGATATCTATAATTATCCTGCCATAGCTGTGCCTGCTATTTATGATTATAGTCTTGTTAAAGATAAATGTTTCTTTGTACAATCTGCCTATTACATTCCTAAAAATATGACTGAAAATTTACTCACAATTGCTGTCCTGTGGCAAAAAAGAAGAAGAAGAAGCAAATTGCATAGACCATACATGGGCTGCAACCTGTATGCACCAGAGAGTGGTGAGATATTTTGTTAATAAAATGATCTTGTTAGAAGAATGGCATGAAAACGACTAGGTTACTAATGTAACCCCTGTTCCCTGAAGGAGGGAATGGAGACCTTATTTCAGAACGACTGACGAATTGGGATCTCGCCTGAGAGAAGCGGGTATGTAACGTGCTGAACTCACTCATTCAAGTTTTGCACTAAGGAGCAAAGACGGTGTACCGGCCATTCAGTGATAGTGTGATTGTGGCGACAGGACGTAACGTCTTCAGGAAACAGGGGTTACATTAGTAACATTCAGTCACATTGAACGTTAACGTAAGAATGACTGATGAATTGGGATCTCTACCAAAACACCATGATTGCTGTCCCTTCCAGCAACCTGTGTATGCTAACCAATCTTTCTCTTCTGCTGGCCTCCATAACAGACAAAGAGCTGGTCTAAAGGTCCTGAAGCTCTGCGTGCGGTCCACGTACAGGCTATATTCATATTCAAATACGTACAGGCTATATTGGGGATATTCAAATTAATTAATCAATCATACCATTGATCAGCTCTACCAAACTTGGATATCTTTTTTCCAGTAATAAACAAACATTGTTAAGTTGTTTTGATTGATACTGTGAAGCAGCTTTGATACAATCTGTATTGTGAAAAGCGCTAGATAAATATATTTGACTTGACTTGACAGGCGCAAGGTGCAAACGGGACAAAGCAGAGCAAAGGCTGGGGCTGCCTCATCCAGGAGCAGCGCTTGCAGGTTCACCACCTGATCCCTGAACAGGGTGGTGGGAACCTTGGACACATATCTAGGTCGGGGTCTCAGGATTATGTGAGAGTTGGGAGGCCCGAATTCCAGGCATGTTTCATTGATCAAAAATGCCATCAGTGTAGTCAGATCAATAATACTGTTAAAATGTAAGTGTCCCCAACTAAGCAAACCAGAGGCGAGGAACTAAAACTCAATCAGTGACAGAGAAAAAAAACATTGGGTGAACCCAGGCTCAGGCCAGTTCTCCTCTGGCCAATGAACGAACATGGAAGAAAGCACAACTCTGATCGGGCATTTACGGATGAGAAGAACACCAATCAACGAACAGGCTCCCCTTCAATGCATAAGCGTGACTCTAGCTGAAGTGATCGTGTCTACCACTCCTGGAGGCAGATCACTTCAGTCCTCCGCCTGGGTGCTATATGGCCCTGTCTCAGAGAAAGCAGGTCCTTCTCAGGGGAATCCACCAGGGAGGGCCTGTCGTGAGAAGCATCAGTTCTGTTGAACCAAGTCTGGGTGGGCCAGTACCGCGCAACCATCAAGACCTGCTCCTTGTCCTCCCTGACCTTGCACAGTGTCTGTGTGAGCGAGTTCACTGGGGGAAACACACACATACTTGCGAGGGTCCCCTCGTTCAGGGAAATAAAACAACTGACAGTGGGATGAGTCTGGAGAGGCAAAAGGTCTACCTGTGTGGCTCTGAAGTGTCTCCAAATCAGCTGGATCACCTGGGGGGTGTAGTCTCCATTCTCCCGGAAGCATGGGCTGTCGTGAGAGCTCATCAGCTGCACGATTGAGAGGGTGGGCGAGTTGAGACATGCGACAGGAGCGTAGACCACACTGACAGTTGATTGTACGCAACGGTCAATGTGTTGTCCATCCGGACCAGTACATGCTTGTCCTGTAGCAACGGTCGGAACCGGTGCAGGGCAAGGAACACTAGTAGCAATTCAAGGCAATTGATATGCCACTGCAGTAAAGGTCCTATCCAGGATCCCAAAGCCCATTGCACATGGCACCCCAGCCGGTGATGGAGGCATCTGTTGAGACACCAACATGCCTGGACACTTGTTCTAGGGGAACCCCTGCCCATAGAAAAGCTGAAGGTTTTGCAACAGTCCAGTGTGAATGCCACCCTTCACCATGCCCATCTCGGGACTCTGCCGTGTAGCCCGTGCAGAAGCAGTCTCAAATGAAGCAACCCGAGCAGCGTGACTGTGGATGCCATATGTCCAAGTAGTAAATTAATTCAGGCAGTTCAGCACTGACTGAGCACTCTCGTTTTTGAGACATGCTGTCATGTTGTTGACCGAGCACAACTCCATACCAAGAAAAGAGATTCTCTGCATTCTCTGAGCTTGCTCTTTTCCCAGTTGACCCAAAGCCCCAGATGGCTGAGGTGCTTGAGCACCATGTCCCTGTGTTTGCACAACTGCTCTTGTGAGTGGGCAAGGATGAGCCAGTCGTCGAGGAAGTTGAGAATGCGAACACCGTGCTTCCTCAGGGGGGCAAGGGCCACCTCCGCAACCTTTGTGAAGATGTGAGAGACCGGGACAGCCTGAAGGAGAGGACCTTGTTCTGATATGCCGTCCCTCGAATGCAAGGCATAGAAACGGTCTGGGTCGAGGGACAACCGAGACATGAAAGTATGCATCCTACAGGTCGATCGCTGCCAACCAATCTTGGGGTCGAATGCATTTGAAAATTCGTCTTTGCCTTAACATCTTGAACGGGAGCTTGTGAATGGGGCCGATTCAAGACGCGCAGATCAAAGATTGGTAATAATCCACTGCCTTTCTTGGATACAGTGAAGTACGGGCTGTAACCCTGACTTCAAACCACCTGGAGGAACCGGCTCTATCGTATCCTTCGCCAGTAGGACTGCGATGTCTGCACGGAGTACAGGGGCATTAATGTCTGCCACTGAGGTGAACCAAAATTAAATGAATCGCATAGCCGAGTATGACAGTCCGAATGAGTCAGCGAGACGGGCTGGGAAGCTCTAGCCAGGCCCCAGACGCCGTACAAATGGGGTCAGAAGGACTACTGACGTGGAGCACATGGGCCCGACCCGGAAGGCACAGTGTTCCGGAGTGGAGTCAGAGTGTGTAGTACAATACATACCTGGCTCCATAATTTGGCAGGGGGTGCATGAGTAGGCACTGCGTCCTCGAACCGCACACCACTGCTTTCTGGCGGTGGAAGGAGGGGATGAAAGGCATAGTATTGTGCACTGCCATCCACGCTCTCTTGGGACCCAGAGATTGAGGAACCTTCTCTTTTGTTGAAATTTTGGGTACCGCTGACCTTAGGGCCAGTGGTGGAACAGATATTTGACAAAACAAAAGATTATCTGCCCCGCCCTCCTCTAGGGGAAGAGCATCCATCCATCCATACATATCTACAAACATTTATGTTAGATTTTGACAGTACTAATATATATGTTGTAAATATTCAACAGCTAAGGCTTTTACAGTAAGAGAAGAAAAGAGAGGAGACGAGCTATTATATAAGTACAAGCTGCAGTACTGCAGGAACGCAGAATAAAGCTACTGACCCCATTTCAAAAGCAACATTGAACAGCTAAAGCTTACATTTCAGATCTGCATTTCTTGTCACACCTGAAGAAAATATCAAATCTCATTATGCATTCTAACGTGTGAGCAATTCTAATAGGGATGCTTGCCTCATTAAGTGACACTTAATAAAGTGACACTCTTTTTAAGATATTAAATCAAACATGCTTGAGTGATCAAAAGTGTTCAGAGTGTTAATTATGATATGTGAACACAAGGGGGCACTAGAGCATTACCTCAATTCTTGATAGTTGAGGGTTCCTCTGCTGAATGAAGAACTGGCCTCTTTTTCTTTTTTCCCCTCCACGTCCTCGTAGGATGGCACTGCAGTGGCAGGCACGACTGTCTCCAGCTGACACCACACACACGACTCTATTCAGCTAGCCAACGTCACAGGTACACAAACCAGGCTTTTTTTCTGAGTCATGTTCTCACTTCCGAATAGCCCGGTGTGGAGATACTGTACCAGGGCTGCATTTCCTAAAAGCATTGTAAGCCTAAGTAGATTGTAGAAGCATTGCCACCAATGGTCTCTACGATCAACTTAGTTCATGATGCTTTTGAGAAACACAGCCCAGGACACTGTGAGGAGAGAGTTGGAATCGAACATGTATTTTAACGTCCTCTCTTTTTCACACTGCGCCGTCAGCAGTTTTCCCAAAAGCATAGGATTACCAGCTGTGCTTCTGGAGCAGGGCCCTTTGGTTACAAACATCTGATTTTATGGTCTTGTTTTGCACTGGCTTTTTGAACAGTATCTATCTATCTATCTATCTATCTATCTATCTATCTATCTATGTCTATCTATCTATCTGTCTGTCTTTGGTCCAGGTAAAATTTATGCCTGCTTTGATGATCGTGAGTCATGACTTCCGGTCTATGGACCGGTAACCTGTAGAGCTTTATACTGTTTGGAAAGCTATCGACCACCATGAATCACTGCCTCTGCTGATGCACGTTAAACAGGAACAACACCAGATAAACATGCTATTGAGTTTATATCCCAAACCCACTTCCCGAGTCTATTCTTTTGCCAGGCTCCATGAAAGAGTCTCTGTACATGTTTCCCTCACACATCTGTTTGACTTTCTCTATCTTTAAAGTTTGGCTGAAAGTTTATTTTATTCTTTTTTTTTTTTGGCTTCTCTATATGCGCTCCGTGCGGATGCTGTTATGAATCATTTACTTTTATATTCTGGACAGACCAAATCGACTTAAAAGAAAGTGGCAATAATTACTTTAACATGCATCAGAGAAAGCTAGTCAAGCCAAACCTAGTCTCGCGTAGTCAGACCTTCAGACTGACGGCTGAAGGTCTGGAATTTATAGCAGCTTTCTTTGGCCAAGGCCCGCCCATAAGGCCGTTTGACCGACATGTCAAACAACCAATTACAGTTCGTTTCGTTCAGCGTCACGTTTCGGGGCGTGGAAATGTCCCCACAACAACAGACAAGCGTGCAACAAGTCAATCAGCATAGAAAATCAAAGAAGGAGAAGAAAACAAGCAGTAAGTCATTGATCTGTTGGTGCACGTATAACAACAATGGCGTCTGCATTACCACATCTGATCAAAACACCGAGTAAATCAGTAGGAAACGCAATCCCACGTCTGCGCTTTGTTTCCCGGCGGACCGAAAATAAACGCGACATTCGCGCCCCCCGGAAATCCGATAAAATTCAACCAATCAGATGACGACTTCGACATTCCTGAAGTGTTTCCAGTTAAGTGTACCATATGCATCAGACGTTTAGCCAACGTTCCGTGGGCGTGACGTCTGAGGCTGAGACTAAGCCAAACCTAAAGTGCCATGAAAAAGAGGCTTTTTACAAGACTACTACCGGCAATTCCAATGAGACCATTAGGCAACCATTTGTGGCTTCCAGTCAAATCAACTTTTTAAATAACATTTTTGTTGGTAAATTTCAGTACGCTGTCTATTGAATTTAGTTTTGTGCTACTCAACTTTGACATCCTTAGCACAGTTCAAGTCCCCATGAAATCAAGTTTTTTGGCTTTTAGTATGAATATGTTAGCCTTACTGTTATCTATAAACTAGTGTGCTCCAAAATAATGACAATATTCACATTTAGAAGATTGCATTCAAAACTTACAGTCTCTCACTTCCACCAATATGGATCAATGATTTTGATGACATCACTCTGCACTTCAGCTTCTCATCAGATTTTCTGTCCAATCAAATGCTCTCTAGAATCTGAAGCTCCGCCCCTACATTATAAATAGACGGGGCCTTGAATCACCGGCCTTGTACGTTACATGTGCATGTCACGAGTGCGAGCACGAGCATAAAGTTGCTGGATGCAGTTGACTTAACGGCCACCAGTGTCGCTAATAACAAGGGTTTCTGAATTCTACATATAGCCACTTTAAAGGGTTAGTTCACCCAAAAATGAAAATGTTGTCATCATTTAGTCGCCCTTATGTTGTTCCAAATCTGTATGAATTTCTTTCCTCCGTTGAACACAAAAGAAGATATTTTGAAGAATGTTGGTAATAAGGCAGTTGATGTCACCCACTGACTATTTTTTTTTCCTACTATGGAAGTCAATGAATGCCTTCAACTGTCTGGTTACCAACATTCGTCAAAATATCTTCTTTTGTCTTTAACAGAGGAAAGAAACTCATACAGGTTTGGAACAACTTGAGGGTAAGCGATGACAAAAACATATTTTTGGTTGAACTATCCATTTAAAGCAACAAGTACAATATTGAAAACAGAAAAAGAAATACAAGAATCTCAATACCATACAGAGAAAAAACGTAAATGTCCTATGTGTACTAGATTTTATTAGACCACATTAGCTTTACTTGAGAAAAAGGAGTAAAGAGGAAGAGAGAAGATTTCTGCACTGATTTATATTAGTGCTGGGCAACGATTAAAAATTTTAATCGCATGGTTTTCTTGCGATTAATCGCGATTAATCGCATTGTTATGCGCAAAATTGAATAATGACTTCTAAAGTAGTGTATTGCGCACTTTTGATTTAAATGTACTGCTATATACACAAAAGTGCAATAACTTTAAACAAATAAGGTGCTTTTATACCAGCAGTATTCCCTTTACACAGTAATCTCAAATCTCAACTTAAACATTAATGTAATCAAATCAAATATTTAAACAAAGCTATTTGCCACTGCCAGGGCATTACCTTTTATCTAGTTTGTTAAAACGAGTCCAGTTTTCTTGTTTTTTTTCTGAACAGGTATCAACAGGTATCTTTTATCAGGGAGCAGCAGAAACAGTCTATGTAGTAGTCAGAGGTCATGATCACTACTATATAAGTCGACCAACGTTACTTATAGTAGCTTAGGTTTGGTCATGCCATGGTTTCCCACGTAAGATTACATTAAACAGAGTAAAAAAAACAATTTATACTTTATACTTACGCTGTTGGTGTGTAGCGCGCGTACACTTCGGCGTACCCTGACGTGCACCTCTCCAAAAATGTAACGTCAATTCAATCCGCTCCCCGGGTTTCACATGCTCCCTCTGCATGTGTAATTGCGCGTCAACGCGGACAACGACGCAGAGATATAAATGAAAACCAACGCGTAGTCTATAGCGTATTGTCTTCGGCGTAAGTCCGACGCATTAGTATAAATCAGCCAAGAGTGAGGTGAAGTGGTCGAGCACAAGGTGCAGCGACAAGCTATGGGAGGCCGTATGAGACGAAACCCATTGAAACACTTGCACGTTCAAATTAGACTTGCATAGACATGTGAAACACCTGCAATACACACTGAAACACCTGCGATACACACTGAAACACTTGCGATACACACTGAAACTCTTGAGATACACACTGAAACTCTTGAGATACACATTGAAACTCTTGCGATACACACTGAAACACTTGCGATACACACTGAAACTCTTGCGATACACATTGAAACTCTTGCGATACACATTGAAACTCTTGCGATACACATTGAAACTCTTGCGATACACACTGAAACACTTGCGATACACACTGAAACTCTTGCGATACACATTGAAACTCTTGCGATACACATTGAAACTCTTGCGATACACATTGAAACTCTTGCGATACACACTGAAACACTTGCGATACACACTGAAACTCTTGCGATACACACTGAAACACTTGCGATACACACTGAAACACTTGCGATACACACTGAAACACTTGCGATACACACTGAAACACTTGCGATACACACTGAAACTCTTGCGATACACACTGAAACTCTTGCGATACACACTGAAACTCTTGCGATACACACTGAAACTCTTGCGATACACATCGAAACTCTTGCGATACACATCGAAACTCTTGCGATACACACTGAAACTCTTGCGATACACACTGAAACACCTGCGATACACACTGAAACACTTGCGATACACACTGAAACACTTGCGATACACACTGAAACACTTGCGATACACACTGAAACACTTGCGATACACACTGAAACACTTGCGATACACACTGAAACACTTGCGATACACACTGAAACTCTTGCGATACACATTGAAACTCTTGCGATACACACTGAAACTCTTGCGATACACACTGAAACACTTGCGATACACATTGAAACTATTGCGATACACACTGAAACTCTTGCGATACACATTGAAACTCTTGCGATACACATTGAAACTTGCATTCAATGCAAAACAAAAATGAAAAATATAGTAGCATATAAAATAAACATAGCCTACATTATACATGGCATTAATTAGTCCACAAACAATATTTATTTTAAAGCCTAAACTACTTTATTTATTTGAAGCAAAACTAAAACCAGCATTCGGCATTTATAGGCTAAGTGTTGTATTTGTTTATATTATTATTAATATGTGCTTTTTAATATTTTTATTTAACTTATTTATTTAGCCTAAATCACCGCTTATAGGCGGGGGAATGGCTCTGAGTTTCGTTTATTGGAAATATGAACTGAATTGAGAAATGCTTTTGAAATAAAAAACTTTGCGTTTAATAAACAAAATAATATTTTTTTAATGAAGATGGCGTTTGGAGTGGTAAAATATTTCCCTGTTCCCTGAATCAAGGGCTTAATTTTAGGAAAACACATAACGTGTAATTCATGCGGTGCGTTCATATTCTGGGCTCATCTGCTTTTATGTACTTTATTAATAAGGTGTGTGCAGAATTTGATCTTTTAATTTTTAATAATGTCTCATAATGTTTAATGTTTAATGGTTAATTATTAACCATTAATAATGTTAATGGTTTTTCACATTAAGCAATAGAATGTCCTGCTATACTATTTGCTTCAGCGTTTTGAACGTAGAAGTATGATAAAAGCATGATAAGCTATAAATATTTTATATAAAATGTGTATCGCTAGAGTTTCAGTGTGTATCGCAAGAGTTTCAGTGTGTATCGCAAGTGTTTCAGTGTGTATCGCAAGTGTTTCAGTGTGTATCGCAAGAGTTTCGATGTGTATCGCAAGAGTTTCAGTGTTTATCGCAAGAGTTTCAGTGTGTATCGCAAGAGTTTCGATGTGTATCGCAAGAGTTTCAGTGTGTATCGCAAGAGTTTCAGTGTGTATCGCAAGTGTTTCAGTGTGTATCGCAAGTGTTTCAGTGTGTATCGCAAGAGTTTCAGTGTGTATCGCAAGAGTTTCGATGTGTATCGCAAGAGTTTCAGTGTGTATCGCAAGAGTTTCAGTGTGTATCGCAAGTGTTTCAGTGTGTATCGCAAGTGTTTCAGTGTGTATCGCAAGTGTTTCAGTGTGTATTGAAAGAGTTTCAGTGTGTATCCCAAGAGTTTCAGTGTGTATCGCAAGTGTTTCAGTGTGTATCGCAAGAGTTTCAATGTGTATCGCAAGAGTTTCAATGTGTATCGCAAGAGTTTCAGTGTGTATCGCAAGAGTTTCAATGTGTATCGCAAGAGTTTCAGTGTGTATCGCAGGTGTTTCAGTGTGTATCGCAAGAGTTTCAGTGTGTATCACAAGAGTTTCAGTGTGTATCGCAGGTGTTTCAGTGTGTATCGCAGGTGTTTCACATGTCTGTGCAAGTTTAATTTGAACGTGCAAGTGTTTCAATGGGTTTCGTCTCATACGGCCTCCCATAACAAGCGGGTGCGTTCCTGTGAAACCTTTGCGGTCATGCTCGCCTCAAGCACACGCCCGCGCCCGCTCGTTGCCGAAGTTGAACTGTCTATAACTTTTTATAAAGGACGCGCAGCACAAATCATTAGAAGAGAGCCTGATCCTCGGCTCGCTGTTAGTGAGTTTCCAGAATCTAAATAGTTATTATCTATAGGTTTTATAGGTAATATCCATAGAGCGCCTGTCATTCACTCGCGGAGCGCAACCCTTTAACTGTTCACCAGAGAGAACCTGCCTCTCTCCACTGCTTGTTTGGGTGGGTTATTTGCTGGCTGACCAACATCCCACCCCTCCTGTGATCATGGTTTGACTGTAGGCCTATGTGTATTCAGAGCCAGTGAGCAACGGACTTTCAAAATAATAATAATAAAAAAAAAACTGCGTTAACGTGCGATAAAAAAATTGTCAGCATTAATTAATAAATGCGTTAACGCGATAATAACGCGTTAACTTGCCCAGCCCTAATTTATATATTTCATTGACAGTAGGTTCAGCCCTACAGTCTTACTGAGGAAGATTTGTGTCCCATTTTGAAACTAAACTATAGGAGTGCTGTCATACAATTTAATCTAAGCCCAATTCAATTACGGAGGATACAAAGACATAAGCTTCAAGCTTCTGTGATATGATTAGAGAGATTGAGGTAGACATCAGTCGACTGAGTCATTTCTCCCTTCATTACACAAAACATGAGGCCCACATTCAAGTAACCTATCAAGGCTGCTCTCATTTAGTCTGCTATCTATCTTATGATTGAAGTAAAAGATGAAGTACGGAGACTGCAATTATTAATAATTATCTCTGTCAATATTTTGTACAATGCCAAGTAGGCCTATAGCAGTTCAAAGATACTGGCATAATCTGTTTTTCAATTTCCAGACAGAAGTTTAAAGTCCTCCTGTGGTGAATAGCTTTTCATGTTGTTTATATGTCTATGTGGTGTTTTTAATATGCTTTAAGACAAACCATGTGCAAATTCATAAAATCAAAGTCAACGTGTATTTTCTCCTTAAAACTGCAGTGAACCAAAGAGCGGTTTGAAATCTCGGATGTTTCTGATGTCACAAACTTGTAACCAATCATGTCAATGGGCCGGCGGGCTCTCGCATATCATTAACAGCAAACTAGCAGGTTATATGCCAGGTTTTCGCAGTATATTTTTTTGTTGATATTAAAAATCGGGTAGATTTAGCAATATAGTGGGTGTATGATGTATATTACGATGTTATGATTAACTATATGCCTTTTTCCACTGACGTTCTGAGTTGTTTAAAGCGTTTCTGATGATTGTTAGAAGGCAGACTGAGATGGCGAACGGGAACAAGGTTTGAGTAACATTAGCAACACATTATTAGCTGTTTGATAACAGTCAAGCAAAAGGCTAATCATATTAATTATCGTTATGTGTCCGACGTTGTAAAGATGGATATCATTGTACGTTTACCTCAGTAAGTTGGCCAAGTGAATCTCTGGGGCCTGTACCATGAAGGTAGCTGAACAAACTCGGAGTTACAGGATTAGTTTTGAGTTGACAAAACCAAACCGATGCAATCAGGCGTTATTGGTACCATGACGCAGCTCATCAACTTTCTCTGTCAACTCAGGCTTTGATCTTAAGCTATAATTACTCCACGAGCGCGTGCACATACCAAAGTGACGTTGGCACCGAACAACCAATCGCGTTCGATATGGATAGAGCGAGAGCGATATTTTCTTTCCGCGGAGGAGCAAGAGATAATCATTCAGAATTATGATTAATTTAAATATGTATTACAAGCTCGAAACAATACGGTCTCTGCTGCCAATGCAAGAGAAGACTGTTGGAGAAAGATTGCTGATTGTGTTAATGTGTAAGCTAAATAAATGTGTTCTTTATTCATGTAAAATGATGAATATATAGGCTATGAATGTATGTGTGTGTGTGTGAAATATAGCCTATATTTTTATAATATATAAAAAAATGTGCATGTATATAGATTAATATTCATTGATTTTTAGATGCAACTCCAAACGTTCTTGGCAGCTGATAAAGACAAAATATAAAAATATAATTCAAAGTAGCCAAGTAAGTATTTACACACAACCTTTTATTATTTTTTTTATTAACACTTGTTTGAGGCAAACCGAAAAAAGAGTGAAATTCAGAAAACCAGTGGAGGGCCACTCCTCCAGAATACACTGAGTTGGCTCTGATAGGAATAAGGGACGGCCGATTATGGATGGGATTACAGGTGCTGTACAATCTGACCCTGGTGCCGGCTCCTCTAAGCAAGTAACACTGGGTACGTGCGATACATTACTATTTTAAGTTTTAAATATGGCTGACTGTATGTTCTGCAGTAGAGGGAAATGCAGTGTCCCTGTTGAAGCCAGCACACACACACAGTCTCCCACACAGAGGTCAGTATGCAGCAGACAGAACACCAGAAACATATTGGCCTACTTTTATTTATCAGGGAGGAGGAAATGATGAAGACACTCTGTCTGTGTTCTGGGACAGTTGCTGAGGTGAATGCACTGGGCTTTTTATTAAGGCAAACATTTGAATGTGTGGCATAAAACAGGGACTGGTCCAAGTTACACATCTCTTTTATTGTAGGATTTTTCACAACCTGTCCCAGAAACTGAAGCCTCTACCTCAACAGGCTTCAAAAGAAATGTGAACAAGGTAAGGATTTAAAACCCTTGACATATATTACAGGTGTTTGTCAAGGAACTTTCAAGGAACGTTTTGTGAGTTGATTAGCCTCCCAAAAAACTTGTAATGATCATGTTTGTGGTGGAATTATGTTTCAGGTGGAAACAGACTCAGTCAGGGCCCTTTACAAAAGGAGCCTATGGAGCTAGACTGCACACTAAAGGAGCCTATGGAGCTAGACTGCACACTAAAGGAGCCTATAGAGCTAGACTGCACACTAAAGGAGCCTATAGAGCTAGACTGCACACTAAAGGAGCCTATGGAGCTAGACTGCACACTAAAGGAGCCTATAGAGCTAGACTGCACACTAAAGGAGCCTATAGAGCTAGACTGCACACTAAAGGAGCCTATAGAGCTAGACTGCACACTAAAGGAGCCTATAGAGCTAGACTGCACACTAAAGGAGCCTGACTGTGAGCTGAGGACGCTCCACATTTAAAAAATAAATGCAACAGCTAGATTAAACTGATCTCAGCATGTGAACTTATTTAACCAAGTAACACTTTAGCATGAATATTTATTAATGCAACTTTATATTGCTTTCTTTCTCCCCCCATCCCACAAAACCAATAAAACAGTTTGAGACCTATCTGCAGTTTCAATGTGCTTTTATTAAGTGTAATATTGTATGGTGATTGCAACTACATTTGCACCAGCTGGGTGGTCAAATGTGTTCGGGTCAGTTTCATCGGGGAGAAGCTTTCTGTGGTGGTTCTGGCTTCTTTCTATGGTGGCTATATTGTGCAGAATGGCACATGCAGACACTATCTGTGATGCCCACTCTGGTGACTCTTAAGCGCCGAAGACAGTTGAAACGTGCCTTTAGGATGCCAAAGATCATCTCTAACTTTTACTATGGTTTTACTGACACATGAGGGTCATGATAGGGGGTTATTGTGTAGGTTTTGTTGTCCCAATTCAAATTAACAGTGTTTTGTACTGTACCAAATTTAACTAGCTTTCCTCAAAGCGCTGACACAACATACTCACGGAAAGTAGATTGTTATCTGTTAATTTTACTATTAATTTAAAGATTCATCTCACAGAAAATAATAATTTCACATGTTCACATAATCTCTACTTGAACATTAAGGCTGTGAAAAGACTTTCTATTAACATAATCTGCCTCATGTTCTCCTAGAGAAGTGGAGTTTACAACATGTGTGCAGGCTATTGCTCCAATGACTCTATAGGGAATCCTATCATAAGATTAAAATAATGCTTAACATGTACTGTATTATATAGTACATTTGTGAAATTTGCTTTTTGAAAGAAAAAAAAAAACGTGATGTCACCCTATCAATATATTTTACCGGCAATTTTATAAAAACCCTCTCTTATGGACATGGTCAATAAATGTCTGGGGAACACTATTAAACTATTAATGCACTCCTGCAGAGCGAGGACCACCTTGCGAATGGTTCGACAAACAGTGTTTTCCCTTAGATTCTGTGCATCACCGATCGTGCAAGTATGTAGGCTACCACTTGCAAAAAAACGCAACTCAATACCATTTATGGTACAGTAAGTGCATGAATTCGACGTGTTAAATTATTTATGTGCGGCTCAAGAAGTTCGCAAAGATAAGATATTCCTTCTGCAGAAAATCTGTATCTTTCATACAAGTAACTATCAGGAAAGGCAAGGGGATTTTGTCCGGCTAAAAACTCTTTCTCTACGATGTGCTCGTCTAACAATTTGCGCTGAGATGTCCACAGGATTTGAAAGAAAATGTAAAGCCATTGCAACAAACACTGGGAATTAGTTACGTCACCTATATGTTTCTTTGCTCACAGCTGATTGGTCAAACTTCAGTCTGAGATCTCGAATCCAGAACTTAACCTGCCCCGGAGCAGGTTAGCCGTGCAGCGTAAGATGCCATGGCAACGAACACCGATTAAAGCCGAGCTACTTTCATAGTACCTAAAACCCAGGGTTGGCGGAAACTAAGCTGAAACATAGCTGGCTAGCCACCTAAACCGGCTTCATGGTATAGGCCCCAGATCTGGTGCGAGTGAGTGGAGGCGGGGCTAATTAGCATATTAATTGGTCCGCACATACTAAATGAGGCAAGGGTGTAGAGTTACATTCAAGCTGTTTTTTTTTCACAGGAAAAAACTTTTAAATATGTGATCAACGATGAGTTTTAAGGGATAAAATTATTGACTACATGGGGATTTAAAAAATAAATTAGGAACTGACAAAAGACAAAAAAGCTCACTGCCACATCATCATGGTTGTGACAATATGAATCTATTTAAGATTCAGAAATTCTAAATATAGAATAAGCCTTAAGCCAGACATTTCTATGTCATAGTGATATAATGTATTTCTCTCCCAGGTATCGTTGTGTCTGTTCAGACAAGACAAATATGTTTAGCCAAAGGGCTAATGCTGT